>CM048746.1:492682871-493282871 GCA_026315105.1 Locusta migratoria | reverse complement strand
ACCACCGCTTGTGTAGACAACGACCAAATGCTTGCGGTCACTGGTATTACCACCGCTTGTGTAGACAATGATCGACTGCTTGAGGTCACTGGTATTACCACGGCTTGTGTAGACAATGACCGACTGCTTGCGGTCACTGGTATTACCACCACTTGTGTAGACAACGACCAAATGCTTGCGGTTACTGGTATTAGCACCGCTTGTTTAGACAATGATCGACTGCTTGAGGTCACTGGTATTACCACGGCTTGTGTAGACAATGACCGACTGCTTGCGGTCACTGGTATTACCACCGCTTGTGAAGACAACGACCGACTGCTTGCGGTCACTGGTATTACCACGGCTTGTGTAGACAATGACCGACTGCTTGCGGTCACTGGTATTACCACCGCTTGTGTAGACAACGACCAAATGCTTGCGGTAACTGGTATTACCACCGCTTGTGTAGACAATGATCGACTGCTTGAGGTCACTGGTATTACCACGGCTTGTGTAGACAATGACCGACTGCTTGCGGTCACTGGTATTACCACCACTTGTGTAGACAACGACCAAATGCTTGCGGTCACTGGTATTACCACCGCTTGTGTAGACAATGATCGACTGCTTGAGGTCACTGGTATTACCACGGGTTGTGTAGACAATGACCGACTGCTTGCGGTCACTGGTATTACCACCGCTTGTGTAGACAACGACCAAATGCTTGCGGTCACTGGTATTACCACCGCTTGTGTAGACAATGATCGACTGCTTGAGGTCACTGGTATTACCACGGCTTGTGTAGACAATGACCGACTGCTTGCGGTCACTGGTATTACCACCGCTTGTGTAGACAACGACCAAATGCTTGCGGTCACTGGTATTACCACCGCTTGTGTAGACAATGATCGACTGCTTGAGGTCACTGGTATTACCACGGCTTGTGTAGACAATGACCGACTGCTTGCGGTCACTGGTATTACCACCGCTTGTGTAGACAATGACCGACTGCTTGCGGTCACTGGTATTACCACCGCTTGTGTAGACAACGACCAAATGCTTGCGGTCACTGGTATTACCACCGCTTGTGTAGACAATGATCGACTGCTTGAGGTCACTGGTATTACCACGGCTTGTGTAGACAATGACCGACTGCTTGCGGTCACTGGTATTACCACCGCTTGTGTAGACAACGACCAAATGCTTGCGGTTACTGGTATTAGCACCGCTTGTTTAGACAATGATCGACTGCTTGAGGTCACTGGTATTACCACGGCTTGTGTAGACAATGACCGACTGCTTGCGGTCACTGGTATTACCACCGCTTGTGTAGACAACGACCAAATGCTTGCGGTTACTGGTATTAGCACCGCTTGTTTAGACAATGATCGACTGCTTGAGGTCACTGGTATTACCACGGCTTGTGTAGACAATGACCGACTGCTTGCGGTCACTGGTATTACCACCGCTTGTGTAGACAACGACCAAATGCTTGCGGTTACTGGTATTAGCACCGCTTGTTTAGACAATGATCGACTGCTTGAGGTCACTGGTATTACCACGGCTTGTGTAGACAATGACCGACTGCTTGCGGTCACTGGTATTACCACCGCTTGTGTAGACAACGACCAAATGCTTGCGGTCACTGGTATTACCACCGCTTGTGTAGACAATGATCGACTGCTTGAGGTCACTGGTATTACCACGGCTTGTGTAGACAATGACCGACTGCTTGCGGTCACTGGTATTACCACCGCTTGTGTAGACAACGACCAAATGCTTGCGGTCACTGGTATTACCACCGCTTGTGTAGACAATGATCGACTGCTTGAGGTCACTGGTATTACCACGGCTTGTGTAGACAATGACCGACTGCTTGCGGTCACTGGTATTACCACCGCTTGTGTAGACAACGACCAAATGCTTGCGGTCACTGGTATTACCACCGCTTGTGTAGACAATGATCGACTGCTTGAGGTCACTGGTATTACCACGGCTTGTGTAGACAATGACCGACTGCTTGCGGTCACTGGTATTACCACCGCTTGTGTAGACAACGACCAAATGCTTGCGGTCACTGGTATTACCACCGCTTGTGTAGACAACGATCGACTGCTTGAGGTCACTGGTATTACCACGGCTTGTGTAGACAATGACCGACTGCTTGCGGTCACTGGTATTACCACCGCTTGTGTAGACAATGACCGACTGCTTGCGGTCACTGGTATTACCACCGCTTGTGTAGACAACGACCAAATGCTTGCGGTCACTGGTATTACCACCGCTTGTGTAGACAATGATCGACTGCTTGAGGTCACTGGTATTACCACGGCTTGTGTAGACAATGACCGACTGCTTGCGGTCACTGGTATTACCACCGCTTGTGTAGACAACGACCAAATGCTTGCGGTTACTGGTATTAGCACCGCTTGTTTAGACAATGATCGACTGCTTGAGGTCACTGGTATTACCACGGCTTGTGTAGACAATGACCGACTGCTTGCGGTCACTGGTATTACCACCGCTTGTGTAGACAACGACCAAATGCTTGCGGTCACTGGTATTACCACCGCTTGTGTAGACAATGATCGACTGCTTGAGGTCACTGGTATTACCACGGCTTGTGTAGACAATGACCGACTGCTTGCGGTCACTGGTATTACCACCGCTTGTGTAGACAACGACCAAATGCTTGCGGTCACTGGTATTACCACCGCTTGTGTAGACAATGATCGACTGCTTGAGGTCACTGGTATTACCACGGCTTGTGTAGACAATGACCGACTGCTTGCGGTCACTGGTATTACCACCGCTTGTGTAGACAACGACCAAATGCTTGCGGTCACTGGTATTACCACCGCTTGTGTAGACAATGATCGACTGCTTGAGGTCACTGGTATTACCACGGCTTGTGTAGACAATGACCGACTGCTTGCGGTCACTGGTATTACCACCGCTTGTGTAGACAATGACCGACTGCTTGCGGTCACTGGTATTACCACCGCTTGTGTAGACAACGACCAAATGCTTGCGGTCACTGGTATTACCACCGCTTGTGTAGACAATGATCGACTGCTTGAGGTCACTGGTATTACCACGGCTTGTGTAGACAATGACCGACTGCTTGCGGTCACTGGTATTACCACCGCTTGTGTAGACAATGATCGACTGCTTGAGGTCACTGGTATTACCACGGCTTGTGTAGACAATGACCGACTGCTTGCGGTCACTGGTATTACCACCGCTTGTGTAGACAACGACCAAATGCTTTCGGTCACTGGTATTACCACCGCTTGTGTAGACAATGATCGACTGCTTGAGGTCACTGGTATTACCACGGCTTGTGTAGACAATGACCGACTGCTTGCGGTCACTGGTATTACCACCGCTTGTGTAGACAACGACCAAATGCTTGCGGTCACTGGTATTACCACCGCTTGTGTAGACAATGATCGACTGCTTGAGGTCACTGGTATTACCACGGCTTGTGTAGACAATGACCGACTGCTTGCGGTCACTGGTATTACCACCGCTTGTGTAGACAATGATCGACTGCTTGAGGTCACTGGTATTACCACGGCTTGTGTAGACAATGACCGACTGCTTGCGGTCACTGGTATTACCACCGCTTGTGTAGACAACGACCAAATGCTTGCGGTCACTGGTATTACCACCGCTTGTGTAGACAATGATCGACTGCTTGAGGTCACTGGTATTACCACGGCTTGTGTAGACAACGACCAAATGCTTGCGGTCACTGGTATTACCACCACTTGTGTAGACAATGATCGACTGCTTGAGGTCACTGGTATTACCACGGCTTGTGTAGACAATGACCGACTGCTTGCGATCACTGGTATTACCACCGCTTGTGTAGACAACGACCAAATGCTTGCGGTCACTGGTATTACCACCGCTTGTGTAGACAATGATCGACTGCTTGAGGTCACTGGTATTACCACGGCTTGTGTAGACAATGACCGACTGCTTGCGGTCACTGGTATTACCACCGCTTGTGTAGACAACGACCAAATGCTTGCGGTCACTGGTATTACCACCGCTTGTGTAGACAATGATCGACTGCTTGAGGTCACTGGTATTACCACGGCTTGTGTAGACAATGACCGACTGCTTGCGGTCACTGGTATTACCACCGCTTGTGTAGACAACGACCAAATGCTTGCGGTCACTGGTATTACCACCGCTTGTGTAGACAATGATCGACTGCTTGAGGTCACTGGTATTACCACGGCTTGTGTAGACAATGACCGACTGCTTGCGGTCACTGGTATTACCACCGCTTGTGTAGACAACGACCAAATGCTTGCGGTCACTGGTATTACCACCGCTTGTGTAGACAATGATCGACTGCTTGAGGTCACTGGTATTACCACGGCTTGTGTAGACAATGACCGACTGCTTGCGGTCACTGGTATTACCACCGCTTGTGTAGACAACGACCAAATGCTTGCGGTCACTGGTATTACCACCGCTTGTGTAGACAATGATCGACTGCTTGAGGTCACTGGTATTACCACGGCTTGTGTAGACAATGACCGACTGCTTGCGGTCACTGGTATTACCACCGCTTGTGTAGACAACGACCAAATGCTTGCGGTCACTGGTATTACCACCGCTTGTGTAGACAATGATCGACTGCTTGAGGTCACTGGTATTACCACGGCTTGTGTAGACAATGACTGACTGCTTGCGGTCACTGGTATTACCACCGCTTGTGTAGACAACGACCAAATGCTTGCGGTCACTGGTATTACCACCGCTTGTGTAGACAATGATCGACTGCTTGAGGTCACTGGTATTACCACGGCTTGTGTAGACAATGACCGACTGCTTGCGGTCACTGGTATTACCACCGCTTGTGTAGACAACGACCAAATGCTTGCGGTCACTGGTATTACCACCGCTTGTGTAGACAATGATCGACTGCTTGAGGTCACTGGTATTACCACGGCTTGTGTAGACAATGACCGACTGCTTGCGGTCACTGGTATTACCACCGCTTGTGTAGACAACGACCAAATGCTTGCGGTCACTGGTATTACCACCGCTTGTGTAGACAATGATCGACTGCTTGAGGTCACTGGTATTACCACGGCTTGTGTAGACAATGACCGACTGCTTGCGGTCACTGGTATTACCACCGCTTGTGTAGACAATGATCGACTGCTTGAGGTCACTGGTATTACCACGGCTTGTGTAGACAATGACCGACTGCTTGCGGTCACTGGTATTACCACCGCTTGTGTAGACAACGACCAAATGCTTGCGGTCACTGGTATTACCACCGCTTGTTTAGACAATGATCGACTGCTTGAGGTCACTGGTATTACCATGGCTTGTGTAGACAACGACCAAATGCTTGCGGTCACTGGTATTACCACCGCTTGTGTAGACAATGATCGACTGCTTGAGGTCACTGGTATTACCACGGCTTGTGTAGACAATGACCGACTGCTTGCGATCACTGGTATTACCACCGCTTGTGTAGACAACGACCAAATGCTTGCGGTCACTGGTATTACCACCGCTTGTGTAGACAATGATCGACTGTTTGAGGTCACTGGTATTACCACGGCTTGTGTAGACAATGACCGACTGCTTGCGGTCACTGGTATTACCACCGCTTGTGTAGACAACGACCAAATGCTTGCGGTCACTGGTATTACCACCGCTTGTGTAGACAATGATCGACTGCTTGAGGTCACTGGTATTACCACGGCTTGTGTAGACAATGACCGACTGCTTGCGGTCACTGGTATTACCACCGCTTGTGTAGACAACGACCAAATGCTTGCGGTCACTGGTATTACCACCGCTTGTGTAGACAATGATCGACTGCTTGAGGTCACTGGTATTATCACGGCTTGTGTAGACAATGACCGACTGCTTGCGGTCACTGGTATTACCACCGCTTGTGTAGACAACGACCAAATGCTTGCGGTCACTGGTATTACCACCGCTTGTGTAGACAATGATCGACTGCTTGAGGTCACTGGTATTAGCACGGCTTGTGTAGACAATGACCGACTGCTTGCGGTCACTGGTATTACCACCGCTTGTGTAGACAACGACCAAATGCTTGCGGTCACTGGTATTACCACCGCTTGTGTAGACAATGATCGACTGCTTGAGGTCACTGGTATTACCACGGCTTGTGTAGACAATGACCGACTGCTTGCGGTCACTGGTATTACCACCGCTTGTGTAGACAACGACCAAATGCTTGCGGTCACTGGTATTACCACCGCTTGTGTAGACAATGATCGACTGCTTGAGGTCACTGGTATTACCACGGCTTGTGTAGACAATGACTGACTGCTTGCGGTCACTGGTATTACCACCGCTTGTGTAGACAACGACCAAATGCTTGCGGTCACTGGTATTACCACCGCTTGTGTAGACAATGATCGACTGCTTGAGGTCACTGGTATTACCACGGCTTGTGTAGACAATGACCGACTGCTTGCGGTCACTGGTATTACCACCGCTTGTGTAGACAACGACCAAATGCTTGCGGTCACTGGTATTACCACCGCTTGTGTAGACAATGATCGACTGCTTGAGGTCACTGGTATTACCACGGCTTGTGTAGACAATGACCGACTGCTTGCAGTCACTGGTATTACCACCGCTTGTGTAGACAATGACCGACTGCTTGCGGTCACTGGTATTACCACCGCTTGTGTAGACAACGACCAAATGCTTGCGGTCACTGGTATTACCACCGCTTGTGTAGACAATGATCGACTGCTTGAGGTCACTGGTATTACCACGGCTTGTGTAGACAATGACCGACTGCTTGCGGTCACTGGTATTACCACCGCTTGTGTAGACAATGATCGACTGCTTGAGGTCACTGGTATTACCACGGCTTGTGTAGACAATGACCGACTGCTTGCGGTCACTGGTATTACCACCGCTTGTGTAGACAACGACCAAATGCTTGCGGTCACTGGTATTACCACCGCTTGTGTAGACAATGATCGACTGCTTGAGGTCACTGGTATTACCACGGCTTGTGTAGACAATGACCGACTGCTTGCGGTCACTGGTATTACCACCGCTTGTGTAGACAACGACCAAATGCTTGCGGTCACTGGTATTACCACCGCTTGTGTAGACAATGATCGACTGCTTGAGGTCACTGGTATTACCACGGCTTGTGTAGACAATGACCGACTGCTTGCGGTCACTGGTATTACCACCGCTTGTGTAGACAACGACCAAATGCTTGCGGTCACTGGTATTACCACCGCTTGTGTAGACAATGATCGACTGCTTGAGGTCACTGGTATTACCACGGCTTGTGTAGACAATGACCGACTGCTTGCGGTCACTGGTATTACCACCGCTTGTGTAGACAACGACCAAATGCTTGCGGTCACTGGTATTACCACCGCTTGTGTAGACAATGATCGACTGCTTGAGGTCACTGGTATTACCACCGCTTGTGTAGACAATGACCGACTGCTTGCGGTCACTGGTATTACCACCGCTTGTGTAGACAATGACCAAATGCTTGCGGTCACTGGTATTACCACCGCTTGTGTAGACAATGATCGACTGCTTGAGGTCACTGGTATTACCACGGCTTGTGTAGACAATGACCGACTGCTTGCGGTCACTGGTATTACCACCGCTTGTGTAGACAATGACCAAATGCTTGCGGTCACTGGTATTACCACCGCTTGTGTAGACAATGATCGACTGCTTGAGGTCACTGGTATTACCACGGCTTGTGTAGACAATGACCGACTGCTTGCGGTCACTGGTATTACCACCGCTTGTGTAGACAACGACCAAATGCTTGCGGTCACTGGTATTACCACCGCTTGTGTAGACAATGATCGACTGTTTGAGGTCACTGGTATTACCACGGCTTGTGTAGACAATGACCGACTGCTTGCGGTCACTGGTATTACCACCGCTTGTGTAGACAACGACCAAATGCTTGCGGTCACTGGTATTACCACCGCTTGTGTAGACAATGATCGACTGCTTGAGGTCACTGGTATTACCACGGCTTGTGTAGACAATGACCGACTGCTTGCGGTCACTGGTATTACCACCGCTTGTGTAGACAACGACCAAATGCTTGCGGTCACTGGTATTACCACCGCTTGTGTAGACAATGATCGACTGCTTGAGGTCACTGGTATTATCACGGCTTGTGTAGACAATGACCGACTGCTTGCGGTCACTGGTATTACCACCGCTTGTGTAGACAACGACCAAATGCTTGCGGTCACTGGTATTACCACCGCTTGTGTAGACAATGATCGACTGCTTGAGGTCACTGGTATTAGCACGGCTTGTGTAGACAATGACCGACTGCTTGCGGTCACTGGTATTACCACCGCTTGTGTAGACAACGACCAAATGCTTGCGGTCACTGGTATTACCACCGCTTGTGTAGACAATGATCGACTGTTTGAGGTCACTGGTATTACCACGGCTTGTGTAGACAATGACCGACTGCTTGCGGTCACTGGTATTACCACCGCTTGTGTAGACAACGACCAAATGCTTGCGGTCACTGGTATTACCACCGCTTGTGTAGACAATGATCGACTGCTTGAGGTCACTGGTATTACCACGGCTTGTGTAGACAATGACCGACTGCTTGCGGTCACTGGTATTACCACCGCTTGTGTAGACAACGACCAAATGCTTGCGGTCACTGGTATTACCACCGCTTGTGTAGACAATGATCGACTGCTTGAGGTCACTGGTATTATCACGGCTTGTGTAGACAATGACCGACTGCTTGCGGTCACTGGTATTACCACCGCTTGTGTAGACAACGACCAAATGCTTGCGGTCACTGGTATTACCACCGCTTGTGTAGACAATGATCGACTGCTTGAGGTCACTGGTATTAGCACGGCTTGTGTAGACAATGACCGACTGCTTGCGGTCACTGGTATTACCACCGCTTGTGTAGACAACGACCAAATGCTTGCGGTCACTGGTATTACCACCGCTTGTGTAGACAATGATCGACTGCTTGAGGTCACTGGTATTACCACGGCTTGTGTAGACAATGACCGACTGCTTGCGGTCACTGGTATTACCACCGCTTGTGTAGACAACGACCAAATGCTTGCGGTCACTGGTATTACCACCGCTTGTGTAGACAATGATCGACTGCTTGAGGTCACTGGTATTACCACGGCTTGTGTAGACAATGACTGACTGCTTGCGGTCACTGGTATTACCACCGCTTGTGTAGACAACGACCAAATGCTTGCGGTCACTGGTATTACCACCGCTTGTGTAGACAATGATCGACTGCTTGAGGTCACTGGTATTACCACGGCTTGTGTAGACAATGACCGACTGCTTGCGGTCACTGGTATTACCACCGCTTGTGTAGACAACGACCAAATGCTTGCGGTCACTGGTATTACCACCGCTTGTGTAGACAATGATCGACTGCTTGAGGTCACTGGTATTACCACGGCTTGTGTAGACAATGACCGACTGCTTGCAGTCACTGGTATTACCACCGCTTGTGTAGACAATGACCGACTGCTTGCGGTCACTGGTATTACCACCGCTTGTGTAGACAACGACCAAATGCTTGCGGTCACTGGTATTACCACCGCTTGTGTAGACAATGATCGACTGCTTGAGGTCACTGGTATTACCACGGCTTGTGTAGACAATGACCGACTGCTTGCGGTCACTGGTATTACCACCGCTTGTGTAGACAATGATCGACTGCTTGAGGTCACTGGTATTACCACGGCTTGTGTAGACAATGACCGACTGCTTGCGGTCACTGGTATTACCACCGCTTGTGTAGACAACGACCAAATGCTTGCGGTCACTGGTATTACCACCGCTTGTGTAGACAATGATCGACTGCTTGAGGTCACTGGTATTACCACGGCTTGTGTAGACAATGACCGACTGCTTGCGGTCACTGGTATTACCACCGCTTGTGTAGACAACGACCAAATGCTTGCGGTCACTGGTATTACCACCGCTTGTGTAGACAATGATCGACTGCTTGAGGTCACTGGTATTACCACGGCTTGTGTAGACAATGACCGACTGCTTGCGGTCACTGGTATTACCACCGCTTGTGTAGACAACGACCAAATGCTTGCGGTCACTGGTATTACCACCGCTTGTGTAGACAATGATCGACTGCTTGAGGTCACTGGTATTACCACGGCTTGTGTAGACAATGACCGACTGCTTGCGGTCACTGGTATTACCACCGCTTGTGTAGACAACGACCAAATGCTTGCGGTCACTGGTATTACCACCGCTTGTGTAGACAATGATCGACTGCTTGAGGTCACTGGTATTACCACCGCTTGTGTAGACAATGACCGACTGCTTGCGGTCACTGGTATTACCACCGCTTGTGTAGACAATGACCAAATGCTTGCGGTCACTGGTATTACCACCGCTTGTGTAGACAATGATCGACTGCTTGAGGTCACTGGTATTACCACGGCTTGTGTAGACAATGACCGACTGCTTGCGGTCACTGGTATTACCACCGCTTGTGTAGACAATGACCAAATGCTTGCGGTCACTGGTATTACCACCGCTTGTGTAGACAATGATCGACTGCTTGAGGTCACTGGTATTACCACGGCTTGTGTAGACAATGACCGACTGCTTGCGGTCACTGGTATTACCACCGCTTGTGTAGACAACGACCAAATGCTTGCGGTCACTGGTATTACCACCGCTTGTGTAGACAATGATCGACTGCTTGAGGTCACTGGTATTACCACGGCTTGTGTAGACAATGACCGACTGCTTGCGGTCACTGGTATTACCACGGCTTGTGTAGACAATGACCGACTGCTTGCGGTCACTGGTATTACCACCGCTTGTGTAGACAACGACCAAATGCTTGCGGTCACTGGTATTACCACCGCTTGTGTAGACAATGATCGACTGCTTGAGGTCACTGGTATTACCACGGCTTGTGTAGACAATGACCGACTGCTTGCGGTCACTGGTATTACCACCGCTTGTGTAGACAACGACCAAATGCTTGCGGTCACTGGTATTACCACCGCTTGTGTAGACAATGATCGACTGCTTGAGGTCACTGGTATTACCACGGCTTGTGTAGACAATGACCGACTGCTTGCGGTCACTGGTATTACCACCGCTTGTGTAGACAACGACCAAATGCTTGCGGTCACTGGTATTACCACCGCTTGTGTAGACAATGATCGACTGCTTGAGGTCACTGGTATTACCACGGCTTGTGTAGACAATGACCGACTGCTTGCGGTCACTGGTATTACCACCGCTTGTGTAGACAACGACCAAATGCTTGCGGTCACTGGTATTACCACCGCTTGTGTAGACAATGATCGACTGCTTGAGGTCACTGGTATTACCACGGCTTGTGTAGACAATGACCGACTGCTTGCGGTCACTGGTATTACCACCGCTTGTGTAGACAACGACCAAATGCTTGCGGTCACTGGTATTACCACCGCTTGTGTAGACAATGATCGACTGCTTGAGGTCACTGGTATTACCACGGCTTGTGTAGACAATGACCGACTGCTTGCGGTCACTGGTATTACCACCGCTTGTGTAGACAACGACCAAATGCTTGCGGTCACTGGTATTACCACCGCTTGTGTAGACAATGATCGACTGCTTGAGGTCACTGGTATTACCACGGCTTGTGTAGACAATGACCGACTGCTTGCGGTCACTGGTATTACCACCGCTTGTGTAGACAACGACCAAATGCTTGCGGTCACTGGTATTACCACCGCTTGTGTAGACAATGATCGACTGCTTGAGGTCACTGGTATTACCACCGCTTGTGTAGACAATGACCGACTGCTTGCGGTCACTGGTATTACCACCGCTTGTGTAGACAATGACCAAATGCTTGCGGTCACTGGTATTACCACCGCTTGTGTAGACAATGATCGACTGCTTGAGGTCACTGGTATTACCACGGCTTGTGTAGACAATGACCGACTGCTTGCGGTCACTGGTATTACCACCGCTTGTGTAGACAATGACCAAATGCTTGCGGTCACTGGTATTACCACCGCTTGTGTAGACAATGATCGACTGCTTGAGGTCACTGGTATTACCACGGCTTGTGTAGACAATGACCGACTGCTTGCGGTCACTGGTATTACCACCGCTTGTGTAGACAACGACCAAATGCTTGCGGTCACTGGTATTACCACCGCTTGTGTAGACAATGATCGACTGCTTGAGGTCACTGGTATTACCACGGCTTGTGTAGACAATGACCGACTGCTTGCGGTCACTGGTATTACCACGGCTTGTGTAGACAATGACCGACTGCTTGCGGTCACTGGTATTACCACCGCTTGTGTAGACAACGACCAAATGCTTGCGGTCACTGGTATTACCACCGCTTGTGTAGTCAATGATCGACTGCTTGAGGTCACTGGTATTACCACGGCTTGTGTAGACAATGACCGACTGCTTGCGGTCACTGGTATTACCACCGCTTGTGTAGACAACGACCAAATGCTTGCGGTCACTGGTATTACCACCGCTTGTGTAGACAATGATCGACTGCTTGAGGTCACTGGTATTACCACGGCTTGTGTAGACAATGACCGACTGCTTGCGGTCACTGGTATTACCACCGCTTGTGTAGACAACGACCAAATGCTTGCGGTCACTGGTATTACCACCGCTTGTGTAGACAATGATCGACTGCTTGAGGTCACTGGTATTACCACGGCTTGTGTAGACAATGACCGACTGCTTGCGGTCACTGGTATTACCACCGCTTGTGTAGACAACGACCAAATGCTTGCGGTCACTGGTATTACCACCGCTTGTGTAGACAATGATCGACTGCTTGAGGTCACTGGTATTACCACGGCTTGTGTAGACAATGACCGACTGCTTGCGGTCACTGGTATTACCACCGCTTGTGTAGACAACGACCAAATGCTTGCGGTCACTGGTATTACCACCGCTTGTGTAGACAATGATCGACTGCTTGAGGTCACTGGTATTACCACGGCTTGTGTAGACAATGACCGACTGCTTGCGGTCACTGGTATTACCACCGCTTGTGTAGACAACGACCAAATGCTTGCGGTCACTGGTATTACCACCGCTTGTGTAGACAATGATCGACTGCTTGAGGTCACTGGTATTACCACGGCTTGTGTAGACAATGACCGACTGCTTGCGGTCACTGGTATTACCACCGCTTGTGAAGACAACGACCGACTGCTTGCGGTCACTGGTATTACCACCACTCGTGTAGACAACGACCGACTGCTTGCGGTCACTGGTATTACCACCGCTTGTGTAGACAACGACCGACTGCTTGCGGTCAATGGTATTACCACCGCTTGTGTAGACAATGACCGACTGCTTGCGGTCACTGGTATTACCATCTCTTGTGTAGACAATGACCGACTGATTGCGGTCACTGGTATTACCATCGCTTGTGTAGACAACGACTGACTGCTTGCGGTCACTACTATTCGCTTTCTCCTCTTTAAGCCGTAGCTCCAAACATATATCACATAATTAGACTGTGTAAGTACGGATCTCTCAGGTGTTGCGTCGGGGGCTTTAGGGATGGGGGTGGAGAGTGGCGGTTAAGTTGCTCAAAATATATTTGATATGCAAATTTAATAAAATGAATCGGGTGCGGTGGGTGTGAGGCGTCAGTCTGGCGGGGGTGGACAGGTCTGGACATGTCGGAGGTGCTGCCAGTCTGGCAGGGCCACTGGGTTTTCCCCAGAGGCGGTGGAGTCGGCGGAGGTGGGTTTTATCGGCCTCCATCTTGAATTTTGCAGCGGTACAATGTACATATACTTGTATACATCCTGAAGAATGTGTCAAAAAATTTCCCTCCGCTGGGTCGATGAATTCATGGTGTTCTCTTTTAATTTTCCAGGAGTGTATGATGTACCCTCTTCTGCTAGAAGGAAGTCAGTACCAAGACTAAGTCAGTAGTGCGCCATTCAATCATTCGACCAACTTTGTTGTATGTGAGAGAAAGCTGATTGGATATAGGGTATCTTATTGATGATTTTGAGGGTACAGATACGAAAGTCGCGAGGATGATTGTATGTACTAATAGATGAGAACAATGGCAGGATGCTGTGCATAATGAAGAAATCAAAGAAAAACTGGGAATGAACACCATAAATGAGGCAGTTAGAGCAAACAGGCTGAGTCGGCGCGATGTTGTACACCCATGGGAGGAGTAAGATTACTTATGATGCTCATGGGTTGGACAGTAGAGGGTAGGAGGAGTCGAGGTAGACCTAGGAGTAATTGGTTCAGTCAAGAATGATTTTGAAGTAACAGGCTTAAAATCAGACGAGGCAGCAATGTTGGCATATAATAGAAGATCCCGGAGAAATTTTTAAGGGGTACATCCAGACTAAAAGCTAAAAGGAATAATCAGTCTTAAATGCTGATGATGATCATGGTGATCATGGTGATGAGTTTGTAGTTTTCACTCTTGTCTGCACTTGTTTTCTTTAGTATTCGAATAATTATATTCTTCTTGAAGTGTGAGGGTATTTATCTCTGTCTCATAAACTACCCCCACACACTTCCCTCTAATGCTAAATTGACGAATCTATGATGTCTGAGAATGTGTCTCATTAATAGATCCCTTCTCGAAGTCAAAATATGAAACAAACTTCTTTTCTCCCTAATTCTGTTGAGCACCTCCTCATTAGTTGCGCAGTCTACACAACTAATCTTCAGCACTCGGGTGTAGTAGCACATTTCAAAAGCTTCTATCATATTTTGTCTCATCTCCTTACCGTCCAGATTTCACTCCATTGGAGTGCTGCACTCTAGACAAATTCCTTCACAAAAGTTTTCCTAACATTTAAATTAATCTTGGTTATCAAGAAAACATCACTTCTGCAGAAATGCTATATTCCCATAGCCATTCTGCATTTTATATCTTCTTTAATTAGCTGATTTTCCTTTACTTAGACAATTGTGCTACCCAAATAACAAAACTCATTTATAACTTTTTCTCGTTACCTAATCTCATCCCTTCAGCATTGCCTGACAATAGACTCTCATTTCTCCTCTAGCCTCTCCTGCCCTTCTGTTCAATGTAATTTATTAGCCATCTGTACTCCTTTTTGTCTGTTTCACTCGCTGCATTTTTATATTTTCCCCTTCCATCAATTAAGTGTAGTATCTCCTGTGTTATCCAAGGATTTCTAATAAGTCTAATCATAAGTCTAATCATTCTACCTATATGATGCTTTGTGGCCTACGTTACAGTAGTTTATTCCTTAAAGTTACCCATTGTTTTTATACTGTGTTATTTTCCCCAGTTTCGGCAATCCTTGCCTAATGCTTCCTCTGAAACTCTCGCGAAGCTCAAGTTACTTCAATTTATCCACGTTCCATCTCCTTAATTTTCTATCTTTTTGCAGTTTCCTAAGTTTTAATCTAAAGTTCACATCCAATTTGTTTTGGTCAGGGGCTATATCTGCTCCTGAATATGTCTTACAGTTTAAAACCTGGTTTCGAAATCTATGCCTTACCATTATAAAATCAGTCTGGTACCATCCAGTGTCTTCTTAAACCAAGTGAGTGTGATTATTAAATTGTGCTCTGTGCAAAAATCTACCAAGCGACTTCCTTCTCCATTCCCTTTCCCAAACCCATATTCAAATACTGTTTTTTTTATTTTTTTGTTTATTTTTTATTTATTTATTTTTTTTTTTTTCCTTTTTCCACTACCGAGTTCAAGACCCCTCACAATAAAGTTTTCGTTTCCCTTAACTGCCTAAATAATACCTTTTATCTCAGATGTAGAGGTGTCGGGGGTAAAATAGCAGGGAATGTAAATAATGAACAGAAAGAAAAAAAAAATTACAGTATCTATTTTTGATGAAAGATGGGCGAAGGCACCGTCGTGGTATACAGTAATACTTCCCTGTATTGGCAATGCGAGTGGGATGTTAGTGACAGTTCGTGACAGTTTTTAATAGCTATATTTTTATGATTTAATGTCAACTATAAACATCTTGATATCAGTAAAGTAAAAGGGGTTTCAGTGCAAATTATTCTCTGAATATAAGCAGCAAAACTGATACGAAATATCATGGGATATCTACACAAAATCAGTTAACTTATCTTTAATCTTGCCCTCCCCTCCCCTCCCCTGAAAATATATGCTATATTCGCCACTGCTTGAAGGAATGGAGTGATAAATTTGAAGAAGGAGTTAAAAGTTCAGGGAGAAGAAATAAAATCTTGGCAGTCTGCCGATGGCTTCGTAATTTTTTCAAAGACAGCAGAGGGCCTGGAACAGTAATTTAACGAAATGGACTGTGTCTTGAAAGGAGGTTATAAGACACATCAACAAGAGCAAAACAAGGGTAATGGAATGTAGTGTCAGGGAATCATGCAATGGTGAAGGAATTAGATTAGGTAATGAGACAATAAAAGTAGTACATGAGTTTTGTTATTTGGGTAGCAAAATAAAATGATGGCTGAAGGAAGGAAGATATAAAATGCAAAATGGCTATGGGAAGAAAAGCATTTCTGAAGAATCAGAATTTTTTGACATCCAAACTTAATTTAAATGTTAGGAAATCCTTTCTGAATTCACTTCTTTGGATTCTAGCATTGTACGGGAATGCAATGTGGACATAAGGAGTTCAGACAGAAAGATGATAGAAGCATTTGAAATCTGGTGCTACAGACGAATGCTGAAGATTAGGTGGGTAGATCGTGTAATTTTACGAGAAGGTGCTGAACATCCCTTGACTAAGAGAAGGGATCCATTGGTGGGACACATTATGAGACATCAAGGAATCGTCAATTTAGCGTTAGAGGGAAGTGTATGGGCTAATGGGCTAAAAATCGCAAAAGGAAACCAAGAAACGAATACAGTAAGCAGATTCAAAAGGCTGTAGGACTTGTAATAAATTCAAATAATAAATGTAATTATTTAACTACCGGTTTCGGTATTATAACAGTACCATCTTCAGGTTCTATGTCATAACAGATATCCAAGTAAACTCCTGAAATAACCTTATGCACTGGTTTATTTAATATATCACAGTTTCCAAATAAATGTGTGTTAATACGCACATGTAACAGAAGCTGTCATGACGGCCTTGATACGCCTGGGCATTGAGTCAAACAGAGCTTGGGTGGCGTGTACAGGTACAGGTGCCCATGCAGCTTCCACAGTTCATCAAGAGTAGTGACTGGCGTATTGTGACGAGCCAGTTGCTCGGCCACCATTAACCAGACGTTTTCAATAGGTGAGAGATCTGGAGAATGTGCTGGCCAGCAGTCGAACATTTTCCGTATCCAGCATGGCCCGTACATCTACATCTACATAGATACTCTGCAAATCACATTCAAGTGCCTGGCAGAGGGTTCATTAACCACTTTCATTACTTTTCTCTACCGTTCCATTCTCTAATAGCGCGCGGGAAGAAAGAACACCTAAATCGTTCCGTTTTCGATCTGATTTCTCTTATTTTATTGGGATGGTCATGTCTCCGTAAGTAGGTGGGTGCTAGCAAAATATTTTCACTTTCAGAATTAAAAGTTGGTGATTGAAACTTCGCAAACAGATCACGCCGCAATGAATAACGTCTTTCTTTTAATGATTTCCACCCCAATTCGTGCACCATTTCCGTGACACTTTCCCTCCCTGTAACGTGATAGAACAAAACGAGCTGCCCTTCTCTGAACCTTCTCAATGTCTTCCGTCAGTCCCACCTGGTGAGGGTCCCACAAGGGGCAACAGTACTCCAGGAGAGGGCGCACAAGTGTGATGTAGCCAGTCTCTTTGGTGGAGCTGGTGCATCTTCGAAGCGTTCTGCCGATGAAACGTAACCTTTGGTTCGCCTTCCCCACAATATTTTCTGTGTGTTCTCTCCAGTCAAAGTTGTTCGTAATTGTAACTCCTAAGTATTTGGTAGAATCTACGACCTTAAGGTTTGACTGATTTATCGCGTAATTGAAGTTCAGCAGATTTCTTTTAGTGGTCATGTGTATTACTTCACATTTTTCTTTTTTTAGTGTCAATTGCCAATTTTCGCACCATGCAGAAATTTTGTCTAAATCGCTTTGCTGTTGTTTTTGATCCTCTGTTGACTTCACGAATCGATAAACGATAGCATCATCCGCGAACAATCTAAGGGAGCTATTCAGATTGTCTCCTAAATCGTTTATAAACACGAGGAAGAGTAGGGGACCTATGACCTATAACACTTCCCTGTGGAACGCCAGATATCACTTCTGTTTTACTCGATGACTTACCGTCAATTACAACGAACTGTGTTCTTTCTGGTAGAAAATCGTGGATCCAACCGCACAATTGGGGAGATATTCCACAAGCACGCAATTTCATAAGAAGCCGCTTGTGGGGTACAGTGTCAAAAGCCTTCCTGAAATCCAGAAATATGGAATCGATTAGAGATCCCTTGTCGATGGCACTTAACACTTCATGTGAATAAAGGGCAAGCTGTGTTTCGCAAGAGCGATACTTTCTGAATCCGTGTTGATTACTGGTTAATAGGTCGTTCTCTTCGAGGTAGTTCATAATATTCGAACAAAGTATATGTTCCAAAATCCTGCTGCAAATCGACGTCAATGAGATAGGCCTGTAATTTTCGGGATCACTCTTATTGCCTTTCTTGAATATTGGAGTAACTTGGGCAACTTTCCAATCTTTGGGTACGGATCTTTCGCTGAGTGATCGGTTGTAAATAATAGCTAAGTACGGAGCTATTGCATCAGCATACTCTGAGAGGAATCTAGTTGGTATACAATCTGGCCCGGAAGATTTATTCTTGTTTAGTGACTTAAGTTTTTTTTTTTTTTGCTACTCCAGGAACATCTACTTCTAAGTTTCGCATGCTGGCAGCTGTTCTTGGATTGAATACTGGAGTGTTCACTTCGTCTTCTTTGGTGAACAGGACATGCAACATGCGGTCGTGCATTATCCTGCTCAAATGTAGGGTTTCGCAGGGATCGAATGAAGGGTAGAGCCACGGTTTGTAATACATTCGAAATGTAACGGCCACTGCTCAAAGTGCCGTCGATGCGAACAAGAGGTGACTGAGACGCCAGTATGGCGATGACGAATACACACTTCCAATGTGCGTTCACCGCGATGTTGCGTACACCATCGCAGGCGCTCCTGTATGTCAATGCACTGCATATACGTCTAGATACGACTCTGACAGGTGATACATACGTGCCCATCGTGGATGATCATCTGCATACATTCTTATCCACTGTACATTTCACGGACTTTGGCTTTTCCAGGAGGACAATGCGAAACCCCAGATGTGCAAATTTGCTACAGAATAGCTCCAGGAACACTCTTGCCACGAAGCTTACCAGGCATGAACATTGTTGAGTATAGCTGGAATGCCTTGCAACATGCTGTTCAGAGGTGATTCCGCCCGTTCGTACTCTTACTGCTGTATGGATAACCATGCAGGATGCATCGTGTCAGCTCCCTCCGGCGTTACTTCAGATATTAATGGAGGCCATGCCACGTCATGTTACGTCACTCCTGCGTGCCAACGGGGAGCCTGCACCAGTGTTTATCAACCTGTGGGTCGCGACCCCAGTGCGGTTGCAAAGTCTTGTTCGGGGGATCGCAGTCGCAGTCGCAGGAGCAAGTACTTGCACCATGAAACAACCAGGCCAGTGCACGGCTGAGTACTTGGTCCTTCCTTATACCAAAATTGCCTAAGAAAATTGAAATTTATTTTATACGAAACTTACGTAATTCCTTCTTATCATCAATTCTGATTTGAATAGAACTTATTAATTTGGAGTAAATACGCCACCTCAACGATGAATAAACGAAAAGCTTGAATACTGCTTTCAGAAACCAATCTATAGTTAAATTAACGAGAGGCAATAAGTACAATCCTGGCCATTAAAAATGCTACACCACGAAGAAGACATGCTAGAGACGCGAAAATTAGCCGACAGGAAGAAGATGCTGTGATATGCAAGTGATTAGCTTTACAGAGCGTTCACACAACGTGCTGACATGAGGAAAGTATCCAACCGATTTCTCATACACAAACAGCAGTTGACTGGCGTTGCCTGGTGAAACGTTGTTGTGATGCCTCGTGTAAGGAGGAGAAATGCTTACCATCACGTTTCCGACTTCGATAAAGGCCAGATTGTAGCCTATCGTGATTACGGTTTATCGTATCGCGAGATTGCGGCTCACGTTCGTCGCGATTCAATGACTGTTAGCAGAACATGGAATCGGTGGGTTCAGGAGGGCAACACGGAACGCCGTGCTGGATCGCAACGGCCTCATATCACTAGCAGTCGAGATGACAGGCATCTTATCCGCATGACTGTAACGGATCGTGCAGCCACGTCTCGATCCCTGAGTAAAAAGATAGGATGGATGGATGCTTAGGGTTTAACGTCCCGTCGACAGCTTGGCCATTAGAGACGGAGCTAACGCTCGGAGTTTTTGGGTTAGGATGAGGAAGGAAATCGGCCGTGCCCTTTGAAAGGAACCATCCCAGCATATGCCTGGAGTGATTTAGGGAAATCACGGAAAACCTAAATCTGGATGGCCGGAGGTGGATTTGAACTAACATCCTCCCGAATGCGAGTCCAGTGCGTTACCACTGCGCCACCTCGCTCGGTGAGTAAACAGATAGCGGCTTTTGCAAGACAACAACCATCTGCACGAACATTTCGACGATGTTTGCAGCAGCATGGATTGTCAGCTCGGAGACCATGGCTGCGGTTACCCTTGACGCTGCATCACAGACAGGAGCGCCTGCGATGGAGTACGCAACGACGAACCTGGGTGCACGAATGGCAAAACGTATTTTTTTCGGATGAATCCAGGTTCTGCTAACAGCATCATGATGGTCGCATCCGTCTTTGGCGACATCGCGATGAACGCACATAGGAAGCGTGTATTCGCCATCGCCATACTGGCATTTCACCTGGCGTGATGGTATGGGGTGCCATTGGTTGCACGTCTCGGTAACCTCTTGTTCGCATCGACGGCACTTTGAACAATGGCCGTTACATTTCAGATGTGTTACGACCCGTGGCTCTACCCTTCATTCGATCCCTCGAAACCCTACATTTCGGCAGGATAATGCACGACCGCAGGCTGCAGGTCCTGTAGGGAATTTCTGGATACCGAAAATGTTCGACTGTTGCCCTGGCCAGCAAATTCTCCATATCTCTCACCACTTGAAAACGTCTGGTCAATGGTTGCCGTGCAACTGGCTCGTCACAATACGCCAGTCACTACTCTTGATGAACTGTGGTATCGTGTTGAAGCTGCATGGGCATCTGTTCCTGTACACGCCGTACAAGCTCTGTTTGACTCAATGCCCAGGCGTATCAAAGCCGTCATTACGGCCAGAGGTGGTTGTTCTGGGTACTGATTTCTCAGGATATATGTACCGAAATTGCGTGAAAATGTAATCACATGGTTCTAGTATAATATATTTGTCGAATGAATACCCATTTATCATCTGCATTTCTTCTTGGTGTAGCAATTTTAATGGCCAGTAGTGTATATTCTAAGATAAGTCGTAAAGTGAATATTGCCTCACGTTTTCCTACATTGTAAAATGTAAACTTTCGCGGCCGGAAAGGTCAATATTACAAAAATTTTCCGGGCTATTATGCCCTGGTCTTATGGACTTATTATTAAAACCCGACGTTTCGTCCCCAACTGCGGAGGACATTTTCAAGGGGGATCGTGGCACTTTTGAATTTTCTTCAACACTTCAATGGCATTAATTCTAGAATTCCGTTTACCATGGAGAAGGAGGCAGACAGAAAACTGAATTTTCTTGACGTGTCAGTTTTCAAAAAGGGGAATGGCAGATTGGGCCATACAGTTTATCGGAAACCCACACACATAGACCGTTATCTGCACCGGGATTCAAACCACCACCCACAGCAAAAGCGGGGCATTATAAAGACGTTAGCGGACAGACCAAGGAACATCTGCGAAGCGGAATTACTCGACGCGGAATTGAACCACCTGAGTAATGCTTTACTTAAGAATGGCTATTCGCCCACAGAGATAAGGAGAGCACTGAGACCGACACGTAGAGTTGAAAACGATGAAAAGACTTCTGTGAAATTCAAAGTCTTCCTGCCTTTTATTAAGTACGTCACCGACCGCATCGGTAAATCTTTGACGAAACGGAATGTTGCCATTATTTACAAATCATTTACATAATCTTCTATTATTAAACTGATAGTTCTGTAATTTTCACTTTTGTATGCAGTTGTTTACTTAGGAAATGGAATTACTATATTCTTCTTGAAGTCGCAGAACCGCGGCGGAGTGGCCGAGCGCATTGAGGCGCTATGCTACGATGCGCAAGTCCGTACCCCGTCGGGGGTTCGAATCCCCCCTCGGGAATGGATGTTTGTGCCGTCTTTAGTATAAGCTAGTTCATAAGTAGTTGGTAAGTTTAGGGGCTGATGGCCCCGTAGTTAAGTCCCATAAGCTCTACAAACATATGAACATTTTTTTTGAAGTCGCAGAGTGTTTACCTGTTCATACATCTTGCATACCAGGTGGAACAATTTATTCATGACTGGTTCTCCTAACGATATCAACAGTTCAGACGGAATATCATCTACTCCAACGGGCTTGTTTCTACGCAAATATTTTAGTGCTCTATCAAATTCTTCTCGCGGTATAGTATCTCCTATCTCATCTTCCTCTACTTCGTCTTCAATTTCTAGAATACTGCATTCAAGTTTATTTTCTTATATATTCCTTCCACCTTTCAGCTTTCCCTTCTTTGCTTAGTACTGGTTTTCCTTCTGAGTTCTTCATATTCGTATCGCTGCTTTCTTGTTTCCAAAATCGACGTATATAAGGGAGGGGTCCAGGGAGTCCGGACACCCCCGTTAGCTTACATTTCAAAAGAAGTAAATTAAAACAAAACTAGAATATCTGCCAATACCGGCTTTCTTAAATCCCGTGACACAAATGTGTGTTCATGGAACGAGTTTGGTTTGCATAGCAATAATCTGCATTGAGGTATAATTCAACAAACAATAGCTGTGTTCCTGTTTAACTGTTGAAATGTCACATTTGAAATTACTATGAAACGAATATCTTAGACTTTTTGGTTTAATGCATCGCCAGTTGCTGCTTTTCGTACCCTACATGTACCTTGTCTAGAACAGTTTGTAAATGGTACTGATTTTCTGATGATTTTACTAGACTAAAAAATCATCATGATGTGCAAACAACCCAAGAGGTTGCTCAGATTATTTCCTAAATCATTCCTATACATTATGAAAAGCAGATATCAAAACATTAATCTATGATATTCGGTCTATTACTGTGAACTGTGATCTTTAGAGGAAATCATGAATCCAGTCACACAAATGAGACGATAATTAGTAGGCACGGAATTTGATTAAAAAATTCTTTTTACGAACGGTGTAAAAAGCCTTCTGCAAATTTTGAAATATGGAATCAATATGTTCAAATGTTCAAATGTTTGTTAAGCTTATGGGACTTAACTACGGGGTCATCAGTCCCTAAACTTACAAACTACTTATCAACTACCTTATACTAAGGACGGCACAAATATCCATGCCCGAGGGGCGATTCGAACCCCCGACCGTAGTGGTCGTGCGGACCGTGACTGGAGCGCCTCAGTCCCCTCGGCCACCGCGGCCGGCAATCAATATGTGATTACATGTCTCATTACTTTATATATAAAGAGCTAGTTATGTTCATATATAAAGAGCTAGTTATGTTGCACTAGAGCAATATTTTCTCAGCTCGTATTGTTTGTGTCGGAACAGTTCGTTTTCTTAAAGGTCAGAATACTACGCAAGCAGGTATATCCTGCAAAATCCTACTGTAAATCGACGCCAGGAGTAATTCATTGGATTACATACCCATCCCAGTATTTCCTTTCTTGACTATTGGTGTAAACTTTGTCAGACTTTAGACACTGGTGTTTAATGGAGCAATAGTTGTTGTTTGTTTGTATAGTTTATGGGACTTAACTTCGGGGTCATCAGTCCCTAAACTTACAAACTACTTATGAACTACTTACGAACTAGGACGGCACAAATATCCATGCCCGAGGGGGGATTCGAACCCCCTACCGTAGTGGCCGGGCAGACCGTGACTGGAGCGCCTCAGTCCCCTCGGCCACCGCGGCCGGCAGTAATGGTTGTATTACGGGGCTATTATAATGCGATCTCTGAAAGGAACCTAATTTGCTTGCAATTTGGACCAAAAATGATCGAATGCTTGTAAATCTGTGGATTCAAACGGAAGTAGTTATCAATCCATAGACTTACAAACAACGTAAACTAAATCATACTAAGTATAAAATATACTCCCACACCCGAAGGCTGACTCGAACCTCCGACGGGGAGCAGTGGTGCACTGCGCAGCAAACCTCCTTAGAGCGCTCGGCGACTCTGGACCAGAATACTTACCTTTTATTATGTGATCTCAGTCGCTTCTCAACGCCTAGGGTATCTACTTCTATTTAACTCATGCCACCAGCTTTTCTTTTTTCGAATCCTAGAATCATTACTTTGTCATCTTTGGTGTAGGAATTTCGGAAATCTGTATTTATTTAGTAACTCCACTTTAACTTAACTACAAGAAACATTCACTGTAGAGCAACATAGGCCTATATTTGTTAAACTATGTGGCAATGCCATTCAAGCACAAGTACTGAAAATGGTAAAAATCGAACGTATTTTTACTGTACTATCTGACGAAACCAGACATTAACACTTAGTGAGCAACTAGTCTTCACAATGTGTAGAATTATCATTTGAAAAAATCAGTTATCAGGTACGATTTTCTTGTACTTTTCGACAGGGAACATACTTTATCTCAAAGAATGGCATCAACCATTATAACGCACGTCTTATCTTATAATTTGGATACCAATAAATTGATTGGAAAAGGCTTTATGGGGCTGCAGTGATGAACGCCTAGTTACGAATAGTGATAACAACTGCAGAACAATCCCTCATAGCCCAATTCATACACTGTATGGCTCAAGTTCTTAATTTAGTTATAGCACATTCGATTCATATGAGATAATTATGAAACGCAACTGTATAAAAACAATAAAAAGTATCGTAACCTATTTCGACACTCTCCACCTAGGGGCTACCTTTTGAAGAAATGTTCGGATCAAATTGACTCAGATTATATTAGATTAATACCAAGGCCGGCGCAAGCCCAAGTGCCGCCCCGTACGATCTGCTAAATTGCCGCCCCCTCCCCCGTTTTTTAAATTTTTTATTTATTTATTTTACAAAACGTTTGTGGAATATCATTTAAACTAATCTGTAGGTTTCGGCTACTGAGTGGCCAGTCTCAAAGCAATTTAATATGTGCTTACATCCAAACCGTCATGTTGACAGTTACGTTCAGTATGACGGAATGGATGTAAACATAACTCAAAGCGTCGGCCGCGGTGGCCGAGGGGACTAAGGCGCTCCAGTCACGGTCTGCACGGCCACTACGGTCGGGGGTTCGAATCCCCCCTCGGGCATGGATATTTGTGCCGTCCTAGTTCGTAAGTAGCTGATAAGTAGTTTGTAAGTTTAGGGACTGATGACCCCGTAGTTAAGTCCCATAGACTACACAAACATTTGAACATTTTTTTTTTAACTCAAAGCATTGAGAATACCCACACTGTGCCCGAAATCTATATAGATCTGGAAAATAAAAACAAAAATTCCAACTAATTGGTGACATTCTCTACAGATTTGTACAAAACAGTTGCTGGGTATATCTCAAAAATGGAGGCAAACCTGACTGAAGAAATCTAGATAATTTTAATAAGCATTACAAAAATGTTCAAATGTGTGTCAAATCTTACGGGACTTAACTGCTAATGTCATCAGTCCTTAAGCTTACACACTACTTAACATAAATTATCCTAAGGACAAATACCCACACCCATGCCCGAGGGAGGACTCGAACCTCCGTACAGTCCATGACTGCAGCGCCTCGGCTGACCGCTGACCGCTCGGCTAATCCCACGCGGCATGAACATACAGTTAACACAAATAAAAAATTTTCAGTGGTTATGAACAGATAATTATTCAACGGAAAATAGTATACAGTAAATAAATGTTGGCAAAGTGATAGTGTGCGAGTAGTATTGTCAAACAAAAATGCCGGTCAGAGTTGTAATTGTTGTTCATGTAGGCGGAGACAGGTGTTTCATGGCTCAAAATCAAAACGTCCGACTATCATTCAGAAGCGGATAGCAAAAATTTAGAAAAATACTTGGAAACCTCACTTATGCCAGGCTTACTACTAATGTCTTTATTCCGTGTAATTACTCGCAGCGTATTTACCCATTCTGGATACTTCTAGCCATTGTAGGTGTGGGACATGTTTGACTGTAGTAATGTTCAACGACGTTTTTCCATAACGGGGGAAGAATAAGACACTCGGAAACTGCCATTGATGGGCTTAGCAAAATTGCTTCAGGCTTAATACATAATCGCAGTATCGAACATTGCATTAGAATTTCCAACTTAGATTTCGTCTTCTGCAAAATCAGTTGTGAGTACACGCACGTCGCGTAACAGGCGCCCCCCGGAAAGTGCCTCCCCGTGCGGCCGCACTTTTCGCACGTGCCTTGCGCCGGCCCTGATTAATACTTGTTCCATAGATCATGAATACGAAAATTCGTAATGATGTGAATCGTGTCAGTGTAGTAAAAGATAACTTTATATGACAAATATTTTTTAAATTTTTATTTTACTTTTTTGTAAGATCACTGTTTTCTTGTCTACACTATTCTCACTTTGTGACACACGATGGGAGGAAAAAGTTTGTGGTTGTAGAAATATTTACGAAAATGATTTCTGTAGTGGGTGCAACAATTGGTGCACTTCAAGATGCTGCGAAACTGGGAGGTCCCCTCCCAACAAGTGCCAACTAAAGACCGCCATTGAAAATACAAAATAGCCACTTTATCGTGTCGTTAAGTATACTAAGAAAAATTTCCCAAAACAGCTCCCACCGGAGATTCGGGAACAGGTGTGTGTCTGTGTGTGTGTGTGCGTGTGTGTGTTGTCGTTAGGATAAGTAAGTAGTGTGTAAGTCTACTAGGGACAAATGACCTCAGTAATTAAATCGGTTAGTAAAAAGAAAAAAGAAAACAAAGAAACCAGTAGCTTTTGTACCAGGTTCTTTGACTCTTCAGTGTATACGAACGTAATTAACTATCACATGCGTCAGCTTCCAATCATAACAGAAAACGAACGCCGAAACTTTCTAAATGTTTCAAAATTACTAAAAATTTCCAGGCTGTTATGCCGTGGTCCAATGGATTTATTATTAAAACCCAACGTTTCGTCCCCGACTGCGGAGGACATTCTCAAGGGGGATCGTGGCACTTTTGGATGTCCGATTCACACCCTGGCTCGCTACTGACTGAAGCCAAATTCCGTTTACAATAAGGTGGTCCCCTGGTTGAAAAACATGTTCAGCAACAGCTGATCTGTCAATCTCTCCCCTTCTACAGTTCCCCTTGTGCTCACCTAGTCGTTTTTTGACTGTTCTTTTTGTGGTACCCACGTATACGTCCCCACAGCTACATGGAATCATATAAATTCCGGCTTTTTCCAGCGGTTTGCGAGCATCCTTTGCCGATTTCAGGTGATCCTGTATCTTCCGAGTAAGTTTGTAAATGACGTCAACATTATGTTTCGTCAAAATTTTACCGATGCGGTCGGTGACGTCCTTAATAAAAGGTAGGAAGACTTTAGATTTCACAGGAATCCTTTCATCGTTTTCAACTCTACGTGTCGGTCTCAAAGCTCTCCTTATCTCTGTAGACGAATAGCCATTCTTAAGTAAAGCAGTACTCAGGTGTTTCAATTCCGCGTCGAGTAATTCCGGTTCGCAGATGTTCCTTGCTCTGTCCGCCAACGTCTTTATAATGCCCCGCTTTTGCTGTGGGTGGTGGTTTGAATCCCGGTGCAGATAACGGTCTCTGTGTGTGGGCTTCCGAGAAAATTCAGTTTTCCGCGTACCTCCTTCTCCATGGTAAATGGATTCTGAAATTAATCCCGTTGAGGTGTTGGAGAAAACGATCTAGTTCCTCTCTACCATGCCTCCACACAACAAACGTATCGTCTACATAGCGAAACCAAATAGTAGGTTTTTTGTTTGCTGTTTTCAATGCTTGTTCCTCGAATTTTTCCATGTAGAAATTTGCTATAGCCGGGCTTAAAGTGCTCCCAATAGCTACACCATCTGTCTGTTCATAAAAATCATCGTTCCGTTTGAAATAAGTGGTCGTGAAGCAATATTTGAACAAATCTGCAATGTCTGGTGGAAAGGCGAGATTAGCTGTTGCAGCATCTCATTGGGTTTTAATAATAAATCCACTAGACCACGGCATAACAACCCGGACATTTTTAGTAATTTTGACCATTCCGGACGTGAAAGTTTACATTTTACAAAAAATGATCAAATATTTGTATAGTCTATGGGACTTAACTACGGGGTCATCAGTCCCTAAACTTACAAAGTACTTATGAACTACTTACGAACTAGGACGGGACAAATATCCATGCCCGAGGGGGATTCGAACCCCCGACCGTAGTGGCCGTGCAGACCGTGACTGGAGTGCCTCAGTCTCCTCGGCCACCGCGGCCGGCTTACATTTTACAATTTCTAAATGTTTCTAATCCTATGTAAACAAACTAAGTTGGTCATCAGTCCCTAGTCTTACAAACTACTTAAACTAAGTTAAACTAACTTAAGTACAACACACACATCCATGCCTGAGAGAGGATTGGAACCTCCGACGCGGGAGGCCGCGCGATCCTCAACGTGGCGCTCTAAACCGCTCGGCTACTCCCGCGCGGTTCGAAACTTTCTACCCCAGAAATCTTGACGGTGACGGCCGTTTAGTTCAGTTCCTTTGATGGGTGGGTGTGAACGGTGCCATTTGAAATTTGTTGTGGAATGTTTTGACGTGGCATGACGTTCCGTTGCCTCTATCCGTAACAGTTAACTTTCCGCCAAGTGTGACTCGACGCAGTCCGTGTTCTCAGGAGACATGAAAAAATTTAATGAAAAACGTAATACAAATATAACTTTCCTATTGCGCATTGTTCTTCGCTTCGAAGAAGAAGTAGAAAACCGAGCCGGCCGCGGTGGCCGAGGTGACTGAGGCGCTTAAGTCACGGTCAGCACGACCACTACGGTCGGGGGTTCGAATCACCCCTCGGGCATGGATATTTGTGCCGTCCTAGTATGTAAGTAGTTCATAAGTAGTTTGTAAGTTTAGGGACTGATGACCCCGTAGTTAAGTCCCATAAGCTTAACAAACATTTGAACATTTTTTGATTTAGAAAACCGAGAAAGACGCACCGCCTTCTTTCTATTGATACCGTCCGCTTTGTCAAGTCGCCGCGGTACTGTGGAGTTGCTTAAGTGTACGGCCGCAGTGCAGTAGGTAGCTGCCAT
Organism: Locusta migratoria; assembly: GCA_026315105.1. NCBI lineage: Eukaryota > Metazoa > Arthropoda > Insecta > Orthoptera > Acrididae > Locusta > Locusta migratoria. Next base: position 493,253,383 of record CM048746.1, on the reverse strand, counting down.
GGCGTCTTCTTCGACAACACTTAGCATTCCTTACGCGAGATATCGTCGGAGCGAAATGGGACACGTAGAGCGCGCGATAAGGGCTGTGTCCTGCCCACACTGTGCCTTTCTGCCATCCCAAGCACACACAAGTCACAACGACAGTTGGTGTTGTACTACAATCTATGTCTATAAACGTGAATGTCTATTCGGTGTACGTTTATCTCGTCTGAACCACAAGACATAAAGAGCTAAAAATTTGTACAGTTACTGTTTACCCGGGGAACGCTTTTGCTGTGGGTGGTGGTTTGAATCCCGGTGCAGATAACGGTCTCTGTGTGTGGGCTTCCGAGAAAATTCAGTTTTCCGCGTACCTCCTTCTCCATGGTAAATGGATTCTGAAATTAATCCCGTTGAGGTGTTGGAGAAAACGATCTAGTTCCTCTCTACCATGCCTCCACACAACAAACGTATCGTCTACATAGCGAAACCAAATAGTAGGTTTTTTGTTTGCTGTTTTCAATGCTTGTTCCTCGAATTTTTCCATGTAGAAATTTGCTATAGCCGGGCTTAAAGTGCTCCCAATAGCTACACCATCTGTCTGTTCATAAAAATCATCGTTCCGTTTGAAATAAGTGGTCGTGAAGCAATATTTGAACAAATCTGCAATGTCTGGTGGAAAGGCGAGATTAGCTGTTGCAGCATCTCATTGGGTTTTAATAATAAATCCACTAGACCACGGCATAACAACCCGGACATTTTTAGTAATTTTGACCATTCCGGACGTGAAAGTTTACATTTTACAAAAAATGATCAAATATTTGTATAGTCTATGGGACTTAACTACGGGGTCATCAGTCCCTAAACTTACAAAGTACTTATGAACTACTTACGAACTAGGACGGGACAAATATCCATGCCCGAGGGGGATTCGAACCCCCGACCGTAGTGGCCGTGCAGACCGTGACTGGAGTGCCTCAGTCTCCTCGGCCACCGCGGCCGGCTTACATTTTACAATTTCTAAATGTTTCTAATCCTATGTAAACAAACTAAGTTGGTCATCAGTCCCTAGTCTTACAAACTACTTAAACTAAGTTAAACTAACTTAAGTACAACACACACATCCATGCCTGAGAGAGGATTGGAACCTCCGACGCGGGAGGCCGCGCGATCCTCAACGTGGCGCTCTAAACCGCTCGGCTACTCCCGCGCGGTTCGAAACTTTCTACCCCAGAAATCTTGACGGTGACGGCCGTAAAGCTTATGGGACTTAACTACGGGGTCATCAGTCCCTAACCTTACAAACTACTTACGAACTAGGACGGGACAAATATCCATGCCCGAGGGGGATTCGAACCCCCGACCGTAGTGGCCGTGCAGACCGTGACTGGAGTGCCTCAGTCTCCTCGGCCACCGCGGCCGGCTTACATTTTACAAGCCATGGTTATATGGCGATCGGATAGCAATTTATCTATATATATTAATGTGAATGTCTATTCGGTGTACGCTTATCACGTCCGAACGACAAGTCGCAGAGACTTAAATATTTGTATAGTTAGTAATTTATACCTGAGGAAGATTTTAGGCACGGTTTTATAGCGATCTGATAAATATTTAGTAATTTGAAGAATATAGCGCAAAATGCGGAAAATAATTATTCTTTGAAAATGGTTTTATTGGTCGCATTGTTGCTTGGGGGTTGATAATGATAAAAGGGTGGAGTATATTGGGATGGAAAGTTATTGGCGTATATAAAATTCTACGTGTTTGTGTGTGTGTTAATATTTCGCTCCGCAGCGAAAACTACAGAACTGTGCGTAATTGTTGTCCTAAGTCTCCCGTTGTACACCATAGCAGTTCCATGGCGATAGCTATAAGGGAGTGGAAGATATGGTGGTTGAAAGTCGTCAAATTATAAAAAAATTCGAACTGAAATCCAGCGAAGACATTTGAGACTCTATAGCAAGGAGGTTTCATACAGCGAAACGTGATGCTACAGACCATATCTTTCGTCTATGCGTGCTACAATGTCTTCAGCTCTTTCTCTGTAGCGATAAGCATACGAATAAGGAAATATAACAATAAATAAATAAAGCAGTAAAAAAGAAATTCCTTTTAATACATCTCTTTAAAAAAAATCGATTTGACGTTTCGCGCATTACATCAAGTGATCGATTTGTGATATTATTACAATCATTATTGTTGAATTTCGTGATTGGATTCTTCAAAACGAGTGCATTTTTAAGTGTGATTTCATCTACCAACACGCGTGCGGAGCCGCGGGTTTAAGCTAGTCTTCTATATATATATAAATGAATGTTTGTCATTACGTCCTCTATGTGTTCATAAACCATTCATTCGAATGCAATGTAACTTTAGTGAACTGTTCACTGTACGCCCACGAAGGTTTCTGACCCAAAAACAAAAGAGCACGACATATAGCTTAGAGGATATGACGTCATAAATAATGAGATACCACCGCGTGAGAATGCCCAGATTCATGCGTCAATTATTGGAAAATGGGAGCAGTTATTAGGGATCTGCAACAAAGTTTGCACAAAATTTTGGACATTTATGAAGCGTTTTGTAACACACACACAAAATGATGAAAAGAAAAGAAGTATAACACAAACGTTTCGCTGTAGATGCCGATAAACTATAGCATCAGGCATGACCTAGTAAACAATATAGTTGCAAGAAACTACCACATAATGCGACGAGACTTTATTCACACACTGTATGAGAATGACAGTACTTAGCGACTTGCAACCAACTTTAAGCATAAATTTCAAACCTTTATTAAACTTTTCTCGCTGACAACCATAGCAAATTAGGAAAGGAAAAAAAGTTTCTTGCTTACTACTTTTCCGCTGTTCATGAACTAAAACTAAGGCATTCGGTATAACGTTGCAGTTTATAATTTCTACAATAGAAAATGTATCAGTAGGAAATTTTACAAATAGCATTCACACATATTGCTGAATGTACCTTCGAAATTGTATCACAATACGACACGTAGTTCATGAGATATGAGCACATAAACAGTAACGTTCACAGAAAACCGCCCTATCACGCATCAAGTTTTAATATACTACTTCTTTACTACTAATTATATTCGCAACATATTTTACAGACATACAGCACTTATAGAAATATATACCTGAAACATTATTCACTTTTATAACGTATAACTCAATAAATATGAGATCGTGCGAGTTTTATATGCCATATGTATTATGATTGCTGCCTTTCTTTGTTTGGATACAGCACGTATAATTTTGTACGTTATGCAAGACAGCACTATTTCTTATATATTCTCCAATAAATATAAAATGTTTTTAGAAAAAGGAGATTGACAAGGAGAAGGGATAGGAGAAGTATTACTGTAACTCAAGACAGGAATAAATAAATACCCGGGCAACGCCGGGTTTGAGCTAGTTATATATAAAGCAGAGTGTCCGTGTGTTAGTGTGTACGTTGTAACCGCCTTCTCTAAAATTATGCTTCAGATCTGTTCAATGTACAGCTAAATAATTTATCTCCTTGAAATTCAGAGTAAATATTAATACTCGTCGTATAATTATATACACTAAATGAGCGAAGCCCCTGTTGCATTTGGGTAGCAAAAATATAGGTAAAGGCGTTTACAAAATATAAGTTCTTAGATAACGGTGCTAGAAAACAGGTACGACTACACTCGTCACAAAAGAATGTCCAAGTTCGTTTGCAATGTAACCGTTACCAAAGCAGAACCAATACTTTTAATAGTAAAGGGTATATTTTCATCTGTGTAACTTCAAAGCTTATCTTATTCTCAAATTGGAACTATTCTCCAGCTTTAAGGATGTTTTTATTTATAGGCATCTCCAGTTATAGCTTTTCGAAGAATAATTGCGAATCATCGAGATAAAAACAAGTACCTCCTTAGATTAAATTTAAAGAAATACGTATATACATCTTGGCCTTTTGAGTTATTTCTGTCGTAACTATATTAACATTTTGTCTTTTATTCATTTCAGATCAGAACTTTTTCTTTTAAAAATTCAGAATTGCAGTAATCAGCTGCGTGAAGCCTAAGATATTACTATTATGTTTATTTTTATAATTTGTCAGAGATTCTTTATATATACTGACGTAAATTTAGCATTACTCATACGAAAATCTAAGATTACTTTCTTCGGTTTCTTTTGAATATATATGTCAATAGTTTTCCCTTTCCTTCTGCATAACGTTTGATTTTTGTAGACACTTCTTTAAGACCGAAATTTAAGTATCTTTTTAATAATATATTTATATATTATTTATTTCTCTAGTAATTTTATCAAAGGTAATCACCTAGGAATTCAAAAATAATTACTAACTTTGAGTTTGTACTTTGATCAAGCAAATACTTGACCTTTTATTAGAAAAAAATTCGACGAGTTTCAATTGACGCAAAATTTCATAGGGCGAACTTTTGAGTAATTTTATACAATTATATTCTTTCCAAATTTGTAAGAAATATTTTACTACCTGTCTTCTTAATAACCAACCACCTCATACGTGAAAAAGGGCCTCAGAATATGGCACATCAGATCACAGCCCGCTAGTATGATATGATCAGACGATACCAGGAATCATATTCAAATAATCACACCGCGCTCAGCAGCGCACGGTATTATATTAATACACTACTGGCCATTAAAATTGCTACACCAAGAAGAAATGCAGATGATAAACAGGTATTCATTGGACAAATATACTAGAACTGACATGATTACATTTTCACGCAATTTGGCTGCATAAATCCTAAAAAATCAGTACCCAGAACAACCACCTATTTATCCGTAAGAACGGCCTTGATACGCCTGGGCATTGAGTCAACAAGAGCTTGGATGGCGTGTACAGGTACAGATGCCCATGCAGCTTCAACACGAAATGTTCAAATGTTCGGTAAGCTTATGGGACTTAACTAAGGGGGCATCAGTCCCTAGCTTCAACACGATACCACAGTTCATCAAGAGTAGTGACTGGCGTATTGTGACAAGCCAGTTGCTCGGCCAGCATTGACCAGACGTTTACAATTCGTGAGAGATCTGGAGAATGTGCTGGCCAAGACAGCAGTCGAACAATCCCCTATCCAGAAAGGCCCGTACAGGACCTGTAACATGCGGTCGTGCATTATCCTGCTGAAATTTAAGGTTTCGCAGGGATCGAACGAAGGGTAGAGCCACGGGTCGTAACACATTTGAAATGTAACAGCCACTGTTCAAAGTGCCGTCGATGCGAACAAGAGGTGACCCAAACGTGTAACCAATGGCACCCCATACCATCACACCGGGTGCTACGCCACTATGGCGATGAGAATACACACTTCCAATGTGCGTTCACCGCGATGTTGCGTACACCATCGCAAGCGCTCCAGTACGTCAAAAACGTACGTCGCCAAAGACGGATGCGACCATCATGATGCCGTAAACAGAACCTGGATTCATCCAAAAAAATGACGTTTTGCCATTCATGCACCCAGGTTTGTCGTTGCGTACACCATCCCAGGCGCTGCTGTCTGTGATGCAGCGTCAAGGGTAAACGCAGAGTCCATGCTGCTGCCATCGTCGTCGAACGGTCCGTGCAGATGGTTGTTGTCTTGCAAACGTCCCCATCGGTTGACTCATAGATCGAGACGTGGCTGAACGATCCGTTACAGCCATGCGGATACGACGTCTGTCATCTCGATTGCTAGTGATACGAGGCCGTTGGGATCCAGTACGGCGTTCCGTATTGCCTTCCTGAACCCACCGATTCCATATTCTGCTAACACAGCGAGCAGCAATGTCGCGATACGATAAACCGCACTCGTGAGAGGCTACAATCCGACCTTTAACAAAGTCGGAAACGTGATGGTATGCATTTCTCCTCCTTACACGAGGAATCACAACAACGTTTCATCAGGTACCGCCGGTCAACTGCTGTTTGTGTATGAGAAATCGGTTGGAAACATTCCTCATGTCAGCACGTTGTAGGTGTCGCCACTAGCGCCAACCTTGTGTGAATGCTCTGAAAAGCTAATCATTCGCATATCACAGCATCTTCTTCCTGTTGGTTAAATTTCGCGTCTGTAGCTCGTCATCTTCGTGGTGTAGCAATTTTAATGGCCAGTTCTTAAGCAGTGCGTGGAATTTGCGATACTACAGCGGCCCATACCTCTGAATCTATTACTCGTAGAGTTAAGGGGTAAAGTGTTTTGGATACGCCTTGGCCTCGTGATCATTTGTATACATATTGAATGGGAATACTCTATTTATCATACACTAAGGAAAAGTGGTCAACAATCCCAAGATTGGTTTCAACACCACAGTGCTTTACTAGGCATGGTCCTGTTTGGAGGTGGTATGCCAGCGCCTTGCTCCGACCTTCGAAATGACTTACGCAGCCCGTGATAGGGGGGCCTACAGTTTAACGTGTGTTCCGAACCACGGTACTACTGGATATTTTCACATCAACAACACTGCCAGTGGTGGAAGAAGTGAAAAGTGACAGATAAAAATCTTACGACATCGCGGGGATCGAACCCTCGGTATCTTTGGATTTATGGTCTAGCACTCTACCACTGTATTACCGAGCCACACAGTATACCGTCAAAATTTTCAGTTACACACTCCTGGAGCCCGTCCAAATTGAGCAAATCGGTTGGTTTTTGTACATGACGTGTGATCTATGGTGGACTTTAAACAGCTTACGAAAGTACAATTCATTCATGGGCGGTTCCCGGGAAAATCACGAAAGACCATGATTTTTTGGTACCACAAAGACGAACTGTGGGGATGGTCATTTCGATACTTCCTATTCATTGCAAATGTTGAGAAATTTTTACCATACGTTCTTATGATGATATTGTCAATAAACTTTTTAAATTTTTTCGTTATCTTTATTCGTTACCGAGATTCAGAGGTTGAAACTTATCTTAGTTTTGCACAAAATCTGAATTTTAGCCGTTTTTTAATCGTGCGTCGAAAGTATCTAAATAATCAACCATAAAAAATAGTTCAAATATTTACAATACATCCAGAAGACATTTATCTAAGAACGGAGTTTTTCCGTTTCCGAAAATCTTAGTCTGTTATCAAGATACAACCGAAAAAATCGCGTATTTCGCTAGCAAAAATGCATATTGTGCTGAAAGACGGTGCTCAGGCTGCTCTGAAACTAACCAACCAATTTGAAGCAATGTACTCGGCGAAAAAAATTGATTTTTGTACAGCTTATGGATTGAAATCATCGTTTGATGAAGGCTTGATTTTTATTTTCGTTATTCATCACAGTTAATATGTAGCATCCAGTTGAGTGAAATATTGTAACACATCTAAAGAGTCTACAGAGGTAAACATGCATTGCGTAGACTTCTCGTACGGTTGAAACCTGCAGTAATCGTGCTACTTTTCACACCACCAGTAGTCCGGCGCGGACTGGCAGTATGCATTGCATTAAATAGTTTTAGTAGCAAGAGTCGACACAGTAATAGAGAATATGATATTTACTGTGTTTGACTTGTGGCTTTTTACGCCAATACCTTTGTCGGAGCTGTAAATGCTGTCCAATTTCACTGAAATACGAAGATTCGTAATACGCTATACCTTTACATATCGCGAAATATATATTGAATATTTGTATCGTAAACTGGATGAAATGCACACACTGGTTACTACAGTTTCAGAGTTTGTACAATACAGTCACATTCTTCCCTTTTTGAACTTTCAGCAAAAACGATACTTTCATGCTCCAAATAGAGATGATAATTTGCTTCATTTGCAACAACTGTCACTGTATGAATAACGTCCTCTCTGTATGTTAGGCCGCAGTAACCAGCTTTATGGTCATTTTTGCCTCTGGGTGAAAAACCACAAAAAGTGGGATGTCTATAGCGTAATTCTTCTGCAGACTTTTCCGCATGAAAAAGAGAAGAAAACCTAAATAAAAGGATTATATAAGTTGTTGTGGTCTTCAGTCCGGAGACTGGTTTGAGGCAGTTCTCCACCCTACTCTATCCTGAGCACGCCTCTTCATCTCCTCATAAGAACGGCAACCTACATCCATTTGAATCTGCTTACTATATTCATCTCTTGGTCTTCCTCTGCGATTTTTACCCCACACACTTTCCACCAACGCTAAATTCACGATTCTTGATGTCTAAGAATGTGTCCTTTCAATTGATCCCTTCTTTTGAAGGAATGCCAGAAATTCCTTTTCTCCCCAGTTCCATCAGGACCTCTTCATCAGTTACGCGATCCACCCACCCAATCTTCAACATTCTTCTGTAACACCACATTTCAAAAGCCTCTATCCTCTTCCTGACCACACTGTTTATCGTCCATGTTTCACTCCCATACAAAGCAACAATACACACAAATGCCTTCAGAAATGACTACCTTATACTTAATATTACTTTATATTCATACAGCTGCTTTTCTTGTCTGCAAATGTTTCTGTTATTTTCCTATAAGCGGTATCTATTTTTTCCCTATTTGTACAATCTTCTACAGACTTGCATTTGCCTTGTAGCCACTCCTGTTAAGCCATTTTGCACTTCCTATCAATCTCGTTTCTTAGTCGACTGTACTCCATTTTGCGTGTTTCGTTTACTGCATTTTATATTTTCTCCTTTCATAAATTAAATTTAATACTTCCTGTGATATCCAAGAATTTGTTGTAGGTCTTGCCTTTCTATCTATTCTGTCGTCTTCTGCCTAAACTATTTCATCTCTCAATGCTCCCCATTTTTATTCTACTGTTTTATTTCCTCCCTCTGAAATTCTCAAGAACTTCGGGTATCCAAGTCCCATCTCCTTATTTCCCTAGCTTTTTGCAGTTTTTTCAGTTTCTGCCTACAGTTCATGACCAATAAGATATGGTCAAAGTCTACATCTGCCCATGGGTATGTCTTACAGCATAAAACCTGGTTCCGAAAACTATGTCTTACCCTTATAAAATCTATCTGATACCTTCCGGTATCTCCTGCTTTCTTCCACGTATACAACCTTCTTTTGTGATTCTTAAACCATGTGTTTGTTGTGATTAAATTATGTTCCGTCCAAAATTCTACCAGGCGACTTCCTCTTTCATTCCTTTTGCCCAGTTCATATTCACCTACTATTTTTCCCTCCCTTCCTTTTCCTACTACCGAATTCCAGTCTTCCGTCTCAATTGCGTTTTTTCTCCCTTAATTGTCTAAATAATTTCCTTTACCTCCTCATACATTTCTTCGATCTCCTCATCATGGGCAGAGATAGTGGGCATATAAACCTGTACAACTGTGGTCGGTGTTGGCTTTGTAACTATCTTGACTATGATAATGCGATCACTGCGCTGCTCATTGTAGTTTACCCGCATTCCTATTTTCTTTTATTTATAATGGTGTACTCGCCTGACCAGAAATCCTGTTTCTCTTTCTATCGAACTTCACTAATCCCCACTATATCTAACTTCAGCCTATCCATTTCTGATTAAGGGATGTAACATTCCATGCTCCGATCCATAGAATGCCAGTGTTGTCTTTCCTGATGATGACGTACTCCTGCGTAGTCCCCGCCCGGAAATATGAATGGGGGACTATTTTACCTCCGAAATATTTTACTCGAGAGGATGCAATCATCATATATTCATACAGTAGAGCTGCATGTCCTCGGGAAAAGTAACGGCTGTAGTTTCCCCTTGCTTTCAGCCGTTCGCAGTAGCTGGGTGGCAAAGCCACACTAGCTAATGTTACAAGGCCAGCTCATTCAATCATCCGGATTGTTGCCCCCGTAACTACTGAATAGGCTGCTGCCCCTCTTCAGGAACCACACGCTTGTCTGGCTTCTCCACAGATACTCCCCCGCTGTGGTAGCACCTATGGTACGGCTATTTGTATCGTTGAGGCACGCAAGCCACCTCACATCGGCAATGTCTGTGGTTTCGGGGGTGGGAATATATAAGATGAATCTAAAAAGACTATGTAACTAATAGAAAACAACTCGGAAATAACAGAAGACACTTCGAGAATAAACTATAATATGGGAATAATGGCTTACCAACTATGCGAATTATATGTAACGCCGATAGTCGGCCGCGGTGGAGTAGCCGTGCGGTCTAAAGCGTCTCGCTGCGAAGCGCGCGGTTGCTCGCCGTCGGAGGTTCGAGTCCTCCCTGGCGTATGTGTGTGTGTGTGTGTGTGTGTGTGTGTGTGTGGTGTGTGTGTGTCCTTAGGTTAGTTTACCTTAGTTTAAGTAGTTTGTAAGCTACGGACTGATGACCACGCAGTTTGGTCCGATAGATTTACAAACATTTGCCGATAGTCGCGCGGGACTCTCAATGTGTAATTGTTTAGCATTCCATCGCTTCTCCTCTGATCCACGTGAAACAACGGAGTAACGTACTACTTTTCATTACAGGAAGGAACTGAATTTATGTAATTTTAATGTGCACCGAGATAAACACGAAAGTGAAAAAAACTTTTGTGCGGACTACTGCGGGACTACTGCACGGTTAAACATTGTTGTGGATCAAATGTAGATAACATATCTAATTTTTTTTTAAAAAAAAGAGAGCAGATTGATATCTTTTATGGTTCTTGAGGTATCGAGATATACGCGATAGCAAGAGGTACGAAAACGCCGCATTCGATTTATCATATCTTGGAGAATAATAATTGACTGTTTAGATGTTTTTCTAGAAATCCGTTTCCCGTCTTCGAAAATCTGTGTACGTTATCACGATACGCTAGAAAAATAATTTTTGGTATCAAAAGAACCACCTGTGTTCAAAAGTTCGTGAAGCTTATGGGACTTAACTGCGGGGTCATCAGTCCGTAAACTTACAAACTACTTATTAACTACCTTATACCAAAGACAGCACAAACATTCGAACCCCCGACGGGGAACGACCTCGCGCATCGCAGCATAGTGCCTCAATGCGCTCGTCCGCTCCGACGCGGCCCAACTGTGTAGATTGGCGAATATACACATCTATTCGTGGCAATTCATCGAATTTTTAACGATTATTCGTAAGATGATGATCCATGGAATCCTTGAAAGTATTTTCCATAATACCATCCGTTACCGACATCTGCATGTTCCGAGTTACCGAACATGTGCACTTCACATATGCACGTCACGTCCGGTCTGACGTGTAATTATGGTTTTAACTATAAAGTAGCGATCGTACAGCAAGGGATCTTGGATCGGAGGTAACGGACCTCTGCTTTTAATCGCCGTTTACTCATCGATAACATTTAACAAAAGTAAAAAATCTTCGTACATTTTTCTCTGTCATAGAATTTTTTTCAATTTAGTTGTGTTAGTCATAGATCGTCGTACCACAGTCTAACATACACAGTCCCGACACTCACTGCTGTGAAAGTTGTTACCAATTGACAGTTGCAACGACACTAGGACTCCTAGCGATGGGCAAGCCCCCGAAGGAGTAATATTTGATTATAATAATTACGTTTATATATAACTAACGAAATAGTTACTATTATTTTTGCGTTATAAGCATTAGTAAAATATCAATACATAATAGGGAAATTACTGTAAAAACAGCCAAACTTCACTGATTCACTGGTATAAAGAACAAGTTCGTCATGAACAAATACTTACGAATATGTATATATTTGCAGCTTTTTTCGCTGAAAGTGAGCAGAATATAAACATAACAGAAACATAAATTTATGTTACCTGCTCTTGCTACGACAGTTTTCTTTCGCATATCAATTCTTTATTGAGTCTAATGATTCGCACATATCTAAATTTCACTCTTTTTTTTCTTTTTTCTAACATGTATGCTTTTGAATGTAAATACTTTAGCTTTAAAAGCCGGTGAAGATTCTTGTCGTTCATCGTTCTGCTGTAGCAACAACTGAATGCTTTGGGAAACTGTTTGATTGTTTTTACCTTTCTTACCACATCTGTGACGTTTTCCCTTCGGCTACAGTTCTGGCCGCTGATTTGGTACGTTAAATACTGCAGTTACTGCAGTCTATCTACGTTTCCTACGTTCTACCCAAACTGCTTTTAATGGAATTGTAGTGTAGGATCCTTAAAGTTCCTGAGTAGAAAAGCGAACGTCTTTCTGCGGAAGAGCAAGTCTTCTGCTGTTTCCTACCAATTTTTTATTTTTATTAGAAAATGAAATTCTTCTGTAGAAACCTGTAGGTTACAAGACCATTGTAAGTAAACTGTACTGTAATGTACCGTTTCATACCTTATCAGGTATCTCACAAAACCTAAGAAAGACAAGTGTGAAGCTATTATTAACTAATTACCAAAATTACTGCTCTACATGTAAAAGGTATGTTAAAATCAATATAAACGATACTATTCGCACTAATACAATGTCATTCAGAAACATGCCTTGCCTGCCGCTTGGAGCGCTGCTGTCGCAGTGTATAACAAATATCTGTGCGAGTGTCGTGACTGTATATGTTAGAACGTGGTCGTACAGTGTGCCAGTGACAAAGATTTTCCACTACACGGATATACTCGTCACAAATTGCCGTAAATCGTGTCTGTGATGAAACGTTCTGCTGTTAAGACCTTATACCCGTTACATATTGACGTTAATCGAGGCTGTACTGAACAAATTTGTAGTTTTGATGATAGGTAGATCCAGAGGTGCCTACCGACCAATGACTCACGGCCCCAAACTGCGACCGACCCCCCTCCCCTCCCAACCCCCCCCCCCCTCAAATTAAATATCTTTTATTTCAAGTTTTGTAAATTGTTTTATAAAGCCCCCCAGGCTGGCCAAAAGTAATTTTTCACCTCCCCCCCCTTCCCCAGGAAATTTCAATGACGTAGTTTGCGTCATGACCTCCCCTCCCCGTCCGTGGGCACCTCTGGGTATATCCATAACTTATCATCAGCAGAACACAATGACTGCAGAAAATAACTGTCGCCGACCGCGGTGGTCGAGGGGATTGAGCCGCTCCAGTCACGGTCTGCACGGCCACTACGGTCGGGGGTTCGAATCCCCCTCGGGCATGGATATTTGTGCCGTCCTTAGTATAAGGTAGTTGATAAGTAGTTTGTAAGTTTAGGGACTGATGACCCCGTAGTTAGGTCCCATAAGCTTAACAAACATTTATCTGCTATTATCTAAATAACTGTCACCGTTGATGACGTAAGAAGTCACCTCAGTGAAAGACCAATAAGGAAAAGAAATACCAACAGAAAAGCAGCTATAGACAAGCCGAAGCAGCAGTGAATCGAATGTGTAAGCTGCAGACCGAACAGATGCATAACAAAGAAACTTACGAAACTGGATGTCAACAAAGCTGCTGATAACACTTGACATTTTCGAACAGAATTCCATCACGAATGAGCGAAAAAGAAGAGTACAGCGAAAAATTTTGGGATTCGATTTCAATTCAACCGAAATCTAAGTAAAACGCTTCAAAGCATTAGCTGTAATTAGGCACAGTGGAGAATCAGCTGAAGCTGAAAAGCTGATATATCTATCAGTGGAAACCTGAGATCTCAGCACATTTTGTAGTTATTATAAATTGCTACATGCCAATAATATACCTGTGTGATGCACTTTAACAATCCCTTGATTAACATTCACGTGTTTCAGACCAGTGGACGCGCAAAATTTGACATGATAACGACTTGAATTATCATGAAATACTAGCATCGTATAAAACGAAATTCTCATATGGACTACAAAACATTCACATGCTTTTTACAGAACTATTTTGATAGTGGTGGTCTATGTAGTAGTTAACTTTCTAAAAGCAACTTCACATTGAGACAAATGCTAAGCCTGCTTAACTATTTTAACGCTGAGGTATGTACAAATGTATGAAGGTATATAAATAAGCTACCCAAATTTTACTCAGCATTGATTTAATCTCTTATCTATATAAAAGCGAAAGGAGCTCCACCACCTCTTCCCACACACCCAATGTGGCTTTCGTCCTTCCTTCTCCACTGTCGACCAACTCCTTCGACGTACGCAACTCCTTTCCCTCCAGCTAAATTCCCGTCGTGCCGCCATCTTTGTGTCCTTAGAGTTACGATCGGGTCTGGCACTCCGGCCTGCTCTTCAAACTCCAAACCTATGCTCTTCCCATCAACCTCGTCCGGGTCATTGCCTCCTTCCTCTCCAACCGCCCCACCTATGTTACCATCAACAACACCGACTCCCGTATTTTCCATCCCTCTTTCTATCCTTTCTCCCCTCCTGTATACCTCTGATATGCGTAAGCCTGCCCCTCTCGTTCACCTCTTCCAATATGCTGATGACACCGCTTTCCTCGCCTTAGCTCCCACCATCGCCCGTTCCAACCGCCTGCTCCAAGAACACCTCGACCTCTTTGCTGCTTGATGCAACCAGTGGCTCCTGTCTATAAATCCTACCAAAACCCAGGCGATCGTCGTAGGTCGTACTACCCCTTCCTTCCGTCCCCGTGATTTCTATCTCACCTTCCATAACCGTCCCATCCATCTCACCCCTACCCTAAAGTACCTGGGCCTCATTATTGATCGCACCCTCTCCTGGACTCCCCACCTACGCACTACCTAAGAAAGAGCCCGCCCCTTTTTAGGGGAATTGAAATCACAATAAAAGAAAAAAGAGAGAAAAAAAAGGGACACTCTTTAACTCACTCACTCATTGACTAAACACAAAATCTCGAAAACTACTTCACCTATGATGCTGAAATTTGGCGAGATTGTAGTTTATAAGTAGAAGACGTCAGATAAGAAAGGATTTTGCGATAGGGTTGATAATTTAGGAGATATGACGTCATAAACAATGAAAACTTCCCCGTCTTGCGGCACATGATAGAGTTACTTTATCAGTTCACTATTTGAGAAGGAGGGCACTTAGCGACTTGCAACAAACTTTAAACATAATTACAAACCTTTAGGAAAAACTTTATCACTGACAGCACCAGCAAAATGATGAAAGGAATAAAGTTTGTCGCTTACTACTTTTTGGGTGTTCATGCAGTAAAATTACGGCATTTGGCATGATGTAACAATTTATTACTCGTACACTATTAATTGTATTTGCGAGAAATGCTACAGACGTTATACACACATACCACTGAACGTACGTTCAAAATGTTATCATAGTACGACACACAGTTCATGAGATATGGAGTCATAAACAGTCAGGTTCGTGAAAAACCGCCTCATCACATTTTATATATACATCACTGGATGTACCTTGGAAATAATATCATATTACAACATACAGTTCAGGTGCTATGACGTCAAAGACAATGAAATGCATGAAAATTCGCCCTAATAAGCATAAGGTTGTAATTTACTACGTCTTTACTACCAACTCCATCTACAACACATTTAGCAGGCATTATCCTAATATTCCACTCTACGAACCTGGCAAATAATGTTTTTGTAAGACACATGATCCAGGAGATATTAAGTTGTAAACGTGACATCCGTAAATAGGTACTACATTATGTTTGACATTTTGTTAAGTCTTTATTACTCCGTTCGCAGCACATTCCGCATACAATATCCAAATATATGAATGCATTGTTTCGCGGCGAGTTATGTTGATAAAATTTTCTCGGGCTTCCAGCCGCGTCATGTGGTTTACTGTCCACGACTGTCCGCCTCCGTAGCTCAGTGGAAGCGTCGCTGATTACAACGCAGGAGGCCCGGGTTCGATTCCCGGCAGGGGACTGGGTGTTGTAAGTCGCCCACGCGGCGTCAAATAGAAAGACTTACACTCAGGCGGCCGAACAATCCCGTAAGGGATCTCCCCGCCAAGAAAGCCATACGCTCATTTTATTTTTGTCCACGACGTTTCGGCCGAGATCTACTCGGCCATTGTCAAGTGGTTGACTGTCGAGTGGTTGCTGCTGTCGTCCTTATATAGCTGCACTGCGGGCTGTGACGTCACTGGTGCCCGGCGACATAACCATAAAAGGCAATGTTTTGGCCGCGTGCCTGCCGAGCCCGCTTCAAACTTCCGATCGCCGGGTTCCAAGTCGTGCTCAGCTGCAAGCCACCGTCTCTATTAAGAGTTTTGTTAGCTATTTTGATCTCAATCGCCTCTTTTATTACACTATCCCAGAAACTGTTTGTCCTTGTAATTATGGTTGTCTCCTCAAACGCAATACGATGTCTGTTTTCAAGTGCATGCTCCACAATTGCTGATTTTTCGGAATAACGTAAGCGATAACATCGTTCGTGTTCCACACAGCGCTGTTCAATAGTGCGCACTGTTTGTCGTATATAAAATTGTCCACAACCACAAGGTATTTTATATACTCCCGGTATTCTTAGGCCTACATCATCTTTAACAGGTCTCATCAACTGACGTATTTTTGAACGAGCACTGAAAACCGAGTCCATTTTGTGTCTCTTAAGGAATCAGCTAATCTTTCCAATGATTGAGCCACAAAACGGCAAAATGGCAAGTTTCTTTGAGTCCTCCTTGGGGGTCTCCCGCTTCTGTGTCTTCCGGAAGATAGCTTTCGTAATCTGGCTGTTGCTGTAGCCGTTGTCCCTAAAAACTTTCCGTGGGTGGCTCAGTTCCTTTTGCAGACTTTCAGTGTCTGACACTTCTTCCGCTCGGTGCACCAAGGTCCTTAAAACAGACTGTTTCTGCCTTGGGTGATGATGGCTTGTGGCGTGCAGGTTCCGGTCTGTGTGGGTAGGTTTTCTGTAAACACGATGGCTGAGACATCCATTTGCTTTACGGCTGACGAGGACGTCAAGGAACGGCAAGGCACCCTCTTTCTCCACCTCCATCGGGAACTTGATGCTATTGATGTGGTCAAAGAATTCACAGAGTTTTTCACGTCCATGCGGCCATACAACGAATCATCTACGTACCGATAAAACCAGCTATGCCTTACAGGTGCCGTGTCCAGGGCGACGTCTTCAAAGTGCTCCGTAAACAGGTTTGCCATAACAGGAGCTAATGGGCTTACTATCGGGACGCCGTCAGTTTGATACACCGTACACCGGGAGTATATAAAATACCTTGTGGTTGTAGACAGTTTTATATAGGATAAACAGTGCGCATAACCGAACAGCGCTGTGTGGAACACTAACGATGTTATCGTTTACGTTATCCCGAAAAGTTAGCATTTGTGGAGCATGCACTTGAAAACAAACATCGTATTGCGTTTGAGGAGACAGCCATAATTACAAGAACGAACAGTTTCTGGGATAGTGTAATAAAAGAGGCGCTTGAGATCAAAATAGCTGACTATACTCTCAATAGAGACGGTGGCTTGCAGCTGAGCACGGCTTGGAACCCGGCGATCGGAAGGTTGAAGCGGGCGTGGCAGCCACGCGGCCAAATCATTGCCTTTTATGGTCATGTCGCGAAGCACCAGTGACGTCACAGCCCGCAGTGCAGCTATATAAGGACGACAGCAGCAACCACTCGACAGTCAGCCACTTGGCAATGGCCGCGGAGATCTCCGCTGAAACGTCGTGGACAGTAAGCCACATGACGCGGCTAGAAGCCCGAGAAAATGTTATCAATATCCAAATATACCACTGAAAGTAGCTACGATATTATATCACTGAACGACACATTGATCAGCAGATACGACGTTATAATCACTGAGCTGTTTGAAAACGAAACTGCCGACCGCGGTGGCTGAGGGGACTGAGGCGCTCCAGTCACGGTTTGCACGGCCACTACTGTCTGGGGTTCGAATCCCCCCTCGGGCATGGATATTTGTGCCGTCCTTAGGATTAGCTAGTTCATAAGTAGTTTGTAAGTTTAGGGACTGATGACCCCGTAGTAAGTCCCATAAGCTATACAAACATTTGATTTTGATAACGAAACTACAGGGCGAATTTCGCTGTAGATTCAAGCGAAACGTGTGTACAAATACCGCAGATGTCTTTATGATGGCGATGATGGTGCTCAAGGCCAACGTCTACTACCGGGCGACCTCATTGGTTGCAGCGTCGCAGGCAGCTTCATCCTATATGTACCTCTACAACTCATTCATTTTAGGGGTTTAATGAATTATGCAGTACAACATAAATAAACACATACGAAATATTAATAATATCCTGGGGAGACGTAGGTTTTTTAGAGATTAAAGGAGCCAACACGAAAAGTACTAACTCAGAGCGGAAATACATAAATAAATACGCGGGAAACGCCGGGTTTTCAAAATCAAATGTTTGTAAATCTATCGTACCAAACTGCGTGGTCATCAGTCCGTAGCTTACAAACTACTTAAACCTAGGTAAACTAACCTAAGGACAAACACACACACCCATGCCCCAGGGAGGACTCGAACCTCTACGGCGAGCACCGCGCGCTCAGCAGCGAGACGCTTTAGACCACTCGGCTACTCCACCGCGGCGCCGTGTTTTCAGCTAGTATTATATAAGCAGCTTATATAATACTAGCTGAAAATCCGGGGTCGGCGTTGCCCGGGTATTTATTTATGTATTTCCGCCATGAGTTAGAACATTTCGTGTAGGCAGAGGGAACGAGCTTAAAAAATGCTCCTGTCGGGGCGAATATGTTCTCCTTTTTTTTCTGAAAGTGAGTAGGAGAGAGACAGTGCAAGAAGAAAAGAAAGAGGAGCCAGATATGATAGAACAGAGAAAATGGCAGTCCAGGAGAACGTATGCATGAAGACATTAGCAGTGGGAGGCAAAATGAGACGTGGGAAGTCAGAAACAGTGGCAGTAATTATACAAATTTGCGGATAGTCGCAATTGGAGCAAAAGAGAGAGGAAACAGTAGGGGAAATGAGAAGAATGGAAGGCAGGAAAATAAGGAGATGGGACTTAGATAAATTGAAGGAACGTGAAGTTCTGGAGAAATTCAGAGGGAGATTTCGGCATCAAATGACAGAAACAGGGGGAAATAAAACAGTAGAAGAGGAATGGGTAGCATTGAGAGATGAAATAGTGAAGGCAGCAGAGGACAAAATAGGTAGAAAGGCAAGACCTACAAAAAATCCTTGGATATCACAGGAAATACTAAATTTAATTGATGAAAGGAAAAAATATAAAAATGCAGTAAATGAAACAGGCAAAATGGAGTACAGACGACTAAGAAATGAGATTGACAGGAAGTGCAAAATGGCTAAGCAGGAGTGGCTAGAAGGCAAATGCAAGGATATAAAAGAATGTATAAGTAGGGGAAAAATAGATACAGCCTACAGAAAAATAAAAGAAACATTTGGAGATAAGAAAAACAGCTCTATGAATATCAAGGACACTGATGGAAAACCAGTTCTCAGCAAAGAAGGGAAAGCTGAAAGGTGGAAAGAGTATATAGAGGGGCTCTACAAAGGAAATGAACTTCGAGACAATATTGTAGGAAGGGAAGAGGATGAAGATGAAGATGAAATAGATGAGACTGTACTGAGAGAAGAATTTGACAGAGCCCTGAAAGAACTAAGTCGAAACAAGGCCCCTGGAGTAGATGATATTCCGTCAGAGCTACTGAAGTCTCTGGGAGAACCAGCCATGACCAACCTGTTTCACCTGGTGTGTAAGATGTATGAGACAGGCGAAGTACCCTCAGACTTTAAGAAAAATGTTATAATCCCCATTCCAAAAAAAAGCACGTGCAGACAGGTGTGAAAACTACAGAACCATCAGTTGGTTGCAAAATATTAACACGAATTATATACAGAAGGATGGAAAAGTTGGTAGAAGCCGACCTCGGGGAAGACCAGTTTAGGTTCAGGAGAAATGTAGGAACACGGGAGGCAATACTCACTTTACGGCTTATCATAGAGGATAGATTAAGAAAAGGTAAACCTACATTTCTAGCTTTTGTAGATTTGGAGAAGGCTTTTGACAATGTTGATTGGAATAAACTCTTTCAAGTTCTGAAGCAAGCAGGAGTAAAATATAGCGAGCGTAAGGTTATTTACAACTTGTACAAAAACGAGACAGCGGTTGTCAGAGTTGAAGTGCATGAAATGGATGCAGTGGTTGGAAAGGGAGTAAGACAGGGTTGTAGTCTTTCTCCATTGTTATTCAATTTGTACATTGAGCAAGATATAAAGGAAAGCATGGAGAATTTTGGTGAAGGAATTAAAGTTCAGGGGGAAGAATTAAAAACTTTGCGTTTTGCCGACGACATAGTAATTCTGTCAGATACAGCAAAGGACCTGGAAGAGCAGTTAACGGAATGGACAGTGTGCTGAAAGGTGCATATAAGATGAAGATTAACAAGAGTAAAACTAGGGTAATGATGTGCAGTGTAAGAAAATCAGGTGATGCTGAAGGAATTAGATTGGGTAACGAAGCAATAAAGGAGGTAGATGAGTTTTGTTACTTGGGCAGTAAAATAACAAATGATGGTCGCAATACAGAGGATATAAAATGCAGAATGGCAATGGGTAGAAAAGCGTTCTTGAAAAAGAGAAACTTGTTAACATCGAATATTGATTTAAGCCTAAGGAAGTCCTTTCTGAAGGCATTTGTATGGAGTGTTGCCTTGTATGGGTGTGAAACGTGGACGATAAACAGTGCGGACAGGAAGAGGATTGAGGCTTTTGAAATTTGGTGCTACAGAAGAATACTGAAGATTGGTGGGTGGATCGCGTAACTAATGAGGAGGTACTGAACAGAATTGGGGAGAAAAGAAATTTCTGGCATACCTTGACTAAAAGAAGGGATAGATTGGTAGGACACATTCTTAGACATCAGGGAATTGTGAATTTAGCGTTGGAGGGAAGTAGGGAAGTGTGTGGGGTAAAAATCGCAGAGGAAGACCAAGAGATGGATACAGTAAGCAGATTCAGACAGATGTTGGTTGCCGTTCTTATGTGGAGATGAAGAGACTTGCTCAGGATAGGGTATTGTGGAGAGCGGCATCAAACCAGTCTTCGGACTGAAGAGCACAACAACAACAACATCACAGTCTAACGTATACGTACAACTGCTATGGAAGTTTAAGTCTCACGCTTGGAGCGGTAAAAGCGCATCTAACGGAAAGAGAGCCAACCGTAAGAATAACAATTGTTTTCAGTGATATTTCTACTTCATAAAGGAAATACTTATTATATTTTAGCTTTCCGTGCCTCAGCCCATTATTCAGAGATATGAATGATCATGAAATAAATGTTTTAAATGGCACATATAACTGATGTATGATGTAAGCTATATCATATTCATGAAGAATGCCTATTTCTTATACGTTTCGCAAACGCATTAAAAGAAAAAAAACTACTAACACATTTCTTTAAATTTGAGCTAAGATTGGGGAAACATATAGGCATGATTTCATCAAAATAAGATCATGGAAGAAAGATACTTTGCAATCTTAAGTGTTTTCAGTAACTGTCTGTTCATCTATTAGAAATACCCGATCTCTTAAACTACTTCACGGATTTGCATGAAGCAACTTCGTTTCATAAAAGTGGAATCTGGGAAATTGTTTCAGATATAGGTTATGCTTGAAGTATGGATTGCGTAGTACAGCAAATAAGCGATAGAGTCGCTGCAGTGGACCAAAGAACTAATAAACACCGCCGCTGCATAATGAGAATGCGGTAGTACAACAAGGAAGCGAACGTCTGTGACAGAATTAAGCAATCTTATGTCTACGAATACCAACAAACATTGAACATAGTGTTACTGATTTCGCTTTGTGTATTAAATGCTTATCGACATTTCTTTGCTTACATTTGACATTTTTATGAAGATACGTCGTTTCGGACAATGTCTTTTACTTACATTTCTCATCTTGTCTAAGACAACGGAGTTTATTGCCAGAGTGATCCAACAAGGATTCTATTTTTACTGACTGAGGTCCGGAATCCAAAACGGCCATGACACTCACAGGCCCTCCAACAACCGTTGCACGGGCATACGAGCTAGTATTTTGAATAAAAGGATTTGTTTTCCACGTATAAATGATTTATATTGCCGTATCACTATGACAGCAAATGTTTGTTGGTCATAAATTGAAAATATAAGGTAAGTATAACAGAATGTCCGTATTTGAGTATTATTTGAAATTAAAAAAAATAAAACAACATCTACATTAAAGTCAAAATTACATTGATGTGTATATGTAGAAGATGAGTTTGTCATACACAATCTCGTTTTCTCGTCCTAGCTTCCAAAAACTTCTTTACAATCTTTACTATGCCTTAGAAAGATAAAGCATTCAATGTGTCTTGTAAATGAGTGAGTCATAAATAAGGAAAAATATTTCGTGTATATTGTCACACACTGAGCTACAAACATAAATTCGTTTTCCGCATGTTCCTTTGTCAATAAATGACAATTCAATTGAATGGTAAAACTCTGGAAATACGAAGTGAACTTTTGGGTGTTACTGTGCGCCGAAATTGGCCAAGGGGACAGATCGGCAACAGGGCTCAACATGCGAGTGTTATAGGTAGTCTAGCCGCTCACGAGAAGGCGAGGCATGTGGCGTCAAGCGACGGTCTGCGTGATCGCTAGCTCAGCGGCTGCCCGCTATGACGCAGTGGGCAGTGCCCCAGCGGCCGGGCAATTGGCTAGCGATCGCGCCGGCTCGGAACTACCTTGCTTACGTTCTTTCTCGCCGGCCACTGGCCTGTTGTAAGGCCTTGTCTTCTAGGTGGTGTTGGCTAAGACACAGGTTGCTTGAGTGTTGAGTAATGCCTCTAAAGGGCCACATCACAAATCTTGCTGCAGTTTGAGTGTTAAAGTAATTTGTCTCTACTTAGGCTGTAGTGTACTTTATTGCTCATAACGTATTCCTTTCCGTTTCTTTATTAATTTATCAAATAATTTCAAATGTTTGTATAGTCTATGGGACGTAACTACGGGGTCATCAGTCCCTAAACTTACAAGCTATTTATGAACTACTTACGAACTAGGACGGCACAAATATCGATGCCCGAGGGGGGATTCGAACCCCCGACCGTAGTCAAATAATTTCTCTTGATTTTGTGTCTTTTTATTGTGCAGTATTATTAGTGTATTATTTTGTTAGTTATGAAATTCGTCATGTCATTTTTCAATAACATTATTACTGCTATACTTGATTGTACCATCGATTTTTTGTAAAAAATAAAATAAAATAAAGACATGTATCGTAGAAAGGAAGATATGAAATGGCGTGTTGCGTTGGAAGGAATAAATAAATATCTTCCCAAATGCAATAAACCAGACGTCGGCAAGTAATTTTAGATAGGGTCCGGATACTTTTGAAATTTTTTATCGAGGTCGGCAAGTAAAATCTCATATTCCTCAGAATTTTTTTTATTTTAATTTTTATTCACAAAATAATATGAAATACAACAGACAGGCATATTTGTATTCAAAAATTCATAAATGTAATATTCTTCACAAGTTATTATTATTTTTTTTAATTTAATTTTCGCTCTCAAACTAATGTGGAATAGACATGTATAAAATTTTTTTTAAAAACCTAATATTATTTTGCAAAGTAGCTACAGGCTTTCGTTCGTTAGGAGCACAAAAATGGTGTTTCAATGGATATGCCCTGGCCGCTTAAATAGAGGTTTCACATACTGTAAAAATCGATTTATAGAATTTCCTTGTTCATTAAATAAAATTCTTGTGCTGCATTCGTGTGTACAAAGATTTTATGCGAATCACCGGCCACCTTGCTCCGTTCTGTCGCCGCTCTTTAGTGTACTATTTATTTAATCTACCTGTAATAATAATTAAGGGTTATAATTGTTCTGCAGTTAATTATAAAGTTATAGAAAAAATATAAGGGTGGCTCTCATAGGAATTGTTATCAACAGAAAAAAGGTTTAATAAATAATTTTAGTGTGTAATTTATACTTTCAAAATATTTTTGGCGGTCCAGCCTTTGGGCTTCCGCTGTCGTATCTGAACCGCGGTCCGCCAGTTGCCGAAAATGTTTGTACAACTTATGGGACTTAACTACAGGGTCATCAGTCCCTAAGCTTACAAACTACTTATGAACTAGCTAAGACTACAGACGGCACAAATATCAATGCCCGAGGGGGGATTCGAATCCCCGACCGTAGTGGCCGTGCTGACCATGACTGAAGCGCCTCAGTCACCTCGGCCACCGTGGCCGGCCGCCAGTTACCGACCGCTGCAATAAACAATTACAAATGTTAATGTCTTTTTCATATATTTTAAGGCTTTCCTTTTTTTACAATTTTTTGCCATAAGTAATTACAAATTTGAGCTAGGGATAGCAAATCATACTATTACATGAAACAGAAGCACATTTTCCCTCTGTCTGTCCCTTTAACCTCTTGTAACTCTAGAAGTACGGAACGTATCGTCAAGCGGTTCCTTTTAATTTCTTCTTTAGAATCCTGCGATAAACTTAGGCTATTTTTAATGTCAATAGGAACTTGTGAAACATCTAAAATAAGAATAATAACGTAGAATCGTTTACCGCTTCTGCACTTTATTCAGCTCTGCATCTTAGAGCTAGATCAATGTACATAGTATAGAATTGCAGAACGCACAAAGATCTAAAAATAAATGAATAAATAAAATACGCGAGACCATGTGTCTAACTTTTACGAGTGAACCACATTAACATTTTTCTCTTCTAAAGCGCTGGCGAAAAATGGTTTCAGACTACAGATATAGTGATTATTAGAGATCTATACAACTTAGACATGTGATGGTGCAGCCTTTTCTTTTTTAAATCGTCCTCAGTTCTATAATTCTATACTATGTAATTTTGCGCAGGTCTCATAGTTCACGCTACACAGGTCATGAAAGTGTGGAAGTGGTAAACCATTCTACATTATTATTTTTATTTCAGTTATTCCACATTTTTGTATTCACATTTAATATAACCTACGTTGATCCCACAGTTACAACGAATAAATTGAAAAAACCGCATCACGATACGTTCTGTAGTTCTCGAGTTAAAGAGCATTAAAGATTACCCGTGCAAAACATGGGCGGGTCAGCTAGTTAGTAATAAAATAAATAAGAAGAATTAAGTCATAATTATTTAGTACCGAATATTATATCACAAATTAAAAAATGTTTATCGAAATTGGTCACAAAGTACAAGGTAAGTAGGCAACAGAATCTGTGCTCGCTGGTCGGCAAGCTCGCTGAAAGTAATTAGTTCTATTCTATCAAAATTTGTGAGAAAACTAGGGGAGCTATAAGAAAGGTTAAATGCTTTGGTGAGGCGAGTGTCAACATCCATAATTATTTCATAACATGCATTTTTAAAACCATCGGCTGTTTATTATAAACCTTATATATCAACCAGTTTCGGTCAATAGAACATCTTCATAGATAAAAAGGCGCCTAAACTAAATGGTAAAATGCATCAAATAAAATACATCTAGTTGAGACAAACTGGAGTCAGTATAACTAAAAATGTCATCTTACATAAAACCTATCAGTCAACACAACATAAAAGGTAAGAACAGAAAAAGGTAAGAACAGATAGTTTGTTCTTACCTTTTATGTTGTGTTGACTGATAGGTTTTATCTAAGATGACCACTGTATTTTTAACATTTTTAGTTATACTGATTCCTGTTTGTCTCAACTAGATGTATTTTATTTGATGCATTTTACTATTCAGTTTTAACACCTTTTTATCCATGAAGATGGTCTATTGGCCGAAACTGGTTGATGTATAAGGTTTATAATAAACAGCCGATGGTTTCAAAAATGCATGTTATGAGATATAAAAAAAGGTGTTTAAATAAAAAGAAAAGTTCATTTCATTATCTACAACTTTCCCGCTGACGAAAATTTACTGACCACAAAACAAAAAAAAGTGGTAGGCGACTAACTTTTTCATGTCGTAATTTTAATTTCATATAAAAGTAATAGTTTCAATTATTATTTTATACAAAGACAATGCGTATTGTACTTGCTAAGAAGAGTATTCAGCTTTCTGCGTGAAACATTTGGTAATTTTTTTCCTATCCTAAGGGGTTCAAATGACAGTGTAATTGAGGCGAGCGCCATTTGAAGAACTGTGTATTTATAGGCCCAACTCCGTTTCTACACCCATCCAAGATGGCCGCCGTGCCTTCACTGCCT
The DNA here is from genome assembly GCA_026315105.1 of Locusta migratoria. NCBI lineage: Eukaryota > Metazoa > Arthropoda > Insecta > Orthoptera > Acrididae > Locusta > Locusta migratoria. The sequence continues at coordinate 493,227,439 of CM048746.1, read as the reverse complement.
GTGCGCTGATGTAGACAGTATAGCCACTGCCTTCGTGATAAATATCACGAAGGCAGTGGTATAGCCTCTCAATGTTATTCTGTGCTCGCTGGTCGCAACGCACAAGTTGAAAAACGCTGCCTTAAGGTAATCATTCTCACATCTAAGAAATTTTTAGCATAATATTTTTTGCTTATTTTTCAATTGCTTATATTCGAAAAATTTTAAAAATCACTCCGTTTTGTTTTTAGAGTCTACAAGGTATCTGAGGCCTACAATTCAAACTGAAATGATTGAATGGTTAGGGAATAAACTTGAAAAGAACCTGCTAGAACAAAAAGAGCGTTAGCATTTTTCGCCATCATGTATTCAACATTACTCAGGATATAACGACGGTAGATCCTGTGATAATTGTTCTGAGATATGCAGTAACAACAATGTTTGAAAAAGGACCAGTCGATATAGAAGTAAGAGAATAATTTCTACTCTTTTATGTAGTCTTTAGACATGGTGCAGTAAATTTAGTCAAGCAGGTGACTACATTTTTTATTGACAAAAATATTGATTTATAAAAGTGGGTGGGTCAAGGTTATGGTGTGGCCATGGTGATGAGTGGTTTTTATAATGGTGAACTAAAACAGATTAAGAATATTTACCCATATGCGGATTATGTACATTGTGCCAGTCGTAATTTGAATTTGTGTGGAAATACAGATCTTTTCGCAATAATTTATCGGGAATAGTATTAAGCGTTGTTATCTACTGTCGAAATTCACCGAAGAATTGGATACTTATCTGTAGAAAGGTGAAAAGTGCCAAATGTATGAACTGAAGTTATTAAAAAAACTGTCTGTAGTGCAGAGTTTTAATTATTTTTTACTCAAACTTTTACATGTTACAAATGAGAGTATCTTATCATATATTAGTAGTGGTTTCATGGCACAGTTTCAATTCTTTAGTGCTGAAGGCAATTCAAATACAAACATTTATGATAGATGCTAAGTCCCATCAAATTATTCTAGGTGCTAAGTTCTTAGTCACTCTCCACAAAGCTGCATATAACGTTCTTTATGCTCATTCTTTTCCATATAAGGTATCATAGCCTTTAAATCTTTCTTCTTTTCATCTGTAATTGAATGGATTGAGGAAATAGATTCAAAGGTAGCAGACTGAATGTTTCTTGCATGTTTCCCTTTTTTTAGCACATGCACCTTATGGGTCCTTTCCATGACGGTGTAACATTATTTTACTCCCACATGTGCTACATCTGTTGAATCAATGTAATGCGGACAGCTTTTGAAATGTTCAGCTTTTTTGTAAACAGTATCTCGTCTACCACTGCTTGAATATTTAAAAAATCTGAAGTATTCATAGAAATTACTTAGAAAGGTCTAACAACCTATGCTTCCTCGGCCATTTTCCAAAGGTCGCTGGGTGCAAATGCCTTCGTTACCGATTTCCTTCTCTCTGTCACGACAAACTAAGTCACAGGGGAGTAAGAAGGTTCCTTGTGTTGTGTAATCTTGCTTGGAGAACTTAGAAAACAAATCTATTTTCAATGCAGGCGTGAACTCACTGCACCCTAATCTACATATGCATGGGAAAGAACAACGATTTTATTTATTTATTTATTTATTTTTTTTTTTTTTTTTGGCCTCTGGAAATATGTAACCATTCAACAGAAATAATACCTAAGATAGATTCAACAGTCGGCGAAGGGCTTAAATCGTACCTGCGGTGAAGAACGGTTCTTAGCTGGTGTAACTGTTTGTTTTGTGTGTTTCGTACGCCAAACCTTTCCTCTTTAATTTCTTCTGTTCATCTCTGAATGATCCACTACCATTCTTCCTCCGTCTCCTACCGATGTGGCTTTCATCCGCCATTCCCTAACATAAATTATGTAGAAAATGATTTGAAGATAATACATAAGTATATAATATTTGATTTACATGACAATGTTATGTGATTATATATGACCGTAATATTATGCAGTTATTATACACATACTTTATAATTTGAAAAACAATGATTCACAATGAAGAAGGGAATACAAGTCTTTGCATACATTTATAACGGCATCAAAGTGAAACAAACACCACAGAATGGCACAGTGCACCATTCTTATGAAATCAGCAGGCAACTGAGCACCATTGCAATCTACTGCTGGAAAGTATAACCAGTTAGAATACTCAGTGGACATAGCCCTCTTCATATGTGATGCTCTTCGGTATCTTGCACCTTTCAAACTATTTATCGTGTTTTTCATGAATTTGGCACTTGGCACCTTTCTACAGTCAAGTATCCAATTAGAAACCACTCTAAAAATTAAATCAGATTAGATTGTCTAGAATAGTTCATACGATATCTGCAGTAATCAATGCATCGACAGAAATAGTACTGAAGGGTTCAAGTAGAGATGGGTATAGCGAAGCAGAAGGTATTAAAACAAAAATGCTAAAGTTCATCCAGTACCAAATATTGAATGACATCACGTATGTAGACAATCTGAGCAGCTCTCTTAGATTGTTCGCGGAGGAAGCTTTTATTTATCGCTTAGTATAGTCAACAGAAGCTCAAAAGAACCTGCAAAAAGATTTAGATAAATATCTGCATGGTACGAAAATTGGTAATTATCCCTAAATAGTGAAAAGTCTGAAGACCTCCGTATGAGCACTAAAAAAAAAAAAAAAAAAAAAAAAAAAAATCTGTCAAATCTACAGGCAATAAATTTCATTAAATATCTAGGAATTACAATTACGAACAACTTTAATTGGAAAGAACACACAGAAAATATCGTAGGAAAGGCGAACCCAAGGCTACGTTTCATTGGTAGAACACTTCGAAGAAGCATTAGTTCTACTAAAGAAACTGCCTAAACTTGTGGGTCCTAATTCGGAATATTGCTGCGCATTGTGGGATTCCCACCGAGTTGGGCAGAAAGATGGTATAGAGAAAGTCTAGAGAGAGAAGGGCAGCTCGTTTTGTACTATCGGGATGAGGTGGACGGAGTGTCAAGGAAATGATGTAGGAGTTGGAATGACAATCATTAAAACAAGGGCGTTATTCGTTGCGGTAAGATCTATTTGTGAAATTTCTTTCCACCAGCTTTCTCTTCCGAATGCGTACATATATTGTTAGCACCCACTTACATATGGAGACATGATCATCGTAATAAAATAAGAGAAATCAAATCGAAAACGGAGTGATTTAGGTGTTACTTTTTACCGCGCGCTATTAGAGAATAGAATGATAGAGAAATATAATAAAAGCGGCTCAATGAACTTTAAGATACCTGAATTGCAGAGCTGTAGATGCAGATGTATACTTCCGGTTGTAGCTTGGTGCGGTTTTCTCCGTTTTGCGTCGAATTTTCGTCCGATACTTTCACCCAGTTTGGTTGGTGTTGATTACGTAATCACGATTAAAACCGGTAACAGGTGACTCACTCTGTGTGCTGAGAAGTGCTGCCGGGTTCTGTAGATCCCTGATATTTTCTACCTCCGCGTTCGAGACGTACTTCGCGACAAATTTTCTACTCACTTTTGAAAGTCTTTGCAACAAACATTAATCTTTGTTAGTCTGAACTGAAGCGCTGCACCTACAGCCCACTACTGGAATATTCTCGTTGTCACATGTCTGTGATGGAGACGAGATTCGACAAATCGACTGAATGTACATTTATTTATTGACAGATATTTGTGAATCTTCTCTCTCCTCTAGAAACGTCTCTTTCCGACAATCCTTCATTTTCAGGGCCGTTGTTGCTAACTTTGTCTGCAAAATTTGCAGATTCAAAATTGGATGTTTCTTGGCCAACGTTACAAAGAAACAAGAAGGAATAGGATTTAACGTTCCGTCGACAGCGTGGTCATTACAGACAGAGCTCACGCTCGGATTTTTTGGGTAAGTATGGGGAAGGAAATCGGCTGTGACCTTTAAAAGGAACCATCCCGGCATTTACCTGGAACGATTTTAGGAAGACCATGGAAAATATAAATGTGGATAGCCAAAGGTGGATTTGAACTACCGTCCCCCCGAAAGCGAATCCAGTGTGTTGCCACTGCATCTCCTTGCTCGGTTCAACGATAAAGTTTTAACTGCGAAAGGTTTTACTGTTCCGTAGTTCCACCGTTTAACTTCATACTCATAATCGCCATCCAGAACTGACAGAGCTGAATATGACTGTGACTTGAACGTTCCTAAATTGTCACCAACGACTGCAGCGTTTAGACTTATTTCATTTCATCACTTTCAGCTAGGTGATAACGGTTCTTCACGAACAACAATAGCCTTTTTCTTCTGCAGATCTAAAATCTCTCGACGATAGCCGCTCCAATCAATTTGCAACGTCGAAAAACTGGACTGCCAGCTGCGGGTAAGCATTGATGATGCACCTGCATCGTACTCCTTACACAAAACGGTAATTTCCGTTTATCTTCTTCTGTAACAGGCTCACAGATACTTATTTCAATTTCCTGATTGTTGGGCCTGCAGCATCATAAATGTCGTTGAATGCCATTGTAATGAAAGTTCCGGATTGCTGTTTATATTTTATTCAACATTTTGTCATTATCAAGCGCGTCTACGATGTTTGGACGTTATATGCTGACATCTGGCGTAACTGTTGTATAAACTATATGGAAATATTCACGTGTTTAGTAGTTGGATACATTTTAGCTGTCAGGTTTTATGCAGCTTTTTACGCTAAAACGTTAAAGAAAAATTTTATATTACGCAAAATATAAAAGTTTTCTTTGAGTTCACGTTTTAGCGTAAAAAGCTGATAAAACCTGACAGCTTAAAAAAGTATCCAACTACTAAGTACGTGAATATTTAGTTTATACAACACTTAGACCAGATGTCAGCATATAACGTCCAAACATCGTAGACGCGCTTGAAAATGACAAACTGTTGAATAAAATATAAGCAGCAATCCGGAACTTTCATTCCAATGTCATTCAACTTATTTCAATGCTTGTTACTATCCAAGACAGCTTGTAGTGAAAAAATCGTACTGGCGTGTTTTACGGCCCACTTTAGGTCTTCCTGTAGTTTTATAATTTCGGACAAAAAATATAAATAATAAAAAATTACGGACGATACGATTACGACTCTACTATTGTGATAATATCTGTGCACTCAATTCGTAAATATTCTCACTGGCCGTATTTTGTATTTTAACGAACAACCAGAATTATTTAATATTTCAGTTTAGCTTTGAGAAACAATCTATTTTTGAACTTTTACCACTTTAAACTATTATTTTAATCTCTCCCGTATTTTCATGATCTTTTTCCGTTACAATATTATCACCTGTCTTGCCGTGGTAGTTTCCCATTTTTTTTCTAGTTTTTTGCCTTTACTTGTTTACGAGTTATGGAAATGACATAACAGGGCAAAGCTGTTCAGAATTTTCTCCTCTAAAAATACGTCTATTGAGTTTTTGTCTGACGTTATTTGCAATTAAATTTACTATTGTCAAAAGGCCATCCAAACGGACTATTTTTAATGTTTCTAACAAATTTTTGTTAGAAATATTTAAAAAAAGGGAATTTCTGGTCGCTAGCGGCCAACAATTACGTCTGTAAAATTTCGTGTCAATCGGTTAAACGACACGACCTAATATGGTGTCACACTACATCCGGGACGGGCGTTCCCGCTGGAGGTTCGAGTACCCCTCTGGCAAGGGTGTGTAAGTTAACTTAAGCAATTTGTAAGAGTAGGGACTGGTCAGCATAGCAGTTTGGTCCAATAGGGTTACAAACATTTAAACATTTCTGCTTTCAGAGATTAAACATCTATTTTGCAGTATAGAATTACCACGTCGTATCCGCTTTTCTCCAACAACACTTTTTCCAAGCAAGCTTTTCCTTCATGCCAGATTGGTCAAGCCGTTGAAAATATTATGAGAAGTCTGAGAAGTTTTTCAAGTGGTAGAAATTCATGTGGATCCATGCTCCCAGATAACCGGTATGGAATTTTTTTCTTTCGAAGTTGCAGCCAAGCTTGAGTATTTTAACATTTCATGCTTTGTAAGGTAATGGAAGAAAACTTATTTAAGGCCCTCAGTTATAATTTCAACTGATGAATAAAGTCGTGAGACTGTTCTTTATTCTCCTTGGAAACTGAAGCTCAAGATGAAAGTGACCAGTATCAGTTTTCCGTCCTTAAAAAGGTGCTTCAACAGATCAAAAGCCGGTTTACGGTGTTAGTTTTGTGTAGACGTACTGTAAAAGCAAGATGCATACATACATACACAGGGCCGGCGCAAGCCCAAGTGCCGCCCCGTGCGAGCTGCTAAATTGCCGCCACACCCATTTTTTTCTTGTTTTACAAAACATTTGTAGAATTTGATTTAAACAAATCTGTAGGAAATGTCAGCAATCAATCGCAATTTCTGTTTTTAAGTTTCAGATCCACCTTGCAACCGTTATGAGAATAGGAAAACTATGCCCGAAATCTATGTAGATCTGGAAAATAAAAACAAAAATTGCGCCTGATTGGTGACATTCTCTACAGATTTTTACAAAACAGTCGCTGGGCACCAGTTAAAAAATGGTGTCAAATCTGATAGAAGAAATCTAGCTAATTTTAATAAGCCTTGTGAATTTACAAAAATGTTCAAATGTGTGTGAAATCTTATGGGACTTAACTAATAAGGTCATCAGTCCCTATTCTTACACACTACTCAACCTAAATTATTCTTAGGACAAACACACACACACACACACACACACACAATTTTTCTCATAGCTACAACACTAGGAGAAAGGATGATATTCACTATTCAAGTTTAAATCTAACTTTGGCTCAGAAAGGGGTGAATTATGCTGCCACAAAAGTCTTTGGTCACTTACCAAGTAGCATCAAAAGTCTGACAGATAGCCACCTAGTATTTAAAAAGAAATTAAAGGAATTTCTGAATGGCAACTCCTTCTACAATGAAAGATGAATTTTTAGATAAAACTTTAATAAAAATAAAAAATTAAAATAAAATAAAAAATTAAGTAAAAAAAATCCTTAAAATATTGATTGTCAAGTATAGACAACGTTTACTAAACTGACACGTTCCACATCATTACGAAATGTCGTATATATGATCTATGGAACAAGTATTAATCTAATCTAATCTAAACACACTCATGCCCGAGGTAGGACTCGAACCTACGCCGGGACCCGCCGCACAGTCCATGACTGCAGCGCCTTAAACCGCTCGGTTAATTCCGCGCGGCGAGAACTTACAGGTAACGTAAATAAACATTTTTCAGTGGTTGTGAACAGATAATGTATTCAACGGAATACAGAGTACAGTAAATAAATTTTGGCAAAGAGATAGTGTGCGAGTAGTATTGTCAAACAAAAGTGCCGGTCAGAGTTTAATTGTTGTTCATGCAGGCGCAGACAGGTGTTTCATGGCTCAAAACCCAAAACGTCCGACTATCAGTCAGAAATGGTAAGCAGACATTTTGAAAAATACATCTAAACCCAACTTGTGCCACGCTTACTATCAACGTCTTTATTCCTTATAATTACCCGCAGCATATTTATCCATTCGGAATACTTCTAAGTGTTGGACATGTTTGACTGTAGTAATGTTCAACAATTTTTTTTTCCATAAAGTGGGAGCAATAAAACTCTCGGAAACTGTAAATGAAGAGCTTAGCAAAATTGCTTCAGGCTTAACACATAATCACAGTATCGAACATTACATTCGAATTTCCAAATTAGATTTCGTCTTCTTCAAACTTAGTTGCGATTAAACGCACGGCGCGTAACAGGCTGGCAGCGCTTCACTCATAAGAATACCAGCTGAAAAATGCTCCTGCCAGAGCACAGAAAAGACGAATATGTCCTCTGACACAAAAGTGTGGAACAGCTGCCTAAATCCTCATTCCGACTTCCTCACCAAAAATTTTGGCATGCGAACATATTCGCGCACTTTTAGCGCATAACTTTGTAAATACTTTTGCTCAGGTAAGCCGTCATAGTCAGCAATGTCGTCTCACTGGCAGTGTCTATATACGTCTCCGTCCGTTTGTTTGCTGTCTCACCCACTGCCGCTTTCTGTCTGTGTCAAACTTACAATGTCTTCATCCCTTTCCCTCGCGATTCCTCGCCGCTGTCTGTTTCTGCCACTTTCGTCGTCTCTCTGCCCCAATGACATTGTCCCATTCACCTCATGTCCTGTTGCCAGTATCCTTTCTTTCTCACTTAGAGTCGGCTTTCATTGTCTTCAATCACGATTGTCTCCTTTACACATATTTCCATGGGGATGGTTGGCTTGGGGTTTGACCTGTAGACTGGGTACTGGGGATGGGAAATCAAATGTTCAAATGTTTGTATAGCATATGGGACTTAACTACGGGGTCATCAGTCCCTAAACTTACAACCTACTTATGAACTACTTACGAACTAAATAATACTACGGACGGCACAAATATCCATGTCCGAGGCGGGATTCGAACCCCCGACCGTAGTGGCCGTGTAGTCCGTGACTGGAGCGCCTCAGTCCTGTCGGCCACCGCGGCGGCGGGGATGGGAAAAATTGGACAAATTGTTTCGTGCTATAGTATTGGAGAGCTGCACACTCATGCTTTATGTATAGTCTCCATTCGTCTCAGTTTCCCACTGTTTTCTTTTTTGCTCCAATTGCTACTATCTGCATCTGTCTTAGTTTGTTGTTGCCACTGTTCCAAACTTCTGACATCTCGTTTCCCTTCCCACTGCTGTTTTCATGCATATGCCTTTCTCCTGAACTGACACTTTCTCTGTTCTATCATATATGGCTCTGTCTGCCCGTTGCACTATCTCTGTCCTACTCACATTCAGCCGAAAAAAGCGCGAATATGTTCGCATGCAAAAATTTTTGGTGAGGAAGTCGGAATGAGGATTGAGGCAGCTGATTCCACACTTTTGTGTCAGAGAATATATTCGCCTTTTCTGTGTTCTGGCGGGAGCATTTTTCAGCTGGTTCCCGTCTTTTTCCTGTTACATCAGACTGTACTGCTTATATAACATGAAATCAATGGTGAGTAAAAGGCGACTAGAAACACAGGTTCGTGACCTCCAAACCAAGAACCCTTGCCGTACGTTCGCTACGTTAGTTAAAATCATAATTACACGTCAGACCGGATTTACATGCATATTTGTCATGAACATGTGCGGTAGCTTGGAACCTACAGATCTCGGTAATGGATAGTATTATCGGAAAAACTTTTAAAGCTTCCCGGAATCATAATATTAGAAAGCATCGCAAAAATTTCGACGATTTGCCATGAATATAAGTGTAGATTTGCCAATGCACGCAGTTTGATCTTTTGATACCAAAATTTATGATTTTTGTAGCGTATCGCGATAAGGAATACACATTTCCAAAAACGGAAAACGGATTTTCTAGATAAACACCTAAATAACATACACATAACATTTTAGTCATTTCCTATTCTTCAAGATACGTTACCTCACAATCAGAAATAGCGTTTTCGAACGTATTACTGTAGCGTGTTACCATTCAAGGACCGATATCTCAAGAACCACATAAGATATTATCCTGCTCTAAACTTTAAATAAAAAATTTCGAAATGTTATCTACATTTCATACGCAGCTATGTGTAACCCAAAATCAACCATACGAGAAGTCTCCGCAATGTGTTTTTACCTCTGCAAACTCTTCAAAATATGTTGCAATAGTTCACTAAACCGAATGCTGCATATTAACTGTAAAGTAAACGAAAAAAAAAATCAGCCCTTCATCGACCGAAGATTTCAATGTTTAAGATGTAGAAAAATCAAAATTTTCCCGAGTACCTTTTTTCAAATCGTATGGTATGTTGGTATGTTTCAAAGCTGTCCGCACGCCGTCTTTCAGCACAATACGCACTTTTTCTAGCAAAATATCGCGGTTTTTCGGACGTATCTTGCTAACGGACTAAGATTTACAACAACTTAAAAATGCCGTTTATAGATAAATGTCTACAGGATGTACTGTAAATATTTGAATACTTTTCTATGGTTAGTTATTTAGATATTTGCGATTCACAGTGCTAAAACGGCTAAAAATCGGGTTTTGTGATTTTGTGTAAATTTATGACAAGTTTAAAGCTCTGGATCTCGGTAACGGATAACGATATCAAAAAAATTTAAAAAAGGCTTCGAGGATATCATCATAAGAACGTATGGTACAATTTTCGAAGATTTGCAATGAATAGAAAGTGTCGAAGTGACCATCCCCACAATTCATTTTTTTAACCCAAAAATCATGTTTTTTAATAGATTTTCTCAGGAACCGCCCAGGAATGAATGGTGCTTTTGTAATTCGTTTAAAGCCCACCATAGGCTACACGTCATGTACAAAAGCCAACTGATTTCCTCAATTTGGATGGGCTCTACGAAGTGTGTAACTTTGAAAATTTTAACGATGTACTGTATGATAGCTATAGTGTACCCATTCTTGTAGTATGTACACAAATGATCACTAGGCCAAGGTCTATCCAGAACACTTTACCCCTTCACTCTGAGCGTGTACGCCAGACTGGTTCCCCCTCTCTGTGCCCCCGGCGTAAACACGACGGTGCTGCGACGGTGGCGAGCAAGAGAAGTCCTCCTCTGCTCCTCACGGGGGTGAAAGCTATATATAAAAACTGGAAACATACCGGGTAGTTCATTTCCATATCACTAGAGGCGCTAGAGTGATCTGGAAGCGATGTAATTGGTTGACAACTGTCCAATGAGAGCTGGGCGGCTGCACAGGCGACTTGTTCTATTGTGGCGTTCTGATTTCTGAATAGCAATCTTTAATATACTATGTACTATATTTCAAAGCCTTTACCTTGGAACGGAAGATAATTCCTGCTAAAAATGTCCACAATTAATACGAAGGTATGATATTTAACTGACAATATTTTAATTAAAGACGAATTAAATGTCTTTATTGTAGTATCAAATTAAGCTGTGAGATTTCCGTTACTTACTTTGTTTCTTTAACAGCTACTCTAGTGAATATAATCACGATTTGTGTTTTTCTTAGGGTATTCAACTAAAGAAATTGACGTTGAAATACTCCTGCAAGTTCCCTGGTTGTTCATCTGGATACTACGTTTGGTCATCCGAGAAAGTTAACAACAAGCATTTCTACAGGTTTCCCAGCCAACCTCAAGAGTTACTTCAGAAGTGGAAAAGTGTTTGTGAGCTGTGACCTGATGTGGACTGTGCTAGTTTTCTTGTTTGAGAGGACCATTTTTGCGAAAAAGATTTTATGAATGCAACTAGGCATAGGCTAAACAGGGGTGTGTTTCCAAAACATCTGACAACTGCTTCTTGCATAGCTACTAATACCAGTAGTGGATCAGGTGTATCTGGTGTTAGTGATTTACGAAGCACTAGCTGTGCCATGTCAGAAGTTAATTACATACAGTCTAGAAGCGAAAATAATGCTACTATTGAATTACCCAGCACTAGTTGTGGTGCACACAGTAGTACTTTGAGTGATACACATACAGTTTTCGCTCCCTCTCAGACTGAATCTACAGATGGTGAGTACTCATTCTTATCTGAAACATCTTTTAATGAGGAAAGTGGTGTTTTGGGTACGGGGCTTTCGAAAGCAGACTTTAGTCCAATAAAATCCAAAATGTACAAGATTCATAAGAATACTGTAGTTAGGCTATCAAAACTTATAGCAAAGCTACACCATGAGAAAAGTGTACTAAAAAAAGTATAAATTAATTTTCATTTCTTTAAATGTTGTTGTTGTTGTGGTCTTCAGTCTGGAGACTGGTTTGATGCAGCTCTCCACAATACCCTATCCTGAGCAAGCCTCTTCATCTCCACATAAGAACGGCAACCTACATCTGTCTGAATCTGCTTACTGTATCCATCTCTTGGTCTTCCTCTGCGATTTTTACCCCACACACTTCCCTACTTCCCTCCAACGCTAAATTCACAATTCCTCGATGTCTAAGAATGTGTCCTACCAATCTATCCCTTCTTTTAGTCAAGGTATGCCAGAAATTTCTTTTCTCCCCAATTCGGTTCAGTACCTCCTCATTAGTTACGTGATCCACCCACATAATCTTCAGCATTCTTCTGTAGCACCATATTTCAAAAGCCTCAATTCTCTTCCTGTCCGCACTGTTTATCGTCCATGTCTCACTCCCATACAAGGCAACACTCCATACAAATGCCTTCAGAAAGGACTTCCTAAGGCTTAAATCAATATACGATGTTAACAAGTTTCTCTTTTTCAAGAACGCTTTTCTACCCATTGCCATTCTGCATTTTATATCCTCTGTACTGCGACCATCATTTGTTATTTTACTGCCCAAGTAACTAAACTCATCTACCTCCTTTATTGCTTCGTTTCCCAATCTAATTCCTTCAGCGTCAACTGATTTTCTTACACTGCACTCCATTACTCTAGTTTTGATCTTGTTAATGTTCATCTTATATGCACCTTTCAGCACACTGTCTATTCCGTTCAACTGCTCTTCTAGGTCCTTTGCTGTATCTGACAGAATTACTATGTCATCGGCAAAACGCAATGTTTTTAATTCTTCACCCTGAACTTTAATTCCTTCTCCAAATTTCTCCTGGCTTTCCTTTATAGCTTGCTCAGTGTACAAATTGAATAGCATTGGAGAAAGGCTACAACACCGTCTCACTCCCTTCCCAACCACTGCATCCCTTTAATGCCCTTCAACTCTGACAACCGCTGTTCTGGTTTTTGTACAAGTTGTAATTAACCTTACGCTCCCTATATTTTACTCCTGCTTGCTTCAGAACTTGAAAGAGTTTATTCCAATCAACATTGTCAAAAGCCTTCTCCAAATCTACAAAAGCTAGAAATGTAGGTTTGCCTTTTCTTAATCTATCTTCTAGGATAAGCCGTGTTCCTACATTTCTCCTGAACCCAAACTGATCTTCCCCGAGGTCGGCTTCTACCAGCTTTTCTATCCTTCTCTATAATTCGTGTTAATATTTTGCAACCATGACTTATTAAACTGATGGTTCTGTAGTTTTCACACCTGTCTGCACCTGCTTTCTTTGGAATGGGGATTATAACATTTTTCTTAAAGTCTGAGGGTACTTCGCCTGTCTCATACATCTTACACACCAGGTGAAACAGGTTTGTCATGGCTGGTTCTCCTAGATACTTCAGTAGCTCTGAGGGAATATCATCTACTCCAGGGGCCTTGTTTTGACATAGGTCTTTCAGGGCTCTGTCAAATTCATCTCTCAGTACAGTATCTCCTATTTTATCTTCATCTACATCCTCTTCCCTTCCTAATATATTGTCTGGAAGTTCATTTCCTTTGTAGAGCCCCTCTATATACTCTTTCCACCTTTCAACTTTCCCTTCTTTGCTGAGAACTGGTTTTCCATCAGTGTCCTTGATATTCATAGAGCTGTTTTTCTTATCTCCAAATGTTTCTTTTATTTTCCTGTAGGCTGTATCTATTTTTCCCCTATTTAGAAATTCTTCTACATCCTTGCATTTGCCTTCTAGCCACTCCTGCTTAGCCATTTTGCACTTCCTGTCAATTTCATTGCTTAGTCGTCTGTACTCCATTTTGCCTGTTTCATGTACTGCATTTTTATATTTTCTCCTTTCGTCGATTAAATTTAGTATCTCCTGTGATATCCAAGGATTTTTTGTAGGTCTTGCCTTCCTACCTATTTTGTCCTCTGCTACCTTCACTATTTCATCTCCCAATTTTATCCATTCCTCCTCAACTGTTTTATTTTCCCCTGTTTCCGTCAATTGTTGCCTAAAGCTCCCTCTGAAATTCTTAAGAACCTCAGGTTCCTTCAATTTATCCAGGTCCCATCTCCTTATTTTCCTACCTTTTTGTAGTTTCTTCAGTTTCAGCCTACAGTTCATAACCAACAAGTTACGGTCAGAGTCTATATCTGCCCCTGGGTATGTCTTACACTGTAAAACCTGGTTCCAAAATCTATGTCATACCATTATAAAATCTATCTGGTATCTCCCGGTGTCTCCTGGTCTCTTCCACGTATACAACGTTCTTTTGTGATTCTTGAACCACGTGTTTGTTATAACTAAATTATGTTCTGTGCAAAATTCTATCAGGCGGCTTCCTTTTTCATTCCTTTTGCCCAGACCATATTCACCTACTATCTTCCCTTCCCTTCCTTGTCCTACTACCGAATTCCAGTCTCCCATAAAAATTAAGTTTTCCTCTCCCTTAATTGTCTGAATAATTTCCTTTAGCTCCTCATATATTTCTTCGATTTCCTCATCATCGGCAGAGCTAGTTGGCATATAAACATGTACTACTGTTGTCGGTTTTGGCTTCGTATCTATCTTGACAATGATAATGCGATCACTGTGCTGGTCATAGTAGTTTACCCGCATTCCTATTTTCTTATTCATTATCAGTCCTACTCCTGTGATACCCCCAACTGATACTGTACTTATAATCCTGTACTCACCTGACCAGAAATCCTGTTCATCCTGCCACCGAACTTCACTAATCCCCACTATATCTAACTTCAACCTATCCATTTCCCTTTTTAAATTTTCTAATTTTCCTACTCGATTAAGGGATCTAACATTCCACGCTCCGACCCGTAGAATGCCAGTATTGTCTTTCCTGATGATCACATCCTCCTGAGTAGTCCCCGCCCGGAGATCCGAATGGGGGACTATTTTACCTCCGGAATATTTTACCCGAGAGGATGCCATAGGTTTCAGAAAGTAAGAATTATAGGTGTATCGGAAGGGCATCTGCAGTGGCAGAAGACACAGCCAACTGTACTGGATGGCAAACACATCTTATGAGAACAAGATGTTCTACCTCTCTTTGCAATTTTCAGTATACGCCATTGTTCACACCCACCATAACACTGGCATTATCGGTCCCTATGCCCCTAAGTTGTGCGAAATTAAGATTGAATTTATCAATAGCAGATTTTAGGACGCCAACAATAGAATCAGCATCTGCAGATGACAGTTCAAACAGACACAGAAAAGTAGAAATTATGCGCTTTTGAACTTTGGAATAATACAAAATGCATAAACCTCAATGTTTTGTCACACTCACATCAGTGGATTCATCAACTGGAAGACTATAAAACCCATCACCAATGTCCATCTTAAGTTCTTGTTGAAAGTGGGGGCTCAAAACATTTTTACTATGGCTTTACATTTTGTACGATGCAGTTTGATATCACTGGCATTGAAAGATTTTTGGCAAAGATCGGTGAGATGATCCACAACCCGAATAGCTGAATGACAGGCTGTGAATAGCACTAACCTACATTTCTTTCTAGCGTTTTCAAGTTTCGTGCTGTCATTTTCTGTTGTAAAATTGATTTTACATTGTCGTTTATTACTAAACGGCTGTGCTGATAGTGCGTGTTTTTTGTTTTCGTATGATCTAACATATCTTTCATTCTAGCTTTTAAATTACAGCTATAGTAACGACAACGAACAAGAGTATTATATTCCGCGACCTCCATTATCTAATCACTAAACCATTGTTTCCTAAACTTTTGAACGTACGGCACTTTAGTTTTTCCCATTGTTCACTCACTTACGGTTCTTCAAAAATTTGTTAAAAATAAAAGAAACAGAACTGTATATAAACACTTTTAGTTTCACACACTGTATCTGAACACCATGCCTCATGAACTGACTTGCAGTTGCAGCAACAATCGCGACAATGACCTACGTCAGTCTTTACTTGTTATAGTTAAAGTGAATTATTCGCGCCACTCTAAAAATAAAAGTGACCAAAGGAGATGAAAATACCTTCGAAAAGTGAAAAACCTCCATCCGAGCAACAAAAAACCTCCAATTTTCCCTCTTACCTCTGATTCTTGTTTTTTCCCCTGTGACAGAAGCAAAAAACCTCCACACTCAGAGGGAAACCTCTGACATTGGCAACCCTGGCCTGCGAAGTTTCACAACAATTACGTTAAAGGTCAGAATTCGTATTTCTACCAATAAACTCTTTTCCTTCATTGTGTGAGAGTGATATCACTAGTTAGTTTCAATTTACAATGAAATAAGCATTACATTTGTCTATTAACATTTCTGTAACCCCCTTTCATAAAATCAAACTGATCAGTACGGTGCAGTGAGCACAGCTCAGGAGTAAAGAGGCTGCCAGCAGTGAACCATCTCCTCTCCACGCATTCTATGCCTCCTTGCCATCTATCAACGCCCAACGGCCATTAAAGAATCTAATCTAATTTAAAAAAAAGGTGGCTCTTAAAAATATCGCTTTCGATATTCAAAATTTAATATCGGTATATCGATATATCGGAAAATAAAATATCGTCGATAAAATTCCAAAAAATATTGATATTTTTTGCCCATCCCTACAGTAGCTATGCGCCTACACTGCATGACGTCACACGAGAGCGCCGCGGCCTGCTCTCTAGGTGGTGTTGGCATAGCTGACTGGGTAGCTGCTGGGGCACGGCATACTATGCCGAAGCAGCGAGCCAGTCAGCTATGCGCGCGCAACCTACTCTGTCTGACGTCACACGAGAACACCGCGGCGATCACGTGTCCCATACCACCGACGTTGCGGCAGAGCACCGATGCTTTTCCCGGTGCTCGCGAAGCACCTGAGTTGGAGAGGCCTGATTCTAAAGCAACCGTGGATATTACGACACACAACTATATAGCATTGTCACCCAACAGTACTACAGACTACCATATAGGTCAAGCAGTCGGGTCGGGCAGTCCCCGTCAAACAGCCGATTCGAGAGCTGTCAGCAACACAGCTACTGTATACATGGCCTAACAATGCACCTTACCTGTCGAAATGCACCCGATCGTCTCCATAAATTAGACCGTCTGCACGCTGCTTAATAATGAAGTTTAAGTCAGTTCATTTTCAAGTTTTGGTGTAAATTGACAGCGGATGTAAGTGTAATAAGCTATGAAGAGAGTACACGGAAATACTGTTTTTCTTTAAAACGCAAAGGAATGGTGGTAAGAGAATATTTATTACAAAACTAGCGTCAGCACCTAGCGTTGCTTACGTATGTGTTCTTTCCATTCTTTTGTTACCCATCGCCTTCTTTCCGTTATGTCCATCAACTTCTGTCCCTTCCTATTTCACCTTTATCTAAAGCAGTTTCATTTTTATGCAACTCAACTACGTTATGTATCTATATGTATGTACAGGGCGAAACGTGTGGCCGCACAGGGCGGCGGCACTTTCCGAAGGGCGGCAAATCTGCCGCCCCCCCCCCCTCCCTTTTCTTTTAATTTTTTTAGGACAAACTCAACATTCATGGCCAATAGGGGATTTGAAACCAAACCTCGGAGGGAGCGACTTCGGAAACGGTGACATGGCTGCTCTACTACCTGTCGGCCGTCCCTGTTGAACAAGGGGTGGCAGGAGGACCACAGAACAACAATAAATGAGAAGCGCAACTCCCGTGTTAAAAAATGGAAACACGGAACGACAGCAGCGCCCCAAGTGATATGGAAATGAACTAAGAACGTAAACATTGCGGTTGCGTCCCCTGCACTAATACGTAGTCATTTAATTTTACTAATACCAATTTTCTGAACTTGCTAAGTACTTACTGTAAATGTTTTAGCTCCGTCTTTGCAAATACAATAAAATGCTTGTTTTCTTTTTACCAGATGCGTTCAACCTGCAGACAGTATGTTATTGCATCTTCCTTGATACACTCGGAGATCAATTAAAACAATTTTATTGTGTTATAAGCATACTTAAAAAAGTCGGTATTGTTTCTTAACGTGACTCAATTGTTCTACCTGTTATCTATCTTTAATGTTTAACATTTGTCACAAAGTGTCAAAATTTTCGAATGAATTGTCGTCTTAGGCCTACTATATCTTGAAGTCAATACCAATTATACAAACAGCTAGTTATATGTGACAATCTTCTGGTGCACCATTTTCTCAATTTACCTTCACAGTAGTAACTATGAAACAGCTTTGGACATGCCTATAGCAGTATTACTGTTGAACAAAGGTGCCCCCCCCCCCCCCCCGTCTCGCCACAAAGTTTGGATTCCCAGTTTATTACATAATAAATATGGTTTTGTCATTTAATATTGAAATTAAATATCATTTATTTCACGTTTTATAAATTGTGTATAAAGCACGCCTCAGGGTGGCCAAAAGCACTAATTTTTCACCCCCCCCCCCCCCATTAATTGTAATCACGCAGTTTACATCATGACAACTACCCCCCCCCCCCCCCCCCGTGGCTGCGGCTGCTGCTGCTGCTGCTGCTGCTGCTGAAATAATAGTTAGAATTCCTATGCTGCCGCCAAAAATATGGTATCCTCTTTTCCATAGCTTATTAAACAATTGGTGAAGCATGTAGACTTGTCATCTAAAATTTGACATTTATATTTCAGAAAACGAGCCTATATTAAAAAAAAACTATTAACCAATGACTTCTTTCAAAATGTTCCTAAATCTTTTAATATGTGTAACTGCTTCAAGACAAAAGCAAATAAATCATCAAATTAACTGAAAGTGAAATAGGAAACAGAGATAAAAATAATAAGATGAAAACAGAAAGTAATTACTGTGTTTTTTTATTTCGTAACATGAAAAGCAGAAATAATGAATACATTTTATTTAAAGAACCACACCCATGAACCACATACATTGCTGAGGTGGGGTGGCTTGCGTGCCTCAACGATACAGATAGCCGTACCGTAGGTGCAACCACAGCGGAGGGGTATCTGTGGAGAGGCCAGCAAACGTGTGGTTCCTGAAGAGGGGCAGCAGCCTTTTCAGTAGTTACAGGGGCAACAGTCTGGATGATTGACTGAGCTGGCCTTGTAACATCAGCTAATGTGGCTTTGCCACACAGTTACTGCGAACGGCTGAAAGCAAGGGGAAACTACAGCCGTTATTTCTCCCGAGGACATGCAGCTAGATCATCGAGTAGACAAGCTGCTTATGAAATTCTTTATGAGAAAGTGTTATACAGTTGAGATACTTTATCAAATGTTCAGTTATCCAGGAAATGAAGTTTATTTTCTCTTCTTGAAACCCATTTTAGCTGAGGCACAGAAAGTTAATAAGGCACTTCTGTCGGATTCTGGTGATCGCTGTAAACTTATCAATGACCTCGTTTTTCTCATTGAAGGATTAGCTAAGAAAATTGTCCTTCCAGGATGCAGAGCTAATTTTCTCAAAGACAATATATTCAATTTTATAGATCGAAAATCGTATCTGGGCTATGCAGTAGAAAAGAAAATACAGGAGTTGAAAAACTAAGATTAATTTCGACTGACGTTGAAGTAGTGATCAGGGAGAGTTGTATTAATTTTGTAGCGAAACTCGTAACTCAACTACAAAAACGGTTACCTACAAATATAGAAATTCTTCAAAAAGTGTCAATGCTTTCACCCAGTGAATGCCTGCGTGTGTTAAAACCATCAATAGTTCCATTGGCAGAACTTATGAAGTTTACAGTCGATGAAATTACGAAAATAGATTTTCAATGGAAAAAACTTTCGTTGGTCGATTGGCAACATACTGGAAGCATAGTTGACTTTTTGCATGAAGTTGCTAACTATACAGATGCTTGTGTAGAAAAACCATTTGAAGATCTTTCTAAGTTAGCTTTTTGTGTATTAGTTTTGCCATGGCCTAATGCTAAAATTGAGCGTACATTTAGCCAGATGATTTTAGTGAAAACTGAATTAAGGAACAGAATGGGTGAAGATGTGCTAAATGGAATTCTTTATATTAGGGCAGGTCTATAACGTGTTGGGAGGTGTTTTTCGATTACCAAATTCCTGATAGCGTATTGAAGAACCTTGATACCCTTGGTATTTACTCCACACCAACAGCAACTACATCCTCTACCAGTACCGGTAGTGTGACTGAAATAATTGACACCGATTCAGATCCTGACGATCCAGCATCAAGGCAATGAGCGAAGTGAACTGAGGAGTAATTTTTTCTACATATACCGAGTTTCCCATTTAACCTGACAAATTTAAATAACTCGAAAAATACGCATCGAAACCAAAAATGTTTCAGACACAAAATGAATATCTCCAAGGGGGACATCTGCCTGACCTGAAATCACACCTCCTCCCCGCCCTGTGCATGGTAATTTTACCCCCTTTTGGTTAAATTTTATTCACCGTGTCGTGGCATATTGTGGAGTGTTTCGACGTTGGCAATGGCCACTGCATGTGACGTTAGTCATTCAGGTGGTAGAATACGGCAGCCATTTCGATATTTAATAATTTGTCTTCGCGGAATATCCGAATGTATTATGTTGTGTGTCTTCATAGCAACGAAAAGGTTTTGTTATGAAATATTCCGTTTACGATGATAATTAATTTACTGAGCAGACAAGGAGCGGGGGATATTTGAGTTCAGGTCAGGCAGATCATCCCCTGGAGATATTCATTTTTGGATACGCTGAATATTTTTATTTTTCGACTTATTTCTATGTATCAGCTTAAATGGGACACCCACACATTACATATTATTTGGCCACGATAACTTGACGATTGGCGCGGTGGCTGTTGGGAGCTGCAGGAGGCATCCGTTGCACAGTGGTAGAGTGCCAGACTACAAATCCAAAGGTCGTGTGTTTGATCCCCGCCAGGCCCTAGGATTTTTATCTGTTACTTTCCACCCGCTTCTTTCACCTCTGGCAGTATTGCTCATGTGAAAAATATCGAGTAGCACCGTGGTTCGGAACCCACGTTAAACTGTAGGTCCCCCTATAACTGGCTGGATAAGTCAGTTCGAAGGTCGGAGGAAGGCAACGGCATACCACCTCCAAACAGGACCATGCCTAGTAAAGCACTGTGGTGTTCAAACCAATCTTCGGATTGTTGACTGCTTTACCTTATATATTACCTTATAGTACCGGTACATAAACAATATTTATAATTATATATATAATGTGTCTTTTGTTCGAAAAGTTGAAAATAATTATAAATATTGTTTATGTGGTATCCGCTACCGCGCCACCGCCGGCCGACAAGCCAGCAGCTGGCGCCACTCCAAGTAGACGGCCTGCAGCGCGAGCCACACAAGGAAGTAAGGCGCGCAGACCGAAGGCTCGCCGGCCGGCCGCACGGTACAGTTCGACTGGACCGCTAGAGGGCTAGTGTTGCGAGATGGAAGCGAGTCTACACTAGACGTCCGCGGCGCCACCGTCTGGCTCACACCCAAACTACCAGAACCAAGTATAGGCGGCCGCACCTGCCTAAGCAACCCAGTGTACTCTCGCCTTCGCCAGTGATACCTTCGCTTGCAGGAAGACTGAGTTATTGACGTGCCGAACTTAGTGCTACGAGGACTTCAATAGTGAGCTACCACTTCCGGCTCTAGATTCCTTGGGCATTTCTAGGTGATTGGCGTGCCGTACCAATTGAAGACCAACCGACGTATGACTTGTGTAACTGTGCGTTTTTGAAAGTGCTGTGTTAATAAATTGTTGGAAGCTTGGTTTTGCTTTTATTGTGTTATCATTATAACACAATAAAATGGCGACGAGGCTGACGGACCCAGTGTCTCTTATCACGCAGTTAATTCAGCTGCAGGCGGAAAATCAGCAGCAACTCGTGGCCACACTACAGCCTCTTCTGACCGGTATGTTACACCAACAACCCCTACATCAAATTCCGGCCTTCCCTTCTTTTGATGAAGCTCTTGGAGAATGGGAATCGTATGAAACGAGGCTCACGGAACATTTTCAGGCGTTCCAGGTAACAGACGTCAAATTGATGAAATCTTTGTTTCTTTCGTGGTCAAAACCAGTAGTGTACCGCCTGATTTGCAAGCTGGCTCCACTGTCTTCTCCTTCGGACTTAACATTCCCAGAAATATGTGCACTGTTAACGCAATTTTACCAGCGCCATTCGCATGTTATCTCTTCAAGAGTGCCATTCTACCAGTGTAAGAAACAGGCGTCACAGTCTTACCGTGAGTGGGCCGTGGAATTACAAGGCCGTAACCGTAAATGCATATTTGTCACGGCCACTCATAAAGAATCATATGCTGACGAAATGATTCGTGATATGATTATCTGAGGTGCACCGGACAGGGAATTTCAATATGATGCCCTGCAGCTCGTTGATCCTTCCTTAGACAAAGTATTGGAAGTAGCTCAAACCTTTGAAGTTTCTCGTGCAGCAGGAAAGAAGTTGGAAACTTGGGCAGATATTGCTGCCGTCCACACCCCGACTGGTTCCTCTGGAAGCGTCTTCCTGTCAGAAGATGATGTGGAGGTAGCAGTTGTCCACACTGGCCATCGTCCAACACGTCCCACTCGCTCCCAACAGAGACCAAGCCGTTTCACCCGCCAGTGGACCCCACGCCGGCTCCCATCCTGTCCGGACTGTTAAAAACAACATTCAAGGGATGATTGTCCAGACCGTTGGGCCTACTGCTCCCTCTGCTCTAAACAAGGCCATCTACCATCCGTATGCCGTTTCACTACAACCAGGCCTCAGAAAGGAACCTATCAAAGTCCGATGGACGTGAATCAAGTGGCCACTATTGACATCCAGGAAACTTCCAATAAATTATTTCTGGACGTGTCAATCCTCAACAGGACGATCACATTACAGGTGGATACGGGAGCGGCCGCCAGTTTGCTCAATCATGCAACCTACGTATTGCTAGGAGCACCACCACTACAGCCATCTTCTCGACGGCTGGTAGCATATAACTGACTTAGTATTCCGCTCCTAGGCCAGGTCGATCTTCGTACCAATTATCATGGAGTGACCAGGACTATTACTTCCTTATAGTAAACAGCAGTACCACAGCTAACCTTTTCGGTCTTGATGCCTTTCGTGCCTTTGGTTTTTCCATAAAAAATGAGGTACATCTGATCTCTGATGAAGTTCCGTATTCTAGCCTGGATGATCTCTGTCAGAAATACAATGATCTCTTCCGTGAGGAATTGGGGAAGGCCCGCCATTTTCATGCACACATTTCCTTGAAGCCTCATGTGCGTCCTCATTATTTTCGTTCTTGACCAGTACCTTTTTTCTCTCAGGGATCAAGTCAAAGAAGAATTGGATCGCCTCACCACACAAGGTGTTCTGGAGCCCATCCCGTCCAGCTCATGGGCCACACTTCTTGTCATTGTCCACAAGCCATCTGGGAAGCTTCGTCTCTGTGGAGATTTTAAGGTAACAGTCAATTCACAATTGGAAGTTGACACTTATCCCCTACCAAGCCCTGAGGAAATATTGGCGAAACTCCAAAATGGCCACTATTTTTCCAAGATTGATTTAGCTGAAGCATATCTCCAGCTACCCTTAGAAAATGTTCAAATGTTTGTTAATCTTATGGGATTTAACTACGGGGTTATCAGTCCCTAAACTTACAAACTACTTATCAACTAGCTTATCCTAAGGACGGCACAAATATCCATGCCCGAGGGGGGATTCGAACCCCCGACCATAGTGGCCATGCAGACCGTGACTGAAGCACCTTAGTCCCATCAGCCACTGTGGCCGGCCTACCCTTAGACCCAGCTTCACAAGAATTCCTTATGCTGAATACACCACATGGGCTTTATCGCCTCAAACGCCTTATGTATGGTATTGCTAGTGCACCAGCGATTTTCCAGCGTTTCCTGGAACAATTGGTTGTCTCTGTTCATGGGTGTATCAACTACCTGGATGATATGATTGTTACAGGTCGTATGAGAGATGAACACCTCCAGAACCTTCGACAACTCTTCCAGGTGCTCCGGGAAAATAATCTCCGCTGCCGGAAAGAGAAATGCTGTTTCTTCCAGCGAGAAATTTAATATTTGGGACACAAGATCTCCAGCGACGGAATTAAGCCACTGGATCGTCATGTCCAGCCATCGTTCTGCTTCCCTGACCAATGTCTCTCAAGGAACTTCGATCCTTCCTGGGGAAGGTGTCCTATTATAGGAAGCTCCTCCCGGCTGCAGCAACGGCTACAGCACCTCTGTCACACCTCTGTAAAAAAGACGTGCCTTTCCTTTGGTCTCCATCATGTGAAGCCGCCTTACAGACACTACAATCACAACTGATAACGGCCCCATGCCTTGTCCGCTTTGACCCACAGAGACAATTAGTCCTGGCCACAGATGCCTCAGATGTGGGCCTTGGGGCCGTATTCACACATCGCTTTGACGATGGCTCCGAACGCCCTATTGTGTATGTGTCAAAAACGTTTACTGACGCTCAAAAGAAATATTCTCAGATCGAAAAGGAGGCCCTGGCCATTGTCTTTGCACTGAAGAAATTCCATATGTTTCTTTATGGGACCAAATTCCACTTAATCACCGACCACAAGCCGCTCATTGCTTTATTCAACTATGCCTCCAAAATTTCTGATCGTACCGCTCACCGTCTCCAGCGGTGGGCTCTGTTCCTGTCCCGCTACCAGTATGAAATTCATTTTCGGCATACCGCTGAACATGCAAATGCTGACGCCCTTTCCCGTCTTCCTTGTGGGCCCGATCCTGACCAAGAAGAGGTTCTCTGTTTCCAGATCTATGAAGACGCCCAAGCCGCGGTGGACTCCTTTCCAATGACTAGCTCCACGGTGGCTGATGCTGTACGCCAGGATGTGCCGACCTCCAGTGGGTCCACCACAGCATTCTCCATGGCTGGCCGAAACAGCCACATCCCCGGTCTTCTCTCACCCGCCAACACTTTTTTCCATCCGCCACCAGTTAATGACCATCGATGGGGTGATACTCCTAGTCCCTGAAGAGGGACAGCCATGTGTGGTTGTTCCGACAGCATTGCACCCAAAAGTCCTGCAACTCCTTCATGAAGGTCATTGGGGTATCACCCACACAAAACTCCTCAGTTGTCGCTTCGTTTATTGGCCTGGCATGGGCCGTGCCATTGAAGAGATGATTCGAGCCTGCCCAGCTTGCCAGAACCAACAAGCGGCCCCTCGCCAGAGTTTTTCTTCATGGCCTCCCTGCTCATGCCCATGGGAACGCCTTCAGCTGGACTTTGCCGGACCCTTCCATGGTGCCATGTACCTCATCGTGGTTGATGCCTACTCCCATTTTCTGTATGTCATCCGTAACTCCCATACCACCACGTCTGTCACAGTGTCAACTTTGGAACGAATATTTGCTATTGAAGTCCTTCCAGAACTGGTGGTTACGGACAATGGTCCCAAGTTCTGTAGCCACGAATTCCAAACCTTCTACCAAACCCATGGCATACGTCATGTTCCCACCCCTCCTTTTCACCCGCAGTCAAATGGGGAGGCGGATGGTGAGGACGTTCAAAGGCCAAATGCAAAAGTATCTCTGGGATCATTCCTCCGCTAATGCTCTCAAATTATTCCTTAGTTCATACAGGACTATGCTACAGGGTGACAAGAGCCCCGCAGAACTCTTACATGGAAGACAGCCTCGAACCCTACTCAGCCTTCTCTTCCCTATTACCAGACCAGCAACACCTAGACCGCCTGTATTTTTCTTCCGTCCCGGATTCCACGTGTGGGGACGGGGTTTGGCCACCAACCGAAGTGGTTGCCAGGTGAAATCCTCCAGCAGCACGGTCGTAAGTGTTTCCGTGTTAGAGTGCAAGACAGGAAGGTGCTTCGGCATGCAGATCAGCTGCAGTCCAGGTCTTTGCCACTGCCGTCACCTCCCCTCCAGAGGGATCCTCACCGTCTCCCAGCTCTTCAACGGAATCTCCGGCTTCCTCACCTACTGCTTCAGACCTGCTCGTCCCCCCGTGTGGTGTACCTCTGACCCTCCTTCCTCCACATACCGACAGGTCACGGCCTCCGACGCCAGCCGATGTTCCGGACGCTCCGGGTGCCCTGCACGCATCCGCCATGCGACCATCCTCTCCTGGGCCGCTAACTTCCACTGACGCCGACGCCGCCTCTCCGGCTCAGCGCTCTTCCTGGACACGGGCATCTTATGAAGATAGGCCTCTCCCGCAGTCTCCGCCTCCCTGCTCACCGCAGGTCGGCTGACCACGCTGTCTACGTCCTCGTCGAGGTCATTTTCGGCCTTACTGCACGACTCTCCCTTGTGACTCCGACGACGAGGAGCCCATGGATGTTTCCTACATCTCCAGCCGCTGTTTCACAGCTTCCCGAGGAGGAAGGGGTGTAGTATCCGCTACCACGCCGCCGCCGGCCGACAAGCCAGCAGCTGGCGCCACTCCAAGTAGACGGCCTGCAGCGCGAGCCACACAAGGAAGTAAGGCGCGCAGACCGAAGGCTCGCCGGCCGGCCGCACGGTACAGTTCGACTGGACCGCTAGAGGGCTAGTGTTGCGAGATGGAAGCGAGTCTACACTAGACGTCCGCGGCGCCACCGTCTGGCTCACACCCAAACTACCAGAACCAAGTATAGGCGGCCGCACCTGCCTAAGCAACCCAGTGTACTCTCGACTTCGCCAGTGATACCTTCGCTTGCAGGAAGACTGAGTTATTGACGTGCCGAACTTAGTGCTACGAGGACTTCAATAGTGAGCTGCCACTTCCGGCTCTAGATTCCTTGGGCATTTCTACATGATTGGCGTGCAGTACCAATTGAAGACCAACTGACGTATGACTTCTGTAACTGTGCGTTTGTGAAAGTGCTGTGTTAATAAATTGTTGGAAGCTTGGATTTTGCTTGTATTGTGTTATCATTATAACAGTATATATATATATATATATATATATATATATATATATATATATATATATCGTTTTGTTCGTAAAGTTGAAAATAATAATTATAAATATTGTTTATGTACCGGTACTTATGTAATTATATATATAAAAAAAGAGAAATCTGGACGTTTTTCTTCCGATTCAGGGGGTTTTCAAACTGTGTCAGAGGTAAAATTCTTGAATGTCCGTCTCCAAATCGCTTATATTTTCTAAAACATTACCGGTTTCGGGACAGCTGCCCATCTTCAGATCAAAATTTAGAAGTTACAGAGTAACCTGTCCCGTAATGAACGAATGTTCACAGTCGTTACTGTGCGAAATAATTCCCATAGGTTGCAGGAAACAGAGAGTAAAGATGTCGCACATAAAAATAGTTGCTATTATTTACTACCATCAGTTGCTAAAACATTATATTTTTCAACTACTCATCACTTGGTTGTTTACAGCTTTTAAATTTTCCCTATGCCTTGTTCGGCGTTTTTTAGAAAGCTCCATGTTTCACACATCCATTTGATCTTGTATGATATCTGTTGCACAACAAAGTAACTAAAACACTAGAAAATATCAGTTCTCAGAACTTACTGAATACTTACAAAAAGTTTTCTTTTTATCTAACACTGTATAAATATAGGCCCTAATAAATTTGTTAACGAAAGACTATTGTAAAACATTAAACAGCCTGACGAGGAGTGAAACTCTAAATGATTAGTCCTACTTTAGTAGCTGTTGCCGGTACCATTTATTAATTGTAATTAATTAATAAGTAGTTACCGGTACATCATTTACAAAAGCGAAAATGTGTGTAAGAGAAATACTGTGGTAAATATTGGATAAAATCAGATAATCTATTGCCTAAAGTCCTCCTTTATATGTATTGTATAATGTACACTATCTTACTATCTTTAGCAGATCCATAACAGGAACGTCCACGCAAAAGGTACCAAATTTTCAATGACAATTAGAACTACATAAAACATCCTGAGGAAATAAGTGGATTCGCTGGTTACCATTGGCGAGGCTAGGGATTTTATCTAGGGGGCAGCTGTCGCTTGAGAATTTATCTACGGGGACAACCGCCCATCTAAATTCATTAATTACAGTACTGTCGATTTTTCTAGGGGGCAAAGGTTACCCTTAGCAAAATTTCTGGATGAGCTTCATATGACGAAATTCTTAATTCACGAGAAGTTTTAAAACGTAGGCAGTCTCATAGATTGTTTTTAGATGTTTTCGAGGTCTTCAAACTGATACTCCCACGTCTTAAGTAGCTTGGTGTAAGACAGCAAGCTCACAACAAACATCTTCCGCTTTTTATTTATATTTAAATTATCTCACGCGGTCGTTCAGCCATTGTACAATCTAAGTTGCTCTCATAAGTATTACGAAGATACAAGGTAACGAAATATCCCAAGTGTCTGATTTTGACAAACGTGTCTCTGTTATTGAGAATTCATAATGTATGTTATATTTGTTAGGGGTAAATCATTCTAGCGAATCATTAAAACTTCCTTGTAGGCGGCGATCTGTCAGCGCTATTATACTGAGCTTAGCTGCACGAACCTATTCGGGTAGGGTGGTGGCGGTAGTTTCTCTCACATTTTCCAAGTTCTAATAACATTACTCTTTGGTACGAAACGGTGCGCGTAAATTGCACGCGTTGCTGCATTAATTACGATATTTGAACGTGATTTCGTAAACTCATGTTTCGTTGCACATCACACTACAATTTTGCTAAGCTACAACAGCACCTGATCGCTCACCTATAGCTCTTTAGCCCGCATTTGTTCCATTGTAGCGTCGCACTCGATTGCCAGCCACTTGCCTCCCCACCGAGGCGACCCAGCTTCTTATTCGCTGGCGTGACTAGGGATTTTATCTAGGAGGACAGCTGTTGACCCAAAGTTCAGTTTCACAGCAAATTTCAAGGTACCAAATGAGCTGAAGCAGTACCTTGATCAACCATATTTAGAGCGTAGCAGTGATCCTCTGAAGTTCTGGGCTGACACTCGACACTTTACGCCCATTTTATCAGACATTGCGCAGAAGTACCTGATATACCAAGCCTCTTCTGTTTCGTCAGAAAGAGTGGCTTCATTTATCAATTTAGTGGTGCAAGACAACAGAAGTAGAATAACTGGTGAACATATAAAGCAAACAGCTCTCCTAATTGTCTGTTACTGATGACTACTAGCTCAATTAATTTAATGTTTATAAAATATTTGTTAATTTTTAATTGTATGTTGATAATATCTGTGGTTTTGATTAAAATTATTAATTTAGCATTGTATATAAAGATTTCACCAATACATCGAAATATCGATATTCTTATTTCAATAAAATCGATATTTTTTATAAACATCGATACGATATATATCGATACTTCTAAAATTTTGCTCATCCCTAGCTGACTGGCTGACTGCTTCGGCATAGTGGGCCGTGCCAGGGGGGGCGCAGTAAGCGATGCGCAGTAGGCGCATGACGTCACTGTGGGACTCCTGGGAGCAAAACCACAGTCTAACATCAATACGCAGTGTTGGTTTCTAACTCGTGAACGTGTGTGTTACCATTTCTGCTGTATTTGCTTAAACCTTTCATTCCCACAAGCGCTGAATACAGTGCACTAAACTTCAAAATACGTGTTTTAAAATTTTTGATCGAACTATTGTTTTCTTATGTCATGTATTTCATGCGTAACACAGACGTTTGTATCGAGGTATTTTATTACTTGGAACTTTATTTTCTTGATTGTTGACACTGTCAGATCAATAATCTTTGCCACAGCACCAAAGACAAGACAATTTACTGCTGGAATAAAATGAAAGGAACCACACTCACGCTCACACTCTCAGCCGCGTACAGACAACAACGCATCACAACCTCCAAGACGGGCAGATTAATGCCTCAGAAGTGGCTACACGCCGTACCAAGCAGCAAAATGCGTGTTAGAAGCATGTTGTTCATCAACAATAGTGTGACTTTAAGGACTGATACACAAAATACGGTATAAATCAGCTTTTAATACGACAACACTGGGAATTACAGGGTTAAATAATTTGTTTCGCTTCATAGTTTGTAAGTAAAAAGTTTATAGTGGAAAGTCTATTGATTTCCCGAGTGCTTGTCGCGCGTGCTATCGTTTCTGCTGTAATTCTTAGAAATACTTCGGTTATTATTTATACAGTGCCAGACTGTGCTATGACGGTTTGTAATTCCCACAGGCGGAACACAAAGGGAACTGAAGTAATTTCATATTTTTCATCGAGACGAAACGTTAAAGAAAGTTTGGCTCTCCAAATGCTACAGGAAGGACACTGTAAACGCTGCACATTCTGGAATATACTCACAGCATTTCAAAGACACTGATTATGTAAGGGATCTACAATCGGAATTGCTTGATTTTCCGGGAAAAAAGTGTTTCAAAGATTCCTGTTCTTTTAAAGTCAGCAGTTCGTATTATAGACATTGTCAATATGTTTGTGACGTTAATCATATGTAACGTGTAAATCTACGATAGAATATGACCCAACAGTCTTAACTGCAATACTTTACAGCAGAATAGCACTTTGTATATCAGGTAGAAACAATATCTTTCGTCAAAAACGTGATATAAATGCACATTCCGAGCCATAGCGGACTAAATCAGTGCAGGCCGTTTGGTAGCGCGCAGTCCCACAGTGACGTCACAGCGCCAGTCAATGGCAGTGCAGAGCGTTTACTGCCCAACCTGCGCGCAACCTACTCTGCCTGACGTCACACGAGAGCGCCGCGGCCTTCTCTCTAGGAGAGCTTTCCAAACTGGGTGTCGCGACACCCTGGGGTGTCGACTAGTAGTATCAACGGTGTCGCGAGAGTAACATATTTAGACTCTAAACATAAAAACTTGTCATAAAATAACACAAAGTATCCTTCTCTTCGTACTACTTTGAAGACTCGCCTGCAGCTAATCATCCTTCTCTTCATTCATTACACCACAGATCACGTATTAAAGGAATGATCGGTGCACGTTAACTGCGTGCTCAGCCGTTGGGCGTCAGCTCTGCTTCGGCAGCAGCAGACACTCAGTGTTCGTTCAAGCAGCTGCCAGTTACCAGATTCCAGCAAACTGCGCATGCGCAGAGCTGCTGCTGATACTCGATAACAGCTCTTCCCATGCGCAGTTTGCTGGAACTGGCAGCTGCTTGAATGAACCTTCACTGTAGTCTGCTTTCCTTCTCAAAAAGCTGCACCTGAGCGTTTTTAATGGATTTATCAAAGCCACGCCACCATCGGTAGCGTTTCTTACAATTAAATGTCAGTCAATGAGACAGTGGCTGTGAAAGCTGTCACAGATTGTAAAACCAGTCACAATTGTTCACTGACTAAAGCTATTCAGTAACGATGTTTAGTATAGCGTATGGCCGGGTAATTAACGTAGAGTAGTATTTTAAATGCAGTGAACGTTGGTTCGAACCCTGGTATGCGTTAATATTTTTTTCTCTCAGTTTCCTGTATGTAGCAGATTCTGGGACCAGAAATGACATTCATATTCTTACTTGTCACAAATTTTTATCCATTTTTTCCGAATATGTCGAAACTTCCGAGGTCGTGCTGAAGCAAGAACCTATAAATAGAACTTAAATAATAATTCCTAACTTGTCATAAATACATTCTCTTTATTTCTGAAAATAATGTGATAATACTGAACTGAAAGGGAACAGCCACTGTGCTGTCTAAATAAAAAATCCGAGCAGCTAATTTCCAGATGCCGTTTTCAATCGATCCAGCAAAACCGTATCTGGCCCTGACATGTACACACGACAGCGAAAAACGGTTTCCGAAATTCAGTTTTCATGTTTCGGAAGTTGGGTCGCATGTAGAACAAGCAAGTATTACTGTGTGAGTAGCGCATTGTTTGCGATGATACTCTGTTGTACATCTCCGTAGTTCCTAATGTTTCCTTTTCTTGCGATGAGTGTACGTAATTGCTGCAATCAGTCAAACATGTCAATGCGTACGAGGATTTCAGTTTCGTGTACAAACTACTTTTAACTCCCCCGCTAGAACCATCTAAATTCTACCATATGTACTTGTATTAATGAAAGGGTGTCGCACAAAACTGTAAGCTATAAAAAGGTGTCGCCATGAGGGAAAGTATGGAAAGCACTGCTCTAGGTGGTGCTGACGTGATGCGAGCGAGGCAGGCACAGCGCCGTCATGACAGTGGCAGGGGAACGTGTTCTCAAAAATCAAATGTTGAAATGTTTGTATAGTTTATGGGACTTAACTGCGGGGTCATCAGTCCCTAAACTTACAAACTACTTATGAACTAGCTAACCCTAAGGACGGCACAAATATCAATGCCCGAGGGGGGATTCGAACCCCCGACCGTAGTGGCCGTGCAGACCCTGACTGGAGCGCCCCAGTCCCCTCGGCCACCGCGGCCGGCGGAACGTGTTCTCACAGCGCTTAGCGAAACGAGTCATGTGGTTGTTTGTGACTAATTGAAACGAACAGGGCCGGCACAAGGCACGTGCGGCCGCACGGGGCGGCACTTTCCGAGGGGCGGCAAATCTGCCGCCCGCTTTTTTCCCCCCTTTAGGACAAACTCAACATTCATCCCCAAAGAGGGGATTCGAAACCAAACCTCGGGAACTGTGGCATGGCGCCTCGACTTCCTGCCGGCCGCCCCTGTTTGACAATGGGAGGGAGGAGGACTGATTTCGCCCTCGCCACTGTGGCAGCACCGTCGTGCTTATGCCGGAGGGACAGGGGTTGATTGGCGGGGGGGGGGGGGGGGAGCTGTCTGGCGCACACGCCGACGCCAGTATTCTTATGAGTGGAGTGCTGTTACGCGCCGTGCGTTTACTCAACTAATTTTGCGGAACACGAATTCTAATTTGAAAATTCGAATGCAGTGTTCGATACTGCGGTTACATAGTAAGCCTGAAGCAATTTTGCTAAGCCCTTCAGTGGCAGTTTTCGAGTGTTTTACTCTTCCAGCATTATGGAAAAATGGTTGAACATTACTACAGTCAAACATGTCCATCACCGACAATGGCTAGAATTATTCCGAATGGGCAAATACACTGCAAGTAATTACAAGGGATAAAGACATTGGTAATAAGCATGGCATAAGTTGGGTTTCGACGTATTTTTGAAAAATTTTTCTATCAGTTTGTGAGTGATACTCGGACGTTTTGGTTTTTGAGCCATGAAACACCTGTCTCCGCCTTTGTGAACAACAAGTAAAGTCTGGCCGGCACTTTTGCTTGACAATACTACTCGCACACAATCACTTTGCCAACATTTACTTACTGTATAATGCGTGTGAATCCATGTTTCATCTAAGAAAACTACTGGTCGCTTTGATTATAATGAAAACCTGAGAAAGTATGGTCTTTTAGCAACAATGCCCTCTCGTCCGCACAAAACAAAATGTTATTTTTGACACCTTCAAAAATGAAAATCCATAGAAACAACATTACTTCTAAGGGTTTCCTTGCTAGTTTTGTAGCTCATTTCTGTTGACAAACGGCCGAAGATGACCTCGCTGTTGAGCGCCCTAAAATGCCAATCATCATCATCATCTGTTTGAGAAAAGTTGTGCATTTTTCGCAGTTCGTATTTCTATTGTTCGTAATGACATAGAAATTTGCTGCCTGATAATACATTTATCCATATCATATACTTATTGTGAGCTTCTTGCTTCTTCTTCTTCTTGGGCGTTAGTTTAATCGTAGTCTCGCTGTACCTCGTCACGTGACCTAGTACTTGGCACTACCGCGTCACCACTTCGCCTTTCCAGGCAATAGGTATTGTTGCGTTCTCTACAACGAAAACTACTAAATTAGTTTCGGTAGTTAGCCGAAGGAGTCAAGATTGGTACAATTAGTATTGCGCATTCACGTTAATCATAAGTTACAATTTTTCTCCTTCAAGATATCAGACTAGAAAAATTTATTTTTCTTATTGTCTGTTACTTCAAAAATTAGCAAGTCGGCAAATAAGCACTCGTCGTCCTATTAGCCATAAAGAAAATAAAAGGCAGAAAAGTGAAGTGATACGGCGATGACTAATTTGTTACACCTTATTCCATAATCAGACACGAAAGAACTGACACATGGAATTTACGACAGATGACGAGTGTCAGTTCTTTGAAATGAACAACCGCAGTGCAGTGAGTTAATATATTTCGACTAGCATTAGTACCCGTCGATGCCCTCGTGTGCATTTATTGCATTATTATGTTACTCCATCTCCTTATTTTTCCTCGCTCCATTGTCTTCCGCCCCACTCTTTGAGCGTTTCACCTGCGTCTGTAGTGAAATTCGGCCTGAAATTTAATTTCACGAGGCTCAATTCTTATGACTTCATCTCCTGAACAGAGTATCCTACAGGAATATAAGATTTCACACACACTTCAACATTTTTATAAATTCACAAGGCTTATTAAAATTGCCTACATTTTTTTCAATTAGGCTTGACTCCATTTTTCAGCTGTTGCCCAACGACTGTTTTACTGTTCTCAAATGTTCAAATGTTTATTAAGCTTAAGGGACTTAACTGCGGGATCATCAGGCCCTAAACTTACAAACTACTTATCAACTATACTAAAGACGACACAAACATCCATGCCGAGGGGGGATTCAAAAGCCCGATCGTAGCGGCCGTGCAGACTGTGACTGGCGCGCCGCAGACCGCTCGGCCACCGCGGCCGGCTTTACTGTTTTGTACAAATCTGTAAAGAATGTCACCAATCAGTCGCAATGTTTCTTTTTTATTATCCAGATCTACATAGATTTCAGGAACAGTGTGGCTGTCCTCAATGCTTTGAGTTACGTTTACATCTGTACCGTCAAGCTGTACGTAACTGTCAACATGATGGTTTAGATGTAAGCACATATTAAAAGCTACGAGACTGGCCACTCAGTGGCCGAAACATAGATATCTCTGAAAACTAAAAACAAAAATTGCGATTGATTGCTGACATTTCCTAAAAATTCCATAAACATATCGTAAAAAGAAAAACAAAGAAAAAAACGGCGGGGGGGGGGGGGGCGGCAATTTAGCAGCTCGCACGGGGCGGCACTTCGGCTTGCGCCGGCCCTGGAAACGAATAATAATAATAATAATAATAATAATAATAATAATAATAATGTCAATTTTTGTGTATGGACCAAGAGAATAGTTTTATTGTGCTCCTTATTTTCCACGAATTTTCAACACTATTGATATTTGGTATCACTTTGAAACCACTAATTTTCTCATATTAGGCACAATAGTTCTGGCAGTTGCAATTCGAAATACAGCGTGCAACGATGCATTAAACTTGAGCTTGTTTTTGTTTTGTTAATATGCGTTACTGAAAACATTTCTTCACAAATGAATGTTGTTCAGACATTGCAACGCATTTTAGGACAAGGACATGAATCCGCCGGGTGGAGTAGCCGAGCGGTCTAAGGCGCCTCGCTGCGGAGCGTTAGGTTAGTTTAACTTAGTTTAAGTAGTTTGTAAGCTACGGATAGATGACCACGCAGTTTGGTCCGATAAATTTACAAACATTTGAGCATTTGGCATGAATCCTCGCGAAATCTTCTTGATCAACGCCTTTATAAAAAGGAATTGACATCACTATTGTATTTGTGGTAGCGGTCTGTCGAAACTGAATAGTACTGTAGTTTTATCTGTTCAATTTGGAGACGTGACGGGACATTCTCTGGGTGCCCCAAAAAGGCATCGTACAAACATTTGAATGTAGGTTTAGTTATTTTATTTCTTGAAACCTATCTTCAAATTTTTTATGCAATGAATATAACGCTTTGGTGAACTCCCTAATGTGGACATAAGTACTTAATTTAAAGGATTCTAAGAGGGAAAATTTTCCCAATTTTCTTCTCGAAGCTGACTTTTGGAAAGCAAAACCTGCAATTTGGAACTTGCAAAACGATCACACATAGTACCGATTAATTTATTTTTATCCTGCAAAGATTTAAGTCTTGTAAATAACTATGATGTCTTTCTTGAAAGCGAGGTCGGCGATCCAAATGTTCAAATGTTTGTGCAGGCCGCGGTGGCCGAGGGGCTCGCGGCGCTTCAGTCACGGTCTGCACGGCCACTACGGTCGGGGGTTCGAATCCCCCCTCGGGCATGGATATTTGTGTCGTCCTTAGTTGTAGCTAGTTCATAAGTAGTTTGTAAGTTTAGGGACTGATGACCCCGTAAGTCCCATAAGCTCTACATACAAACAACAAATGTTTATAATCCTACGGGACAAAACTTCTGTCGTCATCGGTCCTTAGACTTACAAAGACCCTAAGCTAACTTATACTAAGGACAATACACACACACACACACACACACACACACACACACACACAGGCGCGCGCACGCGCGCTCGTGCTGGTGCGTATCCCCTATGGAGGACTCGAACCTTCGACTCGAGAGGCCGCACAATCCATAACAAGTACAACAAAAAAAGTATATTTTTGTTTTTCTTTTAGATTAAACAAGACTTACTTCTTAATTTAGTCTTCTGTCTGGTTCGACAATCATCCCGTATGTAACAATATGTTTATTTTCGTAGTGGCCGGCCGCGGTGGCCGAGGAGACTGAGGCGCTCCAGTCACGGTCTGCACGGCCACTACGGTCGGGAGTTCGAATCCCCCCTCGGGCATGAATATTTGTGCCGTCCTAGTTCGTAAGTAGTTCATAAGTAGTTTGTAAGTTTAGGCACTGATAAGTTTAGGCACTGATAACCCCGTACTTAAGTCCCATAAACTATACAAACATTTGAACATGTTCGTAGTGAGGGCGCTTTTTCGGTGCTTTGATATTTACGGCAGAGTAGCGAATTAAGCATTGTGCTTTCCCATTGAGCAATAAAAACGGCACACAAATATCCGAACCTTTTGTGCTCATGATAAACGTCCGCAAGATAGATCAACAGTGTCCTATTTGATAAGATTCAGAATGGATATTCAGTGCATCCAAGAAAACGCGAGAGCGAGCACTGTCTCTGCTACACGCATGCTGCTACACCCTTTCGCGCACAAGCTCTCTACCGACTGAGCTATCGCAGCACACAGTCAATTTTTATATCTACTATTTTCTGGACGTTCAACGAGTCTCAGCACATCCTATATCTAGGCGGACTCTAAAAAATGATAACTCGACAACGGACACACACAAAATGTTCAAATGTTTGTTAAGCTTATGGGACTTAACTACGGGGTCATCAGTCCCTAAACTTACAAACTACTTACGAACTAGGACGGCACAAATATCCATGCCCGAGGGGGGATTCGAACCCCCGACCGTAGTGGCCGTGCTGACCGTGACTGGAGCGCCTCAGTCACCGCGGCCGGCGGACACACACACACACACACACACACACACACACACACACACACATAAGGTAAAGGTAAAGCAGTCAACAAGCCGAAGATTGGTTTGAACACCACAGTGCTTTACATGGTCCTGTTTGGAGGTGGTATGCCGTTGCCTTCCTCCGACCTTCGAACTGACTTACCCAGCCAGTTATAGGGGGACCTACAGTTTAACGTGGGTTCCGAACCACGGTGCTACTCGGTATTTTTCACATGAGCAATACTGCCAGAGGTGAAAGAAGTGGAAAGTGACAGATAAAAATCCTAGGACCTATTGGGGATCGAACCCACGACCTTTGGATTTGGCACTCTACCACTGTGCAACCGAGGCGCACACACACACACACACACACACACACACATATATATAATGTGTGTGTGTGTGTGTGTCACCTACGAGTCGTCAGGAGCATTTTCTTTGATGTTTCAACAGATATTTGCAATTTGTAGCGGGACAGGCCAAACAAATTCTGCTCCTCACGTCATTCCTGCAAAGCCCGTTGTAGCTGTAAAGCGTTGGTTTGTTTCCCGTCATGAACAAAAAGATTTTTAAAGCGAAATTTTTTGTGATCAGTCGATAGGGCAGTCCCAAATTAGTGTGATATTAGGTTTGCCGAAATGTATTAACAGAGACAGTAAAACACGACAATTGACCAGTACTCCGGAAGCGGCTGTGTAGCGCTTCTATAAGGCAGCAGCAGACGCTGTGCGGCGAGGCGGAACACGCGAGATGGGGCATGTCGGGCAAGGCCAAAGTGGCGAGCACATGTGTACCAATGCGTCGGTGTCTATTGTGGATATCAAACGCGCTGGACGCCGAATGAGAGCAATGCTAGCAGCCACGGCAGTAATGCAGCACAATACAGTATCTTTTTCAAGACGGGCACGCGTTTCAACTTCCTTATACCTAAAACCATAAAATCTATCGAATTTTACGAAGGTATGAGATTAATATAAAACACAGAACAAAGTAGATCAATTCAAAACTTGTAATTCTATGGGACCACATTACGTTCGTCATCAGTCCCTAGACTTACAAACTACTGTAAAGTAGTTCATAAGTAGTTTGTAAGTTAAAGGACTGATGACCCTGTAGTTAAATCCCTAAGTTTAACAAACTTTTTTTCTTCTTTTTTTTACTTGGTCGCTATGAAAGCAATTTCTTGTAACTGATTTGCATTCCATAATTAACCTAGAGCCTATTGATTCTTCATAATCAAAGTCCACATACAATAAATAAAATCATAGAACCGGTTCAAAGTAAAGTACCTTCAAATGCTTAGAGCATAACAAAGGGAAACAGAGAAAGAGTAAACAAAAATTTAGCACTGTTTCATTGGGGCCGTACATTACTGCAGGTCTTCGAACAAACCACCGTCTTGTTCTCTACATCGTTCCCGTCTAGAACGAATGCTAGCAGTAGCGCGCAACACATCATACGACCCATCAAGTACAGAGAAGTTGGGATGGGCTATGAGCGCTCTCGAGAAACGCACAACGCTAAGCCAATTTCTCGAGAAATTCTCGAGTACGTCGACAGTGCTGCTCTACAACGAAACATTGCGACGGTGCAGTCGTAATCGTCTTCCGTAGGTGCAACAAAGAAACTGAATTGTTTCTATTATTAGTAGTAGTGGTACAATGTTTCGCAGAAGACAAAAATCATAGGATTATTGCATTATTATTAACCGACATTTCGCCGTGGGCTGTCCGTGACTGTACCGTTTAGGTTAGGGGTATATTATAACAACAATAAGCCATCTTGTCACAATAGTTTTATTGTTTTTATTATTTATTTCACCAATGCAGGAGATAATTTCATTTCGACAAATGTAGGTAACAATTCACATTACTTCACTGTATGTTTATTATAAGATCCTTGCATTAACGCCTGTGGCAACTTTCTCGAAAAAATTAACAACTGTATCGTTCTTCTACCGTTAGGTGTAAAACTGAAGCAGATGTAACACAAAAATACAGTAATAAAGTTCTCGAAAATGGAGTTATAGCCCCGAAACGCATAGGTTCGGACAATAAAACAAAACAAAAAATTGTGACTGAAGACGGCTTATTATTATTATTATATGCCCTTAACATAGGATTATTATTAAAACACGGATCTTACACGAAACAAGAACTTCATTGTTACCAAAAACCAATATGCATTCCGCATGTATTTTTACTTACATGAGAGAAAAATGCTACAACATGCTACACCCAAAAAGTGCCTACATACATTTACAAATTGTAGAAAAAAATTCAGTAGAGCTTACAGTATTAGCCAGCGTTACGTATCTAATCTTCCGTCCTTTTTTTTAGCTTAAGGCTCTGGTACTTTATCCACAGCCACCACAGTTCACAACTACAATACTGACTGTTGGTTGTTATGTCCTCATTCTGTTTAAAAGTTTGGATAGTGATAATTTTGATGCATTTTGGATGTTATGACAGCTAAATTAAAAATTATTGTTTTCCGATACTCGCAGACTGTTTCAGCTACTACACAACCTTTTTACCGAATTTCCTTTTAATGTAATTTGAATGGATAACATATATAATAGCTCGGTATGTTGTCTGACTTGTATTAATATAAGAATGCACTTTTGTATCCGTGAACTTAACTGTCTGATTGCTAGATACAGTAAAATTAAATTAAATGTTTGTAAAGCTTATGGGACTTAACTACGGGGACATCAGTCCCTAAACTTACAAACTACTTACGAACTAGGACGGCACAAATATCCATGCCCGAGGGGGGATTCGAACCCCCGACCGTAGTGGCCGTGCTGACCGTAACTGGAGCGCCTCAGTCACCTCGGCCGGCTTGTTAGATACGTGTAATGTTAAATGTCTTACCCCGCCTGTTGTATTTTTTGCTACACTACGGAACTTGCCGGGTCGAGGCGACTGAGGCGCTCCAGTCACGGTCTGCACGGCCACTACGGTCGGGGGTTCGAATCCCCCCTCGGGCATGGATATTTGTGCCCTCCTTACTGTTAGCTAGTTCATAAGTAGTTTGTAAGTTTAGGGACTGATGACCCCGTAGTTAAGTCCCATACGCTATACAAACATTTGAACATTTTGAACTACGGAACTTAACAGCAGACATCTCCATCCTCCGTAAAGCACTGCCAGCCGGGTGACTTCGGTTTTCTTGTATTAAACGCCTACATCTAAATGCTGCGAGCGCTGCAAATAAACGCAGCGCGTGGCGTGGCGCGCTGCCCCATTCAACCACCGCGCCGATTCTCGGGAACTGCTCGGGCGCCGGCTGCTCGAGAAATTCTCGGTGCGCTCGAGTCGCCGCGTGTCACAGTCCCATTCCTACAAAGAAGGCGTGCCTGACGCGGTTTTTCATCTCGTCACTCATTCTTCTGCGTACACCATATCTTTTATTGTACACCACAAATAGAAGTCGTGGACAGGGTCGTGGAAGAAGTGGACAGAGTAAGTTGTAATTTGCGGCTGTTTGCTGATAATGCTGTGGTGTACGGGAGGGTGTCGTCTGTGACTGCCTGTAATAGCATACAGGATGACTTAGACAAAATTTCCAGTTGGTGCGAAGAATGGCAGCTAGCTCTCAATGTAGAAAAATGTAAGGTGATGCGCATGAGTAGAAAAAACAATCCTATAATGTTCGAATACAGCATTAGTAGTGAGCTTCTTGATGCTGTCGTGTCGTTCAAATATCTAGGCATAACATTGCAGAGCGAAATAGAACAACGTGTAAGGACAGTTGTGAGTAAGGCAGACTGCCGACTTCGGTTTATTGGGAGAATTTTGGGAAGATGTACTTCACCTGTAAAGGAGACCGCATATAAGACGCTTGTATGACCACGTCTTGAGTATTGATCAAGTGTTTAGGACCCGCAGCAGATCAGTTTAAAGGAAGACATAGAGGCAGATCAGAGGCGAGCAGCTAGATTTGTTACCGGTAGGTTCGACCAATGTGTGAGTGTCACGGAAATGCTCCGGTAACTCAATTGGGGATCGCTGGAAGAAAGACGACGTTCTTTTCGTGAATTTCTGTTAAGTAAATTTAGAGGGCCGGAATTTGAAGCTGAGTGTAAATGTTCAAAATGTTCAAATGTTTGTAAATCTATCGGACCAAACTGCGTGGTCATCAGTCCGTAGCTTACAAACTACTTAAACCTAGGTAAACTAACCTAAGGACAAACACACACACCCATGCCCCAGGGAGGACTCAAACCTACACGGCGAGCAACCGCGCGCTCCGCAGCGAGACGCTTTAGACCGCTCGGCTACTCCACCGCGGCGAAGCTGAGTGTAGTACGATCTTACTGCCGCCTACTTACATTTCGCGTAAAGATCACAAAGACTAGGTAAGAGGAATTAGGACTCGTATGGAGGCATATAGGAATTCTCTTTTTCCTCATTCCATTTGGGAGTGGAATAGGAAAGGAAATTCCTAGTAGCGGTACAGTGTACCCTCTGCCTCGCACCTTATGGTGAATTGCGGAGTATGTATGTAGATGTAGAAGTCGAGGACCGACAGATCAGGCTACGTAGATGGGCACTATACATCCATATTTCTGCCTGTTGTCTTATTGGGAAAAAGATCCCGTGCAGCTTGGCGCACAGAAGCAGTGCAGTGCAGTGGCGACGTTGGCCACCACCGATGGCCTTGTGCCTGTGGGGGCCTTGCAAAGCAGTGTTAATTTTTTTTTTTTTTTTATGTTTAATGGCGCTTTCCAACTGTTAGGTTATGTAGCGACGACCTACATCTAACTGACACTAGCTTAACCAATGGACGAATACAACATTCGTATCCAAGGGTGGGATTCGACCCTCGACGAGAGCGACCTCGCGCACCGTGGTATGACGCCTTAGTGCGCTCGGCCATTCCCGGCAGGCAGCTATTTAATGGTCCGTATTTATTTCCGTGTGAGTGCAGCAGTGATGCAATTTTTAGTTAAATACTTGCAAAACAATTTCTTCAGTACATTTTGAAAAACGATTTGGAAGAAGTATATCCAAATGTTTATAAGACAATCAGAATCATGCTCAGTTCCAGTCAGTACATCTTTGGCCGAGAGAAGCTTCACAAAGTAAAAATTGATTAAGACTAATTTGAAAAGCACAGTGAGCCAAGAAAGACTATCTGTGTTGTCAGTTCTATCAACTGAAGCCAAAACAGCGGTTAGTATTAATTAAGATGTGGTCTTAAAAAAATCAGTGAGACGAAAAGCTGAAAAGTTTCTCTAATTTGTGTTTGTTTATAGTATTTTTTGTCATTGCAATAATACTCGTATATTATACTAATAGAATTGTAGTATAATGATTATTGATGTATAATTCAGATAATTTAACATTTTCTTCGTTAATGAAAAAAATGAAAGGGGCCTCGCAAAGATGAGTTCACCAATACCCAGTTTTCGTCTAGCGCTGCCACTGGTGGAGTGGCTGGGTGCACCATCCTGTTGCAACCACATTGTTTGCCTCGTTCTTAAATCAATATCGTCGAGCAGATCATTATGAAGGAAATTGGTGTACAAGCTCCTTTCCACCTGCCTTCAAAGGAATGAGACCCAATAACACGCTTACCGATTATATCACTCCAACAATCGACGGTCCATCAGTATCAATGATCTGCCTCATGCAACCAATGGGGATTCACGGAGGCCAAAAACTGATGGGCAGTTTGATTTGGCACACCAGTGTTGCAAAACTTTGACTCTTTGGTGAATAGTCTGTTTAAAAAACTCAGGTGATTGGTTTAATGTCCATTCACAAAACATTAGCCTGTTGGCCTTGTCTTTCAAAATGCTATTTACCGTACAGTGTGAGATTTGTAGCTCCCTATGGAGTGACCTTGTACTGCTGTGTGGACTTTCATGTACCATATCCAACGTAATGGCATTGTTACGATTTCGCACAGGCCTGCTTCAGTGGCATTTCACCAGGCGCAAATGAGCAGTGTCTCAAGCTTGTTTTACTACAGCCTGCAATGTGTTTGCACAGGGATGTCTTCCTTCTCATTCCGACTACTTTTCAGCGAACATCCGAGCTGGCTCCTTGGCGACTTCATTACACATCCCTACAATTCGTACTATGTAATCTCGTCAGAAAGATACTGTATATTATGTAATAACAATTAAACAGGGTGCTTGTACAAGTTAACACTTGCAGCACTTACCCATTACCAAAATCATGTCTGTTACTTCTGAAGGTGTGTACATGTTGTACTGTGCAGTGCGACGTGACCAAAAGAAAACTGAGATGTGTTCGCTGCCAGCTGCACTGTCTAGTACAGCACTTGTCGTATCAGTAAACTTGTGTTCGCACAATCTCTCCTTGCCTGAGTTGCCGCACGCATGGTCTCTGTTAATATGTTTCAATAAACCGAATATCACTCTAGGCTAATTTGGGACTGCTCTATTGATTGAGCAAAAGAAATTTCACTTTAAAAATATTTTTGTTTGTGACGGGAAACAAACCGACGCTCTACATCTACACCCAGCATCGGAGGAATGGCATGAAGAGCAGTATTTGTTTGACCCGAGACCAGCTACACATTGCAAAAAAGAAATTGCAAATATCTGATCAATATTTTCATGTTGAAATAGAAGCAGGCTTGACTTCGAAGGCAGGGTTGTCGACTGAACACAGCACTTACACTGAAAGCAGGTTTATTGTGAACTGAAACATACACACAGCAATGACTGCCTGTCAGGCAGAATGCTCTGCCATTTGTACACAGACAGAATACACCAGAAATTAGAAGAATAGTTAACATAAGAAACAAGTAGAAATTACAAATGGACATAAGAAACATGTAGAACATTCTGGAAATGTTAATTACAAAGAAATAAATTTTTGCTGGTGTCGGAATTGAACCGGCGACCTTTAGCACTACAATCGGTGACACTATCCCCTATGCCACGTGTGCAGTCGGTTTGCATGGGCTCTCGCAGCATTGCTCCGCCTCCTGGAAAAGCAGCGGCACGCTGTTATCTTCCCTTTGGAGCCAGCTGCAATAAAAATGTTTAAATGTTTGTATAGCTTATGGGACTTAACTACGGGGTCATCAGTCCCTAAACTTACAAACTACTTATGAACTAGCTCATACTAAGGATGGCACAAATATCCATGCCCGAGGGGGGATTCGAACCCCCGACCGTAGTGGCCGTGTAGACCATGACTGGAGCGCCTCAGTCTCCTCGGCCACCGTGGCTGGCCAGCTGCAATATCCTGGATCTTGATCTTGTCATGGGTCCTTTGTATGGCAGTTCTGGAGAATCTTTCCCTTCTGCACAATTATCGATGACAGATGTTCCTGTTGTGGCTTCATCAGTATCATTACCGTCCTTAGAGTCCTTGAACAAGAAGCCATTTTCGCCTACCTGCTCTTCAGGATCGTAAAAAGGCTTCATGCAGAGGATGT
Organism: Locusta migratoria; assembly: GCA_026315105.1. Taxonomy (NCBI): domain Eukaryota; kingdom Metazoa; phylum Arthropoda; class Insecta; order Orthoptera; family Acrididae; genus Locusta; species Locusta migratoria. The sequence goes on along the minus strand of CM048746.1, from coordinate 493,183,054 downwards.
GAACAATGTCTCTTCGTTTTTGTTGTTTCGGCGATAACTCATAATCCTCAACTTCGTATGTGACATCTGGCAGGCGGCATATGACATGATATGGACCAAAGTATCGCTTCAATAACTTTTCTGATAATCCAACTTTCTGTACAGGGGTAAAAATCCATTCCAGACATTGCAGCTGGCTCCAAAGGGAACCTAACAGCGGGTCACTATTTTTTCAGGGGATGGAGCAATGCTGCGAGACTACACATTACCGACTGCCAGCGTGGTGCAAGAGATAACGTCACCGATTGAGGTGCTGAAGGTCACCGGTTCAATCCCATCCACTGGCAAAAATTTATTTCTTTGTAATTAACATTTCCAGAATGTTCTACATCTTTCTTATGTTCACTTGTAAATTCTACTTGTTTCTTATGTTAACTGTTCTTCTAATTTCTGGTACATTATGTCTGTGTATAAATAGGAGAGCACTCTGCCTGAGAGGCAGTCAGTGCTGCATGTACGTTTCAGTTCACAATAAACCTGCTTTCAGGTTAAGTGTGGTGTTCAGCTGACAACCCTGCCTTCGAAGTCAAGCCTGCTTCCATTTCAACGCGACAATACTAGTGGAGAGTGCAATAAGGTAAAGATAGAAGTCCTCAAAGAATATGATGATATCCCTTAAAACACATTACCTATAGGTGACAGAAGTGTGGAGCATGGACTCATATAATAGAACACGCAATTCTATTAGCTTTCAAGCTCAGGTTCTGTTTGCATTGTGAGTACAAACATTCTTCCACACAGACACCCAAACACACTAACAAGTGGCAAAGCTGATGATTGTTGGTTATTGATAGCAGATGCCTGGTCAGATGGGTTGGTAGTGATGCTGGTCTGTATAAAATTATAGCAAAGTATGAGAAAACAAAAATGTAAGACACTTCAAGTATGTCAGTGCAATCATAGAGCAAACAACACTAGTAAAGGAAGTACTGAGAGCTGATTACAAAAGGAGAGCGAGCACGAGACTACATAACCAATGCAACCAAAAGTGCGTAACCTCACATGTATTGCTAAGCAATCCTGAAACTCTGCATGAGTGAAATATTAATTCCCAACAGAACAGGCTATCTGGAAAACATCCTGAAGGAAGAAAGCAGAATTATAAGAAAAACTTTTGGCCTAAACAAAAGAGGAATGATAAAAACTGAAATCCTTTGAAGCAACTAAGTGCAATGTGCATCACTGTATTAATTATCTTCTTGCTCTCACACAACAAACAAATTATCAAACCTGTCAGCAGGATATCTGTGTGGAATCAACACATGATATCAATCTCCCCCCCCCCCCCCCCCCCTCAAAATTGTTTTTCTCCACCTAACAGCAGAGTACAGAGTATGAGGATTTTAATTCTGTGGATATCTTCAAAGACCTGCAACAACAAGGCTTACACACCCAATTATAGCATACCTCAGAAAGTCAAATATTACACCATGCATCTAATAAGTAAAAAAAAAAGACACTGACAAAGCCTGGACAGAAGCAGTGGATGTAGTAGATATGTGTCTGTTCAGTTATAAATAAATAAATTGTTGGGCAGAATGAGGTTAACAGAAGTAAATCTGTAACTAAGTGAAGATAAGCAATAAAAATAGCATGTGGAAAGATGAGAACCATTTCAAAGCCTTAAAAATGTATATAAAAGTACTGCATAGCCAACTGGGTGGACAATACATTTTATTTGTTCTCATTCATTGCTTATTAATAGCAGAAGAAAAGAGCATAATTAGGAGCTGAGATAATATTTCTTTCAATAATTATGTTCATTTTTTATTTTATTTTGCTTTTGTTTGTTTAAGTGCACGTAAAAAAATAGACATTCACATGACATCAATGGTCTATTTTATGTGCCTGTCTGCAGCTCAGAAATCATTAATAAGTAGAGTATGTATTTAGATACTATGAAGGTGTGGAAATTTGATAAGCATGTCTTAACCCTCCAGTGGGTGTGCCTCCTGATTTCATGAGAGTGGGCACAGTGTGGCATTTACATCACAATTTCATCTCGATATAAATAACATTTTTTGGGAAATCAGAGGTTAAAAAGTGAAATAAAACAACTTGTCATTTTGTTAATTATTTAACTAAGGTGAAAATAATTAAAAATGCAGTCAACATTATTTAGAAAATAAGATGATAAAAACCATCAGTCTGAACAAATTCCCAGCTGCTGGCCATTAGAATCACAAAAGAAACACACAACATTCCAATGAGAATTCTTCTAACAGACACTGTTTTCACAACTGTTGCACAATGTCTTCATCATGACATTTTTGTGTCGTGCACATATATGACAAATTCCAGACTTAGAAACAATTCTCCAAAGAGAGTCCACATTTCTTCTACTGTAATGTCTTTACAATCACGAGCTTGAGAATAGTTAGTATCACTATGGGTTCTACCAATCCATCTGTTAGTACAAGCTATAATGCCTTCTACCATGTTTTCATTGATAAATAGATATAATGTTTTTAAAACTGTAAGTGCATTTCTGGCACTCACTTTTTGCACTTTTTTCCTTTCCTGTCAGTGGAGGCCGATTAATCCAAAGTGTTTCATTGTATTTTCCAAATTAAATTTTGTAGTTACTTGCTGTAACATCAAATGGAACAGTTTCCTATCATCTACCACCTGTGACTGTTCAGAATCATTGTTGTGGTCAATTAGTTTCAATAATCTCCTCTTATACATCATCATCAGACTAATCACATGTCAACACATCTTCAGAAATTTATGCTAGTATTGTTAGGATCTCTTCAAACTCCATTACAATATCACTGTCATTGGGAATAAATATACACAGAAACCACTAACTAAAAGAATAAATATTGAAAATGTGTGTAGAAAATCACAAGCAAATTAATTTGAACAAATAGTTTCATGATAAGACATGGCAGCAAGCATACTCCTTAGGCTGACTGTGATTTAATAATGGTGTTGCAACTAAACAATGGGAAGGTCTGGTTTACAACTAGATGAAACACACACTCCAGCTGTGATGAAGATCGAATACAAGATTCCAAGAAAACACTCTACAAGCACTAGCATGTGGACACTCTGCAAACTAAAAGTTGTGGAGTGTAGGTCACAGCATGACTACTGCAGGGTTAACACAAACATTGAAAAACCTTCAAAATGTCCAAATGCTCTTAATCTGCTGCTTCGCGGAATACCTATTATTTTAACTGACTATAATGTAGGAATATTACTGCTATATTTGACACAAAAAACAGATGTATAGCCACGGTGGAGTAGCCGAGCGTCTAAAGTGTCATGCTGCAGAGTGTGCGGTTGCTCGCCGTGGAGGTTCGAGTCCTCCCTGGGGCATGGGTTGTGTGTGTTGTCCTTACGTTAGTTTACCCAGGTTTAAGTAGTTTGTAAGCTACGGACTGATGACCACGCAGTTTGGTCCGACAGATTTACAAACATTTGAACAGATGTATATTTTTCAAGATGAGAGACAGAGCTTACATTGGAGGTATTTTCTAACAGGAAATAAAATTTGGATGGATTGCATTATTGAACTTGACATCTAATTTCCATTTAATGGCTCAGATTTTGTGCCTCTCTGTCTCTGCATCATTGTGTGTGTGGCTTTGGTACACAAACTTAAATCAGTGTGTGTGTGTGTGTGTGTGTGTGTGTGTGTGCGTGTGTGCGCGTGCGCGTCTAGAAAGTGATACACTAATCACAATTATGGTCACAACTGTTTCAAGTGAGCTGCTTCAGCTCTCCCAGAGGAAATCAAGTTAAAATATTGTTCTGATAGTTGTCTTCAGCTTCTATAGACTGATTTTTTTTTTCACTTCAATGATTTCTGAACTTATGCCAGAAGCCAAAAACTGATACAGACAGCTGTGCCTAGTCAAGTACAGTTAAAAGCCAATACTTCCTGATAACAAAAATATGTTGACCATGCTTCACAGTCTTTAATTTCACAATGGAAGGGTAGTTTTGAATTGCCAACAAAAGATAATGTAGTAAATAGAGAGTTTAATATTTCAAATGTATAGAGCAGCCCATGATTGTGGTTCTTTCAGAAGAAAGCAGCAATAGTAATTTGATAGTAGCTGGCAGAGGGTGCTGATAAAAGCTTTTATTGAGTCTTGTACAATCTGAGGACAAAGTAAACATACCGTATGGGAGATTTATTTCAATACTTGGCTAAAACACAATCTACTGCTTTCATGGTATCTACACAAAATAAGCTGTTAAGTTGCTCTCTGGCATTCCACAGTGCTGAAGAGCAACATTAATCCACAGTATCAAACAACAGAAAGTCCAGAATAGAAAACACTGTTACTCACCAGAAAGACAAGATGCAGAGCAGGAGACAGGTACACTGAAAAGAATGTTCAAATGAGGTTCTGGCCAAAGTCTTCTTCACAAAAGAATGGAACACACACACACACACACACACACACACACACACACACACACACACAAGAACACATGCTCATATACACAACTCATACCTACATACATATACACTCACTCTCCTTCGTTCTCTCACTCTTGCTCTCTCACACAAACACACACACAAAACTGCTGCCTCTAGGTGCTCCATCCAGAATGCACAGTGACAAATGGAAGAGCGGTCAGGAGTGGGGTGGGGACGAATAGAAGGGTATGGGTGGGGGCAGAGAAAGAGGGACAGCACTATTTAGCAGAGTAAGTGGGGACCAAAGGTCTATGGTAAGGCTCTTAGGTGCAGCTATGGGTGACTGTGGGAGAGGGAGGAGCACCAGCTACAAAAGAGCACCCCACTCCTTCCCCTGTCAGCCTTATGAGCCCAGACTGGAACAACTGAACCATTGGGGCGTTCATTGTTTCTCCTCATGCCCTGAAATGAGGGTTCCACCCAAGATCCTACTCATACAGTGTCAAATGCAGGGAGGGGGGAATATGGGGTTGCAGTCCCCACAGAACATGAGGAAAACCTCCTAATATAAGCCCCCCTCCCTTTAATTAGTGACACTTCTGAAAACACCATAATGAAGAATGCATCAGAAAATCAAAAAGTGATTTATTTTCTATTATTACACATCCATTTTAGGTACCAAATTACTATGAGCTTGGCCACCCCCAGACCAAGATACTGTTCCCACCCCACCCTTACTAAAGTGGTGTTCTGCCACCCACCCATCTCATTCTGGTCCAGCCCTACGATGTCAATCCCAATCCCTTGACACAGGGGTCACATCCCTGTGGAAGACTTGCTCAATCCACCCAACCGAGCTCTTCCTATTCCACACCTGTTGAAGAGTTGCCCTACCTCTTCCGAGGCTGGGCCATCAGTTAAGGAAGCCATGTCATATGCCAGCTCTTCCGCAATCATTGCACTACAATCCAGGCCAGCTTCCCATTGCTGCACTGACAGCTTTAGCATAGACCTTCAATCGCTACATGCTCTGCTAGGCAGTGCAACCTCTCCTCTACACATACCTTCTCTCTTTTCACATCACCGATGATTACTCCACAACATATAATGTATATTTCTGCAGATAAAAAGACCTTCAAATAAGACAAGGTACAAATTTTCATCAAGATTTTATAGTTTAAGCTTATATCTGGCCTATAAGATGACTGTATTTTTCAGTGTTCAGGATCTAAAAATATGACTGAGGCTTAGATTCGAATGCAAAGCTTCAGGAAGTTCCAAAAAATGTGGCCAGAAGCCGCCTTGAGTACATTTCGTGTGGATTTCACTCTTTGTTGCAGTTGTAGAGACTGCAGCAGACTACCATCTGTTTGTGTGTGTTGTATATGAGTGCTTCAGTGAACACAATTGTTAAATTTTAGATGCACACCTGTGTAGTTCCTAGTGTTCCACCAGGGGCACTGTGTTTCATGTGTCGCGTGGTGCATTTATTCCTTGTTATTGTAAATCAGTTATTCTACATTTTCATATGTTTTATTATTGCTGTTTTACAGATGATTCTTTGCCTAATTAGGTGTCAACAAGTTTTAGTAACGACTGGCTTTCTGTTTCTGCTGCGTGTTTAGCATTGTGCTGCCTGATCTACATCTACAGGGGATACTCTGCAAATCACATTTAAGTGCCTGGCTGAGGGTTCATCGAACAACCATTATACTATGTATCTCCCATTTCATTCTCGAATAGCACGCGGGAAGAAAGAACACCTGAATCTCTCTGTTCGAGCTCTGATTTCTCATATTTTATTCTGATGGTCATTTATACCTATGTAAGTGGGAGTCAACAATATATTTTGCATTTGGAAAAGAATGTTGGCAATTGGACTTTCGTAAGTAGCCCACGCCGCAGCGATAAGCGCCGTTTTTGTAATAATTCCCATCCCAGATCCTGTATCATTTCCGTAATGCTATCTCCCCTGTATTGTGACAATACGAAATGAGCTGCTCTTCTTTGGACTCTTTCGATGTCCTTCATCAAACCCACCTGATAGGATCCCACACTGGGCAGCAATACTCCAAAGGTGGATGGACAAGCATAGTGTATGCAGTTTCTTTTGTAGTTCTGTTGCATGTTTTAAGGGTTCTGCCAATAAAATGCAGTCTCTGGTTCGTCTTTCCCATGACATTATCTGTGTGTTCTTTCCAATTTAAGTCTGAAGTAATAGTAATTTCTAGGCAAAAATAAATTACTTATCGTTAAACCAAGATTTGGGCGTACGTTTCTTTACAACTGCAGGCTGTATAGAGTCACGGGACCTGATAAAAGTACCTCATTGACCACACAGTGTTTGCCGTCTACTTTTGAAATTTTGTGCTTGTAATGCTACGTTGTATCCGATCATGAAGAAGCAAGTCTTGTATTACATCGCGAAGTTTAAGAGAAAAGTAATTTCTTTCACCGAGATGACATTTAATCATGCTGATGCACATATTGTTCAGGTGAAAACTCACGAAATTGCTTGAGAACAGAAGATAAATGTTTTCAAGGGAAACCGCAATTGTTGGGTGCAGTTCCAAAATATTGCTCCCGATGCAAATATACGCTAATCGTTTCAGTGCGACTCTGGATATACTGAGAATTTTTTTTTCTTTTAATTACGCAAACCTTTGTTTTCATAAATCTTTCCTCCATGATGTAAATTTCAGACTAAATTTCAATCTAATTTTATTTCTGTACCATTGTATATGACGTCCTCGGATTTTGGTATCTTTTATTTATGGTTCAGCCATCGTCTTATGTGCAGAAATATATGGTATGTAAAACAACTCAGCCTTCATAATTTATTTTTACTCATACATAGAAGTAATTTCTTTCCTAGCCACCCGGGAGTGACTGTGCCCTCCAAGGTGCCTTGCTGCAGAGTGCCATCTGATCCCCATCGAAGGTTCGAGTGCTCCCTCGGACATGGGTATATGTTAGTTTAAACAGTTTGTAAGTCTGGGGATTAGTGAGCAATACAATTTGGTCCCATAGCTTTACAAACATTTTTGTATTTTCCAAATATTTAAGGGAGAGTGAAGGTAATGGTATTTTCAAAATTTGAAAACAGATGTATCATTACTACTAACTGCTGTATTTATTAACAAGTTAGAAATAAATAAGTTGATTTACAATGACACTCAAATTAACTGATTTTTTTTTAATATAAGAAAGGTGATCTGCACTGTATAACAATTTATTTAAAATTAGCTCAGGCAATACAATAAATCAAAACTCTGAACCAGATATTTTAGAGAAATAGTTCATTTTGTATAATAATAGACATCACAATGAAGCAATATAAACATTACATAACAAGGAAATATATATTTGTGGAACAATTATTCACCATTTCACATCATAAATGAATAATTTAATCTGAAGCAACAGTTACAATTTGGATATTGTGTATCATGTGACAAAATGAACAATAAATTACAGTTATAAAGCCCTGTTTGAAGAATGGATAATATTGAATGTTAAAGATCAAGGCTTATCAACAATGATTAGGCCAAAGCACTGAATACATCTGTCATATTTCAAAAGCATCAGTAGTAGTAGTAGTAGTAGAAAATATGATAAGTCTCTGAAAGCACTGTGGATTTGCAGCAATGCAAATACTATTATTTTGCAAAATGTATTTGAATTGCATTCAGTTAATCATTATATGACCAAATACATGCTGGTCATAATCAACACAGAAAACAATGTAGTAACAACCTCAAAATATGTTTACATTACAGGTACAATAAGCAGTTGCTTCATATTCTTCATTCATTCAAACAGAAAAAGATGAACAACGAAAAGTAACACATATTACCTGCATAATTCGAGGGTCAGGGATATTAAACTGTACGACTGCTTCATGAGCTAACAACATTTTCCCAGTTATAACATAGATACAGTCTCAAATGAATAATTAAAAGCTACTCTTTATATCCAATATGTATACTCTCTCCTTTAATAGTTTCCCCATTCTGCATGTACTTAGTGTCATGTCTGAAGCAAGCACATAAGTACATATACTGCAAGAATATGATGGACTGCAAAGAAACAGTGAAGCTGCATAATCAAATAACCTGTAAAAAGACATAAAACTGTTTAGAAACAGTGTTCACTCTTAAAATAAATTGTAATGGAATAAAAACTTAATCTGAATTATTGAAAACTCTAGGCATAAAGAAATGCTGTAGTATTCAAAATTACTGTTCTCATTCATGCATTGTTTTCTGCAGAGCCCAACAAGAAGAAGAACCTTCAGGACTGTGGTAAGTGTCATGGCTGAATGCACAAACCTTGGTCAAAAAGCAAGATTACCAATGGCCCGTAATCAAGGTTAATAGTGAATTGCTTTTGTAATGTCTCTGCCGTGCACTAATATTAACCAACAGTGGAATATAAGGAGTTGGCCACCAATAAATCCTTTAAACCAGCAATTACCAAACTGTGTTCCATGGAATCCTAGGATTCTGCAAAAGACTCTCAGGGGTTCCGCAATAAAGCCAAAACTAAAATTTTAAATGTGCTATAGAATAAAACCAAATGAGACTAACTAACTGTCATGTGGCATATTCAGCATTGAATCAACAAACTAGGAAATGAATCCAGCATCTGTTCTGTAGCTCTAATGCAGATGTGGGGAGAGCAGTTGTTTCTACAAACACCCAGTCAACAACAGAAACTGTTTTATCACTATGCGGCATCTGCTCTCCAGGGCAAGCATGTGGAAGTTCTGAGAATGTAATGTAGTGGTCGTATTACTCATGAATTGTAACATCGCACAGATTGAGCAGGAGCTGTGGGAACAGGTAGGAAGCATATATTATGCTGAAGGGGGATTGATGTATACAGTGATTGTATTTAACTTCCATGCAAGCAGCAGAGTTTAATATTTGTTCTGACATGTTAAATAATAAAAATAATGAAAGAAAACAATGAAAAGAATAAAACAAAACACTGACAGTGATAGCACTGGTGAGTGACAAAGTAAATGACAAAGCCAGCAACAATGCAGGCTACACATTCTAATATGAGGCTGTACAGTTGGCAATGAAATACCCAACATTTTCTTACACTATGGCAAAAGTATGTAGTTATATCCATTCTTTGTTGTACCAAAATAAACTTTTGTACTTGTGCAATATTTTGTATGTTTAGATGTTTTCTCTTTATTTACAAATCTACTACATCAAGCATAAAACTCTGGCAACAGAAGCAGGTGAATGATGGAGCAACAATGATTAATAATAATCAAAGATAAACTTAGGATTCTGCGGGGAGAAAGTCATCTAAAGGGTTATATTGGGGGGGGGGGGGGGGCGGAGTTTGGGAACCGCTGCTTTAGACTGTTCTCAAACTGAACTTTATTATTAATTAAACTTTTTATTACTGCTGGCATGTTTTGATAATGTGTACTTTTCTGGACTAGAGTAAGTGACATTATAAATCTCTGAAAAAGTTATTCTTATTTCTGGTATTGATGCCATGATCTGGGCTGTTGATCTGGGGAAAAAAGATAGATTTTAATGACAAATTATACCGATTCGAAATGACTTTATAAACACTTATGCAATTTAAGCCCAATATTTGGTTGTATCAATTTTTTAATCTTGCACCAATGGCCTGTGGATTATAGTAACAAAAACAATGGCTTAATTATGTCATAAATCTTTATTGTTTGGTACCTTTACAAAATAATTAATTTTTCAATTTATACCCGAATTCTGTCTACATAAAATTTATACCAAATATTGCAACAGTGAAATTTGTACACAAATAACCAGATTTGTAAATCTTTCAATCCTGATTCTAATTATTCACTCATCTTAACAATACATTGTAAAACACTGATTGTTGTATTATAGGTGCCCATCAAATTTGGTGTAGATTGAGTGCAGTTACTGTGAACAGCTGTGTTTTTATCTACTGAAATAGAGTTTAATAAAAGAAAAAGAAGTGGAAATAGTTGTCTGGTTATTTAACTCATCTACAAAAATTTAGACTCACAACCAAGCCTCACTTTCCAGAGTTGGGTAAAATGAAAAAAATCTTAGTTTTTCCTTCAAAGTTTTACCTCCTGTTATGTACATCGGCAACTGTTCCAATAAAATCAGCCTGAGGTTTTAAAAGTATACTTTTTGATAAAGATTATAATGTTTATAAATTTTGAAATGATAAGTGTTTCAACATACCTCATTAGTTGATCTCTAAAATTAATCACATCAAGATATTAACATTTAAGGAGCATCTGAAAAGTTTGGTGATTGGTTCCATATTTTACAAACCACACTGGCGAGGATGAGGTGCTCACACATATCAACAAGTGCTCCTTATCATGCTAAGCACTGCAGTGAAGCAGTGGTACCCTCTGTGACCCAACTAACAGGATCAGTGTAAGAACTCACGTCATTGCAACATGAAGTCCAAAATGGAGCAACACGTTAACATCATGTTTTGTTTCAAATTAAGCAAAACGGCGATGGGGATCCATGGTTTGTTAGTGCAAGTAGATGGGGTTGAAGCAGTGACTATAAAGTGTGTGTTTGAGTGATTTAAACACTTAAGAGATAGAAAGAAAGGTGTCGAGGATGGGCCATGTTTGGGTCAACCAGCCACAATCACAGTCCCAGACAACATAAAATGAGTGTGACAGATGCTTGCAGATGATCAGCGGTAGACTTTGAGAATTATAGCAGATAAGTTGAAGATCAGCACACACAGTGTAAGAATTATTGTTCACAAACATTTGGGAAAGTAGAATATTTGAAGGCAGTTCATAATGCACATGCTGATAGATGAAACTCAAAATGGAATCACCTGGAGATTTCATCAACATGTCTGAACGGAATCCGGAATTTTCGGAAACCGTCATTACAGGGGGTGACAGTTTGTGCTACCAATACAATCTAGAGACCAAGTGACAGTCAATGGCATGGTGTTCATTGTCCTTCCAGCCTCCCCAAAAAAGAGTCGGCTGACAAAATTCAAGATAAAAATGATGATGATTGCCTTCCTTAATAGCAAGGGCTTGATCCATTATGAATTTGTACCCAAGGGTCATACTGTCAACATGGAAGTTAATGAGAACATTTCGACACTGCAACGCATCTGGCGGGTTCAATCAGAACTTCACCAAAGTGGACAGTGGAATTTAGTGCACGACAATGCACGCCCACACACTGAGATCCGTATGCTCAGCTTTCTCGCTAGGCTCAAGGCCACCATACATCCTCATCCTCCTTATTTCCCATATTTGGTGCCAGCAGACGTCTTTCTGTTTCCCCATCTTAAATTTACCCTGAAAGTCTTACACTTCATAATGGCTGCAGAGATCCAACAACCTCAGTGCTAAGAGCGATTACTCAAGAAGCATTTGTTGACAGTTTCCAACAGCTTTACAACCAATGTCAGGAGTGTATTGTAGCCAATGGCGATTACTTTGGAGGCCAGTAAAGGTATTTTTATTATTATTATTATTATTATTATTATTATTTAACTCTTGTTTCCTATATTTCCTGAGAACATTCACCGAACTTTTCACACAATCCTTGTAGGTTAGCAACATACTGCTTAATACCTAAAGTCATTCTAAGTGTTACATAATTTAAACATGAATGAGACACTGACCTCACAATGCAAACAGTGAGCTGTCAGAGTCAGCTTCCTTGTTAAGCTGCCGATGATGAGAACGTCCCTGTAGTGTTGAGGTTGTGCTGGTTGTGTTGTTGGTAACAGTGGGTAGAGCCTCTGCAGCGGCTGCTCTCTCTGCCAGGAATCGCTCGAATTCGCTGCTTGTCAGTGACTCCTCTGGAGCTCCTCCACTGCCACTAGTTCGTGCAGGCTAAACAAAATAGGAAATTTTTGTTACTCTTTGTGCACCCATAGACAACTAGTACAAACCTGTATGTTTATGGTCACAGAAAACATAAGGTATAAAACTATAACATAGAATTGTTTGTGAAGTATTACTTCAGAGACAATATTTATCATTTGTTTATATAAAAGGTATGCAATAGGTATGAAATAAATTCCACTTTATAGAATGCTGTCAGATTTGTGGCGTAAGTTATGAGTTCCTGGCAGCATTTGAGCTTGAAGATAATCTGGTTACATGTTTAACAATGGAAAATCTGACCGGATGTCAAATAGTCGAGGGTAGATAACAACTCACCATACGATAGATAACATGTATATGATCCCTGTGGTAAGGTGTTGGGATTGAGAGTGGCATAGGGATGGACTAGGATGTTGTGGAGGTAGGCTGGTCGATGGAACACCACATTAGGAGGGGTCAGAAGGATTTTGGGTAGAATGTCTCTCGTTTCGGGCATGATGACAGATAATCAAAGCCCTGATGAAGGATGTGATTTAACTGTTCCAGTCCAGGGTGGTATTGGATGACAAGGACACTCCTTTGTGACTGGTTATTGGGGATGGAGGAAGGATTGGTGTTGTGTGGATACATATTTAGAAATGTACTGAAAGAAGAAACAGACAGAGAGAACAAGTTCTCTCCAAGTCTGAGATGAACTACTCTGCAATAGTGAAAATAGTGCCTTACTTTTTTGTGAGCCAGCAACAAGTTCCAGCTATTTTCATTTGTCAAACCATCACTGTTGTAATGGAATATCATTCTATCTGTGGACTGACTAGCCTGAAGAATATGCCAGGAGTACTCGAAATACGTACACCGAGGCTTCAGAAGTACAATGTCCTTGTGGCATACAATAGCAGACACAAACACTAGTCAGTGACTAACTTTTGAGAAATCCTTTGTCAGAACACAGCAGTAGCATCTAAACACTCGAATACTTGCATCAATTTACCTTTTGTAGTGGGTAGCTTCTCAACAGGAGAAGTGGGAAGCCTGCGTCAGTGTTGTGTATTGTCGAAGACCGACTGTTTGTGCAATAATGTGTGTTATGTGCAGTTGTATAGTTCTGTTCCATTGTGAATATTATGTATGTAATCCACACATTGTTAATTGGCTCAACTAACGACTTCCAACACAAGATAATAGTCATTTTCAAACAAGAACATCCAATGTGAGGACTGGAAAAATACCAGGACAGTTTACCACAGTTCTTCAGTGAAATAAGTAAAAATCAGTTTTCCGATGTCGTATCCATACTAAAGAGAGAAGGGTCACCTGCTGAAAAAGTGCGTAAGTGAGAATGTGGCATGACGTGTCACATCGTGACGTCTACAAAACGGAAAGTGACACCAGAAAACCGAAACAGATGACACAGCAGCCAGTGTGAAATTGCTCGTGAACTACACATATCTTTAGGTTCAGTGTTTTGCATTAGTGAAGCATCCATGTTGAAAGGCTACAGAAGAATAAAGTGCAATGTTCTCACTGAAGCACACCAGGCAGCTTGAGAACTGAAATCTGTGTCTAAAAAAATGTTTGTTAAGCTTAAGGGACTTAATTGTTGGGTCATCAGTCCCTAAACTCACTAACTACCTATGAACTAATTTATACTAAAGACAGCACAAACATCCATGCCCAAGGGATGATTCAAACCTCTGACGTGGGAAGCCTCGTATTCCTTAACGTGGCACTCCAGACCACTCGGCTACTCCTGCGCAACTGAAATCTGTGTCTCTGATACAACATTTCCACATACACCATAAGTGGAAACAAGTGTACTTTTCTGATGAAGCATGTTTCTCTCTCTGTGATCTGCTAAATCAGCAAAATGAACAAATTTACCGTGCTATTCAACTTAAAACAAACATTTCTGAGAAAGATCTAATTGGTGGAATATGATATGCAACAGACTTCAGTCAAGTGCTATGGTGCAGTCTCTTGGCATGGCAAAACAGAATTACGGTTCATTGAAGGCGATGCACCAGGTCTATAGTTGGGCCGCTTAAACAAGGCACTTCAACGTCACTCCACAAGTGTTTTGAAGTTGCCAGTATGACTGAAAAACAAATGATGAATGCGAGATGCTGCATCTTCTGAACCAGTCACAGCACAACTACAAATACTGGTTCCGTCGTCTTGACTAACACGTTGCCGCATTCTACAAAAGCTTTGTGTGTTTATGTGCTATCGTCTGCTTTTGTATCATGTGTGATTTTACTGCTTAGTGTGCATTTTTATTTATTAAAAAATGCCACCGAAACGGTGTCTTCAACCAGACAACAATCTGTTGCATCGCAGAGTGCTGTTAAATAGCCAAGCAATGGAATTAATCCAAAGATCGCGTGAGTTCTAAGAACAAGAGAGAGAGTTTGTTCTGTTCGATTCCAGCTGATAAAGTCTTAAAAAGCATACCTCAAAAACTCTAGCACTGAGTCAAAGAACAATTATAAGGAAAGGTGTGCTGCTTCAATAACTACAGGACAGTGAAGCAAACCATACGCAAGATAACTCGGGTGAAGAAAACAGTGTTTTTAACTATTCCAGGCAAGGAAAAGAATTAGCCTTGCCCTGTTACCAATCTTGATTTGTTTCAAACTGATGCAGCCCATTGTCATATTTATGGCTATTATAGCCGGAAAGAATATCCCACTGTAGCAAAGTTACTAATTTCGTTAAAAGCATGCGATATTTTCTCGGGTGGAAAAATGTCTCTGAAAACTGTGTTAAGTAGTATGGGCTTCCGCTTTAAAAAGTTAAATGGATGAAGACTGTTACTTGAAAAACCACATGTTGTTGCAGCTAGAAGTATATTCTTGCATAAAATTAAAAGGCAATGACATCCATTCCATTGTATGGTTAGATGAAACCTGGGTCAATGCTGGAGAAGCTGTTGTAAAATGCTGGACAGACAATACTCCAAATAGCAGCGGTCATCAGCCAACAGGAAGAGGAGCCAGATTAATTGTGGCACATGCAGGATCTTCAAATGGATTTGTGAATGACGGACTTTTAGTCTTCCAATCAAGAAAGAAAGAATAAACGAGGATACTGACCACCAACGTTTCCTGCAGTGGTTTAAAAATTTTTTGTTGCAGTTTAGTGTCCCAACAGTGATTGTAATGGACAATGCACCTTACCATTCAGTCATATTAGACAAAACTCCAACAACTAGAGACCAGAAAGAAACTATGGTACAGTGGTTGCTAGCGAGAGGCATTGCTACAGATATGAGGATAACAAAGCTGCTGTTGTATTCACTTGTGATGCCTATGTATGTAGTAGACGAAGTTGCAAGGGAACAGGGTCATATGGTAATTAGGCTACCACCATATTACTGCCATTTCAAGCCGACTGAATTGGTTTGGAGTGACGTCAAGATATAAATCAGGAAGAATAACAAGTATTTTGCTATAACGGAAGTGGAAAGACTTTTACTTGAAGGACTTGCTACTGTTAACGCCACCTCATTATTAAGAAAGAAAATAGAGCATGTTGCTAAACTTATTAAAGAAGTGCAGACTATAGACAGCATAATAAATGAGCATGAACAATTAATGATTTCTTTTGATCATGATGATGATGACGATAGTTTTGGCGCTGATTCGGATGTCAGTGATGATGGAGAACTTGATGGAATTGTGCCACTGACTTCATAAACTGGTGAGTGTAAATTAATGCAGAATTAATTCTTTCACTCTGCATAACAGAATGCAACTGTTTCTTTATTTCATATTATGATTGTTGGTTGCATGTTATTTGTTATGAGTATCTTTACATTACTGTGTGAAATTTCATGTGCATCTATTACATTAGCAATTCGGAGTAACATCTCATAGACACTATCCTCAAGTTAGACTGTTGTTTTATTTATTTATGGTTTCACATATTAACAAATGGTATTACTCTGTAGGTGATTTGTCTGTTGTCATAAACACATTCTGGATTATACTTCCTTATAAATTATTATGCGACCGTTCCTATTCACGGTGTTAGGTGACATTTCCAGTGCATATTTCGGACGTTCTGAGCTATCAGCTGTCACTGTAGTCGTCTGCTGCAAGGCTATTACAACCTCGCAGTCACAGTATAGCCAACTACAGGCGAACTACGCACAAACTGTCAAGTGACATGTTTCAGGGGCCCGACTATAGGAAATCTACTAAAATACAGGAGAAAGAAGAAAACGGTGAACCAGGTGGTGTATAGAGACAAGATGTGCACCCAGATGTTCCAAGACATTAACACAGTTATGGTGATCCCGAATGGACACAGCAACAAGATGGTGTGAACGTCCATATAGTAATGGATACTTTGACATGGATAAGTATTAATATTCCTGACTTCATTGAACCTAATGACTGGCCATTTAAAAGTCCAGATCTCAACGTGATGGATGATTGCATTTGGGGGATACTGCTACACAAGGCTCATGCACACAGGAGAGACATCACAAAAATTGATGGCCTGAAAGCTATACTGACAGAAGCCTGGAACAATGTTACACTTCAAACGTCAATACCACCAGACATTGGTTACAATGTTTACGCTGCTATATGGAAGCCAAAGGGAATCATTTTGAGCACTTGCATTGCTTATGAACATTTGAGTGACATTGTCAGTAAAATATAAATTAATGTAATATTAATATTATTAGTATGTAAAATATAAATTATATATGTCCAACTCATATTAAAGAATCTAAAGAAATTTCCTGCCTTTTTGTGGGGCATCCTGTAGTATCAAATATAATTTCATGTAGTGACATCATCCACATCACGCCACTGCCTACCACTCACAGACAAATGGCCTCTCACAACTCTTTGATAAGGTGCATAGAAACATGCTGCCAGTGTGTCCTGGTATTGAACAGAGAGATTTGGATACAATACTGCCCATTGTGACATTCATATATAAGTTTATTTATGTTTGAATCAATTTTGATTGTTATGCAGCAAATGTTGAAATTTGTGGAAGGAAAACAGTGATCAGTCACAAAACAATCTATTATATTTCAAATCAATTTCAGCTTTAGGATAGCCATTTTCAGTTCATAAGTCAGTAAGTACTGTCGTGTTGGAATTCAGGTTTCGTACAGTAAGGAATCTAATATAACTGTACTTGCTGACAAATGCATTGATATCAGATTGTTTTTTCATGGCCGATCACTTCTTTGCATTAATATGTAATACAATGAAGCAAGATATATATTTATTTCCAGGAATGAAGAAGCATGGTAGCTGCGTCACATATGGACACTGGATACACAGGAAATGCTGGATATCCTGCTCCAACCTGTCAGATAAAGTGCAGAAGACTTTTGACTACCTTTCATCCTGCTCTGAAATGAGAAATACCCTACCCATTATCTTCCCCACCCACAAAACCTACATAATACCCTTGTCCATCCCCAATTCATCCCTGTGCCCAACCTCCTTGCTCCATGGTTCATAACACTGCAACAGCTGCAAAACTTGTCCTATCCATCATTGACCACCACCACATGCATTTCCTATCCCATAAAAGGAAGGGGAACCTGTGAAAGCAGTGATGTAATCTACAAACTAAGCTGCGACCACTGTGCAGCTTTCTACGTAGGCATGACCACTAACAAGCTGCCTGTCCGCACGAATGGCCATCGTCAAACTGTGGCCAGGAGACAGCTAGACCATCCTGTTGCAGAGCATGCAGCCTTGCGTGATGAAGCTCACTTCAATGACTGCTACACAGCCTGTGTTGTATGGTTTCTCTCCACACACCCCAGCTTTTCTGAATTGCACAACTGGGAAATCTCCCTACAATATATCCTATGCTCCCACAATCTCCCGCCCTAAACCTTCACTAGTTTCTGCCTGTACCATCCTCCTCTCCCCCTGCCTGCATTCTAGTCTCACACACATATTTTGTTCCGCCATACATGCCAGTCTCTGCCCTTCCTTTCCTCCCTGTATGTCACACAGCAATGGCATATTACCTCACCCCCACTGTGCACCTGTCCCCTCCATACTGCTTCCCTCTCCATGCTGCAACCCTCCCCCCCTGCCCCCACCACCACCACTGGTTGCTTTCACCTTGGCCTTCCTGGCCACAATGGCCAGAGACAGTAGTCATATTTGTGTAAGTATGTGTGTTTCTCTGTGTGACAAATGTTGTAATGGTCAAAAACTATTTAGTACGTTGTATTGTCATGTGTGTCATTTGCAGTTCATGGAGATGTCCCTGTGGTGAGTAGTAACTGCACCTGCACACACACCCATACACACTTCATTTGACTTGTGGGAGAATGATATCTTGCCTAATATGTATTTTGATAAATGTATGGGTGTGATGTAAAAGTCACATTAACTGAACAAATTATTTTGTTTATTAGTTAATGTCTTCTGAGAAGTCACTAAAGAAAAGATAATACAGATCAATATTATTTTTCCTGTTATTGCTTATATTTAATATTCAAGCCACTAAACTTAAGAATTTAACAGCCATTGGTCTTAGACATCTAATTCAATTTTACATTCTACAGATAACCTAAACTTTACTTAATAGATTTAGTCTATTTGAATACAAATTTTATTCACACAACCCGATAATCTGAAGAAATCAAAATGTCTGACTAATGATACAAAACAAGAAATGGAAAAAAATTACTGCAGAAATTATTAAAAATATGTATTCCAAACCAAAACAAAACAGAAAAAAGCAAAAAAGCTGTTTGATTTAACAAATGAAACAGTAGGTCTACAGTATAACAATTGCAAACCCACGTTTCACTTACCCTTTCATCTAGCCATGCAGCCATTTCATCAAAGTCACTCTCGTTATGCATCTTGAAACAGAAACATCACCACACAATGCAGCAACAAAGCACAAACTTGCAACAGCATAAAACAAAGGACAACAAATTATTACAATGAACAAAAACCAAATTGATATAGTTGTATAAATACTTTTTCTACAAGCAAAAAGTTGACTTGCAGAATCCAGATAATGTCATAATTACGATTCTGCAAATTCTAGTAAACCACAGAAGTCTTGGGAAGTACTCATTTACAGCAAAGTAAATCACAAATCTTTTCAAAGAACATAAGACAGGAAGTTTGCAGAATGTACATAAACACAAGACATCATGCAATTAAGAATAAAAAAATAAAAATTTCTGCCATCAGACATCACACATTAGTGAACAAATTATGCTGAGCACATTCAGTTTTCTTCAAAAACCCTTCCTTTTAAACTGCAAAATGGACAACACTGAAAAAAATTTATCAGAGTCAGATTGCTTTTCTTTCATCACATAAATAAGTACATCTTTTTTCACACTGCCATGATTTTGTTATTCACTTCAGTCCACTACTGTTTCAATGAGATTTACAGTCACTTTACCACTTTATTAGTTGCTCTGAGAGATGCCAACAACAGCACGCTACCTTCAGGGAAGGTGCATTCACAGTTTCTTATGAACATTTTAATGCAGGCATACTGGTCATTTTTTCAAGGAGAGTGATATTCTTGAGTTTCCATGGGTTGCACAATGTCAAGATTTTTTTAACAGTTTTTTGTACACCATTTTTTGTTTGAACTCTCACTTTTTTCATATTTTCTAATTCCCAAATAGATCATACTCTCTAAGATTGTAGAAAATACTGCAATGCAAAGGAGAGGTCAGTCTCTTTCATCACAAACAACTTTAGTAAATTTTCAATGGAGAAATCCTGGTCCCATTTCACATCAATTATCTGACAATATCAATAGTTGAGAATCTTAAATTTATTTTATTATCCACAATAAGGAGTTGGGCAATTAGTATGGCATGGATTTATTCTCATCTACATACATTTCAGGAATGTACACACATTTAGAATTTGCCAATTCACTCAAAATATATTGTTGAAAAAAGTGCATACGGAGCATTTGAAATAGTCTAATTATTTTTGATGAAATTATTCGCAACTGTGATTTTCTTACAGCTCCATTGTACATGAAATTGTCTAATTATTTTTGATGACATTATTTGCAATTGCGATTTTCTTGCAGTTCCACTGTATAAGGCATAGGTTGTTTCACTGAATTGTGAAATCTGAAAATGTGTGCTGGGCCAGGACTAGAACCTGGTTCCTCACTTTTCATGAGCGGTCGCCTTAGCCACTAAGTTTCCCAAACATGACTCCAGGACCAACCCAAACTCTCATATATGTAGTCAGTGTGACATATGGGAGTCAATTACATTCAACCTTAGCACTCGCAGCCTACACTGTATTCTTGCACCAGGGAGAATGAAAACAGTGAGGTATTACCCTAAATTGTTGTTGTCATTGCTTGCTTTGGCATTTCTAATATTCCTTTCATGGTGACAAATTACAGTGGTCTAATTATTTTTGAAGAAATTATTCACAATTGTGATTTTCTTACAGCTCCACTGTATTAGGCATAGATGTTTTACCAAATTTCATTGAATTAACAATTACTCACGCAGTACTGTGGTACTAGGTGTCAATCAATGCTGAAACACCTATAGTAGTACATGGTGAAGCTACCATTGGAGGCAATGCAGGTGCTGATTCTGATACAGAGGGTGAACACTGTTTTGGGATACACTACTCCACACCTGCTTGACCTGTTTAAGTAGTTCTGAAAGAGATGTGGGTTGACGAGTTGCATGTTTCAGTTGTTGTCTCAAAATTTCCCATAAATGCTCAACAGGGTACAATTCTGAAGATTGTGCTGGCCAGGAAGGCTGCTGCTGTGTCTTACAGTGCACATTGAGTTTCATATGCAATCTGTGGGTGATCATTATCCTATTGAGACAACACATCACATTCCTGTTGCAAGAATGGCAAAAGAGTGGGTCTTACAACACTCTGCATGTACTGAGAGCTGGATAGTGTTCCTTCCACAGACAGAAAACGAGAAAGAGAGTTGTAGCATATTGCACCGCAGACTATAAGGCCTAGGATGGGGCCAACATGTCTTGGACAAATGCTAGGTCTACACTGTACTCACAAATGACTATCACTTGGGTAATTTCCAAGAATGCTTGCAATCTAAGTACCTTGGTATGAAATGATATGTATTTCGAACGTGTGACTATAATTGATTACGTGAGCATTGACGCGCGCTATAACAATATATGAATATTTACAAATATATAATTACATACCATACAAATAATTTTGATCAGTGGCACTGTAAATCTGTACTGACTTTAATATTTATACCAGAATTGTGATACATTCATTGAAAATAGCTCAATTTTGTTTGACAAATTACAGTGTAAATGTCATTGTTCCAACTGTCAGTGATGTGAATTGGGGATGTGTAACTGATAACATATTTGGCAAATTGTGACATTTTCAGAGAACATTGCTGAATGTTTGATTATATATATTGTAATGTAATTAGAGAATAGTCTAATTGTAGGAATCCATACAGTATATATATCCAACAAGATCAAAAATGAAACACCAACAGTTTTATTTGTAGCTTTGACTGCAAAGTCTTTTAAATAATAATTTTAAAAAAACTTCTCCATCACTTATGACAACATAAACTAGTAAAATATGTCCCCGTCTCTACAGACAAAATTCACTTCATAAGTCGTGTGTCAATAGCCTCACAATCGTAATTGATTTCCAGTTGCATGTTCGATATAGATATAGTTTCAGGCTGAGCTACTTCAATTGCAAGCATTCTTGGAAATTACCATCACTTGCATGCAGGCAGAATCTGCATTCATAGCTGAAGACCACGGCCTGCCATTCCATATTGTACTTGATCCTTTGATGCATCAGTTGAGCCATGCATGTTGAAGCTGTGCAATGAGGAGAAGATGGGCTAGATTTGTGCGTTCCCAAACCCATTGGAAACAGTTCATATTGACACTTCTGAGCTTACACTCTCTGTAATTTGTGCTGTGGCAGCTGTGCGATGTGCCACTGTTGACCTTACAGTACGAACACCTTCCTGTGTGGACAGCCAGAACCTTGTCTACAAGTGTGAAAATGTTTGAAAGAGCACTGCAACAAGCATTACTGCAACTTACACAGTACTTCCAATTTATGTAGCAGTTCTCAAAAAAGGGCCACCCAGACACTCACATACACATAATTTGAGCCCTCTCAAACTCACCCAGTTGGCACAGTTGTGTCTGCATCACATGGCACCAGTTTGCTTCAGATGTTGATATTGCAATCAGTCTTGCGGCTGTAAATATACCCTATCAAATGGTACATACAGATGACACTCTGGCAACTATTTCACCAAGTTAGTGGACAATGTTGAAACCATTATCAGTACATTTACTACCCTTTAGATGGTACCTGCTCTTGTAGCGTCAAAATTAACGTCATCTTCCCAGGTATATTAATTTTTTTCCTTCCCCCCCCCCCCCCCAATAGTGTATTTAATATTCCTTTTTCATTATAAGAAGCTGCTTCCAGAAATTCAATCAACATTTTACTGAAAACCATTGAAGTTGCACCATACTCATCCAAAATTTGTTTTCACATTGCTGATATACAGTACGGAAAAGCAATATTTTGTAATAAATCAATGCATAAAAATGAGCTCATGTACAAGAGGACAGGTATCCAATTGTTCATCATGCTTCTCCTCCACTGATTTAGCATTCTGCTGATATTCACTTCCGGTTTAAGCCAGATTTCTGTTCTTAATAACATATGGCCACTACTGTTTTGATAATAAAACTAGATTAACACATAGTTGTATAGAAAGAGCTTATGAAAGAGGAAAGAAGAACCCAAGGAAATACAAATTCTCCCCATTGCTCAGATTAATTTGTTCACTACTGCGCTATATTGTCCACAGAAGCATAAATTAAACTGAAATTGCATAGGATAGAGAGTACAAAAGTATTTTTTACATAAGCAAATTAGACAAACACATGAATCTTCTACTGAAGAGATACAAATGATAACAGAAGCTCAAGAAATGTGTTTCCAAACATACACACCAGATCCCTTTTGTATGATTCGGTTTGTGGTCATGGGTTAGCTATCCCAAGGTTATACACATGACTGTACAAGTTTAAACCAGAGCATACAAAAATAAAATAAAATTGATCACAAAAAAAAAAAAAGGCTGATCAAATTTTTGATCAAATGATTTTTTATTCAGATTGATAGTCAAAGTGATAATAAATATAATTATGGGTATTCAGCCAGATCCATTTATTACTTTTTGCTAATATTTCAGTAGTATATCAATCATCCATCTTGTATTCTCGTCCACCTTCTACACCGTGTAAGCATAGCAAATCGATGGTAAAGTTGTATAACTGTGTAGTAACCTCCATGGAGATGAGATATTTTCGTACTTTTCTGCCGTCAAACTTGACCACAAATTATGATTATGTAATTTCCATGGAGGGCACTACAGACTTATACATCTTTGCCATCAATTTGCTATGCTTACACAGTGTAGAAGGCGGACGGAAACTCTCTGCTAATAGTCTTCTGGTCTTCAGAATCATTACAAAGATGGCTGAATGATATACAGCTGAAATATTAGCAAAAGGTAATAAATGGTTACGGCTGAATACCCGTAATTTTATTTATTATGAAATACACTGTTTACATCAGGTCAATGTGATCTTTGAGGAATTCTACAGAATTATATTCTCCTTCTCCGACAAAATGCCAGAACACATGCTTCATACAAAATTGTACCATTAGAATCCAACCTTGGTCTGGGGACCTGATTTACATGCATTCTGCACTGTAAAACATAATGACATCACAACACTTTCACCAAACAATTGTATACCATTTTCAGGTGGAGTGATGAAGCTTCATAAGTAAATTCACAAGGATGGCCTACTTTCATGAAAATCATACAAAATACGCATGCATAGGGTGGTCAAAAAGTGAAGCTACATCTTTGGTAGAGGTAAATCACAGAGTTCCCTGTACGAGGAAGAAAATGAACAATGCCAGTCACTTCAGTCCTTAAACCAATCCTTAGCTGTGGCTAAGACTTTACCTTGCAAGTATTCTTTCTTCCAAAATTTCTCGTCCCTCAAGGTACGCAGGAAAACTTCTGTAAAGTTTGAAAGTTAGGGAGAGGTAACGGCGGAAGTGAGGACAGGTTGGGAGAATTGTGTTCAAAATGTTTGTAAAGCGTATGGGACTTAACTGCATGGTCATCAGTCCATAAACTTACAAACTACTTATTAACTAGCTTATACTAAAAGCGGCACAAACATCCATGCCTGAGGGGATTTGCACCCCCGACGGGAAACAGCCTCGTGCATTGTAGCATAGTGCCTCAATGCACTAGGCCACTCCGCTGCGGCTGGGAGAGAGTTGTGGCTGGATAGATCAATCAGTACAGCAAATTCTCAAGAAAGACAAAAGTTTGGAGTACAAATTTCAATCCACTGCACAGCCAGGATTATGCTAGCTTCACTATGCCACAGTGATGTGGTTGGGGTTTGTATCACTACTCTGATTCATCTGATTAGGTTGGTATTTTTTGACATTGTTCACCAAAGGAGCCAATGAATTTGCAGAAGAGGCAAATATCAAGGTAATCTAATGAACCACCTTAAGCTCTTTGTGTGGACAAAACTACACAATGTCAATGTGGGCTCAGGGACACTGAATCTTTGCATTTGTCAGCTCAATACATCAAATGAAGAAAAATTGTCACAAATGTTACAAATATTAATTATGTGACTTTGTACATGTAACATGGTGAACATCCTTGTTAAAACTGCTACACCTGAGCACTCTTTGCACAGAACATAATATAAAACAGAGATGCCAAGTTTATTTAAACTACTCATAATGAGGCTAGGATTGAGGAGAAGGGGGTGAGGTATACAAGGGCCCAGAAATTTATTTCAAAAATTGACAGTAAAAGTCTAAATTGTATAAAATGATTAAGACATAAAAATGCGCCTATTAAAAATAAATATATCCCTGGCAGAGTACACATGACTTTAGAATAAATAGTTACATTGACCTTTACATTTGTTTACAGACTAAAAAAGTTAGAGAGTTAATTTAAGGGCTACTCAATACCTGATTTACACTTGCTAATGACATAACAGCATGAACATTAGTAAGCCAAACTGCAACCTAACTACAAGTTTACGCACCCGCGGTACCGAAGTGATTGAGGCTCCACTTCAGTATTGGGGTATATTATACTATTGGTACAAAACTATTCTGAGGCACCTTAATCACTAATGGTGGGATCGTCTAGTGGTAAGATGTCTGCCTGGTAAGCATGGAGATCTGGGTTTGATTCCTGGCCGCATCATAAATTTTAATTCAATGCTTCATCTTTATCTTTAATGTCTTTCACCATAAATTTTGCCTAGAAATTGTGATAGTTATGGGCAAATTGTAATACTTGGCGTGTCTATGTAAGATAATTATTACTCCACATATTCTAGGTCCCAGTTGCAAAATATGCCATAAAATTTCACTTGACAGTACTGTTCAATGCATAATAGCTCAGCAAAGCTGGAATGTTGGGTAATCACAGTTCTCAGAATATTAAGAATAGATAGAGACCTAATTCTTGTAGTGGAAGAGTGACAATACTTGGCTCCTGGAGACCATAGCAGCGTAAGAAACTAGTAATAGCAGTCACACTCCTGATAAGAAGAAGCTTTCAGTTTGAGCTCCAAAAAGAGGTTTCAAATGTCTCATAGCAACTGCTCTCCTGGCATTATTATTGTTCGTAACACTGTGAATTACATCCTACTCACAAAAAAATAAATAGGCTTCTTCAGTAATAGCATCTGACGGAAACCACATGCACTGTGAAGAAACAATGAACTCAAATTCATATCATAGTGAATGAGGAACCTTAATTCTACCTGAGTAACCACAAAAGACTGAAAGCAGACAATAGTCAGCACTTTTTACTTTGTGCACCATAATTTATTTTATTTTATTTATTTTTTTGCTGCTGGCAACAATGAGTTATACATCATCAAAGATACACAATATGTTTGCCGATGCCTTGTGAAATCAAAGGGGGGGGGGGGGGAGGAGAGGATTCAGTCAACTAGAAGCCAGTAGTGACTGCTGGTAACTAATTGTGTTGGTATAAACACACAAGTTTATAAAGAGTACACAGTGGCTGAATATAGACTGCTCTCCCAGGTTGACTACATGGGTTGATGGTAACGAAACTGCTCCTTTGAAGAGATGTTATGTTAATTAAAACAACTCAGCTGATTGTTCACACAGTTTGAAAAATATATGGGGGAGGGGGGCAGAAAGAGAGAGGGGGGGGGGAGCAAAGAGGGAGGGGTTGAGAGCGAGGGACAGGTGCATGTGAGGTTGCAAAATACATAATGTAGCTATTCAATTGCATAACAAAATTTCTAGCATGCATATATGTAATATGTTATATAAATAAACAGATTTGTGTGTTTCAGTTTTGAAAATAATTCATAAGAACACATACACTATATCATACATTTTTGCATTCTAATAAATTTTAAAGAAGATGTGGTAACTAATTATTAACAGTTGACTGTAGAGATGACATTTCCCTAGATGTCATATTGTAAGCAATGAAAACACAGCTTAAGCGCAAAGGCAAGAATAATTCTTTTGCTAAATTAAGTGTGGAAGTACCATTACAAGTAGCTACAACTAACTTGTGTGTATAGATGCAATGAAGAGTAGAAATGGAAAAATACAAAGCTAGCTTACCGCAATCAAGTCTTCCTGCAGAGGAAAGGAGAAAAGCCCCAGTCCAACAGCGATGTTCCAGAACACAAAGTATGGGAGCAGAAAGGGAGCACAACCACCAACAGCACACCAAGAAGGGGACACAAATATCACAGTAAAAAGCAGGCAATACATTACAATCTTGCATTCTGTAAGGAATAGCTGCAGACGTGGCTAAATGTTTTGAAGTTACCAAGGAAATGATCACATGATGATATAAGACACCATCAACCAAAGTAACATAGCAATAAAAATCAGTACCAATACATGACAAATAAGTTTGATTTCAGACTGTCATTTATTACTTTATTAAACCCTTATATGAATACTAGACATTCATGAAAATATAGCCTCAAAGCAAATAATTAACAGTAGTTGGTTCTTTTCTTTCGCCGAACAATGTTTGTAATCATTTAGGATATGACAGTTATAAATTCAGTGAAGATAATAGTACAAACTCTTGGTATGATCAGTAATCTCTTAATAATTAATTATTTGTTACTGTCTGTGGATGCATGATGGCTCTCACTATGTTAGCATCTCACTATGTTAGCATTCATTTTCTTTGCAATTGATACTAGACAAAAACTTGTCAGCCTTGAAGAAGTAATGAAGACAATTCTGTAAAAATGTAATAACTTTTGAGGAAAAAAGTTGTTAATCTTCTTTGAAACTGGCAAAAAAAGTAACTGACAAGATGAAGAAAGAAGTTAACTTCAGATGGGAGAAATCAATGGGGACCGTGAACTTTAGAGAAACTCTTAGATTAACTGAAAGCTACAGTATTTATTATCCACTGGATCAAATAAATTGTAGCTTAATAATAAAATTTTCCCCTCTGCAGTAGAAATTAGTGTGAAACAAACTTAGGAGAGATTAAAACAGAATTTCTTATTTAGAGTGCAGTCAATATCTTGATTTTTTTTTTAAGGAGAGTGCTTCACAAAGGGGATTGCACACACTGTGCAATAGGAATGAAGCTTATTGGTAACATGTGGCCATATTTGCTGATTTTAACTTATGTAACCTCTCTCTAAGAGAAATGCACAGCTATAAGTATTTTTGGGGAAGAAAGAGTTTGTATGTGTGCATAAATCATAAGCTACATTGGGAAACTAAGTATATTTCAATTTATAAACTGTTTTGTATGCAAATATTAACTGTGAAGTAGAAAATTATGCAAGGAATGTCATTTGTTCATAGTTAGATTGCAGGACTCAATGCCATTGTTATTAGCGGCAATATTAGACTATTACTAATACTACTACACAATAAGTGACAAAATCAGTGATAAAATCAATGCCCTAGTTCATGAAGACCATCACCGAATCTTTGATTAACTCTGTGCAATGTCTGAAAAACATGGAGTTCAGTTGAGAGGATTTTATCCAAAGATTTGCATGTGAAAATAATTATCAGTAGTTGGATAAATTTATGATTCTTTTCCTTCCCCAAACAATTTTTGTAATCATTTAGTAGTAGTAGTAAATCAAGCTCCATCCTTATGATGCCATATATCCTACAATAATATAATATAATGTTACAAGTATGGGTAGTGGAATATTCAAAAACTTCCTGAAAAATGTGCTGATAATAGAGTTAGTAGTGAAGATATAATAAATAACAACCAAATGCAAAATGAGGTGTAGTGTTACAATGTGGTGTACTGTCATTTCCTTCTGATGCAGAATTTACAGGTCCTCTTTGAACTGATTTTGAAGCTCAAGACATGCCTGCCTTTGCTCGCCTGTGAGAGGGCAAGGGACAAAAATGGCTGCAACCATTTTCACACGCAAATCTTTGGATAAAATCCTCTGAACTGAACTCTATGATTTTTCAGACATCACACAGAGTTGATCAAAGGTTTGGTGATGGTCTTCATGAACTAGGGCTTTGATTTTGTCAATGATTTCGTCACTTACTGAAGGGTGTCCAGAATGGGATTGGATTTCAATTGACATTTCTACATGTTTGAAATATGAACACCACTCATAGAGTCTGGTTTTACTTATGACAGCATCCCCATAAACAGTCTTAAGCATTGCAGTAGTTTCCACAGCTGATTTTCCCCAACAGGGATTAAAGAAAAAACAAAAGAAATTCACCCATGTATTGCTCTCAAAAATTTGCCATGTTTTACTAAATCCATTCCCACAGTGACACAACTCTGCATACAGACTCGGGTGGAACGACCGTAATGGACACTTGGTCGAACGGTCAGTTCTCCAACTCTCCTTCCCCACTGCAACCTGATTACCATTAGTTTTGGGTACTCTCTCATATGAGGGCTGTAAGACTCCTTGAATACAAAACATGTGCGCTGTTAAAATGAAGGTACCTGCAATGCCCTATAACTAAAGGAAGCTACTCCAAAAATATCAGAAGCTAAATCTAGACCTACGTAAACATTCTTTATTAGACTGAGAATATGCTCAAGTGACAATCACTCAAACTGCATCGTGTGTTTCCAGAGAACAAGCTATACCACCTATATTCACAGTGGTGCTTGTAATTCTGTTGAGTTGTCAGTAGGACTATTCACCATTAATAAACAGAGAAATTACTCATGTACTTAGCACAGTGTTATTTTCTGTGGACTAAAAGTTGTCTTCTGGTATCTCACCTCCATTTTGCTTATTTGTCACATGAAATATGCCTTCTTCTAACTGAATTAGTCTCTCATAAGTTTATTTAAATGTTGGTAAAAAATCATTGATTTATACGTGAGTAAACACTTTTATTCTGAGCTTTGCAGTTATGAGAAGACACAAGAAATTTTAACTGGTAACAAAAGATACTTGATCATATTATAATTTGATATACACCCAGTGTAAAGTTGAATGGTGCTATGCTAAACATTTCTGTAGACATTGTGATATGTTAAAACTAATGTCTCAAGCCAGTTTCTTGAGCACTAGGTAACTATTAGAAATTTGTATGTACACTAGAATTGAGTACACTCAAACAACTGCAACTCCAAGTGTACTGAAAAGATGATTCATGTCAATATAAACTCTTTTTCTATTTGGATCTATTGACACTAGCACTTCAGGTTTATTAAAATTTTATTATTATTATGTTTCTTTATTCTACTGAAATTCTGTGATTATTTATTTACTTGGCAGAGGAGGAGGTGGAGGGGTGGCAGAGTAATGTGAAAAATATAATTACAGATTTTTTGTATTATTTTAAGTCATTTCACAAGACAGTAATCTTTTCTTTTGTTAAGTTCTGGGTTAAATTTTCTCCTGGATATAAGAAGATAGCTTCATATACATGTCTTCCACATGTACATCAATCAAGTCTTTAATTTGATAGATGACTTCAAATGTAAGTGATCTTATTTCTTTTATATATGCACACAGTGCTATTGCTGCATCCAACATTCCATAAAATTAATTCTAACAAAATTTAATATAATGATATGAATAAATTATTTTCTTTAATTTTAATTATAAGTTATACCTTACCAGTGAAAAACACTGAATCACTTGCATTTAAATGGCAATGAATATCTATATGTTAACATTTAAAATATTTGTAGAATAATTTTACTATTTATTAATAAAATCTATAATGAATGAATTTGAAGGGAAAAGCTGGTCATGAATTTATTCTAAACACTAAGGCTATAAATCATTCCCAAATGCAATTGAGAGAGGTTCATGAGCATCCTAATACAAAGCTACTCAAACTTCGTAACTGAATTTTCTGTTAATATTTATAGAACATGATAAGTGTAGAATATACTCCTAATAGTCCATAAAATCTTTGTAAATTGTCGAACAAGTTTTTTACATTTAATACAGAGCTATTCCTTACAGAATGATATTTACAATACAAACACAGAAGTGGTACATTTTACCCACATAATTTCAAATTACAGAATATATCTTGCACAGCAAAGAATTTAAAGCAACAACAATCAACCCAACTTTACAGGCACAGATATAAAAGCCAAAAATATTACAATACAAGAGCACCATAAACTGTTACCATAGTTAGATACATACAAAATTATTTACCAGAGTAATTTAACAATTTCTACTCAAATGGAAGTAACCAAATCTTCACAAACAAATCTACTATAAAGGTTTGCTACCATCAATACTGCCCATTTAGTTCCCAATGTTTGATAACTATGAGTAGTATTAACACAAATAAGGCAAAGCCACATTTACCAGAAGTGTAGAAATTGTGGTAGGGGTGAAAGAAAAGGCAATGAAATTGTTTTAAACTTTCAAAGTCACTTAAGCCAAGAGATAACATCAAAAAAGAATTAAAAACATGTTTGCACATTTCAAGTCAAAGAGTCAGACACAAAAATCATAATAAACAAGTTGGAAAGAGAAAAAGCATGTAAAGAGAGAGCTGACAGATGTAGCAGTGTGAAACACAAATTGTTCAGAAACCCAAGCCAACACCAACACACAATAACAGGACCAATGATCTGTAACTATTAATACTCAATAACATAAAAGTTAACTCACGAGAACTTGCGCCTTTAAACATTATGTGATCAATCATGAGTACAGAATTTTGCCGATACTCAATAAACAGTTTCAAATGTACTTAATAAGTGTAAAGAAGTATGTTTTTCTGTTTTTATAAGAAAACATTTATATCTTACTGTTTAAAAATAAAAAAAAATGCAATTGTTTTAAATTTCTGTAAGCAAAATGCTCTTAGTGCTAGTGCTCGTGGGTAAATAGTGTGCTATGAAAAAGGAAAGGGAGGTCAGGGTTTAATGTGCAATTAACTAAAAAACTGTTATAGACGAAGAAAAATGCTAAGACTGAGGAAAAATGGGGAAAACAAAAATCAGCTGTGTTCTTTTCAAGGATATAGGGTAGGTATCTGCGTTTGGTAACTTAACAAAACTATGGGAAATTTGAATGCATGCAAACATTTGAAATAGTGATTTGGAATGTTCATACTGAATTCAGAGCAGCAGAGGTTCATACTTTGACATATAGAGAAAGGAACTTACATCTACAGAGAGGAAGAGAAAAATGGAGGGGGGGAGGCAGGGAGGGAGGTGGGGACACGGCGGGAGGGAGGGGGAGGGGAGAGGGAAGCGGTAATTGTCAAGAATATTTGTAAATATCTGTATAAAGGACGGATATTACTGCAGTGTACTAGAGGAGAGTAACAAACACTGATTCAGTTACTATACTTGTAATGAAACCCACTAAAGTTTTGTGTGACAAATTGTTAGTGTAGCTGGAACTGAAATATATTATTTGCCACAGTACTCACAAATGACAACTATAAAACTCTATATAGGAGAAATAAAAGGGGAAAAGAACGATTTTCAAAATAGTTGCAGTCACTGTTGGTAGCAATTTGACATTTCTTTGCTGTTTCTTTCTCTACAAGACCTTACTGAAAAATCAAACAAGCAAAGAAACAATGTACGTTCCTGTAAGAACTACTATGAAGCACATCCTACACCACCAGACATAATACACTAGTAGTTACAACCAACCATACAAATCTTCTTCGGAAACAAGACTTTGGTATTATTGTTATTATACAGGTTATGTGATAAAACCACATAAATATCAAGGCTGTGGATTCTTCTGCAGGCCTAGGAGCTACAATTATAAACAATCACACAGATAACCTTGTAGGGAGGGAGAAACCTAGAATGTGTTTTACTGGCACTTAGAAAATGCAACAAATTCATTTAACCAACTGCCTACACTACACTTGTCCACCTTCTGCTAGAGGACTGCTCTGCAGTATAAGATTCTTACCAGATAGGGCTGTTGGAGGACATTGAGAAAGTTCAAAGAAAAGCAGCTCATTCTGTATTACTGCAATGCAGGGTAGTGAATATCATGGATGTGATATACAAGTTGGGGGTGGGAATTATTAACCCTTTCCAGCCCAATGGTGCCATATGGCACTGTCATCCTTATCTGTTCCTCTAGACCCAACCATCTGATCAAAGATTATAAACAACACTGAAGGACTTTCAACAATTCATGGTGTTTAGTTTGGCTATGATTACATAGGACACAGAGAGCATTGGGCTACAATGCAGTGAAAAAATATGTATCCTTTATGTTTAATTCAAAGTAGACACAGCAAAACTCAAAATATTATATCCACGAAAAGGAAAGAGAGTAATTTGAAAATTTTATTAATAAATTATTGTCAAATTCTAAATTAGTAGTAAACGTTTACAAAATTACGTTAGGTACAGTAAAGGAAACATATCAAAACATATGTTCAAATGTTTGTCATGCTTAAGGGACTTAACTCCGGGGTCATTAGTCCCTGAATTTACAAACTACCTTATACTAAAGACAACAGAAACATCCATACCCGAGGGGGGATTTGAACCCCCGACTAGGAACAGCCTCGCGCACTGGAGCATAGCGCTCCAATGTGCTTGGCCACGCCACTGTGGCAGGAGACATATCCTGCCCAATGATGCTATATGGGGACATCCCAACTTTCAATCCAAAAACTAAAAAATATTCTAACAAATATACATTATTCCAATAATTATATAAAAAAATATGCAAAGATATACTTTGGTTCATAAATTTAAAAAATTTGGGCCAGAAAAGGTTAATATTTGTTCTTCAACTACAGTAAGGCTGATTTACTTGCTTTTATATTGATTATAATTTTATGGGAGGTCATATAAATATCAGCCTCTAAGAAAGATTGTTTTTATTGGAGGTTAGATAAATAAAGGCTGCAGTGAGGTTCGATATGACACATACTTCATCAGTGATGCAAGCTCATATCCTACCAAGGAGCTACTGATGTCTTCTTCTAAGCTGAAGAACAAATATTGAACTAAAACAACAGACACTGGAAGAAGCATCTACTTATTCATTTAAATCACAATTAAGAACGGCCAATCAGCTGATATATTTCTATTAGCTGAAAACTAATAATAGAAACTCCAGGTTGGAATTAAACAATATAATTAGGACAGTTCACAACTCATCGCAAAGACCTAACAACGAGCTGCAACAGACATATAAAAAAGACACACATATGCAACACTTAAACCACCAACCATGGCTTCTTCAGAATAAAGAACATTCATGCAGATGCACAGGCAAACTTCAGTGACAGGTTCATCATCTCTGGCTGCTGCACTCCGAATCATGCTTTGCAGTGAGGGATGAGGAGAGGGGAGGGGAGGGGAAGGGAGGGGAGGGGAAAGGGGGGGGAGGGACAAGAAGGTTGTGTCATGGTGGCGGGGATCGAGACAGCACGGCCTTACGGAGCATGTAAGTATTAGATGGATGCAACGAGATGCAGCTTAGGAATGGAGTGGAGTGGGGAGGCGGGTGAGGGGAGGAAAGCAAAACAAAAAAAAACCTGTATGGTGCAATCTTGCCCCTCCCCCCTCAAACACACACACACACACACACACACACACACACACACACACACACACACACACACACACAAAATAGGACAGGTGTAGGATAGAGGGGATAGGAACTGTTGGCTGTGGGAAAAAGTGAGTTCTCATAGGTTAAGCCCTGGATAATTTCAGGATCAGAGAATGTACTGTATAGATAACTTTCATTTGTGCCATTCAGAAAAGATGGTGCTGGGTGGGAGGACGCAGATGGCCTGGGTTTTGAAACAGCCATTGAAATTCACCATATGCTCCACTGCATTTGTGCTGCAGGATGGTCTACCTTGTTTCTGGAGACTGTTTGGCAGTGGCCATTCATCCTAATGCACAGCTGATCAATGACCATGTTAATATACAAAGCTGTGCAGTAATTGCAGCACAGTTGGTGAATTATATTGTTGCTTTCAAAAGTGGCCAGGCCTCTAATTGGATATGATAAGCTTGTGACATGATTGGAATAGGAAGTGTTGGGTGTTATACTGGACAGGCCTTGCAGCGAGGTCTTCCACAGGGATACGATCCCTGTGGCAGTGGGCTGGGTTTCGGAGTGGCATAGGGGTGGACTAGGATATTGTGCAGGTTGGGAGGGCAAAGCAACACCACTTTATGAGGGGTGGGAAGAATATTGTACAGGATGTCTCTTGTTTCTGGGCATGAGGACAGAAAATCAAAACCTTGGGGAAGAATGCAGTTTAGTTGTTCGAGTCCAGGAGAGTACTGGGTGACAAGGGGAGCACTCTTTTGTTGGATGGACTGCTGAATCCACCTAACCTCCTCACTCAAACAGCACCCTGAACACCCACCTTCTACATGCTCTTCAAAATCCTCAAACCAAATAATCAAAGACACCCGAGTGTGGTTTTTTTCTGTGATCCCACCGAAAGAATTTCAATCCTCGTTAACCAACACCTTCAACCTAGTGTCCAAGATGTATCCTCCCATATCAAGGATACCAACCACTTCCTTCATCCACTCTCCAACATCCACACCCCTTTATAACCTGGATCCTTACTTGTCACAGTCAATAAGGTGTATGGAGTATGCCCATGACCTTGTGCCTCTCAAACACCTCCTCTCCCAACGTCCCCCTGAATTCAAACCCTATACCTCATTCCTCATAACCCTCACCAATGTTATCCTAACTAACAACTACTTTTCCTTTGAAGGGAAAGTTTACCATCAAATCAGTGGCACAGCCAAGGTACCCTCCTATGCCAAATTGTTTATGGGCTGTCTGCAGGAATCCTTCTTAGCATATTAAAATCCCAAACCTTTGATCTCGTTCCGGTTCATTGATGATATTTTCATGATCTGGACTGAGGGCCTGTACACCCTATCCTCCTTCCTTCAAAATCTCAACTCCTCCTCCTCCATCCACTTCACCTGGTCTTCCTCAACCTACCATGCCACATTCCTGGATGTCAACTTCACTGATGGCTCCATCCACACTTCTGTTCATATTAAACTTGCCAACCAACAACAGTACCTACACTTTGACAGTTGCCATCCCTTTTACATCAAAAAATCCCTCCTTTACAACCTGGTCACCCGCGGAAGGTGTATCTGCAGTGAGAAGAACTCCCTGTCTCAATATGCTGAAGGTCTCACAAAGGCCTTCACTGACAGAAACTGCCCCACAGAACTAGTCTGCAAACAGATCTCCCATGCCATAACCCCACACCCCCCAAATCCTCCCTCTACCATCAGCAACCATCCACCATCCCCTTGTCACCCAGTACTACCCTGGACTTGAACAACTAATTGCATCCTTTTCCAAGATTTTGATTTTCTGTCCTCATGCCAAGATCTTTCCCACCAATCATAAAATGGTGTTCCACCGACTAACTACTACCATGACATCCTAGTCCATCCCTATGCCCCCCCCCCCCCAAAACCCGGCCCTCTGCCACAGGGATCGTATCCCTGAGGAAGACTTGACTGCAAAACCTGTCCAGATCCACCCACCCAGCACTTCCTATTCCAGGCCAGTCATAGCCTTATCCTACCCAATCGAAGGCCAGGCCACCTATGAAAGCACCCATCTAATTTACCAACCAATTGTGCTGCAATCACTGTGCAGCTTTCTATATTGACATGACCACTAACCAGATGTTGATTAGGATGAATGGTCACTGTCAAACTGTGCCCCCCCACCCCCGACACCCCCCCCCCCCCAAAAAAAAAAATAAATAAATAAATAAATAAATAAATAAATAAAATAAAAATATATATATGCTCTGTAAGGCTGTTCCATATCCATCCCAACCACCATGATGCAACCTTCAAATCCCCCTCCACTCCCTGGCAGCCAGAGATGACAGTTGTGTGATTTTTTTTTTTTTTTTTTTTTTTTTTTGTGCCTTGTGATTGCGTGAATGTTCTATATTCTGAAGAAGGCCATATCCAATAGCTTAAGTGGTGTGTGTGTGTGTGTGTGTGTGTGTGTGTGTGTGTGTGTGTGTGTGTGTTGTGCGCCTGTTGCAGCTTGTTATTATGTCTTTGCAGTGAGTTGTAAACTGTCCTCATTATATTGTTTAATTCCAACCTGAAGTTTCCATTATCCGTTGTATGTATTGTTTGTGCAGATCTCAGATCAACTGCTTTATACACTCAGCCCTTAAATATGTAACAAAGCACTCTGATTTTTCCACTCATTATAAATTACCTACACTTATAAGTTTACATTTTCATAGTATTGTGTTACTGGTAATATCTTCATATATACTGTCAATCAGCACTTTCAATTTTCAAAGTATCATATTTCATAAGGAAGAATAGCATTGCCTTACTTTTGCCTTCAATGAAGTGCAAATAAAGTGCCTTAGCTGAAGGCAGATACTGTAATAATTTCTGTGGAGCTATTTTGATACTTAAATGATGAACCAAAATTCTCAATAAAAGTTTCTTTAAAAAACTCATAAATAATTTGACTTGCAGGTCAAGAATTTAAGATACCTCAGTCAATGTTTATTTCAGAAAAGGACTCAAGGAATTTCTTTCAAATGTAAAATTTTAGTACATTATCAAATGATCAAGTCTTGCAGAACTTGGACGTAACAGTGAAAATTCATAATTTCTTGGCATTTTATTTTAGTTGATTATTTCACTTCTTTTGTTAAATCAGAATATGATTTCACAGCTTATCTTTAAATTTTATTCTAAAGATTTTAAAAAGGAGAAACAAAACAAAGAAAAAACATAAATATGTATCCACCAAAGCTCATGAAATACTCACGACTGGCTGAGAGCGTGTCTGTGCCACAGCTCCGAGGGCACCATTTAACTGATCAGGATCCAAATTATCCTGATAGCTACTGCTTCTGAAAACAAAAACCACATGCAAATAAAATTTTATTTTCCTTTCAGGGGAAACCAGCAAATGTAAATTAACATTTTTTTATAACAATAACACTGGTTTTTTAAGTAGTGGCAAACAGTTGCAGTTAAATGACTTGTATTACAAACAGTCTTGAACACTTAGTGAACTTCTCAGGTATATATTATTAATTCTCAAATATAATGTATCCTCTTTCTTTACTGTGGGAGCTAGTAAACGGTCACACTACAAGATGACAGTGTGCGACTGCAAGCGCCACGCAATGTTTAAGACTCCATATTCGACCATTGGACTGGATTCTTGCCTTCTACTCCCTGTTTTCTGTTTCCAGAAGCCACAATATAACCAGCCTTAAAGTTTTTAAGATATAATAAAGTACAGTAGCCTTTACTTAATTAACACTCAAATGTTGCTCGTATATAGTCAATGAGTTTGGCAGAAACACTCCAAAACATGAACTTCTAACACTTATCTTTCACACAGCTGGATGAGGAGAATGACTCACTCTGTCATATTTCTTTGTGATTTATGTGCAGAATAAAATTATATGTGTTCATTGCTTCAACAGAGTTGTTGTCAGAGACAGAGCGCAACAATGTTGCTAATGCACAGACTGAAGACAAGATCCATGGTAGATGAGAATGCTGCCATCTGATGAGAATGAGATGGACTTGGGGAAGGAAGGTATAACAGAAACTGAATATGAGAATCTAAGAAGTACCAGTGAGTTTTTTTTTAAATAGGTGTAATAATAAAAACATTCTTTGATGTTTGACTGTTGTGTGTCTGTGAAGTGTGCCTGTGTGATTATATAAATTAACCCTTTATGGCCAGAATTTTTAATTTTTCACTTTGATATTTCGAATTTTTTCTGTGGTATTTTAGTTGTTGGGAAATATATTTAGCATAAGGAAAAACCAAATCAATTGATATTATATAGGCATGAAGAGACTTACAAGTTCCAAGTTATATTTACAAATTTATTCTGAATTTTTTAAATATATTCCGCCCCTAACCAATCATGATTATAAATCCAATTACCGACTAACAGGAAACAAATTATTAAGATCGCTTTCCCACAGAAAATGCACAGAATACAAACTAAAAAAATCACCCGTATACAACTAAATACCCAAAAGTCTACATGCTTTGGCGTCCAGATCGGACATCACATCAATGAAAGAACTGCGATGCATTAACAATATACCAAAGCAAGAATAAGTGGCGCGTACATTACCGCGGCAATTCATATGACGAAGAATGTGTTACACTTGTTTTTATGAAGTGTGACTTTGAAGTCCCGTCAGATCAAAAAGGGTTAAAGTATAACTATTTTCCGACAAACGCTGGGCCCAAAGCTATGGTGTGTGTGTATGTGTGTGTGTGAGTTGCAAACTACCCTTATTATATTGGTTGAATTCGAACCTGGTCTTTCCATTGTTATTATAACTATTATTATTATTATTATTATTAAAAAAGACTTGCAGTTAGGTTGACGAAAAGTAAATAATCTGTCTTTTAAGACATAATTCCTTGCTGACACAGAAAGCCATCTTATTTCCATGTTTTGGAAACTAGAGAAGATTTAATATTAATCTATTGGAAGGCAACGATTTACAATCTTGGTGGTTGTTTGAAACAGAGGAGACTGGTCTATAGTGTGGCAGAACTGTCGATTTTCTTTTTTCTCCTCATTCCCTTTTTGTTATCTCATAATTCGAACAATTCTTACATCTCATTTGATAAAACCTTAGGACCTACATGACTTTTACTCCATCTGAATCTATTTTTTATTTGGAAGAGAATTTGTTAGTGGTCCATAGAGTGAGGAGAGATAGTATTAACCTTGAATTCTGAAGTTGTTAATGTTTATCAAGACATAAACCAGTTTCTAATCAATTTGCATCATTTTATATGGGAAAAATGTAAAACTAATCAAGATCACAAATCACAATCAAAGAGAAAAAGACAACAACAAAATTTGAACACTCAACAATGCAGGGAGATGAGGAAATGGTACAGAGTAGAAAATTCATCGTGGACTCTGTATCCTCCAAACAATGTGATTTGTGTAGCTTATTCTTCTTAAATATGATACTGTAAACACTGTATGGAATGCAAGAATTGGAAAGAGTAAACATTACCTTTATT
The DNA here is from genome assembly GCA_026315105.1 of Locusta migratoria. Lineage (NCBI taxonomy): Eukaryota > Metazoa > Arthropoda > Insecta > Orthoptera > Acrididae > Locusta > Locusta migratoria. The sequence goes on along the minus strand of CM048746.1, from coordinate 493,143,139 downwards.
CCTTTAATCATTTATCTACAGTCCTTTCTGTTAATAAAAGGCATTTGATAACTTACAGTAATCACCATCAATGTGTTGCATACAGTCTACTAGTCAAATTCTGACTTAAAATACAGCAATCAGAGATGATGGCTGTTTGTTAGTCTGTTGCGCCTGTGACTGTATGAATGACAGTGTGTTCTGTATGGATCAAGGTTGTGGCCCAAATCTGTAAGGTGTGAATGTATGACAGCCTGTTTACATGCCTGTCTGTGGCTCAGCAACCAACTTTGCAGTAGCTGTAAGCTATCCTTATTGCAGTCTCGTATTTTGTGAGGCAACCAAATGCTCCTACGGCAATATCAATTGGTCTAATAGTCTTTGGTTGCCTCACAATACGTGATTTTACAATAAGGTTATCTTGAAACTACTGTGAAGACGATCGCTGAGGCACAGACAATCATGATTGGTGTAATAGTATTGCCTCACAATACGCGATACTATACTGAAGATAGCTTATAACTACTGTGAAGATGATTGCTGAGCGACAGACAATCTCGCAAAAATGGCAACGAAAGACTACTACAACAATATCGATGTCATGCCTTGAGGTCTTGGGATAAAGCACCTGGCTGGAAATGAAGGGTTGTGGGTTCAAAAACCCAGTGGGATCATGGAATTTTTCAGTCTTCATTTTAACCCAGCCTTTAACTCTCAATGATGTAGAAGTCACCAGAAACAATGCATGGTTCTGATTCCATGTCAAGCTATAGGTCCCCTTTCCCCGGTTGGATAACTGGGGTAGGTTAGGAACAAGTAAGTCACCAAAGTGGTATCCAATTGAAAGACTTGCACCATGCAACTGAGCCATATGAAATTATTATTATTATTATTATTATTTACCGATATCGATAAGGCCGCAGGAACACAGACAGTTAGCAAAACAAGTTTCTACAACCCTGCAAGAGGGCACAAATTACAAACTCAACCACATGAATAAAACCTGACTGGCTGAAGAATATTTAATGCCTGTGCCCTGTAGACAGACTGCGGAACATGTTCATCAAGTGTGAGTATCGTGACAGCAGTGTTACAATCCAGCAAACGGAATCAAATATTTAGGACAAGTGCTAGGCCATGCAGAACAGTGCATCAAGACTTATGCACATATTGACACTTCAAAATTAAACAATATAATGAGGACAGTTTACAATTCACTGCAAAGACGTATGTCGAGCTGTGACAGACACATAAAAAGACACTCATACACACAAAAATTAAGCTTTCAGCCATTAGCCTTAATTAAGGGGAAAAAAATAGACACCACTGACTCAATAACACAGGCACACTTCACAGACACTGAACCATAATCTCCAGCCACCACACTCCGATTCAGAGTGCAGTGGCTGGAGATGATGATTTGTGTGCCTGTGAAATGTGCCTGTGTGATTTTGTGAATGGTGTATTTTTTCTCATGAAGGCTAAAGGCCAAAAGCATAAGTTCTGTTTGTATGAGTGTCTTCTTCTTCTTCTTCTTCTTCTTCTTTTTTTTGTACCTGTCACAGCTCAGTGTGTAGTGTTACAAAATAAACTACATTTTCCTTCTGGATCAACTTCAGTTTATCAAGGCATTAACTTGCATACGAGCAGCCTAGCAATGCAGTAGTTACTGCGAGGATCTGTCTTTGTTGCAGATATGACAAGCACTTGGTCACTGCACAGTGGATGCTAGGAGAAAGTGGAGAGTGTTCACAGAATAGATGATATATGAACTCCGTTTTGTGTATAAACTCCGTGTTTATGTGTGTATTATCTTTTGTTTCAATTATTGCTGTTGATCTGTTAATATTGGAAGTTCTTTAGAAGTAGACACATGTATTCAAAACTTACGAGACTGATGTGTGGTGTGAAGTTATTTAATTACTATTTTCACTCTCATATTTAATATAAAATGGGACAAGACGTCTGATTGCCTTGGTGGCATAAGAGTTCGAAAAAGCTTGGAGGCACAGCATAGCTGGACCTCATTTTATTATTAATTTTCACCCAAGAAATAAATCAGCAGCTACAACAAGATTTTTCTAGCTGCACGCACAGATCTTAGGTGTGTTTTCCCTGTTTAATACTGAGTGAATTGGTATTCAAAGTGAATTGAGGTGCAGTTCCAGACACCAATATGGCTCTGTACACCTGGGGCATAGTGCAACAACACAAATGTACATCTTTGTGGTAAGGTGGAGACTATGCTCATTATATTGTTGAATTCCAACTTGTACTTTCCTTTGTTACACATTGAAATTATTATGAACAGCATGGATCTTTGAAGTTTTCACAAAGGAAGTTGGGAGTTTCAAAGTCTGTATCTGTAAAGCTATGACGTGAGCACTTGATCTATGTGCTCCATGTGGACATTTATTCAAGCAATCAACATTCAAATATTTGACCTCACTATTCACCATAAAGACATTTGTTGTGCCACTGACAGGCAAGAAAAATAGACAATCAGAATCACAAATGCACACAACTATACACACCCAACTACAGGCAGAAATGTGAGATGCAGTGTTGAATTCAGTGAAGGGAAAGGTCAGGAGAGGTTAAAAGGGAGATGTAAAGCTGTGTGGAAATGACAAAAATAATGAGGAAAAAAATTAAAATGAATGACAAAAAAATTATATAACAATTAAAAAGTAATTAAGGGGCTATCCCTCCAACTCATGCCTGGCTTCCAACAGTGTATTGCCCCTTACAATATCCCCTTTATTACTTTTTTTTTAAATTTTATATTTAGGTCTTTTTATTTTAATTTTTGTCCTTATAGTTTTTATATCACATCACTTCCCCCCTCCCTCTCTATACCTGCCTTTTAACTACTCTTGCTACTTCTCTTCACTGCATTCAATGTTGCATCTCACATACCCACTTGTGAGAGCCTTTACAATCTAGCATGCAAGGAACTTTCCTTCCCTAACCTTAACTGGAATCCTTCTCCCCCACCCCCTCCCCCTCAATTCCCGTCCTCACTCACTGTGCATGTAGCCAAAGATGGAAGTTGTATGTGTATAGTTGTCTGAACAGTTTTGTTAATGTATGTGTTCCTTCTTCTGTCAAAGGCCATAGCCAAAAATTTAAGTTGTATGAATGTGATTGTCTATTGTTTGTGCCTGACAGTGGTTCAGCTTTACAGTGAGTTGTTACTATCCTCCATTATTGGCATTCCAATTTGATTTCCTATTACTAAACTGACACCACACTATGCATTACAAGGACTGGGATCCCCTGCTACGGAATCTGGAATCAATAAGTTATCACCCTGTTCATCATTATTTACAGCTAGGATACCATGCGCCCCATTTTCAATTGACTGTGACATCAACTACAATTGATATTACCCACAAATGCATAAACATTCAAAACTTGGGTAGTTACCAACTATTTACAGGAAAATGGAATTGAGAAGTTTAATACAACTGCTGCTCTTTCACATTATTCGAAGTTAAGTGTATGTACAGTGTATTTTTGCCAGGAATAAATTGTTCTCTTGTTGTGTTTTAGTGTGTTATTAGCAAGTTGAGCCTGTTCCTAATCCATCATGCCTCTCAAATCACCCTTCGTTCTATGTTTGAGAATTACAAATTTGACAATAATAGAATAAGAAGCACCAGAGTTCATACATTTTTTTTAGAAAAACACAAGAGAAGCTACAGAAAAAAAAAAAAAAATAATGATACTAGAATTGATTATTTTCTACAGAACATGTGACCTTTTAAATGTTTTACTGTCAATGTGCACAATTTAAATGAGATGATATGAAGACTAAATATTAGTCTTCTGTGAATTCAGTTCCATGTCTGAAAGAAATCATCATGACAGGCAAATGGTATTGTGGTATTAAAGGAGAACTTGCCCTTTTTTCGACGATTCATAAGTAACATTTCTTGATTGGGCAAACATATCAAAGTCCTTGTCCTCCTTTTCTTTCATATCTTTCTGAGCTCCTGACTGAGCTGGCACAGTATTGATCATACTCAACTGAGAAGTAGCATTTCCACTGCCCAAACCTGAAATTGTTAATACAGTTAGTGTGATGGCAAATCTATGTCTGCAGTAATTATATAATAAAAGTACACAGACTCAGACCTTGATTTAGAACACGTGATACTTACTCAAACCAGCAAGTTTTGTGTTGAGGCTCGTTGATGCAGCATCTTCACTCAGGTCTATCAGCGAGTCTCCAGCTTCTGAAGCCTTCGCAGCTGCCGCAGCGGCAGTAGTGGCGGCAGCAGCAGCAGCCGCAGCTGCAGCTGGATTGCTAGCCTCACGGTTATTTTCAAATCTTTTATACCTTCAATGCAAATGAAGTCATTGGTGAATTAAATATTTAGCTAGATTTTTTTCCTTCCAAAGAAGGTAAGGAAACACTGTGATGATACAGTAACAGTCTCCCACCAAGACCTCCCCAATCACTGTGTAACATTAAATGAACTATTACTGCTGAATAAAATCTATTACCTAAGATAACTACTCTTATACTGGACAGCTCTGATTGTGAATAAGTTTTTACTATAACATGAAAATTTTATTTATCACCGCATAGACATCTGATGAGCCACTGAAAGGCAAAAATAACAGAATACACCTTAATAGCTTTCAGCCGTTACGGCCTTCACTGGTTAGAGAAACACACACACACACACACACACACACACACACACACACACACAAACACGACCACTACCTCCGGCCACTGTGGCCAGTCTGTGGCACTCAGCACGGCCGAGGAAAGAGCAACTGGTGGTGAGACTATGGGCACAGTAAGGAGAGGGAAGGAGGAAGGAAGGGGAGAGATGAGCAGCGAGGGTGAAGAAGTACACCAGTGCTGTCTGAGACATAGGACAGAAGGAAGGGGAGTGTCTGGAGTGTGTGCCAGAATGGGAAATGTATGTGAGGCTAGAGTGTAGGCAAGGAAGTGGAGCGGAGCGTGGTACGGGCAGGAACTAGCGAAGTTTTAGGGCTGGTGGACTGTGGGATTGTAGGATTTATTGTACAATATATCCTACGTTCTGGTAATCCCCCAGGCCTGAACCTTCACTAGTTTCTGTCCCCATCACCCTCCGCTCCCCTTCCCTGCCTTCACTCTAGCCAGACATACATTTCCCGTCCCATCACATACTCCAGTCCCTCCCCTTCCTTCTGCAATTATACATCAGACAGCACTGGTGTACTTCTCCACCTCCGCAGTGCATCTCCCCCCTTCCTTCCTCCTTTCCTCTCCTTGCCATTTCCTTACCCCCACCACTGGTTGCTGTCACCTCAGCCGAACTGAGTGCCTCAGACTGGACACAGCCGCTGGAGATGGCAGTCGTTTTTGTGTGAGTGCTGTGAACGTGTTTCTCTAAGCGACAAAGGCTGTAACGGCTGAAAGCTATTAGGCTGTATTGTGTTATTTGTGTCTTTCTGTGGCTCATCAGACATCTCTGTGGTGAGTGGCAACCTACGCTTCTCAAAAATATTGTTGAAACTTTCCTGGAATTTCCATTGTTGAAAATTTGCAACAGGCATATAAAAGAGAAACTCATACAAACATAATGCAACTTCACTTTCAGCCACAGCCTTCATCAGAAAAAGACACAAACTCATTCATACAATTACACAGGCACAAATCAAAGACACATAATCTTCATGATGGGATGGGAGGGAATGACAAACAGAAAGGATGGAAAGCAGCAGTAGGAATCAATACAGCATGGAGCATGTAGGTATTAGATGAGTGGAAAGAGATGCAGTTTAGGAATGAAATGGAGAAGTAGGGGAGAGGAGGGAATGCGCACGCACGCACGCGCGTGCACACACACACACACACACACACACACACACACACACACACACACACACACACACACACAGAGAGAGAGAGAGAGAGAGAGAGAGAGAGAGAGAGAGAGAGAGAGAGAGAGAGAGAGAGAGAGAGAGAATATACAAGAATAGGGAGAGTTTTAGGATGGAGGAAGGGGATATGTTGGGCATGGGCAAAAGAGGTTATCGTAGCTTGAGATCCGGGTAATTTCAGGAATGGAGAATGTACTATAAGGATAACTCCCATCTGTACAGTTTAGAAAAGCAGATAGTAGTATGGGTGGCAGAGGAATGCACGACTGCCCACTAGCCTGCCACAGCCCACCACAAACGAGCTGGCTGTCCTCGTCGTTCAGCCCGCTGCGTGGCCTGCCAGCCCATCCCAGCCCAGCCAGCTCATGCCTACACTGACCTGGCTCCTTTTCAGGTACCTTCAGTTTTGGGAACAGGGGGGCCTAATCTGTTGAATACGGTGGCCAAGGTATGATAGTCATGTTGTTTTTGGCCAAAAATCTCTCACACGCAACAGTGAATGAACAAGTACACTGTTGTGATGCAAAAGCCAGAAATTTGTTTTCTCACAGTTCTGGACATATTTGTGTATTGCTTCCTGCAAACTGTGCATAACATCAAGATAATGATACACTGCATTTTGGTGATTGGGAAAAAATAGTGAGCACAACTTTGACATTTGAATAAACCTGGAATGCTTCTTTTGATCTTGGCTCTCCGGGATGCTTCCATTGGGATGACTGGACTTTGGTTTCAACATCATCACCACAAACCCATTTTTCATGACTGGTTAAGACCCTTTTGAGCAAATCAGGATCATCATTAACATCATTCAAGAGTTCCTGAGCGATGCTCATTTGATGTTTCTTCTGATCAAAACTAAGGAGTTTTGGAACAAACTTTGCTGACACTCATCTCATGCCCAAAACATCCAAAAAAATTGCATCACACAAGCCAAGTGGTATTCCAACATCCTCAGCAATCTCTCTTATGATAATCTGATAATTTTCTTCACAGTTTCAATGTTATCATCTGTTGATGATGTGCTGGGGTGTCCAGACTGAGGTTAATCATTGACATCTTCTTGGCCTTCTTGTAAGAGCTTGTACCACTTGTAATAATTTTCTTTTACCTACAGCAGATGTGTTTTACAGCATTTGATTACATTCTCTACACAAAATTTGATGCAAATTCTTTGTTCCATTTTTATAATAATAAAAAAATGACTAAGCACACTGAAACAGGTCTGAAAACAAACAAGTTTGCTGTACACTTGAAACTGTGAACACATATTATTTTTTGAACAGCCTTCATATACCATTGATGTCTGTGTTTGCAGCAGGATTTGGACATGTCCGAAAAGAACAGGCACCATATAAATATTTGTATATCTGCCCCAACAAGAAATTGACAATTTCAATGCGGATGCATAAATATGCTTGATCCTTTGTGGGAATCCAGTGCAGACTATGAGCAAATGGAATCACAATGGGCAGGGGGCACTACAATCTTAGTGTGCTACAAGATGAGAGTTTGGGTTGGAAGGGAAGCATACCTGGATAGCCTAATTGGTTAAAGTACCTGCTGGCCCAAAGTGGAAAATCCGGGTTTGAATCCTGGTCCAGCACAAATTTTTCTCTTTGCCATTGGATGTATTTCAATGCCCTGAAATGGTCGAAATGATTAAATATTTCGAATTTGAGTTCTAAAGAGTCCTGCAACGGCACCTTTGTAAATAAATATACAACATCAAAACTTACTAAGAGATCTGATGATTGCAATCTAAGAGTTTTTAGGCAACTTACGAAATCTTCGGGATTTTGAATATGATGGTCACATTTGCCTACATGGGGTCCCAATAGTGAGGTTAAGTATTTAGCAACATAATAAGTAGATGCACCAATATTACTCACAATGGGATGAAAAGGCACCATTCTTATGGACCTTTGGTAGGCCATAGAGCCTAGGAGGCACTGCAGACAGTTGTCATAACCCGTTTGTAACTTGCGCTGTACTTAATCTCTTTCTGATGTGTTCCAAAGTCTTCCTCTGGATGCTATCCATTGGATAACTTTTTAATTTAATGTATGCAGTATCATCAAGCAGTTGGTATATCTTGCAATTATATTCTGTGCGAGAGAGTAGCATAGTACGATTTCCTTTGCAAGAGGATAAAATAAAGATGTCCTACTTATTTTGTTGCTAAATATGTAACATATCACTATTGGGACCCCATGTAGGCAAATGCGCCCCTAATATTCGAAACTCTGAGGATATGGACCCATAATGAAATTGGTTTATTTATAGTGAGTAACGCCTAGCCGCACTGTTAGTAAACACAGCCTACATAGCACACACAGATAGGCTGCTCTGCAAGAGGGTTCTTGAGCTTGACAAACCGTTCTGCTGCGTGGTTTGCACACCTGCATATTCTTCATGCTTGTGTTCTGTATGAAGAGGGGTCAATGCGCAGATATTGTTAATCCTACTTGGCCACCAGCAAGGTCTAACTAATTGAGGATATCTAACAGTAGTTCCTAGGAAATATTGTGGGATTTGTACCATGTTATCTCGTGGCAAACTCCTGAAGACTATTTGCAATAAATCAATATTTTGAAAGAGATCAATTGCCACTCACCAAAAAGAAGTTACGATGAATCATAGAAAGGTGCACATAAAAGTCTACTCATTTTCAGCTTTTGGCCTAACTACCTGAGGATGTCGGACAGTTGCTCCAAGGAAATATTGTGGGATTTGTACAATGTTATCTGGCGGCAAACTCCTGAAGACTATTTGCAATAAATCAATATTTTGAAAGGGATCATTGCCACTCACCGAAAAGAAGTCCAAATGAATCATAGAAATGAACACACAAAAGTCTAATCGTTTTTAGCTTTTGACCTATATGGCCTCTCTCTCTCTCTCTCTCTCTCTCTCTCTCTCTCTCTCTCTCTCTCTCTCTCTCTCTCTCACACACACACACACAAACCACTGCTTTGGCCATTGTGGCAAGGCTGTTAAATAAATAAATCATGTGTTCATAATGTTATCTACATTGACTCTTACCAATATGATATGAACAGTGATTTTTGAAAAAATATTCTAAAATCCCGCAGTAGTCTACACTTCAAACATTACTCACCTTAGAAACAGATTATTTAATTCATCGTTGACACGCAATAATTCTGCAGTGATTTCGTCATTGGCTAGTTTACCAACCAGTTCGACAAGCCTCTGTTGCATAGCCTGACATGTAGCATGCAATTCCTGCATAAAAGAATATAAAATGAGCCGTAATTACATCTGTAAGGTAAAAATAAGAAGAGTAAAAACTGAACATTTTATCAACTATCTGGTAAAGAAATAATACTAATTTCAAGGAATATTGAAAATAATTTTTGTGTATACTTTATCAATACTAGCAGTGAATATTTACATGACAATAGATGCATTATTGTGTCACCTTTTATGAACGTATAAAATCAAATTAATTAATAATGGAAAGTCCAAGTTGGAATTAACAATATACTAATAGGACAGTTTACAACTCACTGCAAAGACGTGACGACAAGCCACGACAGGCACAAGAAAAGGCACACACATACAACACTTTCAGCTATCGGCCATGGCCTTCTTCAGAAATAGGAAACACTTCAGCATCAAACAGACGACAAAGTCACACAACTGTCATCTCCGGCTGCCACACTTCAAATCACACTCTGCAGTGTGGAAAGAGGGAAGGGGAGGAGGGATAGGAAGGTTGCGTGAAGATGGTGCGGATGGGTACAGCACAGCCTTTCAGAGTATGTACTTATTAGATCTGAGGAATGAGAAGCAGCTTAAGAATGGAGTGGGAAGGCGGGTGACTGGAGAAAATAGAATAAAATGAATGCACGTGCGCCCCACCTGTACACACGCTCTCTCTCTCTCTCTCTCTCTCTCTCTCTCTCTCTCTCTCTCTCTCTCTCTCTCTCTCTCACACACACACACACACACACAGCACTCAAAAATGGGGAGGATTAGGATAGAGAGGTGGGAACTGTATGGTGTGGAAAAAGAAGGAAGTTATCGTAAGTTGAGACCTGGATAATTTCAGAATCAAAGAATGTATTGTAGGAGTAACACCCATCTGTGCAGTTCAGACAAGCTGGTAGTGGGTGGGATCCAGATGGCCCAGGTTGTGAAGCAGCCATTGAAATCAAGCAAATGCTCCACTGCATGTTGTGCCACATTGTCATCAAGCCAATATAGAAAGCTGCACAGTGATTGCAGCACAGCTGGTAAATTGAATGGCTGCTCTTACAGGTGGCCCAGCCTTTGATAGTATAGGATAAGCCTGTGACAGGACTGGAATAGAAAGTGCTGGGTGGGTGGATTGGACAAGTCTTGCAATGGGGGTCTTCCACAGGAATATGATCCCTATGACAGTGGGCTGGATTTAAGGGTGGCGTAAGGATGGACTAGGATGTTATAGAGATTGGGAGGGCGACGGAGCACCACTTTAGGAGGGGTGGAAAGTATCTTGGGCAAGATGTCTCTCATTTCTGAACATGAGGACAGAAAATCGAAACCTTGGCGAAGGATGGAATTTAGTTGTTTGTGTCCAGGGTAGTACTGGGTGACAAGTGGAGCACTCTTTTGTGGATGGTTACTGGTGGTAGAGGGAGGATTTGGGAGGTGTGGGGATATGGCACGGGAAATCTGTTTGTGGACTAGATCTGTGGGGTAGTTGCTGTCTGCAAAGGCATTTGTGAGACCCTCAGCATATTGAGAAAGGGAGTTTTTGTCACTACAGATGAGCTAGCCACAGGTGGCCAAGATCCTTCCCACCCCTCCTCAAGTAATGTCCCATCACCCTCCGAATCTCGATAACATCCTTGTCCACCCCTATGCTACACTGAAACACAGCCCACTGGCATAGGGATCATATCCCTGTGGAAGACCCCATTGCAAGACCTGTGCAATCCACCCACCCAGCATTTCCTATTCCAGTCCTGTCACAGGCTTATCCTACCCGATCAGAGGCTGGTCCACCTGTGAGAGCAGCCATGTAATTTACCAGCTGTGCTGCAATCACTGCACAGCTTTCTATACTGGCATGACGAAAAACCAGCTTTTCCATTAGAGTGGATGGCCACCGCCAGCCTGTTGCCAAAAACAAGGTGGACCACCCTTGGCACAACATGCAGCAGAGCATATGCTTGATTTCAATGGCTGCTTCATAACCCAGGCCATCTGGATACCCCCACCCACCACCAGCTTTTCTGAACTGCACAGATGGGAGTTATCCCTACAGTACATTCTCTGATCCCAAAATCATCCAGGCCTCAACTTACGATAACTTCCTCTTTTCCCCACACCCTACATTTCCCATCTTTCTATCCTAAACCTCTCCTATTTTGAGTGCTGTGTGTGTGTGTGTGTGTGTGTGTGTGTGTGTGTGTGTGTGCGCGCAAGGCACGCATGCATTCATTTTATTTTATTTTCCTCCACTTGCTCACCTCCCCACTCCATCCCTAAGCTGCATCTCATTCCTTCCATCTAATATGTACGTACTCTGGAAGGCTGTGCTGTATCCATTCACACCACCTAGAGAGAAGGCTGCGGTGCTCTCATGTGATGCCAGGCAGAGTAGGTTCTGTGCACATAGCTTCCTATTTCTGAAGAAGGCCATGGCCGATAGCTGAAAGTGTTTTATGTGTGTGCCTTTTTTATGTGTATGTCATGGCTCATCGTCATGTCTTTGCGGTAAGTTGTAAACTGTCCTATTAGTATATTGGAAGTTATCTTTAAAGTGCTCAACTGAGAAACTACTTACATGATATGCTACTAAAATTATGCAAACATTTCTACATCTTGTTGATGATAGTATTACTAAACAAGAAAACACAAACTCTTTCACACAGGCACTAATTGATGTTTCTTTAAAACTTAAGCTAACAATGTCCTTTTAAAGCAATTTTAGTTGAAATCTTTATAATGTCTTTGAAAAGGGGCATTAATTCATAAAATTTAACATTCAACATAAATAAATTATTTGATTTCATAGGGGGAAAAAGAGAGGAAATGCACTTCTGACAAAAATATATCCAAAATTGTGGAGTCCAACAGACACACCAACTGCAGCAGGAGTTTCTGCCTGTATAATGGATTTAATTTTTTTATTTCTCATGTGCTTCTGCAGAAAAGTGGCTTAATGTGCAGTTTACATGTTGGCTTCTGCTGCTTAATGTGTAAATGTGTGTATTGCTGCCTAATCAACAGACAAGGTAACAACTGATCATTGGCTCAAAGATCTTTGTTACTGACCTTTCAAGATAACACTACTGAAACTATTGGTACTTCCAAGGATCTTCCACACGAGGGACCTATGGAAACTGAAGTTAAAAGGCATGTAACTTTAGCATGTAATGCCCCTGTGGGAGATTGGTACCACAAGCAGGGTAGCGGGAAACCAGAGGAAGGCAGACCATTCCTAACAACCAGTAGCTCATCGATTAGTGATGTGGTGATGGTTAAACATAAGTGTTCTCATTCTGGTTCCAACCTTCTAACAGACTCTTACCACATCCTTCCATCTACTCAAGATGGAATTTTAATGTATGATACACAACTTTGCTGTCAGTTTCATGACAGTACTTTTGGGAGACCTTCACCTACTTTGTTGTAAGCTCAAAAAGAATACTGAGATTCATTGTACATACATGTCGCGATTGCCAGAGTGATGTCAGGAATTTTGGTAACTCTTAACAGAATTTAGTAGTTTTCTGTATATCCAGGTTATCAATAATTTCTGTTAAACATGCTTCTTCATCTTTGCTGTGAGACTGTAACATCATTACAGGCTGCAGCATATAGTGTAAATATTGCATTTTTAAACTACCAACTATTTCGGAGCTGGTCAAATGCTGTAACAATAAAAACAGTTGAGATATTTTGACTTGTAGTAAGTGTTCAGAACCATGTTGATGGCATTAAAATGTACCTTTGCTGCAAAGTCTTGCATGAAGCAGTCTAAGTAGTAAAGTCTTACTGTAGTACACAGAGAGTGGCTCAGACTAACATAAAGAATCCTTCCCCACTGGAATTAGATGGAATGAATGCTAAACATTGATGCAGATGGCACTGACAAGATATTTTGAATTGCACTATATTTAAGAAAACCTTTTCTTTCATTTGTTGTTAATCCCTCATATTTCTTGTCCATGGGGTGTAATCCAGTTATAACTTCTCCGATTCCTCCTCCCCCCCCCTCCTCACAAACTAATGTGACCTCTCAGCAGCTGTAAACATTTTTCACAACATTATGATTCTAGGGCTGCACTTCTAAAAGGCGTCTGCTTTGACCACCGAAAAATCGCTGATGCAATGACAGCACTGCTAGTGAAAGTGCAGCAATGAAGAGAATATTTTATTGTTGTAAAAAAACTCACTTGGAGCCCGTTCAAGCAAGCAGGAAGCATGAGTGATCACTTCAAAATTGTTGTCAAGAAAAAACTTTTAGTGCAGTATTCATCTGATGTTATGGTGCATTGTCTTGATGAAAGAGTACACACACAGCCTTTTCTGAGCATTTTTCACACAATGCTGGAAGGAACTTTCTCTGCAAAACATTGCTTCCATTGAGCTGAATGGCATTTTGTCTCAGGAATGAAAAACAGCATCCATGTCTCATCCATTGTCACAATTGATGAAAAGGATGTCCCACTCATGCCATCATCACAGTTCAATATTGCCTGACAACCTGCCATGCATGCAGCCTTATGGTTATCTGCCAGCATTCTCAGTATCCACATGGTGGACACTTTCGAATTTTCAGGTTCTCATGGAGGAGTGTGAGCACAGATTCCACGGAAATGCCAGCTTTGGAGGTGATGTGTTACACAGTCCTTCACTGATCCTCCAAAACAATTTTCTCCACTCGCTTGATCATGTAGTCTGACTGCCCGGTGTGAGGCCAAGATTGTCTAGGTGTGTTGTAACATGACGTACTGCGTTCTCTAAAATGTCACACCCATGAATGCACATTGGACACACTATGAGACATCAACATGTGTCTCACTCAACTGGTGATGATTTTTGTTCAGTGGGACACCATGCAAACAGAGAAAACAAATGACTACAGAGTGTATCAATAATAGTCCTAACTCAATCTGCTGCCACCAGAGTTCTATGTGCTGTACAGTACTGCCATTTCTGTCACATATTCAAGATGAGTGCATGAGTATTTGGAGCACAACATATGTACCTATCAGTAGTCACTCCCAATTAAGAAAGAGAGAGAGAGAGAAAGAAAAGAAAAAGCAAATGGGGAGAGTTATAACTTTAAAACATCTTGTACTATAGAAACTAGATGTTCATATCAGATATATATATATATATATATATATATATATATATATATATATATATATATATATATATGAGACATGATGGAGACATCAAGAATGGGGCAAGGAAAATCAATAGGCTTTCTCAATTTTTTTCAAATGTTCCAGAACGTAAGTGTCTTGAACAAGTAACTGAAAAAATTGTAAACTCCATCCCACAGGTTTGAAAGGCTCAACCGTTATCAATTTGTCGATGTGTCATCATTTGCCCGAAGGCATCAATGGATGTAGTATGGAGGGAGACGTGGTCAGTGCCCTGTACTCTTGACCGGAGTTACTACTTCTCATTAAGTAGCTCCTCAATTGATCTCACAAGTGCTGAGTGCACCCCACTTGCCAACAGCTCTCAGCAGACACCGACAGTGACCCATCCAAGTGCTAACCAAGACAAACAGTGCTTAACTTTAGTGATCCATGTAGTGGGAAATGTTGTTTTCACTGCAGTGGGGCAATTGACTACTAAACAAGTAACAACATGTATGTATAAACAATGGATACAATTAATAACTCTAAAGGATCATATGAAATTTGTTTTCATCTATTACTCACAAACTAGGGCGTGCCAGGTGGAATGACTTCAGCATGTGATACCTAGGACCTGAACTATTGCATTTTTTATTCAGTTCTACAACCTGTAGTTAAGCTCTAATTTTTGGTTATGGCAAATTCACATATTAATTATATTGTGAAAATTATTCAATAACACTAGCACAAAATTATCACTGTTACCTACATTAATATTGATTAGGTGTGTCGTTAATTTAGTCTCAATGCCTATATAATATAATATATATATATATATATATATATATATATATATATATATATATATATATATATTATTTTATGAATTACATCATTCAAATGAATGAAATAAATCACAATTTGCGATGTTATGGCATCACTGTATACTCGATACCTCATGGTCTGTTCTCCCTGATGTGGGAATACAGTATTGTGGCTGCGAGCATTATAGAATAAAATAGGATGTGGTATAGCTGTGGAGACAGCATAATGAATGGAGATTTGTGTGTGGCGGGAGACGTGCAGGGAAGAGTCCTCTGCAGTTGGGCTGGTCACTGTGTCCTCAGTGGCGGAGTGGCCAACATGTCTGCCTAGTAAGCAGGAGATCCCGGGTTCGAATCCCGGCCAGGCACAAATTTTCATTCGCCACAGTTTGGTATTCCATCTAAACCTAATACAGTGATGCCATAACATCGCAAATTGCAATTTATTTCGTTCATATCAGTTTTAATTCCATACTTGAACTCTGATATATATCTACCACCTCATCCGAAGATGCTATACTCACATTGTAGACATTTGTACGAACACATTGGATTAGCAATGAGCAGTCATACTTTCAGTTGTAAAGGTTCTGGCTCAATATACACTGGCAGTACTGTGACCATAGCAGAAAACATCTTCCCCATTTTTTAACTCAATTTACACATTTTTTGGATGTACCATTTCTTCATTTTATACCTACAGTACTTTTCTTTAATTCATTAATGCTGATTGATAAAATTAGACAAACAATCATAGTTTTAGTGCAACAAATAAGTGTTGTACTTTTCACAAGGTATTATTGTTAAGAAACTGTATTGTTTAATGAGTTGTTGCCATTCCAATTGGTAGTACTGTATCCGTATACAGCATCTCCTCTTCTGAAAACTGAGCTGTAATGCAATATAATGAGACTGCCAGTAACCTTCTTGTCACAACCTGATCGCCAGTAATGAACAGTGCTTCAGCAGAAGACTATGTGCACTACCAGTATGCATTTACTGGCAGCCATACAGAAAGCTCCACACAACACCAAGGTCCCAATCTGCTGCCCGCTCCAGCTGACGTACTTTGCCCTATCATGCTTCACTTAATCACTGTGCTCATAATTTTAAAAAAATGATTAAACATATCCTAATATTTTTTCTTGAAAATATGAGTACTGAGAACTAACCTCCTTTAAGGGCATTGCTCTAAAAGGCTAATTATGACCACGAAATTTCTTTAAAGAAAACATTTTCTTAGTTCCAGATGGTAGTAGTAAAATATTAATTTTATTTAAAAACTTGAATAACTGTCAGCAATTTTACTTCTTTAAAAGTTATTTCCATAAGATAGAAATTGAGATAGCCATTTAAAAAAAGAAAGAAAGAAAAACACTCCCAACAGAAGTGCAAGTTCTTCTAAATCATTTTTGATTCTTACAATTAACAAACTCTGTTGTTGTGATCTTCAGTCCCAACACTGGTTTGATGCAGCTCTCCATGCTATCCTATCCTGTGTAAACCACTTCATTGATGAATAAAAATATAAGTTAACAGCATGGAAACATAAATATTTATGAAGAAAAACAGTGTAAAACCATTACTGCAGGTCAATCCCCTGATCCAAAAAAAGTCTTAAAAATCAATATATCCCAAAAAACAATTATTATAATTTTTAAATGAGTATTTTTTTGATTTACCATGGGCTATCTTGCAGTAAATAGCAAATTTGGGAAGTTATATGTTAACGAATTACAAATAATCCAGTTTTTAACAATTTTCAATTGGACCTTTAACTTAATTAAGAAAAACCATTTTTCCAAATTTGGGAATTTTTCCGTCTGTGATAGTCATATTGGATAGGGTTTCAAAACACAGCTACTTAGTTTTAAATTTAATTTCCTATATGTATATACTTTTTGTTTTCAGGAAATAATTTTTGAAAATTTAATATTATTTGAAAATGTAATATTAGACTCTCAGAATACTTCGACTAATAGAACAATATAGCCCAACAGCATAGGTGAAGGTGGTGTGTGTGTGTGTGTGTGTGTGTGTGTGAGAGAGAGAGAGAGAGAGAGAGAGAGAGAGAGAGAGAGAGAGAGAGAGATCTAAATCTATAGGTCTAAAGGAAGCTACAGTAGTAAGTTTTCTTTTTTTCTTACCACGTATGGTAGTCCATGGACACATGTAGGAGAAGTGGTGTGAAGTTTGGAAAAACAAGGAACGGTACGGACAGAAAAATAAAGTATGCCTTCATAACTTAGTATTTACTAAAAGAAAAATTACCTGCAACAGTTCCAAATCACTTGGATGCTCTTTGCCAGGTGTTAACTCAGAAAGCATCTCATTAAGGACAGCCATGTTGCCTTGCACCACATCCAGTTCACTCTGTAGCTTTCCCAGTTGGTCCGATGTAAGCACAGTCACCTGCTGCTGGTCTCCTGCTGGGCCAACTGTGCTGGCCGCTGGCAGGGGAGCATTGATAGGAGAGGGTGGCCCAGGCGATACAGAAGCAGTGCGTGCAGGCACACCCACGGCAATCTCAGAATCTGGGATACTCTGTTAAATTACAAAAGACAGAATTTGCAGGAACAACTTACAAGATAATGAAATTACAATGTGCACACTACCCATGCAGAAATCTGTTACAAACATGGGTTTAAGTACCTTAAAACTGGGCACAGTGGGACAATGAAACAGCAGGGTCTCACATCAGTGTCCAGACTTCTAATTTTTCTAACAAGGAAGCACCTCAAGGATGGGATCAACATTTTGAAAACACCTTAAGCTACAGTTCTAGGTATCACACCCTACAACCATTCATACTGATGGGCCCTGAATTTCTCATAGCCCAGAATCATACCTTGTTGGTAGAGAGGCAGTGGGGTGGGGGCAAGGAAAGCAATAAACCAAAAAATTATTGGGGCACAAAAAAATTGTAAAACATTATACTTCAGAGGGGGGATTGTAAAGTTGCAACAACATGATTCTATCAACCGGTGAAAATCCCTCACATTTTGATAGAGGCAAATATCATAGCTATGCGCAAACCAGGGACCGATGACAACTGTAGTTTGGTCCCTTGAATGATAAACCAACCTCTCTGCAAACCATTTGCAGAGGTACAATGATCATGAAAGAGTGTATTGTTTACTATAACATCCTCATTTTAAATGGCATGACCGATAAAGAGGTATTTCATGCTGATATAAGTTTCCTTACTACCATCCTGTAATTTTCTGATTTTTTCTTTCAATATTAACATATTCATGTTCAGTAGAGGAAATACCATCAAGTTACATTAATATAAACAGCAAAAGCACGTGCCTTTGATGAAGCCACTACAAATTCTTTGACAAGTTGCCAAGGAGGTGATTTCTCCTGTTTATGAAGACAGAAATATTTGAATATCTCAAATGGAGACATCAAGAATGGGGCAAGGAAAATCAATAGGCTTTCTCAATTTTTTTCAAATGTTCCAGAACGTAAGTGTCTTGAACAAGTAACTGAAAAAATTGTAAACTCCATCCCACAGGTTTGAAAGGCTCAACCGTTATCAATTTGTCGATGTGTCATCATTTGCCCGAAGGCATCAATGGATGTAGTATGGAGGGAGACGTGGTCAGTGCCCTGTACTCTTGACCGGAGTTACTACTTCTCATTAAGTAGCTCCTCAATTGATCTCACAAGTGCTGAGTGCACCCCACTTGCCAACAGCTCTCAGCAGACACCGACAGTGACCCATCCAAGTGCTAACCAAGACAAACAGTGCTTAACTTTAGTGATCCATGTAGTGGGAAATGTTGTTTTCACTGCAGTGGGGCAATTGACTACTAAACAAGTAACAACATGTATGTATAAACAATGGATACAATTAATAACTCTAAAGGATCATATGAAATTTGTTTTCATCTATTACTCACAAACTAGGGCGTGCCAGGTGGAATGACTTCAGCATGTGATACCTAGGACCTGAACTATTGCATTTTTTATTCAGTTCTACAACCTGTAGTTAAGCTCTAATTTTTGGTTATGGCAAATTCACATATTAATTATATTGTGAAAATTATTCAATAACACTAGCACAAAATTATCACTGTTACCTACATTAATATTGATTAGGTGTGTCGTTAATTTAGTCTCAATGCCTATGGCATGACACTGAAATGTTTTGAGCAGCAACAAGTGTCATGCACACAGAAAATAAACAAAAGTTAAGCAGCAAGTTTAAAAACAAATATTTACCCTCTGAGGAGTATGAATGGGAGCCATTGTGTCCAAGTCTGTCATTGGAAACTCAATTCCTTTCTGTTTCAGATCATGATAGACTTGAACTACACCAGAAAGTTCAGTTTGGTGTCGGAAAGCATCTGCCCAACTCTGTATCAGACTCAGGACCTTTTCCTGTATTGCCGTAGGTGGATCATTCTTGGGACCTGTAAGGATCCATCTTATTTGTACCAATGAAAAATATTTCTTAAGGAGACAGAGAGGAGTATATGTTACTTACCGATCAATTTTACCAGTTCCTGGACAAATTCCTTGTTGCATGCTAGAATATGAAATCTCTTGCCACAATTTTTGACACATGTCTCTAATACCTGAAACAAGCATTATAGAGAGTATCTGTCAAAAAGTTGCAGCACTAAAGCTATCCCAACAAAAATGCATTCAAAAACATTGGTACTTAACTAGATGAGAAGATACTATGAATAAATTATGAGGTCAAATAGAGAGGAGGGGTACAAGGATTTGTGAATAACTGTAAAACATTGTGCAATCATACTTTTGAGAGAAAGCACGCATAAGTTACCACATTCTAGCATTATCGTCATTAAAAGTTCATAAATGTGTGTGAAAACTGCTTACACAAGCTGCAATCAAATTCTGTAAAGAAAATTTAAAACTCTTAAAACTCACCGTCAAAGTGTACATCACAACAGTGTAATTCTTGCCTGCATTTTGTTGCAAACGTTTACGAATAGCTTTAATGGCATCTTTTGGTCCATCTTCTGTATCATTTATTATGTCACATATTTCCATGTTAAGTGCCCAGTTCTCCGAAGCCAATGATGCATCTGTCGCCTGTTCTGTTGAAATATAAAATAAAAATGAGGAGAACATTTTATAATTAAAGGTGTCATGCAAAAATTTGTTATGCAGCTCAACAGCAAGTGCTTGTAATTTCAACACAAGAACTGATCAAACATAAAAAAATAAATAAAATAAATAAAAATAAAAAAATAAATAAATAAAATAAAAATAAATAAACCTTCTACCCAATGAATTAGATTACAATTACTTTGTATCCAGACACCTGAATGGGCACAATTTGTAAATTCCTACAATGACTGCTGATGAATAGCTTCATGTCACATGACCTAATATATGGATCTCACTATCCGTCTACAAACTTTTAGCTATTTGGAAATACAAGCATAACCTGTGGGAGAAATAACCATGGTCATAAAATAATAATAATGATGATGATGATGACAGAGGTTTGCTTACAGGACAGCTACAATAGCAATGGCCAATTCGAGCATGAGTTTGGTCACATTTTCTGTCCTCTCCACAGCTATCAAATAGCTTTTCTGCATCAACTACCAGTTACCAGTGAGCAGCAGACAATTGCTGTCTTTAACAAGATAATTGTGACCTGTCCCTATATTCTTAATTTTTTGTATGATATGTTTCTTTTGTAGAACATGTGAAGATAACTATGAAATTACATAGGAAAGTGATGACTGTCATTATTCTGCAAAGTGCACTTAACATGGAACTTTACAGCTGATGGTACTGGAGCCACATTAATGTGAAATGATGAACCGAAAACATTTCTCCCTTCAATGCTCAATTATCAATCACTTTGTTACTATGATCTAAGTACAACACATCACATGTTCATCAGAACAGAGAATGGACAAGAAAAAAAGACTGTTCATGTGGTAACGCGGGCCCGCGTATGATTGAATGGCGCGCCGCCTGTTACCAGGACTGGGACTGGCCGCTGTGCGGTGCTGGCTGGACTACCGCACTGCACCCCACCGTCCAGGTGGCGGTTTGAGAGAGGCACCGGGCCAGCCGTGAACCTCGCCTCAGTTGCATTGTCACAATGCTCGGTAATATGGTTGTGCATCCAGACGATACCGATACCTGGGGACGGGAGTGGTCATGTGTAGCAGTGGATTTCGTAGGACTCTGATGGGACGGCTCATGATCCTGGCAATAATTGTAACTGGCTTAGCGTGCATAGGTGTGTTATTAGTCATAACACAATTGGCGACGAGTGTGGTGTTCGATTGGCGTGTGCTCCGTCTTAGACGATGGTGGAAAACGAAGGACTGGGTCCGACGGACTTTTAGCTACCCTCATAGGACCAAATCCTGCAGCAATCACTACAGACTGTGGTTGAGTCCGTTCAGCGGTTAACTAAGACTGTGTCGGGTCAGGTGGGCCGCTTTGACTCTCTGGTATCGCGGTTGCAGCTGGCTCCTCTGCCTGCGATTGATTCCAGTTCTGTGTCTCCCACTACAGCGTTTCCACCTCCCTTTTCTGGCTTTGATGAATCTTTAGAAGATTGGGACTCTTATGAAAACAGGCTATGACAGCATTTCAGGGTATCTAACCCAGCGTTGTGTAAGGCTTTATTTCTTTTGTGGGTCTCCCCTCACATCTATCAACTTTTACGTCAACTAGCTACCCTGCAGGAACCGGCTGCTTTGTCTTTTGATAAAATGTGTCATTTGTTGTCGGCTCATTAGCACCTGCATTCACATATTATTGTGACGTGGGTTGAATTTTACCGGTTGCATAAGAAACCCACTCAGTTCTATCGGGCGTTGGCCGCAGAGCTGCACTATCTTAGCCGTCGGTGTATGTTCATTACTCCGACCCAAAAGGAGTCATATGCGAATGATATGGTTCGGGACACTATTCTCTGGCTTGCTCCATGTAGTAAAGTGTGCCAAGGCACCCTACAGCTGGAAAATCCTACCTTGACGGATATTTTAAACATTGTGCAGTCTTTTGAAGTCTCACGGGCTGCAGGGGACAAAATTGAGAATGGGGTGATGTCACTGCAGTTTCGCATTCAGGCTCGGCACTTTTGAATTGCATGGATGTCGCTTTCGTACAGGAGTGCCCCACTCACCGCACGCGCGGCCGTAAACAGGCTGCGGCTTCGCAGCAGCCGCGGACCACATCACACACTCCCACTCTATATAGAGACCCTATCCATCTAGTCCTCTTTGTTTTGTACAGCATGACAGGACAGATTGCTCCAAGCGTTGGGTTATATGTCACTCGTGCAAGAAGAAAGGCCACATGACTTCTGTTTGCCATTCCCGGCTGACTGAGGAAGATGAGGAGATGGATGTTAATCTTGTCCAGAATGTTCACTCTCCGTCTCCCAAACTTTTTGTTGAAGTTCAGATTTTCGAAAGGGCGGTCACCTTACTAGTCAATATGGGAGCTTCCGTTTCTCTTCTCAATTATCTCACATCTGTACCGCTTGGGTCACCTGCCCTGGCTGCTGTCAATCTACAGCCACCAGTGCATTCCTATCCTGGGTCAATTTACGGCTTCCACGGCATATAAATCTGTCGTCAGGCCGGTCACTTTTCTTGTTGTTGATGACCCTGTGGCTGCTAACATTTTCGGCCTGGATGCTTTTTATGCTTTTGGTTTTACTATCGATCATTCTGTCAATCTCCTCTTGTATTCAGTCCCTTTCCCGGAGTTAGATGCTCTTTGTCTGGAATTTTCTTCCTTGTTTTTGGGTGGACTGGGTTGTGCCGTGGGCTTTACCGCCCACATTATATGAAACTGAAGGCACGTCCCAAGTTTTTTCTAGCACGCCAGGTGCCGGTGGCCCTGCGCGACCAACTTAAGGCTGAATTGGATTGCCTACAGGACTTGCAGGTCTTAGCTCCTATTTCTTTCAGTGAATGGGCTATGCCACTGTTTCTTGTAAAGAAACCTGGGGGTCTTTACGTATCTGTGGGGATTTTAAAGTTACCATCAATGCGCAGTCTGTGATCGACTCGTACACCATGCCTTGTACAGATGAACTCCTCGCTTTACCTTCTGGTTCATACTCTTTTTCTCGCATAGATTTAGCAGAAGCCTATCTTCTGCTTCCTTTGGATGGCGACACAACATGTCTCTTGGTCTTCAACACTTCCTTTGAGTTATACCAATATCAGTGACTTCCTTTTGGGGTCACTACTGCCCTGGGTATTTTTCAGCGCTACTTAGAGCAGCTCCTCTGCCTGGTTCTGGGCTGTGTTAACTGCTTAGACAATATTGTTGTGAGTGGGACTTCACCCCACGAACATTTACAAAACGTCCGGGCCCTTTTCTCTGTCCTCCAAGCAGCCAGTCTCTGCTGCAACCTGACCAAGTCTCATTTTTTTGCAACCTTCTATTCCTTATTTGGGGTTTGAAGTGTCTTCAGCGGGCGTCTGCCCTTTCCTGGATTGCATGGCCGTGGTACAGTCCCTGCTGCGTCCTGCATCTGTTAAAGATGTACAGATTTTCTTGGGCAATATTGCCTATTACCACTGTTTTTTACAAAGGGCTGCCTCGGTGGCACATCACTTACATTGTCTGCTTCACAAGGGTGTTCTCTTTGCCTGGTCTCTGAGTGTGAACGAGCATTTTGCAGATGAAAGTGCTTACTGATTTCTCCCCCTTGTTTAACGCCGTATGTTCCTGGCCAACATTTGGTTCTGGCTACGAATGCGTCTCAACACGGCATTGAGACGGAACGCCCCATCACGTACGCATCTAAGACTTGACGGTTACCCAGCAACGATACTCTCAAATTGAAAAAGAGGCGTTAGCCATTGTGTAAGCTTTGAAGAAATTTCACATTTACTTGTATGGAGTCAAATTTCATCTTATTACTGATCATAAGCCCTTGGTTTCTCTATTTCACCCTACAGCAGCACTTCCCGACAAGGCAGTTCATAGATTGCAGCGTTGGTTTCTCTTTCTTTCCCGTTATAATTACGACAACCATTTCCGCCCGACAGCACAATATGCTAATGCGTACACATTATCGCGCCTTCCGGTGGGTCCTAATCCTGACTTTGATAGAGAAGAACTTTTGTGCTTTTATTTGGATGCTACAGCTACAACAGCTACTGTTGATGGTTTTCCTATTACAACTCCAGTATTGGCCAAGGCGGTGTCGTCCAATCCCGTGCTGCGGCGCGTTCTTCACTACATTCATGTGGGCTGGCTGGACGCCCCTCTACATAGGGCTTCAGACCCCCTCCGTAACTATACTCTTTCCGTTTTTGTCTGTCTGAATGGGACGGGGTTCTCCTTTTGGCTGCAGACAGGCAGTCTCCACAGGTACTGATTTTGGCGGATCTCCGTTCAAAAGTGCTTCAGATGCTTCATGAAGGACACTGTGGAGTTTCCCGCATGAAAAAATTGGCTCGCCAGCATGTGTTTTGGCCTGGCATCGATGGTGACGTTACGAGGCTGGGGCTAAGTGCTTGTTGTGCGCTTCGCAACAAGCAGGGCGTGTCTGTCTTCTTGGCCACAACCCCGACAGCCGTGGGAACAGGTGCATATCGATTACGCAGGACCCTTTCTTAACTCTTATTAGTTTTTTCTTGTGGATGATTATTCAAACTTTTCATACATTTTTTGTTGCCATACCATCTCCACTGCTGTAACTATTCAATCACTGTCTAAAGTTTTTGCTTTGGAGGGGTTTCCGCAAACGCTTGTTTCGGATAATGGCACCCCTTTCACTTCTTCTGTTTTCCAAGATTTTTGTGCTCATCTGGGCATTCGCCACATTACAGCTCCTCCGTTTCATCCCCAGTCTAAAGGCAAAGTGGAACAATTTGTGCATACTTTTAAAGCTCAAATGCGAAAATATATGACCTCTTGCTCTGTGGACGATGCCATTACCTGTTTCTTGATGTCGTATTGGTTCACCTTGGCGGGGGAACACAGCCCGGCGGAATTGCTTCATGGCAGGCAACCTCACACTCTCTTCTACCAAGCAGTCCCACATGATGATCAGGTTGTTATGTTCCGGGGTCGCTCATGTGGGTGCACGGGTTTGGCCAGCATCCTCGTTGGTTGCCAGGTAAGGTGAAAACATGTCTCGGCCGCTGCCTCTGCACTGTGGACACTGCTGTGGGCAATCTTTGTCATCACTGGGATCAGTTGCGCCCGCGACTACCGGCAGATCCACAGGCGCCACCTGCACCCACGCTTCCTCCAGGGCCTGTTACACCGGCATGCTCCGTGCCGACATATTCTTTGGAGCCGAATTCTGCGCTGTGTGCTGTGTCCGCCCGAGCTCCGTCGGCAGTACGGGTGCCTCCCCAGCACTTGCACCAGTCCCAGTGGTTTCATCCTCGGGCTCCGGGTTGCCACCACCTTCGGCTTCCTTCCCTGGGCCTTCGGCGCCAGACGGTAGGGAGAGGGTCACCGCTTCCAAAACTATGGACATCCAGACACCGGAAATGGATATGAATCAACCTGTGAGTAATAAAACCGCTCTTTTTTTTATCTCCAGTGCTGGGGTTGGATGGTGCTCCCGCATCCCTGGTAATTGTGAACAACATATACAGAGATACCAGCCACTCCTGGCAAGGGCGATCAGGACATTATCAACCCCAGGGGGTAGGACCGGCCCGACGCTAGCAGCCAGAGATGGACAAGGTATCTCCCATGGACGTAGCCTGTGTGCGTTTGGCACCCCTGGACATTACACCGTAAAGGGGGAGGAATGTGGTAGCGTGCGGCGCATATGTATGAATGGCGCGCTGCCCGTTACCAAGACTGGCCGCTGTGCGGCGTTGGCTGGACTAGCGCGCTGCACCCTGCCAGCCACGCAGCGGTTTGAGAGAGGCATCGGCCAGTCATGAACTTCGCCTCAGTTGCTGTCTCACAGTTCTCGCTAATGTGGTTGTGCCTCCGGATGATATCAATAGCTGGGACGGGAGTGGTCATGTGTAGCAATGGATTTCATCAGACACTCATGGGACGGTTCAGGATCTTGGCTTAATGTGCATAGGTGTGTTGTTAGTCATAACAAAACATTGTTTTTTTCTCAGCTGAGTGTGCTTGTTGCAAATATCAATAACAAGCAATTGTAAAAGAAAATAAGGTGAAAGTTATTGCTGTAACTGGTTAAAATTGAAATAAAGAATGGGTATAGCACCTGGAGCTGACCAGGAACTTCTATTGGCTATTGTACTAAAACTCTGGTATCTATTAAATAAAGCCGTTATCATCTTGAAGGTTCATTTGAAAATGACGAAAATTTAATACATACAGTTGACTCAATATGGCATACACTTTTATGTCACATGACTATGAACCAACTCATTCAACTTTCTAGCAAACAATTCACATATGAGGCAGTTGGCTATTAAGGAGACAGATAATAAAATATTTCTTACAAATATGGAAAGAAATAATTGTATAAAAACACTCAAAAGTTCACCCTATGAAACTCGTCCGCGCCAGAAATTGGCCGCCCTAGACTACAGTCTACTTAGGCTGTCAGGTAATTTGGCACTGCATTCCACGCGGCTTCAATGTGGACCCCTTGCTATTGCTAGAATGAAAGTCCACCAATATTTATACAGTATTCGTTTAACTTTCCATGAAATAGAAAAAGTTGTATTGATTAAAAAAATACACTTTAGAGCAAGCTATGTCCAACTCACAGGCATGCAATAAACGAAATATACACTACTGGCCATTAAAATTGCTACACTAAGAAGAAATGCAGATGATAAACTGGTATCCATTGGACAAATATATTACACTAGAACTGACATGTGTTTACATTTTCACGCAATTTGGGTGCATAGATCCTGAGAAATCAGTACCCAGAAGAACTACCTCTGGCCGTAATAATGGCCTTGATACAGCTGGGCATTGAGGCAAACAGAGCTTGGATGGCGTGTACAAGCAGCTCGGCTACCATTGACCAGACATTTTCAATTGGTGAGAGATCTGGGGAATGGGCTGACCAGGGCAGCAGTCGAATATTTTCCGTATCCAAAGAGGCCCGTACAGGACCTGCAACATGCGGTCGTGCGTTATCCTGCTGAAATGTATGGTTTCGCAGGGATCAACTGAAGGGTAGAGCCATGGGTAGTAACACTTCTGAAATGTAATGGCCACAGTTCAAAGTGCCATCACTGTGAACAAGAGGTGACCGAGACGTGTAACCAATGGCACCCCATACCATCATGCCGGGTGATAAGCCAGTATGGCGATGATGAATACATGCTTCCAATGTGCATTTGCCGCGATGCCCCCAAACACGGATGCAACTATCATGATGCTGTAAGCAGAACCTGGATTCATCTGAAACAATGACTTTTGCCATTCGTGCACCCAGGTTCGTCATTGTGTACACCATCACAGGCGCTCCTGTCTGTGATGCAGCATCAAGGGTAACCACAGCCATAGTCTCCGAGCTGATAGTCCATGCTGCTGCTAACATCGTTGAACTGTTTGTGTTGTTGTCTTGCAAACTTCCCTATCTGTTGACTCAGAGATCGAGAGGTGGTTGCATGATCCGTTACAGCCACGCGGGTAAGATGCCTGTCATCTCAACTGCTAGTGATACGAGGCCGTTGAGATCCAGCACGGCGTTTCGTATTGCCCTCCTGAACACACAGATTCCATATTCCGCTAACAATCATTGGATCGCGACCAATGCAAGCAGCAGTGTCACAATACGATAAACCACAATCACAATAGGCTACAATCCGACCTTTATCAAAGTCGGAAATGTGATGGTACACATTTCTCCTCCTTACACGAGGCATCACAACAATGTTTCACCAGGCAACGCTGGTCAACTGCTGTTTGTGTATGAGAATTTGGTTGGAAACTTTCCTCATGTCAGCACATTGTAGGTGACACCACCGGTGCCAACCTTGTGTGAATGCTCTGAAAAGCTAGTCATTTGCATATCACAGCATCTTCTTCCTGTCAGTTAAATTTCATGTCTGTAGCACGTCATCTTCGTGGTGTAGCAATTTTAATGGCCAGGAGTGTATTATGTTTGTCACATGACAAGTTGTTAGCCTTCTGATCAAAATCTGAAATGTTCGTTACTCAGCCAGATGTCGACTATAGAATATTAACTTTATTTGATAATCGTGTTTGTGCTGAAGAAATAGTGGCACACTGTAAACACAATTCAACTTTACTTTGATAGAGAGTTGTAGTTAGGTAGAAAGGTGAGCTCAGTTCCTAATTATGTAAAAATTTTCCCTAGGAACTAAAATCACAAAGCATTAAACTGCCATGAGGAGAAATTAAGTCACAGCACTCTTGGTGGCTGGTGCACGAGCTCTCTTGACAATTATGTTGAACAAGTCAGTTGATCACGTGTTGTCAAGGTGCCACCCCATACCCCACAGGAAGTGGACCATTGTCCGCCAAATGTATCAATAGTGTAGTTCAAGAACTGTTAGAACGGGGAAGTGGACGTGACATCTAAAATGTGTTTGGCACTCAGGTTGGATTTCTGTTTCTGGTGTAGATAGTAGCAATTGAGGCAGAGGCAGTGATTGGTTGCATTGTGTGTATACTTGAAGTGAATCTGTCAACATGAAGATCAGTTTAATCCTGCCAATAGACAGTAGAGGTTTGCATTAATTATGAAGTTTAGTGTTTTTTCACTTTGACTAATCACCTGCCAAGGGCTGAAATATAGAGATGTTACTGCTGGTTTCACTCCTTTCTTGCATAACATTGTATGTATACGTGTCTGTAAGTTATGGTGTATAAAAGTTTGGGAAGCTCCATGTCTAGATAGCAAGCATGTTAGGATTTTTGACATCCTATCTCTCAGCTGAATTCCAATTGAGTGGCATCCTACATCATGACTGTGTGTGTGGATCAATGAATTTACCAGGAAGTCATAGCAATTCTCTTTTAAATTATTTGGCTGGTGAATAGTCCAGATCGGGTTTCCAAGTGTTTCGAACGACAAGCAACACTAATGGTAGAATGATGGCAGACTTTCCAATACATGCCAGCAGTGACATAGCCAGGATATTGTCAAAAGGGGGGGGGGGGGGGTACGATGTGTTAAAGAGAAATTTACAAAGGCTCATGTTTTTCATCTATTCTAAAAACAAATTTAACATATTTTATATATATATATATATTATGTACCCAGTTTGCATCTGTAAGAACTTATAAATACTGCAGAATTTTATATACAAATTGAGGAAAACTCCTGTAGATATTATTATTTTGGCCTTCTGTGATTGTGTTAATAATATTTCTCAGTCAAAGAAACCAGTTTTGCATTCATTTGACGTGACAGTCGTACACAAAAAGAAAACTGTAGAAATCACGAACTGTATATACAATTTACTTGAAGACTAATGTTATTTTGTAAATAAATAAATGAACAATGTATAGTCTGCCTCAATGGCGTGATTCTTACGTCATTATAATGAAGGAACGCATTCACAACATGAGTGCGAAAATTGTACCAATACAAAAGGTTTAGTTAAATAATAACCCCCATCTAAGAGAAATGTTGTCTATTTTCTGCAATCCAATACACCGCCTTTCATTTCAGCATTTATGGTGGTTTCTTTAGTATGTATATTGTTGACCAACTACTTTAGCTGAAGGTAGGTAGATTAGTGACGTAACAACAGCACGTCATCAGTGACCTGTCATGTTATTGTTTCAATATATGCCAGCAGAATCTTCAGTTGTTATTTCAAATGAAGTCAGGTTATAAGAATGATAACTGTTTCTTTGTATTTGAACACTGACAACGACACAGTTGCATGCCACCAAGCTCGCTGCCTGTCAGACACGACTGTAGCTTGGCGTTTTGCAAAATTTACATTAATTTTTGCATCAGCATAAATATCCTGCATGTTGATTTAGCAAGTGTAAGTCTATAATCGGTTAATGCCCTTTTATTTTATTTGTAAGATTATTGGTTCTTTTACTCTTGTTGGCATTGCAACATATCCATCCTCTAGATAAAATATCACTCTCAAACCTAACTTTAAAAAGTATTATATGTACTGAGTGAGGTGCCTTATGATATACTGAAATATTGCCACTCCAAATAATGACTCCACTGCTAACATTAAACTGCTGTAAATAGATAAATAAGCTATTATAGTAGTACGTATTTTAACTTGCCATAACACTAGTGGATGAATGAAAGTTGTTTTTTCTCTTTTTTCTTGTTATGGACATATCCATAATTAGAAGCTATCTTCTACATCTACATCTATGTGGGATACATTTAAGTGCCTGGCCGTTATACTATTTATTTCCCATTCCATTCTCGAATAGCGCGCGGGAAAAAGAATACCTGAATCTCTCCATTTGACCTCTGATTTCTTGTATTTTATTCTGATGATCATTTGTACCTATGTAAGTGAGAGTAAACAATATATTTTCACTTTCGGATGAGAATGTTGAGTGTAATGAAATCTTCTCGGGTTACAAGCCACGTCATGTGGTTTGCTGCCCACAAGCTTTTGACAGAGACTCCTCTGCCACTGTCAAGTGGATGACAGGGGCAGAGGAGTTCTCTGTCAAGAACTCGTGGGCGGTAAACCACATGACATGGCTTGTAACCCGAGAAGATTTATTTAATGGGTATCATCACGAAAACATGCACTCATATATAGAGAATGTTTGTGACTGTAGTTTCGTAAGTAGCCTTGACGGCACAAAAGAAATAAAAGCAGCAGTTACATTACATTCTACTGCAAGTAAGAACTGTACTGTAGTGTTTAACATAGCAATAATGGAGTAAGGTCAACAATGGACAACGGCTGAAGGAGGACTGGGTAATAGCCAATGCTGTTAACAATTAAAATCTATAGATGGCTTTGTTGACTGTCGATAGTGCATATCCCTTTTCGTCATATGACTAAGCCCCCACAATGTCACAAGTGGCCAACTGCAAACAGCGGACAAATTAAAGAGCGCCTCGACGGCCACTATGGTGGCAAACTTCCGCGTGAACTTTAAATATGCGTAAGATTCTTTTGTTAGAGACAGTATTCATTTGAGTTAAGTCATGAAAACTATGTCTAATTGAAATATATAACTACAAAACAGCTTTAGACTCCTTGAATATACAGCAACTATCAGTCCTGTGTACATTTATTTCACATACGGTGTAGAAATTGGCCAACAGCGTTTCCTCTTCCTAACGAAACCAAACTAAAACGCTTATATTTTTAGCGTTCTAAGTGCCTCATATGAACGGAATTTATGGTCAGACACGATTTTTTGGCACTTTCTCAGTATATTCTATGATTGTGAAACTTTTGTACAAACGTTAATTTAGGAAGAGATTCCCATTTTACGTCTTTGCTTTAGTGCTGTAATCTCCAATATTTAGATTTTTCATAGCATCAAAAACTCAAACAGGGCTGCCTGAAACTGCTAATGCTAAAAATCAATTGTGAAAGTGAAATATGCCATAAGATACATAACTGAAAAATAGCTTCTTACGTTGTGAATACAGCAACCAGCCACAACCCAATTCTTTTAAGAACACGAATTACGCCATAAAGTTTTCTTAACTAATGCATGTAACCACTAGCATTAGGGTATCTAGCAAGAGTATTACCATTTTTAATGCTGTAAGCCAAATACCTTACAGTTGTGTGAACTGTTTGAAAGTCAACAACTATTGTCAAAGGGTTCAACTTCACAAAGTGCATCCAGTGTGGCTATGTGTCATTCATATATGGAACTATACACAGATCTGCAAACCACTTCACTTGTTACCCCTATATGTAAAGCAGATTACCTTTAAATTCTGCATTACAAGTTGCTAATATTAATTTCATAAACAAGAATTTGAACTGCAGTGGGGCAACTAATTTCGTGACCCCAATAGTTATTTTACACAATCATAAAATGAAACTTTTTGAACATCTGGTCCACCAGTACTGCCCAAAGTTGCTTGTTTTTAAGAGCTGCCAGTATTGCGAAAGCCTGTTATTTATTTAATTCAATCCTATATTGTCTTGACTGACAGCCTGTTAACCTAAAATAACTATCTCTGAACACAATTAGTAGGGCTATTTGTATTTCTGAGAAATATAAATGGTAAGACAGTATTAGATCTTTCTATTCCTTTCTTAAATTGATTTATGTATTTAAACGCTGAGCAGCTCTTCACCATCGTTCTTCATGCACTCTGCAATAGTCGAACAATACAGACATGACTATCAATTGTGTATATATCCCGCAGTAGCTATTTAATACACGATTTATCTGTTAACAACACTCGTATTTATCTGACGCTTGCCACCACCTTAGCGGCCGGCTGAAGGTCTAAATTATCCCTCAACTGCAGTGTCCTTAGGGAGTCCAGTTATTTTTAGAAGGTCTTTGCGTATGACTGATAATAACAATATCATTCAGTTTCACTACACAGTAACTAAGCCGTGTCTTATTTCATTTTGTCCCTTTGGAGGTTCGAGTCCACCGTTGGGCATGCTCGTGTGTGTGTGTGTGTGGGGGGGGTCCGGACCCCAAAGAACCCCCCCCCCCCCCCTTTGGCTACGTCCTTGATGATACTCTACAGGTGTTAAACTGAAATGTGATAAATTTACCCACAAGAGCAACTTTCGGCTAACGTGCATTTTTGCCCTTGAAGATATAGTATCTCATTTTTCTACCTCCATGTGTTAAAAGTATCCTTCTGACCAGTAATTGTCACTATGACCTCTTTGTTGATGGTATGTTAAATATCATTTGTCCTTTCTTCCAACCATGAACAAATATGTGAAGCTCTATGCTTTCAATAAACATGACAACTCTTTACATCAACACATCATTAGCACTAAATTAGTCTCTTTGCATATGAAATGTGATTTTTACCAGTTAATTCTTTTCCTCAAAATAAGAAGTGGGATTCATTTAAGAATAATAGTCTAGAGTTGACTTCGCATATCTGGACTTCATAGACAAAGCACTCTGAATTTTCACTGAATACAGTCTCATAGTTCACAGCCGAGGGATTGTTTCCTGTTATTTTCTTTTTATCACTGTCGATGATCACTGAGGAATACACATGTTAGGTGCCAGTAAACTCAAACCAGAACTTGTGTTAAGTCAACAACCATATTAAAAGTACATGGGCATTAATGCCATTATAGATCACAGACAATTTAGGCCACTCTATTGGATTACTTTTTTATTTATCTAGTTAGTTAATAATTATTTAAAAATGAAAATTCTCTTCATAGATGATAAACATTATTGAAACGAGATAGAATGGCTGGCCAGTACTTACCTTTGTGCTGTAACACCGATAGTAACACAAATGAAGAAACAGAAAAAAGGGGACAAAAAGGACAAGCTTTCGGAACACAGTTCCTTCATCAGGTGGGAGAGAAGGGAAGAAGAAAGGATGGGAACAGAAGGGAAAGGTAGTTCACGACCTAGGTCATGAAGGTGGCGTTTCTGTTTCTTCATTTGTGTTACTATCGGCAGTACAGCACAAAGATAAGTACTGGCCAGCCATTCTATCTCATTTCAACAATAATTACTTAAAAAGAATTTTAGGATCAGAAAATGTTGACTTCAATTAATTTTGTTAAGAACATACATTATACAGGTTCGTGCTCATTTAGAAAATATGTCTATTGGCTACAGCATTACAGAGAAGACTGACAATGGAAGTATAAAAAATCATGGCAACACAACAATGGTTTTTGTGGCAGAACACAATCATGCCATAACCAGTGCAGCTGATCTACTTTGTCAGATACCTAGTTGACTCTGTACTGTAATAATATACTAACTTGTGACAATATTGGTTGTTTGGGGGTTAAAGGACCAAACAGCAGATTCAGCAAACCCCTGAACTAAATGGCATATCAGGAAATGGGTAATTCAGTCAGGGATGTGTTCAGCCTTAGGCAGCAAATTCTGTAACTAAAAGTGGGAAGCTAAAAAGGTAATTAACTTCATTTGGAGCATCAAGAATAAAACCAACATAAAATAGAGAACTCAGCAGTGTACATTCCCGCAGCTCTGCATGCAAACATAAGTGTTCAATCCCCGATTCATGTGTCACACATACATACTTTTCAAAAGATGTTGAGTTGTGTTTGAGTTGTTTGGTTGGGATAGAGGAACTAAACTGCTAAGTCGCCCCAGTAGGGAGAGGAAGGAGTGAGGATAGGAAAGGAGGGGAGGGGGGAAAGGAAATGCAATCTGGAAAATAAAGAAGACTGCATTAGCTCAGGGCCCGTGATCACCACGATTGTACTCACGAAAGAACTGTGAGCTCCCTAGGGTGAAAAGACCATGTCCCTAGATAAAAAAAAACTTAAATATGGAATAAAAAGGAACCGTATAAAATTGAATAAAACAAAGGAAAGGAAGGAAGGCGCTTGGACAGGGGGTATAGCTGCTGATACCCTAAGCCAAGCATACAGTGGGAAGAGCCCTAAACCCAACTATCCTGCACCTCCTCCAGAGAGAAAAATCTTACAACTGAGAGAAAAACTGCCTTCATGGAGATAACCGAGCACCATATCAACCATCCTCAAGTCGTCCACCAAAACCAGAGTCAATATTTGATATGGAGGGTCAAAAGGAGGGGGCCTTCCACTAAGATATGAGCCACTATCTGTAGGACTCCATGACAACATGGAATAACTATGGGTTAACCTAGAGTGTCCAATGTGGAGACGACACAGGACAGTGGATGCCCTCCGGGAAGAAAAGAATGACTTAAGAGCACCATGTTGCAGTGGTCTCCTCAATTGCATAGAGTTTACTAGGTGGGGCAGTAGCCCACCACTTGACGTTCCAGTTTTGGATGAACAGAAATATGATTTGTACTCGCAAATCCGCACCTCGAATTGGCAGAGGTAAAAGGGTAGCAATTAACTGAGTGATCTAGTCAGTCAGACAGTTCATTCCCCAGGATACCCAGGTGATCTGAGACCCAGAGAAAGTCAATGGAACAGGTGATGCAATGAAGTTCAGCAAGGAGAGAGGCAACGAATGGATGGGAAGAGTAGCATCAGTCAATGACCTGTATGCCAGTACAAATTAAAACACAGTTCAGGGTGGTCCATTTAATAAAATGAAGGTTTCTTCTAATGGCCACCAGTTCTATCATAAACACACTACACGTTTCCAGCAGTGCATGATGTTCTATACTGACAGGAGATAGTAGAACCTACTGTTTTCGAGCCATCACTGTAGACGATGGTGGCACCGTGAGTACACTGGAATGTTTAGAGGGGCAACTGAAGACTTAGGACCTTGGAATATACCAGTCCTTATCTGTGGACTGGGCATCACGCAAGGAGGGGTATGCAGGAGATCACAGGAGGTACAGTGCAAGGAAGGGAAGTGGAAATCCCTGCAAAAGGAGGTGAGTCATAATCCAGCAGACAATCCCACTTAAGGTTGGGTATCAGGAGGTCGATATCCATCATATGCAAAGAGAATGTGATACATGGGATGGTAAGGACATTGTATAATGGCAATTGCGTGGGCCGCTAAGAGCTAGTGCTATCTAATCTCAAGAGGTAAGATTCCCACTTTGGCAAGAGGACTGTCTACAGGACTAGTCTGGAAGGCACCATTGCTTACGCACACACTAAAATGATGAATGGAGTCTAACAGTTTCGTGGCATAAGGGGCTGCCGAGCTATAAACATGGCACCCATAATCCAGTCAAACGAAATGAGAGCTCAATAGATATGGAGAAAAGCAGCACAAAATTATTACTATTATTATTATTTATTTTTGTGGTTTTAGGGTGCACAACTGCATTGGTCATTAGCACCCGATTCTGACCTTAAATTGACTTAAAAAGCAAACAAACAAAAAGGTTAAAAAAGGTGCCAACAAGGATAATTTCAAAATATTACTAAAACGAGGAATAAAAAAATATCAATAGAAGCAATTAAATGTCCTTGAACAAATAAGTCATATGTATAAAAAGTTGAACTGTGGCAGCTGCCCACGCATCATCAGCTAAAATTTCCTCCAAAGTGGATGGCAGATTTACTGCAACACGAACATGATGAAAATTTGGGCAGAACATTAAAACATGGCGCATCGTCATCGGTTGACTGCAGGAACACAATGTGGGGGGGGGGGTTGCCTGTTAATAAATGTCGGTGGCTGAACCGGCAATGACCGATTCTCAGCTGGACCAAGATTACCTCCTCCGACCGAGAGTGGTGGGAGGAGATCTTCCAAGCCGTCGGGATTGGTTTTATGGTTCTACGCTTATTGTCACGAAGCAAGAACCACAGACTCTGCCATGATGCGAAAATGTGCTGGCAAATAGCCCCTTGAAAATCGTTTGACGAGACACAAACAGTAGCTGTTCAAGGTAGGAGAGTTGCAGCCCTGGCTGCAGCGTCAACAACCTCATTGCCTGGCACACCTATGTGGCCAGGTACCCGCAGGAAGTGAACACAAAAGCCGCCTTCAGCTACCAATTGAAGGGAGCGTTGGATTCGGTGTACGACAGGATGGACCGGATTTGTGTCTCTAAGACTCTGAATGGTACTTAGTGAATCTGAGCAGATGGCATAAGAAGGATGGTGGTGGTGGCAAACATATTGGACTGCCCAGAGAGCAAAAAGCTCAGCTGTGAAATTTGAGCATTGGTCGATAAGCTTGTATTGAAAGCTGTTGAACCTGATGACAAAGGTGGATCTGACACTAGCAGTGTTCTAAGATCCATCTGTATAGATGAAAATATTATCAACAAGCTGCGAATGAAGTTCGACAAACCTTGATACACCGAATCCAGGGTACTCTCCTTCGGAAGCAAGCTGAGTTTAAGGTGGATGCAAACTTGGGCCTGAAGCCAAGGTGATGTTGGGCTCACATCCATTCGAAGGGTGTCAGGGAGGGTGAAATCGAGTTGCTGAAGCAGGTGACGAAAACGAACTCTGGGAGGCAACAGAGCAGATGCAGACACTCCATATTGGCGATCAAGGAAGTCGTTGAAAAATGATGGGTAGGATGGGTGTTTGGACATCGACAGCAGCCAGCATGCATATCAACAGAGTAATACATCATGGCAATTGTGCAATGGCAATTCAGCAGCTCCTGTATAGAGGCTTTCAATAGGGCTGGTATAGAAGGCTCCAATAGCTAGGTGTAACCCCCGATGGTGAATTGAGTTAAGATGGTGCAAGATGGACAGCTGTGCGGAAGAGTAAACAATGCTTCCGTAATCCAGCTTCGATCAGACTATGGGCCGATAAAGGTGAAGAAGGATGGTTCTATCAGCTCCCCATGACATACCACTAAGAACACGGAGGACATTAAGGGAATGTGTACAACGGCAAGATATGTGTGGAGACCAACAAAGTTTCCTATCCAACATTAGTCCTAAGAATTTCATTGTCTCCATGAAAGGGATGTAGAGATGGTGGAAGGAACTCTTTGTATCGCCAGAAGTTGATGCAGTCTGTTTTCTCATTGGAGAAATGGAAGCCATTTGTGATGCTCCAAGAATAAAGACAGTCAAGACAACACCGGAGGCAGCACTCCAATAGACACGTTCTTTGAGTGCTGCAGTAGATTGTGAAATCGTCCACAAAGAGGGAACCAGAAACGTCTGGTGGGAAGCAGTCCATAATTGGGTTAATTGCTATGGCAAAAAGTACTACACTAAAAACAGAGCCCTGTGGCACCCCATTATTCTGACAAAAAGGGCCTGACAAAACAGAGACCAATCGTACC
Source organism: Locusta migratoria (assembly GCA_026315105.1). Lineage (NCBI taxonomy): Eukaryota > Metazoa > Arthropoda > Insecta > Orthoptera > Acrididae > Locusta > Locusta migratoria. The sequence goes on along the minus strand of CM048746.1, from coordinate 493,105,380 downwards.
CAAAAACTTCGGTCCTTTAAAATGCACGAATAAAAAGGGGCAGACGAACATGAAAGCCCCAGATATGCAAGGTGCAGAGAATCCCCATCCTCCAACGGGTGTCGTAGGCGTTGTCCAGATCAAAGAACACAGCCACCGTCTGGCGCTTTTTCAAAAAATTATTCATAATGAAAGTCGAGAAGGTGACGAGGTGGTCAATTGCAGAGCGGAGCCAACAAAAACCACATTGTACATTGGTACATAATAATTATTCACCCCTTCCTCTGTAATCTGGTACAAAAAGGACTTTTTTATGTTAATTCTGTGCGAATTTATAGCCGTTCAAAAATTACAACACAAATGTTTAGGTCGGCCATATTGATGACATCATAACCGTGATTCCACAGCCTGGAGCTTTTGAGAATTTTAGTATGTTAACTAGGCCTTCAAACTGAGACAATTGCAAAAGGTTTCAGCTCTCCCCTAATTTTTATCTATTCAATGAATGAAGGTCTTGGACTAGTATGCAATGCCCTGATTTTTTCCTGGGCGGCTTTTTGAAGCTTATAAAGCAGTTTGACAAATGTCTCAATGAACTTGGAAATTATGTAATAAAATAAAGATATGTCTTATCTTTAATGTCTCATTCTATTATTTTTTTCCTTTCATACACAACTCCGCCCACAGTTGACAGGGAAAACTTATTTTCCAACTCACCCTCATAGTTCAGATATTTCATGTATGTCAGCAGTATTATCACAATGGTTGTCCTCAAGGCTTGATCAAATAGGAAGTGCACTGCTATTAATTGTTAAAAAGCATAGTTGCATGCTGTGCTTACAGTCTGTTCACTTTCTATAGATCCATGGCATGGTGACCATTGGGAGTTGATATTTCAATTAAGTCTGAGACTGTGTTTAAATTCACAATGATATTCATTTGTTTCTGATTGCTATCAATCTCTGTTTTGATACTATTCTGATCATATAATTTCGCTGTGTTTCAAGATTTCTTGTGGTGTTTTGATATGGTGCAATTTGATATTTGCTGTTTAGATCATCACTTCCAAAATGAGTGCTTCTTGATTACTTTACAATTATTAAAAGTATATTGATATTTGCATTTGTAATTACTAATAAATCTGCAATCAAAACACATTTCCAAAAGTAAGCAAAATCAGAAAAACATTCAGCCACTCATAATATTTTTTGTGTATAAATGTGATTGGATACCACTGACAGAGGAGTTAACCTCAGGAAACAACCTTTCACAACCGATGTGGAGCTCATTTAGTTGTTTTTGAATCGAAATTGGCTGAAGTAAAATTTCTATATTAAAATGGAGAGTCATCAATAACCAAGGTGTGTGTGTGTGTGTGTGTGTGTGTGTGTGTGTGTGTGTGTGTGTGTGTGGTGAGCCATTTCTTCCACTGCACCGTTTACACTCAGGCATTGTGACATAAGAAGATATGGCCTCAAGAAGCCTAACAGCATGGCATGTTGTTGAGATACTAAACTTCATTAAATGGTTCTTACAAACATAAGAAGAAGGAGAAGCAGTAATGTTTTGCATTCCATTCGTGGCAAGAGCCATGGATGTTTGCATACTTAAGTGTTTCAGTTGAATAAGCTTGCTTACTTATTATACCTGCATGTCATTCCTGAAGAACTAAGCCAAGATTCACATTTTGTATTTGTTTATTTTATCATGTTGTGTGGAACTATGCAAACTAAAGCAACTTGGACATGGACCAAGTCAATATCTTTACAGAATGCTGATTAGATGTGAATACTTAGTGTTTATCAGTAAAATGCCTCAGTGCTTCTGGAAGTCTACTGAAAATGAAATCTGCTGTACTTTGCTTAGTGAAGTGTTATCCAAATGCAAACAGAAGTTCTGACAGGAGTTTATTGCATTAATCTTGCATTTTTCTCTGGACGAATCAATACTGTCAACAGCACATCCCATTTTAAAAATATGTACAAGGATGGCAGCATTACAAGCCTCAGAGAGCAGAAAAACGGCCAACACTAAGTTCACAAACCGACTTTGCAAATCAGTCTAACTGCCGTTTTCTGGGCTACTGAAATATTTAGAGTGTTTACAGAATTTTTCCAAATATTACACCAAACAAGATAATTGAGAGAAAGAAAGGCTTCAGACTTCAGTGTTGGCTACAATTGTGATTATTTTTATAAAAACAATTGTCCGTAGGCTCACCCAAACAAACAAACACACAAACACACACACACACACACACACACACACACACACACACACACACACACACACACACATGCTCCTACATTGTGTCGGATACATACAAAATGCCTGATTCGGCAGGTGGACTAGGTCGGGGTGGGCAGGAGGGAAGAGAGGTAGAAGAAGCTAGTGATGGGTGGATAGCGGTTGCTCAGAGGAAAACAGCAGATTAGCTGCCTAGTAATGAGGGAGGGATGGAGGGAGGGAGGTGGCAGGTGCACAGGTGAGGCATGTGGTACACAGATAACAGAGCCAGTGAGGTGCAGTGTCACATGGAGTCTTTCCTATGTCTATTAAAAATTATATGTATACTTTCTGTAATGCTTTTGTGCTAAGCTATATTTTGGTTAATTCATAGATTTAATTATTTGTACATTTTGTAATAAGTTGACTAATGTTAGTCTAGAAGTTTCGCTTGGTGCCAAAACGGTGGCTTGTGGCACGCAGCGAGAGGCGGCGGCAGTCAGTCGAGCGCCGACCGCGATACCTTGCACATTCATGTCAGTTCAGTGCGGTCCAGGGACAGTTTATAAGTTATGCAGCGTTTATATTTGTAACATTACTCAGTCTGTATATTTGTGCTTGGATATACACTCGCATTTCTTCAATAAAAAAACAAGCACTGGCATCCTACAAAAGCAAAAGTTATTCGTAGTGCAGTACTTCCTAGCCACATCTCAACACCTCTTTTAGCATCACTTCAAGTACAATGGACATGCAACCTGTGTGCTTCACCTGTGCAATGGGACATCAACTACGGCAGAAGACACAAGGTTAGTAAAGAGTGAATTCAGACATGCACTGAAGTTGCATGTTGACACGGCACCTCACGTGCAGTGCTGCCCCGTTTACAAACCAGGGCACTGACACGAAGTGTGTTGGTAACAACACCGAGGATAGGCATGAAAGAGGGGAGGTGTTTAGGAACTTTGTCAACTACGCACTGATCTTCCCTCCCTGCTTTTTAAAAAAGAAGCCCCGCCATACATGGCGGATGGATGTTGAAGCAGAAAACTGTTGGGTGCCAGGACATTGGATTAGTGAAGATAAGTATAACTCCATATTTGTAGTTAAGGAAAGCTTGTAATGAAAGGAATCCCTCCACATCCACCCACACAATGACCTAATAATAAAAAGTTCCTTTTCCAATCACTCCTTTCATAATGAATTTCACTCTTTCAGTTTCCACTACTCCTTATCCCTTACAAACCTGATATTACAAAAACATGTCTCCACAGCACATGCATCCCAGAACCACCCCTGCATCGTCCACAGTACATTGTTATGTGCAGTGCTAACTTCATACATCACATCTCCAAAACTGAAAACCTTGCCCTTCAACATCTGGAAGAGCATTCCAGATATCAACTCCATTAATTATCCAACCATCAAAATCCTACTTCCACCCTAGGAGCACCTCTAATCATAAATGCTTACATACCCAAAGCAAACCCTCTCCTCAATCCCTCATAGAACCCAGACCCTGCCTAGCTGATCTTTTCAATTTGTCATATCCTTCAAAACTATCTCCTAACACCACATGATATCCAGAGTATAAACAATATCGTTAACTTTCCACCAAAAACCTCAGTCTTACAGAAGTTTCAGTTCTATATAAAGATCTTACCATCAGACCCACCACAGAGTTGAAGAATGTAGGACTTATCAAAGACCTCCATTCATTCACCCTACAGTGGAAATACTTCTTTGTGACCAGTCACTCCAACCAAAATCAGTCTAATCCTAACATTAAAACATTCTGTTCCCTTGATCATATGTGAGGGTATGTTGGAAAGTAATTCCCCTGAATTTTATATTCTGTTCCCAATATCAGTGGGGTATTATATGTCATGCATATCTCTCAGTCAGCTTCCCGACTTTGCTGATGTAAGGAAGTTGCAACCCTCTGTTGACATAGGGCCCCAAAATGTAGTGTATAGCACTAAGGTAACATAATTAACACTGAATGAATGTTTGTCTGTATGTCCTCTTTGTGTTCATAAACCATTCATTCAATTGCAATGGAACTTTGGTGAACCGTTCACTGTATGCTCGCAAATGTTTCCGACCCAGAAACAAAAGAGCACGACACATAACTCGGGAGATATGACGTCATAAATAATGAGAGGGCACCACATGAGAATACCCAGATTTATGCGTCAATTATTGGAAAATGGAAGTAGTCAGGGACATGCAACAAAGTTTGCATGTAATTTCGAACGTTTATGAAGTGTATGGTAACTGCCACCCCCCCCCCAAAAGAAAAAAAAAAAAAAAAAAAAAAAAAAAAATAAAAGAAAATAAAATTTAAAAAAAATTATGAAACGAAAATAACTACCACTCACAACAGTTTCGCTGTAGATGTTGTAAAACTGTCACATCAGGTATCACGTTGTATCAAATAAAGTTAGCATTACAGACTTGCATGTTACTATTTATTTTTGTCTGCAAGTCTTCCTTTATTCTCTTGCCTCCAAAATTAAGCAATCTGTTTTCTTAATCTCTATCAATATAAAAGTGAAAAGGACACTCACTCACTCACTGACTAAACTCGAAATCTCGAAAACCACTTCACCTATGAAGCTGAAATTTGGCAGGAATGTAGTTTACAGGTAGAAAACATCAGCTAAGAAAGTATTTTGTGATAGATTGATGGCGGGGCATACTTCTCCTACCGACGCATGAAGTCTGTAGTTTAATTCTGATCTTCACTAAATTTCACACGCCTGATCTTCAAAACAAGAGGACGGTCACCATTTACCTTAAGTTTCATACAGTGCATGGGAGGAGGGTACGTTGCAACATAAAAATGGATCTCTAAATACCTTGGTCGCACCATAACTTAAGAACAGTTTGACCGATTTCACAGATCCTCTTTTTATAGTTTTTGTTAGTTTCAGAACAAGGGTTGTATGAAATAAAACTGGAATATTTGAGAACAACAACATATGTTTTTGTATATAAATCTACATCTTTGTTCCGATATTGATGAAATTTTGCACACTCTACCTTCTAAACAAGACGAATGTTACTGACTATATATAATTTCGTTCGGTGCATAGTGGAGGGTACTTAACTTGTGGAATTTTAAAAATGCATAGTTTTGCACGATCACTGGGTACGTGAATGTTTGTATGGTACATGACAGAGGATACCTTGCAGAAAACGTTCCTGAGAGAGGAAAAGGTGGAAATGGATAGAGAGATGGGATAGAAAGAGGTGAATGCAGAGAGAGAGCAGAGAAGGGGATGTGGATACATAAACTACCCTCGGGCAACGCCTGGTTTACAGCTAGTAAATACATAAAAACAAGAAATCTTGGAAAGACAATGTCGATTTTGATCCAATGTTGATATCTCCCAACAAATAGCATAGGAATATAGCTGCCAGACCACCACCTGAGTGTATCCTTTAATAAGAAATGTTTACAGGCAAAAGACCTAGTGGGATATCAGTGTGTGAACTGACAGGCCCCATGCTACAGGGACACCTGTATGTGGACTTGCATTTGGTCAAGAATGGTTTTGAAGTAACAGACTTAACATCATTGAGGCATCAATGTTAGCATTGAACAGGAAATCATGGAGGAATTTTATGAGGCGTTCTATGTTCCAGACTGAACATTGTAATGCATAACCAGTCTCAAATTATGATGATGATGATGTGGCTTGGGTGGGTGAAGTAAAGTGCAATAACATGTCACATAATTCAATACATTTAATGGAACTGCCCCACATATGGATGTATATGGTGTTTTGGATGCACAATAACTAGCTAGGCCTTAAGTCTGAACTAATGTAATGAGATGAGTGTGAACCAGTGGTAGTTTATCGGAGAAGGCGAGGGAGGCCGGGCCTCCCCATTTTTCTGTAGTAGAAGTCTTAGTAGGAGTGGTACTAGTAGCAATAATTTTTACAATAAAACTTTACTTTTTTCAGTGAACAGGAAAGATGATTGTTTTTGTTATTTCTACTAAACCACATGCACTAAAGAGTGCAAGTTAAACCCGATGGAGGTGTAAAGTATATGGCGAGGTGACCCGGCACAGCCGGGAGTGCTGTGAGGCCAGGTACATGCCAGGACTCCTGTAAACACTTGGTTGACGTGGTAACCACTATATCACAGAGGAGGGGTATAGAGTGAGGGCTGTGTTACTGGTGGCTATGGGAGGCCAACAGCCATGGTGCTGCTTCCTTTACACATGTAGGAAGGTGGCTGGGTGGTGGGGCGATGCATAGTAACATGTGACACTTCAGCCAGCAGCACCAATCTGACACTTTTTGACACACTGCTGAGTGTACTTTCAACATGTAATAGTATTTTTTTCTTCAGTGTTTATGTGTTAATAGCTATATTGTGTGTGAAATATTTGTTGTGGTTGACGGAATGCTGGGAGAATAAGCCTTTTGTAGAGAAGAGGTACTGTTGCTTTGAAAACTGTAGTTTTTTAGTAAAATGAAGGAGACTTGAGAGATTGGAACATATATCATATCGAAAAAATGTATGTAACCAAAACTGCACAAGGTCAATTTTCTGTAAAATGATCTATGTGCTTGGTGGTGTTAAAAGTGTCAGTATATAAAGGTAGTCTGTGAATAGATGAGATTGCTGAACAATATGAGCAACAAGTAATAAGACTGCCACTATGTCACATGTCTGCAAGAACAGACACCATGTCTGTAATTAAATATATGCATTCAAATGGCAAATGACATTTCCTATGCGGATGCAGAAGTCTAATCCCTTGCAGGAATACATATAAAGCTGTGAGAAAGTGTAAATAATTGACGGAGACACTACAGTGGTAGTGTGCCCTACCACTTGAGAATTAGGGCAGGACGACGAGAAGCATACATGGAGAGCAAAACTGGTTAAAGGGGACCTTTGGCCCAAGCTGGGAAAACTCAATTTGAGTCCAAGCCCAGCACAAATTTTCAATTTTGAAATCAATGTCCTGAAACAGCCAAGATGTTGACATATATATTTCATATATTTAATGTTCATGTCTACCAATGGTGTTCTTTCAGACATGTCCAGACACCACATCTGTAACATTGAAGTTTGGATAAAACCTAATGTTATGCATGTGCAGTGAACAAAACAACAGACATTTCAGAACAGTCACAATGCTATGTTGTTGTTAGGCTGGTAGTTCTTAGTTTCTTAGTTTCGATAATGTTAGTCAAGACATTACAGCTGCTGGCTGGCTTTCTCACTATGCTCAGAGGCAATTCCCGAATCACGATATGAAAAACAAACCAGTGACCCAAACGTAGGATGCTGCTTCTGTTCTGGCAGGAGAATTAAATGGCATGTCAGCTATGGTCTGTGACATTGTCCCCCCACTTTTTTGTTCATTTTTTAGTTTTGCTGCAGAGCTGTTCTCCTATAACAATTTTTTTTCTCCTGCTTTCTTCCAATACTTTTACAAAAGCACAGCAATTCTGAACAGTTCTATTGGTAAACAAATTCTTTGAAACTGTGAAACAAGATGCAACTGTAATGCCAGAATAATATCTGCCATTCATGAAAACTGTCCGGAGCCAATTGAGGTTTTAAATGGAATAATTGACAGTCCACACTAGTGCAATCACTACAAGAGAAGCTTACGGTTCCAAGAAATGTCTCCTAAAGTTTGAGTTGTTTCTCTCCTTTTTTCGAGGTATATTTTAAAGACTGAATGGGTTGTCAACATTCTTCAGAAAAAAATAACATACAGTTTTTCAACAATGCTATATCAAAATGTATTGCTTATAAGAAAAACATATGAGATGAAGAAAAACTGATCAAAATTTTTAATTCTATGAAGCACCCATAATTAGAGCTGTAATGATGGATGAATACATCAGCAACCAACAAACAGTTGTACTTCGAGGTAATGGAAAACACTGTAACAAAATTGGAAACAAGATTTTCCAATTGCTATAAATTGCTATTTCTTTAATTACACTCAGAATTTCCCAGTGGATTTGTTACTACAATCATTTGGTATGTCCTTCAGTCACTTGCATTTGTGTGTATAACTGGAAACTATAGCTTCTTCCTAGCATAAAGAAACATTTCATACAAAATGAATGACAGAAAATGAGTGGACCAAATTCTTCCAGAAGCTTTCAAAATATCAAAGACATAAAGTTAAAGATGAAGCATTGAATTAAAATTTGTGCTGCGGCCGGGAAATGAACCCAGCCTTCAAGCTCACTAGGCAAACGTCTTAATCACTAGACCACAGCAAAACTAGCAAAGGGATAGCAACTCAAACTGGTGGTACAAATGTGCATTTTGTGCGGCTATTTCAGTGTCATGATAGGCCTTGTCTTAATACAGCTGTCATGCATGTTAACATGGGGCTTGAGGAGGCACTGATGATGGAGGGCATGGATCACATTGCAGTGGTGCCAGTTGAGACTATCCAAAGGTTGGATTTCACTAGGCACGGTCTGCACCTCAATAGGTATGGGAAGGGGAGGTTGGCAAAGCTCATAGGTGACAGTGTAGTAGGGGGTGGTGGTGTCACTCATGAAAAAATTCCTGTAGTAGTTGGTGTTAGGGCTGCACCTTTTTAGGCTGAGGACAGCTGATAGGTATTCCTGCTTAAAGGAAATCCCTCTAAGAAAGGAACCACCTTTGACAAAGTCTAAGAATCTAAATAGTAAGGGAATTACTATTTTTCATCAAAATATACAGGGTATCAGAGATAAAGTTAATGAACTGCTTATTGATATTGATTCTGACATTATTGGTATTTCAGAGCACTTTTTAAGTGATGTGACAATTCAGAAACTTCCTTTGCTGCTCTAGGAGTTCCTTGCAGTATAGGGGAGTGGCCATGTATGTAAAAAACGATTTTTCTAAACACTGCACAGAAAAGATACTTGAATGTTGTGCAGGAGTTTTTAATGTTAATGGAACTAAACTAGTAATTGTTATTTATAGGTCCCCTGACTCAATTTTAAAATGTTTTTGCCCAAGCTGGAATTGGTTCTGGGTTCACTGTATAGGAAGTATATGGAGATTTCAACATTAATTGTGTAGGTGATAGTTCAAGAAAAAGTCAGCTGTTAGATCTATTTAATTCCTATGACATGATGCAAACAGTATTTTTTCCAACTAGAGTGCAAGGAAACTGCAGTTCTACCACTGACAATATTATTGTTCATTCTTCATTATTAGAGGGGCACTCTGTCAGCAGAATAGTAAATGGTCAATCAGACCACAATGCCCAAATTTTAATTCTAAAAATTATTTGTTCTCAAACAAATGTTAAACATAAATATCAACTACACTTGCAATTGAGACCTTTTTAAGCCTAATTAAGGAATGGCAGGCTGCTCCTAGTGCTGATAATGCAGATGATAAATATAATGCTTTTCTGGACACATTTCTTATGCTGTTTGACATTTGACTTCCGCTAGAACACTCAAAACAAGATACTTCCAGTAACAGGCAGCCAGGGTGGCTGACAAAGGGGATAAGAGTATCATGTAGAACTAAGCGGGAGTTGTATCAAAATGTTAGAAGCAGTCAGAATGAAGATGCAGTAGCTCATCACAAACAGTACTGTAAGGTTCTGAAAAATGTCATTAAGAATGCAAAAAGTATGTGGTATGCAAAAAGAATAACAAACTCTTGGGATAAAATTAAAACTATCTGGTCAGATGTGAAGGACGTGTCTGGTCAGCAGCAGCAGGTAGAACATATAACGTCAGTCAGTGCATAGCAGAAATGTTTCTGTTACTGACAAGTTAGATATATGTGCAATATTCAATAATTACTTCCTGAATATAGTAGGTGAACTAAACCAAACCCTAGTTTCTACAGGAAATCATATAACATTTTTAGAAAATGCCTTTTCGAGGCTGTTACCTGAAATGGTCCTTTATGATACTTCCACAGGGGAGATTGAGTCAATAATTAAATCACTAAAGACTAAGGACTCTTGTGCATATGATGGGGTATCTAGCTGAATCCTAAAGTACTGCTCTCCATATGTTAGCCCAGCACTAAGCCATATTTGTAATTTTTCCTTTCAGAAAGGTCAGTTTCCTGATAGATTAAAATATTCAGTAGAGAAACCACTTTATAAAAAAGGAGATATGGATAATGTAGACAACTATAGACCTATTTCTATGCCATTGGTTCTTTCTAAAGTTATTAAAAAGGCTGTATAATCAAGATTCATTGATCATTTCAGTTCACATATTTTTTTGTCAAATGTACAGTTTGGTTTTAGAAGTGGTTTAATAACTGAAAATGCTATATTTTCGTTTCTCTGTGAGGCACTTGATGGGTTAAATAAGAGGCTACGGGCAATAGGTGTCTTATTTGATTTAACAAAAGCGTTTGATTGTGTTTATCACAAAATATTGTTGCAGAAGTTGGAACATTATCGAATACGAGGAGTAGCTCACAACTGGTTCACATCTTACTTTAATAATAGACAACACAAGGTAATTCTCCGCAGTGTAGGAAATGACTATGACGTACAATCACAATGGGGCACAATTAAGTGTGGGGAGCTCCAGGGGTCTGTTTTGTGACTGTTGCTATTTCTTATTTATATAAATGATATGCCATTGAGTATAACAGGTGACTGTAAAATATTTTTGTTTGCTGACGATACCTTGGTAGTGAAGGATGTTGCTCATAATATTGACACAGTATGAAATAATGCAGTTCAAGAGATAAGTTCATGGCTTGTAGAAAACAAGTTGATGTTAAATCACAGTAAAACTCAGTTTTTACAATTTCTAACACATAATTTGATGAAAGCTGACATATTGATTACACATAATGGGCATATGATAAGTGAGACTGAATAGTTCAAATTTCTAGGTATTCAGATAGACAGTAAGCTATCGTGGAAAGCCCATGTTCAGGATCTTGTTCCAAAACTAAATTCTGCTATATATACCATTAGAACAATATCTGAAATAAGTGATTTTTCAACACGAAAAGTAGTCTATTACGTTTACTTTTACTCACTTATGGCGTACGACATTATTTTTTGGGGTAACTCGCCTGATGCAAAACAGATATTTCTGGCTCAACTAAGGGCGGTTCGAGCAATATGTGATGTAAGTTCATGAACGTTATGTGGACCCCTTTTCAGTAGTCTGGGAATTTTGTCATTGGCGTGACAATACTTTTTTTCTTTAATTTTGTTTGTTGTTAATAATATCAGCTTATTCCCATGAGTTAGTAGCTCTTACTTGGTGAATACTAGACAGAAGTCGAATCTACATTTGCATCACACCACCTTGACACTTGTGCAGAAAGGAGTACAGTATTCTGCCGCATCCATTTTCAATAAGCTGCTACAAGAACTAAAGAATCTTAGCACTAACCCACATGCTTTCAAATCTAAATTGAAGAGTTACCTCATGGCTCACTCCTTTTATTCTGTAGAGGAACTCCTAGAAAAGCTATTATTTATTTATTTATTTTTTTATTTAATGGTTTTTTTCACTTTGTCTTAAGATTGCCATGTGCATAGGACTGCTTAAAAATTTTCTATTACCATTCTTGTGTAAAAATTCATGTATTGACTTGTTCCATGACCATGGAGTCTCACTCCTCAATTGGGGCCTATGGAACAGAAAACCATATTATTATTATTACTACTAGCGATTAATGCGCCTCGGAATAGTCTAAGAACAACTTCCCTCCAAATCACAAACTTTAATTCAGCTTCTGTGTTCCATGAAACTATTTTGTTTCATTGCTAACATTTCTACAATAAGTTAGTGCTACAGCCAAAAGAAGCTTTTCTTGTCTATAATGGGTGAAAACATATTTGAGGAACAGTACAACCCAAGATTGCTTATCAGCTCTTGCCTGTACGCCTAACTAACTTGAAAAACCAGTTATCTGAATATTTTAAAGCTGAGGCACATGGCACTATGATGTTATACAATGATTCAGGAAGAAGAATCACTGTGTTAACTTGTTCTGTGAGTAACAGTGCGACACCATCCAGTCTACTAGTTCATTTGTAAACAAAAGTGAATTTTATTTAACATTGATATTATTATTAACAGCAGCAGCAGTAGTAATAATTTGCATTAAAAATAAAGAAAAGGTGACTTTGTCCAATATGGTTCCTGGCCTCCCCAAAATTTAGGCCCACAATCCGCTACTGGTGTGAACCAATAAAACAAAAGAGGAGTTAAAATAAGCAACAGAGTTAAAAGGAGACAAAATTAGCCTAAATTTGTGTGTGGCTATAGAAAAACACAAAAAGGATTGTTGCACATGAAGATTGCCTCCAATCGAAAAAGTTTGAGAAGTAGTTAAAACAACATAGCAGATAACTATAGCTGACTAATCACAGGAAGAAAAACAATTATCCAGCCACTCTGTAACTCACTAAAACCTCCAGACTAAAAGCTTAGGCCAGAGTTCATACACACAACAAAATTTTAAAACTTTGACAATGCTTGCTTCATGATTAGCTAAAACACAGGGCAGGTCCCCAGCAAGATTTGCTTATGTCCCTTCAGGATGACATAACAAGTTCTCTAATAAAATGTGGTGTGCAGTTAGCGGACAGATTTCACACCAGAGTAAAAATACATGTGCAAGGAGGCAGTGCCTAATTCAGAGGCCTATCAGGGTCACTTCATGCAAATGGAGTAACCAGCAGGAGGATCACTACATTCAGATAGTTGATTTCACCAACTGTAGCTTATTTTCCATTGCTGCCAACCATTGTACTTCCCACAACCGTATGGACCTCTGCTGTGACACAAATATAATGCCCTACAGGGGAATAGCCCAATATGTTGTCTCTGACTGGCTTGTTCATATGCCCTGATACCCAGCAGAATGGCACCTGCTTTCCCCACCACTGGTAGAAGTAAAGTTGGGCATGTATCAACTGTGTTAATTTCTCAGCTGGGTACACGTTTTCTACAATGATTGGAGTTATCTTAGTAAATCAGAGCAGATAAGAAACCAACTGCCCCAAACATGCCACATCTGTTCCAATTTTTCAGGATTGTTTGCAAAAAACACAACTGATTAGCCAGTGGCAAGATGAATCTTGTTTACACAGTCGGGGAACATTATGGAACAGATGCCAGAGTCCCTTTGCTTGGAACCATAAGTGTACACCATTGTAAAACTGTGATGCCTATCTAAAATTTGAATAAACACAGACTGAAGTGTAAAATAGCGATGCAATCTTTCTTAAAATTGGCCCGACAAAATTATGACACACAAGATGTGCAGCATTGTTCCCAGGGTTGATCGGGGTCCTTTGGTTTGGAGCCGAGTGGAGGGTCTGAACCAGAGGCTTCGCCGACTCTGTGACAGTCATGGCTGCAGATTTCTGGATCTGCGTTATCGGGTGGGGAATTGTAGGGTGCCCCTAGATAGATCAGGGGTGCACTACACTAAGGAACCGGCTACTCGGGTAGCAGAGTACTTGTGGAGTGCACATGGGGTTTTTTTAGGCTAGGCGCTAACTCTGATGAGCACTCACCTGTCAGCATTCAAACAGCGAATTCAGGCCACGTTCGGAACAAAAATTCGAACATAAAAATATTAGCCGCGAACTTACAGAGTATTAGAAACAAAGTTCCCGAATTTGCAGCGCTGCATGGAAGTTATTGCGCTCAGATAGTTTTAGGCACCGAAAGCTGGCTAAATGATGATGTGGAAAGTTCAGAAATATTTAGCGAAGCGTGGAATGTATATCGGAAAGATAGATCTGATACAACCGGAGGAGGAGTGTTCATCGCTGTGGACAAAGATATTGTTTCTACTGAGATCGAGGTTGAAAGTAATTGTGAAGTTATCTGGGCACACATAACAGGTCTAAAAGAAGTAAAGTTAATAGTTGGTTGTTTTTACCGGCCCCCCAGTGCTGCTGTAGCAGTTTTAGAATCATTCAAGGAAAGTCTACACCAGGTAGTGCATAGGTATCCGGGCCATGCAATATTAGTCGGAGGTGACTTCAACCTTAAGAGTATAGATTGGGACCTCGCTAGTTACATTTCAGGCGGTACAGACAAGCAGTCTTGCGAGCTACTTTTGGACACATTCTCCGAAAACTGTCTTGAGCAGTTAAACCGGCAACCCACGCGCAATGGAAATATTCTAGACCTTATAGCCACAAACAGGCCTGACCTTATTAACGATGTCTGTGTAGAGACAGGAATTAGTGATCATGATGTCATCATAGCGTCGATGGTGACCAAAGTTCATAAACCAGTCAAGAACGCTAGGAGCGTGTTTTTGTTGGGAAAAGCCGACAAGCATATGTTACGATCGCACTTAGAAAATGAATGGGCATCGTTTAATTCTGGGACTATGGATGTAGAGGATTTGTGGACTAAATTTAAATGCATTGTTAATGAAGGGTTAGAGAAATATGTGCCAGTAAAGACGATTAAGGATGGAAAAGATCCACCGTGGTATAATAATAATGTTAGAAAGCTGCTGAGAAAGCAAAGGCTGTTGCACTCTCGATTCAAAAAAGAACACGCAAATGATGACAGGCAAAAGTTAGTAGAGATTCGTGCGTCTATAAAAAGATTGATGCGTGAAGCATACAATAATTATCACAGCCATACCTTAGCAAAAGATCTTTCCGAGAACCCGAAAAAATTCTGGTCCTATGTAAAATCGATAAGCGGGTCAAAGCCCACTGTCCAGTCACTAGTTGATCATTCCGGGGCAGTAATAGAAGAAAGCAAACGGAAAGCTGAAGTTCTAAATTTAACCTTTAAGAAATCTTTCACGCAGGAGGACCGCACAAATATACCATCATTTGATCAACGTACTAATTCCGAAATGGGGGACATAGCAATAGGTATTTACGGTGTAGAGAAGCAGCTGAGAGAGCTAAATACGAAAAAGTCTGCTGGTCCGGATGGAATACCAGTTCGGTTTTACAAAGACTATTCTGCGGCATTGGCCCCCTACTTAGCTTGCATTTATAGCGAGTCTTTAATTCAGCGCAAAGTTCCTAGTGATTGGAAAAAAGCGCAGGTGACTCCCGTGTATAAGAAAGGAAAGAGAACTGACCCATACAATTACAGGCCAATATCGTTGACATCAGTTTCATGTAGAATTTTGGAGCATATTCGCAGTTCCAACATAGTAAATTTCCTTGAAACGGAAAAGCTTCTTTCCATGAATCAGCACGGGTTTAGGAAACATCGTTCATGTGAAACTCAGCTTGCCCTTTTCTCACATGACATCTTGCGAGTCTTGGACGAAGGGCAACAGGCGGATTGTGTTTTTCTCGACTTCAAAAAGGCGTTCGACACGGTGCCACACTGCAGACTGCTAACGAAGATACGAGCTTATGGAATAGGTTCACAGATTTGTGACTGGCTGGAAGACTTCCTAAGTAACAGAACGCAGTACGTTGTTCTCGACGGCGAGTGTTCATCAGAGACGAGTGTATCGTCAGGCGTGCCCCAGGGGAGTGTGATAGGACCGCTATTATTTTCTATCTATATAAATGATCTGATGGACAGAGTAAGTTGTAACTTGCGGCTGTTTGCTGATGATGCTGTGGTGTATGGGAGGGTGTCGTCTGTAACTGACTGTAATAGCATACAGGTTGACTTAGACAAAATTTCTAGTTGGTGCGAAGAATGGCAGCTAGCTCTCAATGTAGAAAAATGTAAGGTGATGCGCATGAGTAGAAAAAACAATCCTATAATGTTCGAATACAGCATCAGTAGTGAGCTTCTTGATGCGGTCGCGTCGTTCAAATATCTAGGCGTAACATTGCAGAGCGATATGAAATGGAACGAGCATGTAAGGACAGTTGTGAGTAAGGCGGACAGCAGACTTCGGTTTATTGGGAGAATTTTGGGAAGATGTACTTCACCTGTAAAGGAGACCGCGTATAAAACGCTTGTACGACCACGTCTTGAGTATTGCTCAAGTATTTGGGACCCGCAGCAGATCGGTTTGAAGGAAGACATAGAGGCGGTTCAGAGGCGAGCAGCTAGATTTGTTACCGGTAGGTTCGACCAATGCGCGAGTGTCACGGAAATGCTCCGGCAACTCAATTGGGGATCACTGGAAGAAAGACGACGTTCTTTTCGTGAATTTCTGTTAAGTAAATTTAGAGGGCCGGAATTTGAAGCTGAGTGTAGTACGATCTTGCTGCCACCTACTTACATTTCGCGTAAAGATCACAAAGACAAGATAAGAGAAATTAGGGCTCGTACGGAGGCATATAGGCATTCTTTTTTTCCTCGTTCAATTTGGGAGTGGAATAGGAAAGGAAATGCCTAGTGGTGGTACAGTGTACCCTCCGCCACGCACCTTACGGTGAATTGCGGAGTATGTATGTAGATGTAGATGTAAACCTGGGACTCATATCCATTGTTAGAAAATACAGCAAAACTACTAAATCAATATTCATAAAAGGAACATATGCCTATACTAACAAATTTTCACAGTCCAAGTGTCTTCATCTGAACATGGCTTGATTTCACTGTCTCGGTGTTGACTGGCGAGTATTCATCATAATAGCAACTACAACCTAGTCTAAAAATTCCAAAAGTACTCTGCTACCCCACCTACTAATGCAGGTCCATAAATCTGTACAGTGATGACTGTTATAGAATTGATGAAGCCTTTGTTTGGGCTAAACTGCAGAGTCTGTGGCCACGCAGTGCAAATGTTGGCAACACTATAGAATATCTTTGTATACACCCCACAGACAGTCTGTGATACACCCAAATACACCACAGCAGTTAACCATAGAGCAGGTATAGAATGTTTTATTTATTTTATGATCTGTACAAAACAGCAATCAAGTGATTTTAAATCTTCATTTTATGAGTACAATTACTGCTTTCCCATAGTCACTCGAGGCAAAGTTGTCAACATAAGCTCCATGCTAACAACACTGCACAAATAAAACTCTGCAGTTTTACCCTCCACTCGACTCCAAACCAAAGGCTCCCAATAAACACTACAAACTGAAAGCTCTGGTTGCACCCCACATACAACCAGCAACCACCATCATTTCTGCCACCTGCTCAGATGATGGCCTCAGATCCCAAGCCAAAGGCGTGTTTGGTAGCAACATGAGCTATAACTTGCAAAGGAAGGCAGCCTGTATGTTCAACAGCCAAAGGCAAGGCCACCTCCGCATCTTCTGTGACCACAATGGTGTTAAAACAGAGAATGACATGCAAAAGGCTGAAATACTAAATGTCTCTTTCCAAATCTGTTTCACAGGGGCAGATTGCACTGTAGTACCTCCTCTAAACCATAACACAGATGACAAAATGGCAGATATGGAAATAAAAGTCAGAGGGATAGAAAAGAAACTGAAATTGCTCAACACACAGGCTACTGATCCTGATAGGATACCACTTCATTTTACATGGAGTATGCTAACAAACTTGTCCCCCTTCTAGCAGCAGTGTACCAAAGGTCTCTAGAGGTGTGAAGCATTCTTAAAGATTGGAAAAAAGTGTAGGTCATATCCGTTTTCAAGAAGGGTCATCAATCTGATGCATAAAACTACACACTTATAACTCTGACATAAGTCATTTGCAGAATTTTGAAACACGTTTTATGTTTGAATATTATGTCATTTCTGGAGAGCGGAAATCTCCTGAATCAACATGGTTTCCAAAAGCAACAATAACATGTTACCCAGCTTGTTCTATGAGATCCAGAGGGAAGTAGATACAGGACCCCAGGTAGATGCTGTGTTCATTAGCTTCTGCAAGGTGTTTTAATACTGTTCACACTGTCGCCTGGTGTAAAAGTGCAAACATATGGAATACGAGACCCAGTGGCGGACTAAGACTGTCGGAGGTATGGTGTGGCAAAACAAGATGAGGCCTCACATACACTCTGAAATGGATGTATTACTAAAAAGAAGAAGAAGGAGGAGGAAGAGGAAGAGGAAGAGGAGGAGGAGGAGGTGCTTTTGAGATATTTGGAGGTCCCCGAAGAAGCGAGGGCAGTGTGGTTCACCCCTTCCACACCCCCTTAGTCTGCTACTTATCAGATCAACTGTGTGACTTGATAGACATATTTCTAATTAACAGAATGCAGAATATCATCCTCAATGAAGAAAAGTCATAAGACATTAAAATGATTTTACGCATGACCCAGGGGAGTGTTATGGGAGCCTTACTTTTCACAATATATACTGCGTGAGTCTGGAGGAAAGGTATATGCTTTGAGGGGTGGTACTACTGGTGGTTCTGAACAATAAACTTCTAATAAACATATGCCTTTTTCTTAACCACTGCCAGGTATACCAATCAAAACAAATAGGAATGGAAAACGTTTAGTGTCATTTTACTAACCGTGATGATACACAGTTCAGTTGTGCATGGTGCAGTTGTTTACCTCAAATCTCAATCCGGCAGTACCTGTAGTAGTGCATGTTACTACTATGTTGTTATATGAACAAAGAATACAGTTAAATGTACTTAATATGCCACAGATCTTCACACATGCAGAGTATGCTGACTTGATGTTTGTCTATGGCTTGTCCAATGGAAATTCAAGAGCTGCTTTGCAAGAATATCAACAACAATTTCTGAATTGAAGAATGCCAAGAAGCAAGGTTTTTCAAGGATTGAGAGTGTGTGGTACGCTAGTGTAAATATTTGGTAATTTCCTAGATCCCATGTACATCGAAGGAAACGGCATTGCCATCGATATATATCGAACGATTAATATAGTGTTTCTGAGATTCGGGCACTACATGCCCTCACATACTAAAAAAAACATTCTTGTTTAACCCATACCTAAACTAACTTTAACTAAAAAAAAGTGATCTGTAGCGTAGCCTTAAGAAGGTTAGGTATAGGTTAAACAAGAAGTTTTTTTTGGTATGTGAGGGTGCGTAGCGCCCGAATCTCCAGTTCAGAAACACAAAATCGTCAATGGTAGCGAACTGAGAGTCAAACGTCCAATATATATGTAAATCGATAGCAATGCCATTTCCATCGATGTACGCAGGATCTAGGAAATTACCAAATACTGTCCCTGAACATCCCATACAACAAACTCTTAATGACATTGAGAAAATTCTTAAAGTACTGAAACACAGCTCAAATACTAGCTCTAGAAGAATTTCCCAACTTGGTTTTTCACAAATACAAGTGATATGCACAGTACTCAAGCAATGTCTCTATTATTTCATTGCCAGAGTGTACAGCATCTGCATGAAGGAGATGCTGTTGCCTGGCAAGAAATCTGGCAACGGATCATTGCCAAGGATTGATTAATTCCACTTAATCTGTCAACTGATGAGTCAACATGTGCACCTCTCACGTATTGGCAGAAGAAAATGTCCATGCTACTGTGCAAACAAATTTTCAATGACGCTTCTCACTCAGCATATGGTACAGCATTATTGATGATCAACTCATCAGACCAGTTGTATTAGATAACCATCTTAATGGGTCAGTGTATCTTTAGTTTCTTCAAATTGTGTTTCCAGCATACATGGAGGATATCCCTTTCACAACAGGAGCTGGTATGTACTTTAAGCATGATGGAGCTCCTACACATTCTGTGTGGCCAGTGACACAGTGTCTCCACACAACATATCCCAGTCACTGGATTGGTCGCTCTGAAGTCACTGCTTGGCCACAGAGGTCACCTCATCTTACCCCACTGGATTACTGTTTGTGTGAGTAGCTGAAGAGCAAAGTGTACAAGCCCAGAGTGCTTGCATTTTACATGCTTTTGCCAAACTAAAGGAATGCAGAACTGTTGTGTGTTTTTAAATTATATTTTTGTGGTTTATGGCTTGCTTTATGTTGTATTTTCCTACTTAGAATATCCCTGTCCACACCCCCATATGCCTGCACTTGTCACATTAGTGTCATTTTACTGGTTTGTGATTATTTTGGTCATTGTATTGGCTATGAGTCTATACATAATTGCCGCCACCATGTTGATGGCATCATGAGTCAAAGCCAATGGGCGGTATCCTGTTCTTCAACTATACCCATTTAGCAGGTACAACTCGCACAGCATTACTGCTGCCTCAGACTGACATGGCTACTGTTGTCTGCGACTCAGCATGCTGTCTTTAGAGTAAGTTGCAATCTATCCTTCTTCGTATACACCATGTCTTAGGCAGTCTATGGCATGCAAAAATCAACATAAGTGTGTGTTCAGATTTGCCCATTATCTCTCAATAGATATTGTATTTATCAGCCTCCAGATCTAATTGATTATGTTGGTGCAATTTCATTTCATGATCATATTAGCGTATTTTCCAAATAATCAAACACATTCAGAAAGAGGCATCACCAATTTTTCCCAATAAAAAGTTGCATTTTAGTTTTAACCATTTTTGGAGGTATCAAACCATGGTTTCAACTATAACACAGTTTTGTCTCCATGGCACAATAGTTATTTCAAGTGTGTAAGGTATGTAATGTACATATATTGCTTGTCTAAATTTTAAAAGAGTGGCTTCACTATGAAGTATATTCCTCCAGCTTAGTGTCTTGATTACCGTACTTATCACGTATATGGTGCTTTCCAAATTTGTACCTAATTAATGCTCCTTCAACTGTTTTACAGTAGTTTAATCAGTGAGAATCTCTTCTTTTGATCTATTTCAATTATATGACTTGAGTTACAACCATACCTTCATTAGCATATTATATGAGTTGACTTAACCATCTGATACCACTCATCCACTTTGCACCTTCGATAGTATTCAGGGCCCGAAAGAACTGTTATGTGCACTTAGTATGTCTGAAGAGGGTCCCATAATTCTACATCTACATCCACACTCTGGAAGCCATTTTACGGCATGTGTGGGAGGGTACTTTGTGATTTGTTGTCACTTCCTCCTCTATTCCAGTAGTTTATGGTTCACTGGAAAAACAATTAATGGTCAGCCTCTGTGTGGGCCCTAAACTCTCTAATTTTAGCTTTGTGATTGTTTCATATGATATACCTAAGAAGAAGCAATATGCTGGTTTACTGAGAAAAGTATGCTGGTGACCCTTTTATAATATTGTTGATATTCCAATCTTGACTTTCCGTCATTTGATATTAGTCATGATCTATCGATTCTGTTGAGAGGAGTCCCTAGCAAGTAGGGGGAAAATCAAATATGCACTTTATTACATTATATAATATTACCAATAAAATCACCTAAAAGATTAGGTCTGCAGAAATACTCTTAAATGAAGTAGAACTAGTGACCGTACCACAAGTGCTTTAACTCAGTGTCAATTTCCAACACATTACACATAATACCATGGAGCAGGTTGCTCAATATGTGTGTACCCATTTAGCCAGTAACTTCCTGTCCCATTCTCACTTCATCTGTTGTTTATATAAGAATAATGATTTATTATAACATAATTCATGTTTCATATCCTCCAATATTGTACCATATGATCAAAGGATGAATAAATAACTAAGCAGTATATGTTATTATGATATTTTTATATTCCTAATTTCCTTTGGACATATAGCTGTTAAATTTTATCAGTTTTCCACATGACATTCTCTCACTTAGATATATAGTTGGTATTGTATAACTCTGAAACAATCAGAAGACTGGTAGCTCAGAAGGGAAAATGAAACTATTGTACCATATATCTGCAAATAATCATGAAGATGCCAATGATTAATTACTTCATGAATATGACGACGACACTTTGATGAAACGAAAAATTATTTGAAAATGATGAGCGTAATAACTGTAGGACCGCTGATACATCTCAGGTTATACTATTAAAACTTATACTGTTCAAAAGCAAACAACAAATGTCATAACAAGAACAAGTAACCAAGTTTTCATTTAAGCATGATAGTCTTGTCGTAGAATTGTTTATCAATGGTATCTGAGACTGTTGGATGATAAGATTACATTATTTATTGTGCGAGCTTGAGTCTTAAGTCGAAGTATTAGTCCTAAGCGTATGGTAAGACGTAAATGACGACGCTAAATCGACATGGTAACATTTGTCTCTCAACCTAAGGATGTTCAAAGCAGTTAGAATTAGGATGACAATTTGTTATAAATAAGACACTAATAGTTCTGCATTTTATTAAAGAAGCGCTAATGACACTGAACCGGTTACCTACCAATTACATAACACAAATTTGCAAAAACTGGCACCTACGAAGAACCGTAAAATGATATTTAATTTTTTTCAATTTAGCAATATTTGACAACAATCTCCACAATATGAAAAACTTGTTTTCTTATATTTTATTAATTTCATCACAGTTATTTTGCAATAAATGACGTCGTAACGTCAGTTGTCAAACTGTAAGTAGAGTCAATATTTCACGGAAGTATGACAGGAAAATCTATCTGCACGCTTGAATATACATATGCCATTTACATGACTCTATAGCTATAACAATATAACAGGGAATAAAACTTTATAAATATCTGTAGAATATAAAGCTGAAGCAAGCAGATCGATTGTCATTTGTCATTCGAAGCGATGCTGAATATTGGTAATGAATTCTGCGCAAATGTTTCAGCTTATCTGTACTCTTTGAAGGTCACGATTGTACACTTCTTAAACAAAAATACAACACTATGAAATGATGAGTAAATGCGAAATTACCTATTCGCTGGCCAACAGGAGTAGCAAACGGATTACCTCCGAAGAACGACATGTTTCACTGACAAATGAATCATGTGACGTAGCTCACGCCCTCACACCAAAAGTCAATGGGAGAGAAACGTCACTATGTGTACAGTAAAGTAACCTCAAACTGTAACGATGTGGTTAAGATGCTTTAGTTAAGAAAATCCTTTGTAATATGTGGTGACAATGACATTTTTCGTATTTCATGCGCTTTCTTAAAGAAGTGGAGCAGAACAGCTGTTCTACATTGCTTTGATTACGCACCGTGTAAAATTATGGAAAGTGTATTTCTTACAGACAGTGCGCACTGATCCCCAACCAAATAAACATACAATATTTTTGTGGCAAACTTAAACACTTCATAAGGTGCTATCAAATGTGAGATTATTCAATGGATAGTTGTGTTACTAAATTGGGAAGGGGATTGGCGTGGGAGAAAAAGAACCCTTCCGTTCCAGTTCTAG
Organism: Locusta migratoria; assembly: GCA_026315105.1. Classification (NCBI taxonomy): domain Eukaryota; kingdom Metazoa; phylum Arthropoda; class Insecta; order Orthoptera; family Acrididae; genus Locusta; species Locusta migratoria. The sequence goes on along the minus strand of CM048746.1, from coordinate 493,082,087 downwards.
GTAAACAAGGTAAACTCTTGGCGGCCACACCGGTATTTAGAAATACCGCAGAAGAGTCCCATTAGGCCAATGCCTTTTACAATACTAGTTCATTAAGCAAGTCATTATAAACAATACCAAACAGAATATTTCAGCGGGGCAAAAATCTCTGCTATGTGCAAATAACAAACTGGATGTTATTTACCAACCAGATAATTGGTGCTACTGTTGAATTAGAGTAGGCCTGATATTAAGTTAATAATAAATGCTACTTTAATTAACAATACTTTAGTTAATCAGAGTAATTGTCACAATTTGATTTCAGATAGATTCCTCAAAATTTTAATTTCGTCCAACAATTTGAGGTAAACATTTCTTGGTAAGGAATTTGCACAAAATTTCAGTCCTCTGTAATATTTTGCCATTTCATTGCTAATTCTGGTATAACTAACAAATTTCTTCTATTTCCTGCACTCAGCACCCAGCCTTCCTCTAGGAAACCATGCTACACACTGGTGTGTAATTGGTGTTAACAGCCAGCCATTTTCTAGAATGAACTAAGGACTGGTCTGTATTGTGTTAATTTCACAGTTCAGTTTGATTGTAGGTATTCCATACCAGTCATTTTATGGATCATGCAAGGATTAAATGCAGCTTTTAATGTATTTTTTGGCAAGCTGATAATGTGTGGGTGTCTTCTGTGGTGGCTGACCACTGGAATAAATTTTGGAGAAAGATCCAGAGTACAAGTCCAAAGAAAGCCCTGAGACAAAGCAAGGACTGTCTTCTTCCAGAGGCGTGTCTTCTTGTAGCTGACATACTGTTGAACTGGCGCTGGGACTGTATCTGTGCCTAGATACAATTGGCTACAGCCAATCCAATGTGAGACTTGTGAGTCTTCCTGCAGTGCTCTGTGTTTGTTTCAAGCTCAACCTGCAGGAAGTAGTGCACATTGGATATTATATTGTTCTCATAAGCCTTGATGTACCCAGAAATTGCTATCATCTACTAGACTTCGTAGTTGAGTGTGTACAGTTTCACATATGCCTCAGGTATAAGCTGCCAGAAACACTTATTGGTTAAGTGGTTTGCTGGCCCGTAATGGCATAACTGCCTATAATTTTGCACATCTGTTTGTCAACCCTTCTTGGAAAACAGGAATGACCTGCACTTCGTACCAATCATTAGGAAAGAGACCTATGCTACAGTGCTGCTAGAAAGGGGCTGGGGAAGGGGAGGAGGCAAGTTCCTTAGCTTTTTATTGCAGTCTTCGGTCAAAAGACTGGTTTGATGCAGCCCCCCACGATAGCATATCCTGTGTAAACGCCTACATCTTTGAATAATGGCAGCCTGCATGCTTTTGAACCTGCTTACTGTGTCTCTCTGTTCCCCTATGGGATTTTCACCCCACACACTCCCTTCAGTGCTAAATTGTGGATTCTTTTATGATTCAGATTGTGGATAACCAACCAATCCAGTCTTTATTCAAGGTAGGCCTATGTCAGAAACTTCTTCTCTCCCCAATTCTGTTTGGTAGCACCTCATTAGTTATGTGATCTATGCATCTAATCTTCGTCACCACATTTCAGAAGCTTCCATATCTTTTTGTCTGAGCTTGCTTAACTCCCATATAGTGCTACACTCGATAAATGCTTATTTAAGTTAATGTTGGATGCCAACAAATTTCAATTCTTCATAGATGCTTTTCTTCCCATAGCCATTATGCATATATCTTCTTTGATTTGGCCATCAGAAGTTATTTTGTTACCCAAATAACAAAACTTGTCTACTACTTTTAGTGCCTCATTACCTAACCTAATTCCTTCTCAATCATCTGATTTTCTTAGACTATATTACATTACCCTTGTTTTGATTCTGTTAATGTTTATCAGATTATAATCTGATTTCAAGACACTGTCCATTCCATTCAACTGGCATACTTCTTTCCGGCCTCAATGAGCTGATGAAGTCACCCCCACTCATCTTAGAAATGGTTGTTGCCCACTGACATGCCACAAGGAACCACTAGTGTGTGACAGATGTAGAACACAACTATTGATACGGCATGTTTTAACAGAATGTGTTTTATACGAAAATCTGAGGGTGAATTTGGGTGTCTCTCAGAACCTGAAAGATATTTTAACTGACAATGAGGCATCTCTGGATCATGTTATAAGATTTTGTAAGACATCTAGACTTCTTCCCAAAATATTGGGTGTAAGTTTTTAATGTATGGTACAGTTGCTTAGTCAAGTTCTATTTTTAAGTAGTCATTGAGCCACAACCATCTGTCAACATTTTAACTGTATTCGTAGTCATATATTTAAAGTTGTTTTAATTCATCTCTACAATATCTGTTTGTACTATTACTTTAAGTTCTTAGGACATGCACCACTTTGCCCTCATCTATTTATGTTTTAGCTTGGATACTGAAGGCCCAGCTGTTTACCACCCAAAAACAACAATCATCATAATTTTTCCAGTGCTCTGTCAAACTGTCCTTGCAGTATTGTCTCCCCTATTTAATCTTCATCTACTTCCATTGCTACAAGACTCTGTCTTCAACTTCATTTCCCTTCTTTAAGCACTGTATACTCCTTCTATTTTTTAAATTTGCATTCTTTGTTTATCACTGGTTTTCAATCTGAGCTCTTGATATTCATGCAGTTGCTTTTCTCTTCTGCGAGTGTCTTTTATTTTCCTGTAGGCAGTATTTTATCTTTCCTTTAGTTATGCATCTTTCTATAGATTTATATTAACACTCTAGCTACTCTGGCTAGCCAATCACCACTTCCTTTCTATCTGATTCTTAGCCACCTGTACTCTCTATTGCCTGCTTACTTGCTGCATTCTTATATTTTCCTCTTTCAACAGTTAAATTCAGTATTTCCTTTGTTATCCAAGGATTTCTATTAGGCCTTTGCCTTCTGCTTGTATTAGACTCTGTGGCCTTCACTACTTTGTCTCCAAGCTACTAATTCATCTTATAATGTATTACTTTCCTCCATTTTGGTCAGTCCTTGCTTAATGCACCCTTTGAGACTCTTGACAATCTGTGGTTCCTTCAATTTATCTAGATTTGATCTCCTTACTTTTCTACCTCTTTACAGTTTCTAAAGTTTTAACTACAGTTAATAACTAATAAGTTATGGTTAGAGTCTATGTGTGCCCCAGTCCATATTCACCTACTATTTTTCCTCCTCTTCATTTTCCCATTAATGAGTTCCAGTCCCCCATCACGACCAAGTTTTCAGTAATCTGAATGACTTTTTTTATATTATCATTTTTTCAATGTCTTCAGCATTGGCAGAGCTAATTTGCATATAAACTTGTACTACTGTGGTCAGTGTTGGCATCTTGTCCCTCTTTGCTACAATAATGCATTCACTGTGGTGTTCATAGTAACTTTTGCACATTCATATTTTCTTATTTGAAATTGTACCTACTCCTGCATTACCATCAACTGCTTTTGTATTTATAGCCTTGTTCTTACCTGACCTGAAATCCTGCCAATAAGCTTCTTTTCAAAATTTCTAACTTACCTACCCTGATTAAGGTATAGAACATTCCACGTTCTCCATAGAATGCCTGTTTAGTTTTCCCTGATAACAACATCCTCCTGACTTGTCCCCACATACAGATCGGAATGGGGGACAAATTGTCCTCTATAATATTTTGCCCAAGAGGATGCCATCATCATACATTGAGAGCTTAATGTCCTTGGAAAAATTAACAACTGTAGTTTCCCCTTTCTTTTAGCTGTTTGCAGAAACTACATGCCAAAGCAACATTAGCTAAAGTTGTGTGGCCAGCTCAGTCAGTCATCCAGACTGCTGCTCTTGTAACTATTGAAAAGGCTGCTATCCCTCTTCAGGAACCACACATTTGTCAGATGTATCCACAGGTACCCCTCTGCTGTGGTCACACCTTTGGTACCCCTACCAGTATCATTGAGGTATGCAAGCCACTCCACCTCAGTGGTTCATAGGGCTGGTTCCTTGGTGTACTTTGTAAAATTTATTTTGTATCCCATGAGGTCCAGCAGCCTTTCCACTGTTCAGCAGTTTCTATGTGTCTGCCTAGGTGTGTTTGCATGTGTGGATGTGTGTTTACTTTTACTGTTTTTCGCCTAAGATAAGTCCTTCCACTCCCGGCTTGGAATGACTCCTTATCCATTCCCTTAAAACCCTCATCCTTTTTTTCCCCTCCTTCCTTCCTCTTTTTCCTGATGAAGCGGCCAAAGGTTGCAACATCTTGAATCTATGTTTGTGTGTGTTTTTATTTGTTTTTGTATCTGTCAACAAGCCTGCACTCTGGGTAAGTTAAATGACCATATAATAAAAATCGAATAACTTATCCAACACACAGGCTCATAGATAGACACAAAAACAAATAAAAACACACACAAACACAAGATACAACTACCCTCCTGATCTGGTACAAAAGCAAATAGCCAGGGCCACTTCCTCTCCCCCCCCCCCCCAAACCCAGAACCTCCCACAGAGGGACTGTAAAAGTGCCCCTCTTGTCACTAGTTACTTTCCAGGATTGGAGCGGACTCTAAATGTGGCTCTCCAGCAAGGATACAACTTCCTTAAAGCTGTCCCAAAATGAGATCCATCCTTCATGACGTCCTTCCCACTCCACCGAGAGCTTCTTTTTGCCGCCCACCTAACCTTCGTAACCTCCTAGTCCATCCCTATGAAATCCCCAAACCACCTTCCCTACCCTCCAGTTCCTACCCATGTAACCACCCCTGTTGTAAAACCTGCCCTATGCATCCTACCACCACCACTTACTCCAGTCCTGTAACCTGGAAGGTGTACATGACCAAGGGCAGAGCCACTTGTGATAGCACCTAGGTGATTTACCAACTGACATGCCTGCTCTGTGAAGCGTTCTATGTGGGAATGACTAGCAATAAACTGTCTATTCTCATGAACGGACATAGGCAGACAGTGTTTGTTGGTAATGAAAATCTCCCTGTGGCTAAGCATGCCTTGGTGCACAGCCAGCACATCTTGGCACAGTGTTACACCGTCTGGTTTATATGGATACTTCCCACTGACACCAACCTTTCAGAACTCCAGAGATGGGAACTTGCCCTTCAACATATTTTCTCTTCCCGTTGCCCACCTGATCTCAAGCTTCGGTAGTTTAAATTCCCACCCACCATTCTAAAACATCTTTGTCTCCTATCTCTGGACAGAGCCCTGCCTCAACTGGCATCTCTGTCCAACTTCTTTGCATTTTGCATATTTCTGCCTTGGTGTATGTATGTGGGTGTGTGCATTTGTTTACTTATCCTTTTTCCCCAAAGGTAAGTCTTTCCTCTCCTGGGATTGGAATGACTCCTCACCCGCTCCTTTAAACCCACAGCTTTCCTTTTCCCTCTCCTTCCCTGCTCTTTGCCTGAAGAAGCAACAAATGGTTGAGAAAGCTTGCATTTGTGTGTGTGTGTTTTATTTATGTTACTGTCACATACCTGTGATCCACTTTTAAAATTGTGTGTCAAAAGGAGCAGATGAGATGAACATTAACAAGAGCAAAACAAAGGTAATGGAATGCAGTCTTAGAAAGTCAGGTGACGCTGAATGAAATTAGGCAACGAATCAATGAAGGTGGTAAATGAGGTTTTTTTTTTTTTTTTTTTTTTTTTTTTTTTTTTTTTTTTTTTTTTACTTGGGCAGTAAAATAACGTATGATGATCACAGTACAGAGGATATAAGATGCAGAATGGCGATAGGAAGAAAAGTGTTTATGAAAAGGAAAATATTATTAACATTGAATATTAATTTAACTATAAGGAAGTCCTTTCTGAAAGCATTTGTGTGGAATGTTGCCTTGTATGGGAGTGAAACATGGACAATAAACAGTGCAGACTGGAAGAGGATAGAGGCTTTTGAAATGTGGTGTTACAGAAGAATGCTGAAGATTAAGTGGGTGAATTGCATAACTAATGAGGAGGTACTGAACAGAATTGGGGAGAAAAGGAATTTCTGGCATACCTTGACTAAAAGAAGGGATTGATTGGTAGGACACATTCGGTAGACATCAAGGAATTGTGAATTTAGCATTGGAGGGAAGTGTGTGGAGTAAAAATCACAGAGAAGATCAAGAGATGAATATAGTAAGCAGATTCAAATGGATGTGGGTTGCCGTTCTTATGAGGAGATGAAGAGGCTTGTTCAGGATAGAGTAGGGTGGAGAGCTGCATCAAACCAGTCTCTGGACTGAAGACCACCACCACAACAACAACAATATATAACATTTTGAAATTAATAATATACACATAAATTAATCAAAATTGCAATTATAAATATTTGGACTTACTTGGTTTTTGCACCAAAGACCTTAAAATATGAAATATTCCACACAAAGTCGGACATAAATAACATGAAAGTAAAATAACAACAAATAATGAATCATCATTTACTTTTTATTAATTACCAGATTTGTTACAATATCTTTTGGCAGAAACATTATACATAGTTTTGTATGCTTTATAATGTAAACTATTATGTCCTCATGTAAAGGATATTATCGTTAACTAATTATAAAATCTACAGTGTCAGAACATTTTGTTGACCTACTTGATTTACAGTTAAAGTACTTCATGGTCATTTTTAAATATCCTTAATCTATTTCATTTGGGCTATGTTCACCATCATCATTTCCTGCAGAGGGTAACATTTTTTCATAGAAACCCATATCTGCAGTAGGAATGTACTTTCTGACATCATATTTGTGCCTTTTAAGAGGTAAAGGACATCATACAGTGATTCCTCTGAGAAGGTAATGTCACCTTTTACTGCCTTCTTTAGTGTTGCAAACTCTGACATAATAGTCATGTGCTGATTCTGGCTGGCTTTAAGTAAGTATTTCTGAGCACAACTGTTCTAGAATAGTTTCTACTGTAAAATTTTGAAAAATGGTGTCTGTTGGCAACCATGCATATCTCATTCAGATAAGTCCACAAAAGATGCACGTTCCGATGTTATATCTCGTGCTGATAATGTCTCATGTTTGACCCAAAATGGACATATCTGGTTTTTGCAGCAAGCCCTTCAATTAAGTAAGGGGCCAGCATAATGCACATGTATGCGCTCCCAGAGCTTTCGAGGCCGACACCAAGGCGAAAGTGACACGTGCGTGCTGCTTGCCGTGAAGCACATTGCAAGCAGGAGGTCATCAGGTGCACATTATTGCTGTCCATACTAGGCCAAAACACATGCCGCTGGGTCAGGGTTTTAGTGTGGGAGTCGCCCCAATATCCCTCGCACAGCAACATCAACACACACAAACATAAGGTTGACGGCACAACCTCTAGAAGATTCTTGAGAGTACAGAAATCATGGTTGGAGTTTGCTGACCAGACAAAGGGCACATCTTTGAGGAGGAGGTGGTGGAGAGGCTGTGCCACAGTAGCAGCATGGGCAGAAAGTGGTGGTAGTATACAAATTTACCCAGAAAAGGCTGCAAGTCCTTGACGGATGCTGGCGCAGAACAGAGGCAACTACAGCTATACAGTCTGGCAGGGGGTGTACTCCTTCCAATGAAATTTTGAACCCAAGATAGGGTATTGATGGCTGAAAAAACCGAGACTTGGAGAGATTGCAACGTAGTCCATCAGACTGGAGACCTTGAAAGGGGTCCCCCAAGTTATGAAGGTGCTCTGTGGGCAACAAAGCTGTTACCACAATTGCCAAGTGGCAAATATTGGTACTGATAGAGGCCAAAAGGTGTGTTAACCACCAGCAGAAGCCTGGATTCCTCATCGAAGGAAAATTACAGATATGTGTCCACAAAATCAACTTCAGACACCAAATGTAAAGCCAGCAATTCGTCAGTGAACTTGAATTCAAATAAGTAAGGCACCCGAGGGATTCCATACAATGACAAGTGGGGTGACCCATTCACTGGGCGAAGAACATGTAAGGCTCGGAGGTGATCAAGTTCAGCCTTCAGCTAATCATGAAAGGTGACAGTCACAAAAACATTTTGGCTGCACTGTTGGCTTCATAGTAATGTGTGCCTGTAAAGTCTGAAGCACAACCCAAAACACCAGAAAATAAAGAAGACAATTATTGACAGAGTGATTTGAGTACACGGAAAAGCACAGAGTCTGAAACTAAATTAACCGAATCAGAGATTGAAAATACAAAGGCTGTGAAGGCATCAAGGCCGAATATGTTCACTGCAGGCATATTGTCGACCACAAGGAAAGTGTTCGGACCCACCACAGATTTGTATGCAGTTGAAGTTGTAAATTGTCTCAACACGTGAATGTGTTGATGACATAGTTGTGCAAGGAGCGCTCCACCGGGAATAACTGGGGGCAGCCTAGCCGTGCATAGGTGTGATAGTTTTACAGGTCCCCATACCTATTTGTAAAGTCACAGGTTTGTCAAAAACTTGCACTTCCACAAATAGTTCTGTAGGAGATAGTTGCAATTCCTGAACCAAATTGATTTCCATGTCGACATCTGCCAAAACGGGTTGAGAATGACATACTAAAGCGATGTGGCTCTCCTTTTCACACGAGGTGGAATCAAAAATTTTCAGGACTGGTGCTGACATGTGGAAAGTAGGAGCAGTAGATCTTTGCATTGATAAGTGGCAAGAGCTGCATATCTGATGAGTCAGTGTGCAGAGTGGCATTCAGCTGGGAGAACATATTGCATGTCCTCAGTGATTTCCATAATACTCTGTTTGGTGTGTGGTGATTTTATGATAGATTGGCAAACAGAACAGCATGTGTGTATCAAATTCTGTGCAAATCTCAGAAAACGTGCTACAGAGCCCCTTGCAACGATTCGACAAGTGTTTGAGGTACAGATCATGAGCCGTACGCATGTGTTTGAGTGGCTTGTTCGGTTCAAGGTCGGCTGTACAGACGTCAGAGATGAAAGGTCCATTAGCCACACAATGCCAGACATTGTTGCCAAACCTCAACAATTGGTTCATGTGGATCGACAACAAACCATTCAAGACCTTTCCGATGAAGTGGGACTGGTTATGGAACATGTGAATGGATGTTGACTGAGGAATTGGGCATGCATACTGTCACTGCAAACTAGTGTTGAGGATCTTGACTGCCAATTAGAAGGCACAGCATGTTGAAGTGTGCACGGACCTTTGTCAGACTGCATCTGATGATCCAACCTTCTTGTCACAGGTTATCACCGGCAATGAGAGCTGGATTTACGGTTACAACCCACAGATAAAGCAACAATTGTCCCAGTGGAAGAGTCCAGACTCTCCAATACCCAAAAAAGCAACACAGGTGAAGAGCATGATCATAGTTTTCTTTGATACTATGGGAATTGTGCACAAAGAATTTGTCACACCCAACAAAACAGTGAATTCCGCATACTAATGTGATGTTTTGTGATGGCTCTGTGAAACATGTGGCATCAAGAGAACTGACTGCTGCATCACGACAGTGCGCCTTGTCACTTGTCATTGCTCACCAGGAACATTTTGGCAAAAATCAACATGGCGGTTGTACTGCACCTGCCAGAATTGGCACTGTGCAACTTTGCATTATACCCAAAACTGAAACTGAAGACGAAAGGCCATCAGTTCAACACACTAGAGAGGATTCAAGAAGCATCGCTGGTAGTGTTAACACCCTCAAAGAACAGGACGTCCAGAAAACTTTTGACCAGTGGTATACGCATTGGGACCGGTGTGTACATGCAGATTGGAACTACTTCGAGGGTGATGGTGATCATTAGTCCAAGGGTAAGGATTTCAACATTTGGCAGCATTAGTCCCAAAAAGTTTGGATAGCACCTCGGTATTACAAGTCATTCAGCGTTTTGGACAAGATGCCCTGTCATGATCAACAAAACAGAATTGATAGGATGGTTGAGGATGCTGAGTATTGGAACATCCACGTGGCGCAGACCATTGGCATTGTTTACGTGGTTGTTGCTGGCAGCCGCATACACGGTGATTAGGGGGGTTGTGCACCTCGGTAAAATCGGACACGTCAGATGTGGAAGAGTGAACGTAGTCGGGAGTAATAGCAATGACATCCCCCAGTACCTCAATTTGATCCCCCACAGCACAAGAAATCTCGAAAGATTGAGCAATATGAAGCGCAACAGCTAGCTTAGGATTGTTGAATTGCAAGGCCCATTAGTGCACTTCCCAGTAAGGAGCTAAGTGAAGAATGGCATCGTGGACCTTATCATCAGTGTAGTATTCCCGATGGGTAGCTGTGAAAACGTATGACTATGGCTAAGACCAGTAAGTTCAACTGCCCAAGCGTGGTAAGGTTTCTTGCATGCCTTATAGAACTCAACCTGGGCCACAATAACATGAGTGTGGGACTGATAATAGGAAGACAGCAGGTGGCACATTTCATCAAAAGACATTGTCATGGGTTCCTGCAGGGGAGATAACTGGCATAAAAACTGGTAAATATGCAGTGAAATCCACAACAAAAATAAGGCTTTACACAAATCCGGGTCGGATATGCCAAAAGCAAGGAAGTGTTGTCGCAAGCATTTTTTAAAGGAATCCCAGTCCTAAAGACTGATCAGGACGGCTGGCAAAACGCAGCAACACATGCAGTACCTATTCACCACTCATCATCAAACCCAGAGAACGGAAGCAGAAAAGGAACAGTACCTGATCGAGCAGAAGTGGCCATTAACGCCGCGGGGGGCGAAGCCAAGTTTGTAACAACAGACAAAAGACTATCCATATGGTTTGCCTGTGTCATCGTAATGGCAACTAACTGCCGAAGAGAGTCCACTAGAGACTGTAAGTTGTTATGAAGAACTTGGCCCGTGTCAGAATAGGAATGTTCACAACAGTGGCAAGCAGTTGCTCAATAGCGGATAAGCAGGGTAAACAACGTGTACAAGTTTGACCCCTACTCTTATCACCAATGAAGTAACTTTTCAATAGTGATACAACTAGCACTAGCAGTAGTGCCTGCAGTTGCACATAAGGTAGAGACGATAGATCACTTTCTATAGGGCATAGATGAAAGCAATCAATTCACACTCCTAAAGCAGCATGTAAATTGACTGGAGCACACTAAAACACTGAGCCGTGTTGCAGTTCGGTTGGCTTTCTTGTGCTGGCAGCTGCTAGGTGGGGGGTCGGCCAACACAAGTGCTGCCAGTGTACTCACAGGCGGTGGCAAGCAGGTTGGCTTGACGTGTACCATAATATATAACATTGAGCATTTTAGAGGAAGTATCTGCTTCAGTTGCGCACTTGTTTTGTTATGTTGCATATGACCAGTTTTGAGCTTGTTAAATCCCAACATCAGGTTTATAACCAAATTGACATTTCCCATTAGAAGTGTATGCAGCTGTTGATTTGGTGTGCAACTGAAGTAGTTTGTTCCTCTACAGTGCACTGTATATGCAATTGGTATACAGTATTATGGAATGTATTTGAATTGGTGCACAAGTAGGTGACAGAAAATTTCTTCTGCTGAAGACTCAATAATCATAAACCAGTCCTATTTACAGTGTTTCACCTGTGCATTGTAGTCCATCACAGGGTGTCGCAAGAAGAGACATAAATGGGGAAAAGATCCCAGAGTTTAAAATAGCAAAGGGGAGGAATATCCCCCCAGAGTCAGTAAAAGGACAACAAAGTTGACAAGAGAGAACACAAAATCACACAGAAACACCAGACGACGACAAGAAATGGAACGAAAAAGCTGATGTCTGTGGTTGACCAACCATTAGATTAAAAGAGGAAACCTCAACCACATGGCAACATGTGGCAAACTCCAATCAGAGGACATGAGACAGGAGGAAAACAGTGTACTGAAGCAAAGCTTTAAAGAGAGTGGTAAAAACCCCTGTCACGAATAAAACTTAACACTGAGTCAGCCATTTTGGCATTATCACTTTAAACATCTGTTAAAAGTGCAGGAAAATTAAAACTCTACTGTAGAGCAGCTAAAATAGGGCAGTCCAGCAAGATGTGGGCTACCGTCAAGCGGGAGCCACAGCAACTCACTGGCAAGTCCTCATCGTGAAGGAGATGGCCATGTGTCAGCCAAGTATGCCCAATGCGGAGTCAGCACAGGACTACAGAGGCCCGCCTGGAGGAACGCCACACAGCTGTGGTCTCCTTTACAGCCCAAAGTTTGTTCAGCATGGTCAGGGTACGCCACTCAGTATCCAAAAGCTTAAAAATATGATGACACAACACTGACCGAAGGTCAGAAGGTGGGAAGCCGATCTCCAGAGCAGACTCATCGACAGCCTGTTTTGCAAGTCTGTCAGCATGTTCATTGCCTGGGATACCAACATGACCCGGAGACCAGACAAACATCACTGATCGACCAGATTGGTCAAGGGCAGATAGGGTCTCCTGTATAGCCAGCACAAGTAGTACTGGTCCAGAGCTCACAGGCAACTGAGGGAGTCACTACAGATAAGGAAAGGCTCACCTGTGCAGGACCACACATGCTGGAGAGCCTGGTAAATAGCCACCGGCTCCGCAGTGTAAAAACTGCAGCCATTAGGCAGAGTGTGCTGTTCAGTATGGCTGCCATTAATGAATGAGAAGCCAATGTGGCTCTCAACCATTGAGCCATCCATGTAGATCAGGTCACATCTGGTAAACTCAGCTACAAGAGCAAAGAACCGAATCGTTTGGTCCATGGGCCAAGTCCAGTCGAGTATGCAGCCTTGGCATATACCACATGGGTGTACGTGTATGAGGTTGATACGGAGAAGGAAGAGTGAAAGACTCAAGGTCCAGCAGAAGGGACCAGACACGAAAAACAATTGTATGACTTGATCTGGATATTCATTATTGAGGACGGACGACCACATTAGAGAAAAGCGGACGATAGTTTGGATGGGCTGGCGAACTATGCATGTGGGCTGCATAGGCTGTGAGCAGCTGTTGGCAGATCCGCAAAGGTGGGATCCCAGCTTCCACAAGTAAGCTGTTTGCAGGGCTGGTGCCGCAGACACTCATCGTGATGTGAACCCTACAGTGGGCAATGGGGTCCAGCAAGCGTAATGCTAAAGGTGATGCAGAACCATAAGCAAGGCACCCAAAGTCAAGCTGCAACTGTACCAGCACTGTTTAAGGTTGCAACAGAGTGCAGCGATCAGCACCCCAGGTGGTATGACCCTGGTGGCAGAAAACATTCAGATGGTACCAGCACTCCTGTTTCAGCTGATGAATGTGGGAAGCCGCATCAGCCAAGCTTCAAAGACCACTACGTCAAGTAAGTGGTCATCAAGATAAAGCTCATTGTGACAGTGAACAGTCCAATGCCGAAAGAAGTGGATATCACTAGTCTTGGCCGCGGAAAACTGGAAGCTGTGGGCAAGAGCCCAGGACTGTGCCTTTCGAATGGCTTCATGCAATCTGCATTTGGCGTCTTAGGTGCTGGAGGAGCTAGAATAGATACAGAAGTTGTCAGGGTAGAGAGAAGGGGATACTGATGACCCAACTGCTGTTGCTAAGCCATTAATGGCTACTAAAAAATAAGGGAACACACAAAATAGAGCCCTGAGGAACCCCATTTTCCTGAACATGAGAGGAGGTATGGGAGGCACCAATTTGCACACAAAAGGTAAGGACAGCTAAAAAGTGTTTAATAAAAATAAGAGGGGAGCCCTGCAGACCCCACTCATGCAATGTGTTGAGGATGTGGTGCTGCCAGGTTGTGTCATATGCTATGTGCATATCAAAAAAGTTGGCAACAAGGTGATGGCACCTGGAATAGTTTATGTGGATTGCAGACTCAAGGTACACCAGGTTATTGGTGGTATAACGACCTTGGCAGAAACCTTCATAGTACGGAGCTTGTAAGCCCCAATTCTCGAGGATCCAGTACAACCGCAGACTTACCATATGTTCCAACAGTTTACAGGAAATGTTGGTAAGGTTGATGGGCTGATAACTACCCATGTGAAGAGGGTTCTTGCCAGGCTTAAGCACTGGGATTCGTACACTCTCCTGCCATTGCGACAGGAAAGCACTGTTACACCAGATATGGTTAAAGGCAACAAGAAGATGATGCTGGCTATTCGCTGAGAGTTGTTTCAGCATTTGGCTGTGGATGCTATTAGGCCTGGGGGATGTGTCGGGACATTGTACAAGAGCACTGAGGAACTCCCACACACCAAATGACGCATTATATGCCTACGAGGGTTGGCTGTAAGAGAGGAGCTGCCATTCTACCTGCTCCTTTAATGTACGGGAGACTGGTGGAAAATCTGCAGAGGCAGTGGTGCGAGCATAATGCTCGGCAAACATCTCAGCAAGCGAGGCTGGGTCCGTACATATTACACCATTTGTGGTGATACCAGAGATGCCTGCTGGTGTCTGGTATTACTTTAGTCATCTAAATTTCAACAAGACCTGTGTGGTTTGAAACATTAATTTGTAATGTTTGTCTGTATTGATGATAGAAAATCTTAACTAAATACCAATGTGTGCAATATCACTTTACTGTAGACTGAGGGATAAAGGAGTCCTCCATCATCTCACTGCACGAGGAATATCAGAGCTGTAAAACATAAGCTACCAGTTGAGTTTATAATAGAACTAATATATAGATGATAAATACATATCTTAAGAGGTGCTTATTCATCTGGAGAATCCTGTTTTCGGCTGTGTTGCTACATAGCCACTAATGGGTTATGTGTATATAAATAACTGAATTCAGGTACAACATATTTTTCACTGCCATTTACTTTCACCTGTGGATGTTGTGCGGCGAGATTGTAGGTGTACATGTGAACATTGACTAACAAACCACTGACTCCCCGTGGCTTAAACAGGCCATTATATACACTCTGATAACAAGTACAACAATCCAGCATCGGTTTTTAAATAACACAACAATTACAGTAATTACATTCATAGAATTTAACATTATGACAGGATAGAGTTAAGTAAGCTTCATAATTTAGTATGGCACTGCACATGATTGGTTCATTAATTTATTGTTAATTAACAATTTTGTGAGTAATAACAATGAATGTAGCCTTTACATTAATTGTGCTTTCATTACAGAATATACAAAGTTCCTACCATGTATACAGTAAATACATAACACTTTTAGTCTACTCTCATATAATTTATTTAGTATCATAACTGATGAGTAATATGGGATGTAAACATCATTTTCATTAATTACAACTAATTTCTTCGCTCAGTCAGTATAATATGGTTTGTAATATAAGCAGTAATTTATCTTATACTCAGTTGAGTACATATGAGTACCTGGACTAATTTGGAAATAATGATATACATATTACAATTACAGAACTTAAATTCATTGATTAAAATGTTCTTACCATGTACAGCACTTAATTCAGATATGCAGAATCCTATGGAAGTGCCAGCGTTTACATCAACAACCTTCTAATCAGACTTTACTAGTGTATCTATTGTAATTACAATATAGCTAACATTATAGAAATTAATTCTAGCCACTTCTGGGGGTGGGGAATATGTCCAGCGGCTGTTTTATATTCAGGTTGAGGTACCTGAACCAATAGTGGACACATACCTCTCCTAACACTCCTGTTTCCATCTTTTAATTAACTGATGAGCAAGGGCACAGAGCAGTTTAAAATTTATGAGGTGCTTCAGAGAGGGGTGCCACTTGTATCTCTGTAAGGCCCGCCTGCGTTCTTTAATGGCCTCGGCCACCTCCAGTGACCACCACGGCACTGTCTTATGCCGTAGGCACCCTGATGACTGCAGAATGGTAGCATCTGCAGCAGAAACAATGGAACATGTGGCACTCTCGACCACCACATCGATGTTATTGAGTGGGGGAGGGCCAACAATGGCAGCAGAGGTGTAGTCTTTCCAGTTAGCCCTATGTAGAGCCCACCTGGGCAGGTGCCCTGGGGGAGTGACAAAAAGTTGGGATAATGATCCCTGCCATACAAGTCATCGTGAACTCTCCAGTGGATGAATGGCGGAAGGCTCTGGTTGCAGATTGACAAATCAATGGCCAAGAACATGCCATGCGCCACACTAAAATGTGTGGGCACAACAGTATTTAAGAGGCAGAGGTTGAGTTGAGAAAGTATGTCCTCAACAAGTCTGCCACAGCCAGAGATTGAGGAACCACCCCACAAGGCATTGTGGGCATTAAAGTCTCCCAATAGCAAGAAAGGTGAGGGGAGTTGCGATGTAAGTGCAGCCAAAACATTCAGAGTGTCATCGCCATCTGGAGGGAGGTAGAGACTGTAGATCATGATCTCCTGTGTTCTTACCCTGACAGCCACAGCTTCTACAGTTGTCTGAAGGGGCACGGGTTTGTTTTAGACAGAGGTAAGGACATATACGCACACTCCAACAGAGACCCTGTTATACATGCTACAATTACAGAAGTATTCCTATACCCACAAAGGGCAGGGGTCTGCATTGCTGGAAACCAGGTTTCCTGGAGGTCAATGAAGAAAGCAGCTGTTATGCTCAAAAGTTGTTGCTGTGCATGTCCTTTAAACCCACATTGTTTCCTTGTCCCTCTCCTTCCCTGCTCTTTGTCAAAATGGTTGCGAAAGCTTGCATTTATGTATGTGTGTTTTATTTATGTTATTGTCGCATACCTGTGCTCCTTCATCTGGTAATTAAACCTCATCTAGATTTTTATATATATTTTTCCTGCTATGAATTTTTCCCTCTATAATATATATATTCCAACCATTTCCTCCACCGACTCTCCACAGTTCCCATTCCTTTACCACCTGGTACCATGCTTGTCACAGTTGATGCCACCTCCCTCTATATCAACATTCCCAATTCTTATGGCCTTGCCACTGTTGGAACATATTCACAATATCCTGCCGACTGCAAGCCCACAACCTCCTTAGTTGTCATGACCAACTATATCCTCACTCGCAATTATATCCCTTTTAACGTATAACCTACAAACAAATTCGTGGTACAGCCATGGGCACCCAATGGCATCCTCCTATGCCAACCTGTTCATAGGCCATCTAGAGGAATCCTTCCTGACTACCCAGAATCCCAAACCCAGCATCTGGTTCAGATTAATTGATGATACCTTCAGGATCTGGAGTGAAGGTGAGGACACACTATCCACATTCCTTCAAAACCTTAACACCTCCTTCTCCATTCACTTCACCTGGTCCTACTCAACCCAACGTGTCACCTTCCTCAACGTTGACCTATTCCTCAAAGATGGCCTTATCAGTGCCTCTGTCCACATTAAACCTACCAACCATTTACAATATCTCCATTTTGACAGCTGCCACCCATTCCACACCAAAAAGTCCCTTCCGTACAACCTAGCCACCCGTGGTCGTCGCATCTGCAGTGACAAGCAATCCCTCTCCAAATATGCCAAACACCTCACTGACCGCAATTACCCTCCAAACCTTGTCCAGAAACAGATCTCACAGGCCCTATCTGTCGAGTCAACCTCCAACTCCCGCACACCCACTGTCCAGCCACAAAGGAGCACCCCTCTCGTGACCCAGTATCACCAGGACTGAAGCAGTTAAACCAAGTTCTCTGCCAGGGTTTCAACTACCTTTCATCCTGCCCTGAAATGAGAAATATCCTACCAAATATCCTCCCCAACCCTCCTACAGTGGTATTCCGCTGCCCACCAAACCTATGTAATATTCTTGTACATCCGTACTCCATCCCTGCCCCAATCCCTTACCTCATGGCTGCAATAGACCTAGATGCAAAACCTGTCCTATCCACCATCCCACCACCACCACATACTCCAGCCCTGTCACTGGAATTTCCTATTCCATAAAAGGCAGGGCAACCTGTGAAAGCAGTCATGTTATCTATAAATTGAGCTGCAACCACAGTGCAGCTTTCTATGTCAGCATGACTACCATCCAGTTATCTATCCGAATGATTGGCCATTGTCATACTGTGGCCAGGAGACAGCTAGACCATCATGTTGCAGAGCATGCAGTGCTGCATAATATGACTCACTTCAATGACTGCTACACAGCCTGTGCCATATGGATCCTCCCCACTAACACCAGCTTTTCTGAATTGCGCAGATGGGAACTCTCCCTACAACATATCCTACGCTCCTGCAATCCCCCAGGCCTAAACCTTTACTAATTCCTGGCTCTACCACCCTCTCCTTCCTCTCCCTGCCAATCTCTATCCTTACATTCATCTCTCATTCTGCCACAAATTTCATTGCCTTCCCTTCCTTCTGCACTTTCTGTCAGACAGCACTGGCACATTCCCCCCACCTGTGCCACTCATCCCCCCTCCTCTCCTGCTTCCATCTCCTTGCCACCTCCTCACCCCCACCACTGGTTACTTCCACCTAGGATGCTGGGTAGTGCAGATCGGCCACAGTGGCTGGAGATGGCAGTCGTGTCTGCGTCTCTAACTGATGAAGGCAAAAAAGGCCGAAAGCTATAATGTTGTTGTCTGTTATTTGTACCTATCTGTGGCTCATCGGACATCTCTCTGGTGAGTAAGCAAACCAATCCTCCTCAAAAATATTACTGAATCCTTTCTGGAATTTCCATTATATAATATTGTCTGGTTTTTGCAGCAAACCCTTCAATTCTTATTGGTTTTTTGTCATGGATGCTTACTCTAACTTCCCTTAATTCATGAGCTGCCCTACTATGTCTATGGCCATGACTATTCAGTCTCTTTCAAAGCTTTTTGCCATTGAAGGTCTCCCTCACACTTGGCTTCAGACTACGGCCCTCAGTTTACCTCTCTTCTTAACAGGATATTTGTGCCCACTCTGGGGTCCACAATGTTTCTACTCTGCCTTTCCACACCCAGTCTAACAGTGAGGCAGAGCAACTAGTATGCACTTTCAAAGTCCAAATGCTCAAGTATGTGGTATCTTTTTTTGTGAACGATGCTGTGCTTCGATTTTTATCTTCTCGCCACTTTACACCAATGGGTGATCATAGTCCCACTGACCTACCCATGACCGCCAACTGTGGACGCTGCTACAACTGCTCATATTGCGACCACGGCCCGCCACAGTGCCATCATTCTCCTGGTTCTGCCATCTGGATGTGGGGTTTTGGACACAGCCCCCACTGGCTGTCATGCATCATCACGGACTGCCGACACATATGCCTCAGTGTGCACGGCAGGAGGCTTGGCACGCTGCCACTGGGATGAGTTATGCTCCCGGTCTCCCTTCCAGGCACCCCATCCAGCGCCTCTGCCAGCATCGGTGGTTCCTTGCCCTGTGCTCACCACGATTGTGTGTCGTCAGTGGTACTAACACCTATCCTGAATACGGCCCCCCTGACCGCAGTGGCACCTGCAGATGCCGATGGCAGCTTCACCTTGCCGGCTGTTGTCTCTGCTGCGGAGGGGCCACCGCTGCATGACCACACGCCCAGCAGTCTGGCCCTGCTGGACCAGTACCAGCCAACTCGACCGAGCTGTTGCCCCCGTCATCTCTAGTACTGCATTCGTCATTGGTACTGGGCTCTCCTATCATAGCGGGCTGCATCCCACAACGAATGAGCCACCATCGATAGCCAGGCCCCACCAGTATCACCCCTATGGCCAGGTACTGATTCACATCTCCTCAACAAGCACGCACTACTACTACTAGTGCTAATTGTATCACTATTGAGAAGTTACTTCACTCAATATACTCAGTTGCAGATGTTTGGCGACTGTTGAATCTTGTGCATATACAGTCTTACATTATAACAATTCAGCTAGTGAACTTTGGCTATCTGTTTTCAAGGTAATTTTACACTTATTATAAACTTATGTCAATTTTATTTAATCATTTTGAATAAGTCCAAATGACTTGAAATAGGTGCAGTTTACATTAAATTTGCTAGAGATAATTAGATTGTACAGTCTATGTTCCTTAGTGCATTCATGCAATACAGGTAACAAAAAAATCTTGAAAATGTGAATTTCATTTCCTACAACTGTAATTTACAATTTGCCACCATTTCAGTATTTTTAAAATGTAACTGGACATATTTATAAAAACGTTATTTCATTGATTAAGTGATTCAGATACAACTTGCCTGTATTACAAAAAGGGTTAAATTATTGTTTGCAATGATTTTTAATATAGACTGGGAATTAATTGAAGAAATGCACTTGATGTTTAAGGGAACTGTAAAATTGCCAAAGAGGTTTGCCTAATTTTAATTATTACTACACAGAAGCTTCCCCCCCCCCTCCTCTAGATTCTATGGACTGAAGGATGTGCATGGATGTATGTATTTATTGATTTATGATACATCTTCATTATGACAAGATTTTTTTTATTAACAACATATATATGCAGTATAAAATTACAAATACTGTAAGACAACAATTATCTAAAAATAATTACATTTTTCCATTTTATTTATACAATGTTATCTTCAAAATTATTATACAAGCTTTTGTGTACTTGCAAAAAGGTGAGTACACAAGACCTTTTTGAAGGTTACAGTGTAACAATCTGACAGTCATCTGCTACACTGTTTCTTTTTCACAGTTATGCCCTTCCCATTATCAAACTGATAATTGACAGGAAGAGTTCACATTGCAAAACAAGTTTACTTCTTTTTCAATGACTCAAGATAAAGCTCAAGACCCTTCTGTACTTTAGGATCATTTACAAATGTCAAGAATTGATTCAAGTCCAATTCTTTATTCTTCACTAACCAGTTAATTGTTTCTGCTCTGTACTGAATTTTGGTCATACTTCGTGCCACAGCTGAAAAATGCAAAAGTTACTATTATACAGTGAATACCCAAACTCAGTCATCAATAAGTCTATATGTAATGAGTTCATGAAGTACCAGAATTATTACAATGCTGCCAGCAAAATAAACACTGAAAAACCACTACAATTAGTCAAGCAACATATTAATTTTTTTTAAATTATACCCATACTGAAAAAACCCTACAGTGTAAACTTCTGACACAATTACAGCTCTCTTTTAAGTGAAGTTTAAACTTCTGTGAAGAAAAATGAAAGGAAGATGGGGATTTAACATCCCATCAATTATGTAATTGGGGACGGCTCGAACCTCAATTTTACTGAATCAAATCCGAATACCGAATCTTAAATAACACGTGCTGAATTCCAAACCTGAATCGAATCTTCTGAATCTCAAACTCAAATAATCTGTCAACTCAAATACATGTATTTAAAAAGAATTACTACTCTATCACAGCCAGTGGTGAAGATAAAGCCTTCTGGGATGGATCCCAAATGACAGTATCACAAGAAGATTTAATAAATAAAAAATTCATTTAGATTTTTATTTTAAATCTTAAGGATTTTTTAATACTCCTCCCTCCGCTTAAAAGAAATTTGTAGGCTATGAAACATTTAGCGATATATGTTGCTTAGGTGCTCTGAAAGATAAAGTTTCTTCACTCTATTACAAACTGTTTCATTTTGATGAAATAAAAAGTAATTGCATTACGAAGTCATATAAAGGAAAGGATTACTTCCCTCCTTTTTTTCTAAGGAGAAAAATCAAAAATAAAACCTGAAAAGATGAGTACATATTTTGGAAGTCGGAAAAATAGATTCTTAAAAAATAGGATGTGTAAATGTTAAAAAATCTTATAGTAACATATCAGGCTTTCCATAAGTGACAGACAGGACATTCAGACACAGATATATCTGCGTTTATTCAACATGTAATATTTAAATTTGTATTATTCTTATGGCGAAGAGAGTGTGGAATTCATAGGAACAATCCCTTGCCCCTAAGAGAACAACACGTAAGTTGTAGCACGAAGGCAGTTGTTGTAGCGTCAGGCGTATGGACACAACACAGGCTTGCCAATCAGCTTTACGTAGGCTAGTAGCTTTTAGATGAGACTTCAAATATATGGCAAACTAAATGCGGAAATATAAAACAATTTTATTACACTTATAAAACAAATTTTATGAAATGTTTATAATAGCAATTAGATACAGGTACGGTAATTCTGAGTCACTATCACTTGATTCCTTGTTATTCAATTCCTTTGTAGTACAGAGCATCATCCCTCGTACAATGTAGTGTATTTGGTATCAAACATTTTTAAATGCCTGCTACGCAATCTGATTTGGAACCCACATCCATGTATCATCATTCCATTGGCACACTTTCATGTTTTACATGACCCATTGGTGTCAGTTGTCTGTCGCTTTTCGAAAGCCAGTTGGTGTTCGTGTGTTTAAGCTTGACTTTAAACGACTTATTGAAACAGACGTCAAGTAGTTGCTGATTTGAGAACATCCTGCCTGAATGGTGCAAGATTAGAATTTTTTCCCCCCACATAATAAATAACTTTCTTCTTGAAATCCTAGTGCTGCATTACAGTTCACATACCCCAGCACTTCACAAAATTCGACAAAACAATACATGAAATCAGAATGAGGTAACTTGTGTAAGAATCCTAAAATCTTATTTATTGTTGGAATTTACATTAAAAAAATTATGTTTGTTGCTACTAATATTTCACAGGTTGCTACATTTTATATTTGCACCTGCAAAGCAAGCCTGTGTAGCACCGCTTACATCAGATGGGAAAAGTTACTTGTGGCATCTCCTAGTGCCACTTTCCAGAACTTTGTTCGCTTTGTACTTTATTTAAATCACAGGCAGTTTTTGGACCCAAAAAACCAGGAAAAATGGGGCTCAGATTCGGGTAAATACGCTAGATTGTTTTCACAATAGCCACACAACTGTCTAAATTCAAAGTAAAATCGTTTTGTTTTATGACGTCACATCTTTCAGCGGATCTATGGAAAATAAACTAAATAACACAGAGGAAAGTGCACTGTTATGCAAAGTAAAGTACAACATTCGTAACTGAAGGTTTCCATATAACACTTTGAATTCGGGATTCGGTAGTATTCGGCCATTATGCATCGAATCCGAAGCTGGATTCGGCCGAACCACTCTGACACCCCCCCCCCTTTTTTTTGGTTAAGGATGGGGAAGGAAATAAGCCATCCTTACATTTGCCTGGACCGTTGTAGGAAAATCACTGAAAACTACAATATAGATGGCCAGAGGTGGATTTGAATAGCTGTCCTTCGAATACAATTCCAGGGTGTTGAGCAATGCGCTTCCTCACTCAGTAAAGATCTGTGGACTTTGGAAGTTAGAGATGAGTACTTGTCTGGGATGGTTAAAAAGAGAGACTGCTGTAATCTACCAAAAAATGTAAAAGTTTACACTATGCTCATTTATAAAAACATTAGTTTACAATTTCCAGCTTTACTTCTTTATAGCCACAGAAGATTAAATCGCATGCGAGTGTTCAGTGTGTTACTCTGAATTTTGAATATACATTTCAGTTTAGAAGAGGAAAACACCACTACCGTCTCCTCCTCCACCTTCTACAACTCATTGCTATTATCAGTCACTAATAGTTTTGTCCAATGTTGGATTTTTTTTTTTTTTTCTTTCAAAGTGCAAAACTTTACATTTCTAAACATTTATTGAGAGATGTCATCATACATAGCTGGACTAGCAAAAAGCCTGAGGATACTATTAAAATTGTCTGACAGGTCATTTATGTACAACATGAACAGTAAGAGTTCCTACACACTTACCTTGAAAACTCTTGCAGTTACTTCTACTTCTGTCTATGATTTTATCTAAGTTAATACAAACATCACATCAAGAAATCCTCTATCCAGTCACACATCCCATATGATTCTACTTTTGATAATAAGTGTATATGTTGGTACTAAGTCAAATAATTTTTGTAAATGTGGGTTATAGGAAAAGATAAAATCTTCACGTAAGATTTCTGACTACAGTATAACCTAATAGAGGTATGCATATTGATAATGATAATGCTTGCTCATATTCTGTCTAGTGTGCCACACTTGGGCTCAGCTAGTTCGA
Source organism: Locusta migratoria (assembly GCA_026315105.1). Classification (NCBI taxonomy): domain Eukaryota; kingdom Metazoa; phylum Arthropoda; class Insecta; order Orthoptera; family Acrididae; genus Locusta; species Locusta migratoria. Next base: position 493,058,277 of record CM048746.1, on the reverse strand, counting down.
GTATGAATTCTTTGAACGCAGCTGTGCTAGATCGAGGCAGGGAGGGCAGAGACCGCCCAGTCTGGTGTGCTCACTGCTCTGCTGTTGTAGCTGACACAGCAGCCCTGTGTGTCCGAAGGCTGATGCTGATTCTGATACAATCTATTCCTTCAGCTGATGGAACTGATCTCAAACCATTTTAGTTGTGCCATACATGAATATTCATGCATGTTATAAAAATAAAATAATGGAACCAGTTGTATGTTTTAGTTGTTACAACCTCCATGCAAGTTTACTGTTGAATGCGATTTCAAGCAAAATAAATTTCAAACATCTGCAAAGTTCTATAGTCATTCATACAATATAACCTGGAGATTGAAAGTAAGAAATGGAACAAAATAAATATGATAACGGCAATCTGACCACTCACATAAAATTATATAATCACTGATGTACATTAAAATATTTAATGTGTCATGATCAATGTTTCAGGCATTTAAGATGCCAGAAAAAATGTTGCAAAATGGGATCCACCTAACTGCTTCACAATTTTTTGTGACATCTTAAAACTGGTTAAGAATTAATTTTTTTCTATGAAATAAGGTAAATCTGCCGCAAGCAAATCAAAGGTTCAAATGTTTGTAGAGCTTATGGGACTTAACTATGGGGTCATCAGTCCCTAAACTTACAAACTGCTTATGAACTATCTAATACTAAGGACGGCACAAATATCCATGCCCGAGGGGGATTCGAACCCCTGACCATAGTGGCCGTGCCGAACGTGACTTGCGCGCTGCACACCGCTTGGCCAACGTGGCTGGCACTACCACAAGCACATGATTTTCCACTCAAATGGGTTGTCAGCAATGAAAAATTGGATAGTTAAAAATCACACAATGTTCCGATACCATTTTGTGCACTGATAGTAACTTGTTTTAGTCTCCTTTGATGTTTGACACTATAAGGTCAAGTTGTACCAATTCCATTGATTTGTGAATGCGACATATACACCATTGTATTCCATGTCTTTACTTACAAAAAACCACAGACATCAGTGTCTGTACTATTTAGAAAACTCTTTTGTAGTTTAAGTACATTTCACTTGTAGTAATGTATAACGTAAATCTAAGCGATCAGTAAGCTACACACTGTCAGACTTTTCAGTGTAAAAGAATATGTGAAAAAAAAGGGGGAAAAATTGAGTCATTCATAGACACTTTACGAATTATGAAAAGGTTAATGTTTTATTGAAAAGCTAATATTTCACAAAAAGAGAGAGAAATGAAATACTGCTTACTTTCTGCAAAATCATTGGTCCACATTGGTGGACTACAAATCTTATACGAAATGAAAACTAATGATTTTCTTTTTTTTTCCTCAGGAAAAAGAAACACTTTGGTTAAGAAAAAAAGTAGTAGTAGTACATAAATGATGTGACATAGTATTTTACTACTTCAAGTGTCAGAGGAGTAATTTGTCCCTTTCTTAGAGTAGACAGTTAGGCATTTTTAGCATTGCATGCTCGAATGAGTACAAGGAAAATCGAATGCAGCTGATCTTTGCAAGCCAAGTGAGTACATTGACATCTACTGGATTGTCGGGGAACTACATGCCTGTTCAGTTTGAGTGAGCATAGATGCCAGATGCAGACTCAACAACCTAAGTACTGTAAAGTCAGTGCAGTTTTAACCAGTTGGAAATAACACAAAATGGAAACGTGAAACCTTCATCAAATGAAAGAAATTCTCACCATGTTTATGTTACATATTTTTCATTTGTTGTGCAACTGCAAGTAATGATATTGCATGAAATTAAGTAAAGTCATAAAGTGATGGTGCTATTTAAACCTGTCAGAGAAGCAGTGAAGTAAGATAGAATTGTGAAACCTTCACCATATGAAAATATTTTTTTTTGTCAAGTTTGCATACCTGTTTCATGTTTTTTTCTGCATCTAAATACATCTAAACAATAGTCTATATCATTCCGCGCATATTGAAAGAAATGTCTAGGGGCTTCAAGTCCAGGGATCATGGTGGTCATGTTTTAAATCCACCTCTTATTATCCATTGCTGAAGAAATGTTGTATCCTGAAACTCTGAAACAATTCTGTTATAGTGTGCAGAAGTGCCATGTTATTGGAAGAACTTTTTGTCTTGAATTTGAGGCACTGCATACACTTGCAACATATCTAGATAGTAGCAAACTTCGCAGTTTGCTTTTCAAAGAAATACGCGCCCATAGTTTTATCATAAATCCCTGTAAATTGGTACTCAAAGCAGGCAAGAGGGTTTTCAAAAACCCATTTTCTTACATTATAGTGATGATAAGTGGCCACACACATGGAATGTGATCTCATCACTACACACTATCCTCTCAAGGAATTGCTCATCCTTTTCCATCTCATGAAGCATAATAAAATCATCTGGGTGGGAAGCTTGTAACAACTTAAGTCTGTAACCTGTAAAACAGACGTTTAGCTTCAACAGTATTATCACTACCCAAATGCATATCAGAATGTTTTTGGTCCAACAACCAGCCAGTATCCTACAACTGCTGATCCCATTGTCTGATGGTATTTCTATGAGGCAGGACTTCAGTGTTCATACATTGATATTCACACTTAACAGGTATCACAGATTTAAATGTAGCAAGACACTGAACACGCTGAACTTTCCTTTGCACCATCCACATCTTCATTGAAGTTGCCTGGCATGCTGCAGCTACATAATTAGCTTTGTTTTATTGTTGCATCATTACATGTACATGGACAAAAATGAAAATTACCTAATATAAACTTCGGAGTTTTCCCTTCCATTTTTCCATCATCTGTTGTTGCCTTTCTGTGGCCAGTTAAAACTTCTATGACTTCACAGAATGTATAAGCAAGTTTGAGAAACATAATTATATTGATGAAGAACAGTACATAAGTTACTAGCTCACAAGTTTTGTAACCCGAGTTCGATTCAGTTTGGTTATAATTAATGTAGCCGCAGTGGAGCGGCCAAGTGCATTGAGGGGCTATGCTCCGATGTGCGAGGCCGTTCCCCGTCGAGGGTTCGAATCCCCCCTCGGGCATGGATGTTTGTGCTGCCTTTAGCATAAAGTAGTTCATAAGTAGTTTGTAAATTTAGGGACTGTGACCCTGCAGTTAAGTCCCATAAGCTTTACAAACTTTTTTAAATAGATATATATAATTAAAATTGTTAATTTCCATAATTTGGGGCAGTTTTGGATGAAAATAATATTTCAAAATAATCTAGTAATTAATTACCTAGAGATGTTACAATACATTTTTAGTGTGGTACTTTTCACACCAAGTATTTTTCGGCAATAAAATTTTCTCAAGATAAGCTTCAGAGCAAATTGTACTTCATTCTAGTTTTTGAATACATGTTATATTCTTCTCAATTTTGATGTGTACGAAGCATACTAAATCACTGGGATGGAAAAAGGGATACGAAATTCATGCTGCACAATTTAAATGTGCTGTAAATGCAACTTCTTTCATTGCTGAAGTAATACAGGAGCACTGAAATATTCAAATAAAAATAGTTTTAGTAGTCAAATGTTCAGCACTAAACACATTTATAATTTTTCTGTACTGTAATTGCTATTTTTTTGTGTTTTTTCCTTTCCTTCGCCCCATACGGACAAGATATTTCAGGAATTTCAAACATTCATATTCCTGCATCTCATAACATTGTTTGAGCCAAGTCCGTGTGACCCATCTCATGACCTCTACTTATATGCAGTTCTGACCTGAGAAGAAAGTGAAGTCCACTATTTGAACAGACAAACAAGATGTATTTGATAAGTATTGGCACTGCACAGCTTGCCACGTTTGATTCCGCAACAAACAATAAGCTTATGACAAACATTTAGTGCTATTGAGTCCAAATGATTTTTGAGTTAATTTTATTGAATTTACAAAACACAGTTTTAATAAATTACTTACGTGAAATTTTGGCAAATTGTCCTATGAATTTTTCAGCTTTTGCAATGGCATCATTAGCATCTGAAGCCACTTCATCAATAAGACCAATCTTCAATGCCTCGTCTGTGGTGAACATTTTTCCCAGAGTCAAAGCCATTTCTGCATCACGCGATTTAACAACATCTCTAAACGATAACTGAAACCTATTAAATTCATGTCCAAAGTAAGCTACTATGCCATAAAAAGTGGTAGAAATTATAACAATATTATTAACTATATTTTCTCATTTAGAAAATATACGAAGCATATTCCACAAGTAAGGTCTGTTTGATCATAATAAACACATCATCCTTGAAAAAAAAAAAGTTTTATTGACAATAATATCTGACTACATATCTAATTCAATTTTCCACATAATCAGCATTCAAAGCATACGCTTACTGTAATGCTACACCAGCCGCCTGGGACCTGAACTAGTTGGTAACGCTCGGCTTGAGTTTGTCAATTTGAAACTATTGTCCACCAAGCTATCTTTTCAAATGCAGGAAGAGGAAATAGTCGCTTTGTGCAAGATTGGGCCTGTACAGTGGGTGGTCAAGGAGTTTCCAATGAATTCTTGAATCTTATATCTTTGGTTTTGACAGCAGCATGCAGGCATGTGTTGTAATGCAGGAGAATGATGCCAGATGACGCTTCCCCGTAGTGTTCATTTTGAATCACGGGTCACAGTTTGGCGAGCATTTCACAGTATATGTCAGCTGTAATGGTTGTCACACAGTCCATGAATTCGATCGAAAGAACGTTCTTTTCATCCTAAAACATGGTAGCCATCATTTTGCAAGTTGTGTACAGCGACAGCTTACACTTTTTTGCTGTGGGTGAACCAGAATGACACTATTGAATTGACTATTTCGATGATGTGTTTGTGTATGTTATTCACATCTCACCTTCCATAACAGCTTGTTTTCCCACATTCTTTCCATCCTGTCTTTAGCACTTCAAAAACTGTCATGCACAATTCATTTGTCGCTCTTTGTGATGACCAGTGAGCAGTTGCTGATATCCAAGCTCTTCAGTGACAATCCTGTAAAGTGGTTCCAGCAAAACTTGGGAATACCATAGCCAATGCCAACTGATAATTTCAAAATTTATGGTAAACATTATCAACAATGTCATTAGGCTGTGTACTGGGCCTGCCACTTCACTAACCATTGTGCACATTTATGCAGCCATATCAAAATTCTCAACACCACTGTCAAACTTATTATGGAATGTACGACTGTTTGCAGTTAATTTCATACATTCCGCGAATATTAATATATAATAACTGCAGGATCGAAAATGTTTTCTTTTCTTTCAGACTTGCACTTACATATACTTATACAGAATGAATCTTTCTTCAGTGCAGAGGCACTTCTAGGCCCTTTCTCTTAAAGAAATCTGTTTACAAAACTAGAAGTTTGAGTAATAGTATGCAGGTTAAAGCTGAGAATTTGTATCTGACAGAAGATGTGCTTCAGTAATCTACACAGTTGTGGTGACCACTGAGCCCCCAGTGGTGTAGGGGTCAGCGTAATTGCCTAGGAAATGGGATATCCAGGTTCAAATCACAGCTGGGTATGCATTTTCAACTTTACCCATTAACAGTTACTGACAATACTTCTGCCAGCAAAAATCAAATCACACTGTCCACTTCATGACTGGTGGGAATTTTGACTGTTCTGGCCATTTCGATCTGCTCTCATTGCCAGGCAAATGCCTATTGTGGAATACCAGCACTGCTGTATGTTCCCAAGGAGTTGGTAGAGAGCCAGCAGGTGTGAAATGTCATTCAAGCCTATCATCTGTAACATATTGATCACTGGACTGTACTTTTGAAATATGCCTCATAATTCAGAAAAGTTTGAATGTTACTATTTCAGGTGAATTATTCTTAATGTTTTTGGCAGGTGGAAGAAGGTTAAATAGGTTGGATCAGGTCAAGAGAAAGAGAAATAGGAATTAAGGAAATGTGGTGAAATGACTCTTACAACTCTGAATAGCTGAATTAAAGTACTCAAATAATCTTTTTTTAACTCTCAAAAATTTTGGTTGTTGCAGGAAAAAGAAATAATACTATCCACCACACACACAGAAATTAATTTTAACAATATGCTGATAATTTTTTAATCCTTTTGATATTTATTCAGAGAGATCATTAGTATATAATGAAGGGCTAAAGTATGCATCAGCTTTGTGCAGCTAGTCAACTGTAGCCATTTAAATGGATGACCTCTTCACTATGAAACATATTTAAATCAATTAGGGAACAAGTTCAAGGAAGTAAAGAAAAAAGTGAACAAAGTAAAACATTGCATCAACAATAATTAAAGATTACAGCACTAGCCTTGAGCAGACAAGGTTAAATGAATAAACCACCCATGTCTTTTTCCAAAGAAGCATTCTGGCATGGTTTTCAAGAAATCCCACATTTACAGTATAAAGCTCTATCTACTGTGTGCAGACAGTGGAAAGTTCAATACTAGAATGTAAGAGGGTGATGACTCATAGAGTCATGGAAAAGAAATACAATTTCACTGTGATTCAGAGATATTCCAAAAATCTATCTTTCAGATAGTGGAAGAGAAAATTTGAATATTAATTAGGTCTTAATACTTTGTGGGTTAGTTCACTCTAGCATTCTAGTAAGAATTGTAAAGCATGCAAATTATGGTACATTTGATAAATTACTTAAGACAGGAAGCAGCGACAGCTGAGCTATAAAAATATGCTACAATAATTTGTATTCAGCTACATGTCTGTGAGTAATACACACTGCTGAGATCATGACTGCCTGGTGTGAATAGGAAATATAATGTGAACTCCTGTTGGTCATCATAGACACTAGTCAAAAGCCTCTTACTACACCAAATGAAAAACTTCAGCAATCTGTCTTGATATTAAAACCAATCTACAGTTTTATTCCAATGTTGATCAAATTTTTGCACACTTTAGCTTCAAAACCTGTAAAGGTAGGCACCACCTATGATAAGTCATTAATCTTGAAATGCATTAAGAATGGCCTTATCATGCAACCATGTTTCATTGTAATCCCCCTCCCCCCCACCCCCAATATAGTAGACTGACTTATACCAAATTTAATACACAGTTCAAAAGAGATGAAGTCCAACAATGAGCAGTGCAGAAAACTGCTGAATCATTTACCATGTGAAAAATGGAACTTTATTCATCTACTATCTGAGAAAGAGAACACTTTGTGACTTATAAATAACTAAACCCACAATTTAAGGAACCTTCTCAACAACAACCACCAACAAAATAATGACAGGGAAGAAGGGTGGTTTTTTTTTTTTTTTTTTACTGATTTTCCACTGTCTCTGCCATTTCCGGAGACCCTAAAGCTCCTTTGCAGAAAAATCAACATGTCCAAAAGCAATGATCATGCGATACCCAGCTCATTATTCATACACGAAGCCCAGAGGGCAGTAGATACAGGATCCCAGGTAGATTCCTCATTTCTTGACTTCAGCAAGATTTTTTACACTGTTCTGCACTGTCACCTGATGAACAAAGCGTGAACATATGGAATATCAGACCAAATGTGTGACGTGACTGAAGTGTTTCCAGCTAACAGAACACAGCGTATCATGTCTTTAGACATTAAAGTGAATATAGATCCATGCCAGGGTAGTTTATAGGGCCACTGCTTTTCACAATATATATAAATGACCTAGTAGATAAGATCAGAAGTTCAATAAGGATTTATTGAGAAGTCACAACACTTGAAAGGCATAGTGAAATGTAGGGTGATCTGCAGCATATGGACAAATGGTGGAGGGAGTGGCAATGGAGCCTGACCATAAATGTCATGGGCTGCATTTACATAGAAAGAAAGATCATTTATTATATAGATACACAATAGTGGAACAGACACAGGATGCATTTATTGGAAGTAGATGTAAGATGTGATTTAAATGGAACGATCATGTAACTACTAACTCTGTCCACAACACATTTCCTAGTATTCCATTGAATTTACCTGGAAAATTGTCCTGCAGTAATATATATTGTTCAAGAGGTATTATATTATAAGAACTAGCTGCATGAAATCGAAACTACAGGACGACATATATGACAGATGATTACCAAGCTGCAGCCAGGCATGTACAATAGACAATCACTTTCACATAACTTAAATTTTCAAACATGGCCTTCATCAGAAAAAGATAAACATACATTCACAGAATCACTCACATATCTCATGCACACATGAAAACCCCCCTATGGCAGTTCTGGTGTGAATAGCAATAGGATGTCAGGCAAAGGTGGTAACAGAACATTCTGTGCTGCACACTGAAGTATAAAGGCTCTGATAGGCAGGAATGTGAGATGCAGCTTGGATTGCAGCGTAGGGAAGGGGGTCAAGGAGTGAAAAAGGGGAGGTGTAAAGGTGAGAGAGAGAGAGAGAGAGAGAGAGAGAGAGAGGGGGGGGGGGTCTGGTTAGGCATGAGGTGTAGGGATGATAAGTTATCTTGAGTTGAGGCCAAGATAGTTGTGGGACCATATAATGTGTTGTAGGGGCAACTCCCATCTGTGAGGTTCAGAAGATTCAGTGATGGAGGGAAGGGTCCAGATGGCCCGAGTTGTAAAGCAGCAATTGAAACCAAGTGTGTTTAGCTCAGCTGCATGCTGTGCCACAGAGTAGTAGATTTTGTTTTTGGCCAGTCTGGCAGAGGCCATTCATCCTGATGGTTGGCTGTTTCATTGTCACACCAATGTAAAAAGCCATTCAATATTTGCAGCTAAGTTGGGAAATCACATGACTGCTATCACAGGTACCTCCGCCTCTGATGGCATAGCATAAGCCAAGGTGGTTGGTTTTGGCACATCTTGCATCAGCATCTACCCCTATGGTAAGGGTAGGGATTGGGAGTGACATAGGGATAGACTAGGAGGTTGGGTGGGTGATGAAACACCACTTTAGGATGGGTCAGAAGGGTCTATGTTAGTATGTCTCTCATTTCAGGGCATGATAACAAATAATCAAAGCCCTGATGAAGGATGTGGTTTAGTTATTTCAGTCTGAGTAGGTATTGAGTGACAAAACGGCCATTCCTCTGTGGCTGGTTACTGAGGGTGCAGGAAGGGTCGGTGGTGTGTGGGAATATGGATTGTAGGTCAAGTTGGACTTTTGAGATGGGGTCATCTTGGCATAACTTCTAGGTGAAGGAATCAGACAATTGGCAGAGGCCATCTGCCAAGTAGTCACTGCAATTCATCACAACAGTGGTGGAACATTTGTCTACAGGGAGGTTGATTAGGTTGGGATCTGTTTTGAGGTTGTGTAAAACTGTTCTTTATTCTGCCGAAAGGTTGGTGTTCTTTGGAAGGGACTTGGGGAAGGACAGTGATGTCATGTTGGAGGTGAGGAATTTGTGGAAGGTGACCAGGAAGTGCTTGGTGGGAGTGAAGAAGGTCACTGTTGGATATTGGTATGAAAAGAGTCAGGGTTTGGTTGGAATGATTGGTGGCAAAGTAGTGTTTCCATTACAGTGATCGGCAGAAGGAGAGAAGGAATTTGACAGGTGCAACATGGTTAAATGGAAACAATTTTTTACTGAAAATCTACCATGCCTTCCCCAACATATACATTCTCATAACTGATGAAAAGTCCAGGTTGGAATTAACAATATAGCAATAAGGACAGTTTACAATTCACCACAAAGATGTGACAACAAGCTGCGACAGGCATATATAAATATAAAAAATAGAAAACGGATGACTTACCCAAAGGACAGGCTCATCAACAGACACAAATAAAATCACTCACAAACACACATACATGCAAGCTTTCGCAACCGTTGTTCACTTCTTCAGGAAAAGAGGAAGAAAGGAGAGGAGAAAGCGAAGGATATGGGTTTTAAGGAAGTGGAAAAGGAGTCATTCCAATCCCAGGAGTGGAAGGACTTACCTTAGGGGAAAAAAAGGAAGGTGAACAAATACACACATATCCATACGTAAACACACCTAGACAGACATTTGCAGAAACCAAAGAAGTTGGACAGAGATACCACTTAAGGCAGAGGCTCTGTCACACAGAACCGAGGCAAAGATGTTAAAGATGGTGGACTTATCTTGGGGGAAAAAAAAGGAGGGTAAACAAATACAAACACACCCACACATATACACAAACCCAAGCACACCTAGGCAGACATACTGTAGAAACCACAGTATGTCTGTGTGGAAAAAAGGGAACTTATCACAGGCCGAGGCCTCAATAATTTCAGGATCGGAGAATGTACTGTAGTGATAACTCCCATCTGTGCAGTTCAAAAAAGCTCGTGATGGTTGAGAGGATCCAGATGGCCCGGGTTGTGAAGCAGCCATTAAAATCAAGCATATGCTCTGCTGCATGCAGTGCCACAGGGTGTACCACCTTGTTTTTGGCCTCAGTTTGGTGGTGGCCATTCAATCTAAGTAATGCTGAACTGTTGTATGTGTGTGTCTTTTTTATGTGCCTGTTACAGTTCCTCATAAAGTCTTTGCAGTGAGTTGTAAACTGTTGTTAATTCCAACCTGGGTTTTCCATTGTTAATTCCAACCTGGGTTTTCCATTATTAAAAGAAAATATCTAGGTAACAATTACTCTCTGGTATCTACTATGTACTGTATACTGAACAATCCACAGCTCATGTTATCCTATTATTGGTGAAGTCTTTGGTTTACATACACCATTAGATTTCTCAGAAAGAAGCTGCTAATTGCAGTTTGAGACTTCCTAAGTGAAGTTAGCTATCATCACGACTTATACCAATCTCTAGAAAGGGAGAATGGTCTCAGAACTTACACTAATGTCAATGGTGAACATATGATAGTTTGAGTAGTACGGTATCGGTATTCATTGCAAATATGTAATACATTTGGCATTAGATCACTACTCAAAATATACAATAAATACATTTATGTTTAGTGAATTACACTTTGTGCCAAGTATACTTTTAATTTTCCCAGTGACAATGACCTGATAGTCAATTGATGACTACAGTTTTTCATTTACCTGAAGACACAACCAAAATTGCAGTAGTGATTATGAAATTATCTTACCACTTAGGTGCAACAATTCCTAGTTGGGTTTCATTTAAACCAATAGTGAATTTTGGTCCGACCATCACACGGTATTCACAGCTTAAGGACATCAAGCAACCACCAGCTGGACTATGACCCTAGAATATAAATAAAAATGTATGTTAACATGAAATGAAAGATTTACTAATTATGCAATACTTAACATTCCAAACACTTAAGTCTGGTTAAACATTTTTGTTTCACTAAATCAATGAATCAGTCATTCCAGGGCTTACAAAAAAGGAATCTGTCTTTATGATTTCCAAGCTAAACCAATGTACAAAAATTAAAACCTAGTGATAATCACAAATATTATTAAGGCTCTAAATACAAAAAGATATCAACTCACAGAAAACAGTCACTCAATAAAGTGATTCCAATTTGGAATGCGAAAGCTTGCGTTTGTGTGTGTGTGTGTGTGTATTTATTTATTTATTTGTGATGCTGTCACACCTGTGCTCCTTCGCCTGGTAAGTAATCTTCGTCTATTTTTTATATATAATTTTTCCTGCTAGGAATTTTTCGTCTTAATATTCATATCAGATATTTGGAAATTATATGATATAGTGTCTAACAACAGACCCTTAACAAAAGATCAAGGGTTCATAATAGTTTTTCAGGTATGTAAGTGGCATCCAGACTTTTCAAGTAAGAGAGCAAGAATTCATCAGGGACAAATATGTCCTGGGGAACTAGATTAAAAATTCCCATAATAAAAACACACTAACCTACAGGATAAGTCACCATCTGTAACTGTTTGCTGATGGTACTGCAGTGTACAGGAAAGCATCATAATTGAGTGATTGTTGGAGGCTACAGGATGACTTTGAAGGAATTTCTTTATTGAATAATGAATGGCAGTTTGCACTATGTGTGGAAAAATGTAAGGTAATGCAGATGAGTAGGAGAAACAATCATAAAATATTTGCATACAGTATTAGCTATGTAATGAAATGGAACAGGCACATAAGATCAATTGACGAAGACGAATTGTCAACCTCAGTTTACTGGGAAAATTCTGAGAAAGTATACATATCTGTAAAGGACAATGTGTACCAAACACTTGTATTACCAATTCTTGTAACTGCTGGGAAGTTCTGGATTCCAACCAGATCTGATTAAAGAAATCGTTGAAGAAATTAAGAGATTTGCAGCAAGTGTTTTTTAAGCAGTGGGCTTGATCATCACATGAACACAAATGGGATCACCATCAGGGAAGAAGACGTTCTTTTCAAGAAGTACTATTAAGAGAGTTTCGAGGACTGGCGTTTGCAACAAATTGTAGAAAGAATCTACTGGCTCCAACATACAACTCGAATAAGAACAGCAAATACAAGATCAGAAAAAAACGGAGCTTAAACAGAATCACATAATCACTTTTTCCTTGTTCTACTTTATGTAGAGCAGGAAAGAAAATGAACAACAGTGATACGTCATGTTACCTTCAATCATGCACCATATAATGGGGTACAGGATGTAGACGTGGATCAATTTTTCAATAATTTCATAAGGAGTCTCCATTAACATTTTCTAGATTGTTTATAATATGTTGCAATAGAGTTTTGAAGCCAATGGAATTTCAATTTCCTTCTTTGCTACTCATTCTTTACTGATCCTTTTTTTCCATTAGGCCTACTCTTCAATTGTCTGGACAAAGACTAGTTGCATAAACAAAAATTATCAAACAGGAAGCAGCATTGGAACTTGCCCAGTAACATTTTATGTTGTTTGAATTTACATTTTTACGCATTTTTGACTGGAGTATATGACCCAAATATCACTTTGAGGAAAAGACACCCCACATTATCATCCAGTGTATAAGGCAAGTAGCAACATGTAGATATAAGTCTGGGTTTTAGAACACTGTAACCCTAGTTCCAACAGCAAAAATTTAAGCAGAAAATGCTGTAATATTATAATGTTAATTTTGAACAAAATAAATATATATACATGTTACCCTTAACAGAGTGCAAGCGAAACCATTTGCACCTGGTTACGAACAATAGAAGTATACCATACTAACGTTTATAGCAGCAGCAGTTGGGTACGGAGTGCTGTAAAGTTTCAACCACATGTCTTGCAATGCTGTCCAGAATGCTTTCACTCTATCTGCTTTTGGCTTATACATTTCCATAATATCCAAACCAGCACTGAAAACGGAGGGGAATGCCTAAAATAAAAAACAGGTTAAAGCTTTAAAAATATTATTTGCTTACAGTATAACTTATCCACTTCTTCAACAGAAACAAAGAGGTTGTCAAACATAAAAAAATAAAGCTATAATAAGAACCATGCCTGTTTAAAACACACTGTCTTTCTGTAAAGCTACAGTGGAACCATATTATTTTTCTACTATATGATTTTACATCGTTCTGTAGAGATCTATTGCATGTCTATGTCTGGTGGAGTACACATCTTATAAACAATAACTTCAAACTTCTAAGAAACAATGTGTAGTAATAGTGGTGGTGAGAATTTTTACTGTTCTCTGATAGTTTACAACAGGCATATTTCACTTTTGTATATTTGATCTTTGAACACTCTCAACAGATAACAATAATACGCAAAATGAGACTGCACTAACTGGTCTGTTGTTGCAAAGAAAACTGTTAATAATTTTTAAAACTCTGATTTTATAATAGCTTGTTAGTATATAATCGACTTTTTGTATTACTTCCTCCACTAGGAATTTGGTAGCTTTGTACCAATGTGTTTTTACATATGATAATAACCTTTTTCACTATGCCATGACAAATAATGGGCTTTTGCATTATGGTTTTTATTTAATACTAGCATTAGTTTCAAGCATCACCCATGTAAGTATTTATTCCATTTTGATATTGGTCCATCTCCTCCTACCCCTCCCCAGTCCATGACCTCAACCGTATATTTCAAATGTTTCAAATGTTTGTATAGCTTATGGGACTTAACTACAGGGTCATCAGTCCCTAAACTTACAAACTACTTATGAACTAACTAATACTAAGGACGGCACAAATATCCATGCCCAAGGGGCGATTCGAACCCCCGACCGTAGTGGCTGTGCAGACCATGACTGGAGTGCCTCAGTCCCCTCGGCCACTGTGGCTGGCCCGTATATTTCCTGAATAACATGTCCTACATCAATATCCTTTTCCAGGAATATTTAGAAGCTGTCTGCAAAATGTTTTGCAAATAGAGTTGGCAGTATCAGGTGAAAAATTACAACCTTTTGTTTGATGGGGTGGTTTTTCATGCATCTGATTCTCACTGTTTATAATTTCAAAAGTACAGTATATTTGGTGGTGTATATGTATATACCATCTGTAAAATCAGCAAAAAAAGTTTTGTAAAGGTTTGAAATTATATGTAAAGTTTTTTGCATGCCACTAAATGCTGTCATTTCCCAATAGTGAATGAATAGTCTCATTATTCACATGTCACAAGATGTAGAAGCTTTTTGTGACTCTCACTGTAAATAATGTCATATCTCCTAAACTGTGTGTCAATAGGCGGTTTCTACACACCACGGTGACCATTACCCAACACACTCTTATTACATGTATATATATTATATTAGTTACTCCACACAAATCAGTGTAGTCCAAAACAATTATTGTGAAAAAGTAGCTTTATTTAAACAATTTCTTTTATCTGTCAAAAATAATTTTATGGTTACGATTGCCCAATGCTCCATAGTAGGCTGTTAAAGAGAATTTCCAAGCTTGCTGTATGCGGGCATTATAAATACACTATGGTGACATGCGAAATTTGTGCCAGATTGAACCGCACCCAGATTCCTGCTTTATGTGATCGGTGCCTTGCCAATTTGCCCATGACATGTTTCTCAACTGTCCAAAATTTCTGTATACCGCTACCTATGTGTCATGTCCATTTGCTCTCCACATTTTGCTGGATTCCCACAAATAGTTCAGTCACTGGAGTGTATTGGCACAGAAACAAACATTCTGCCTCTCTTATCTGTATACAATTTATTTTGGACATGCATGTACAAAGTATGATTGAATGAAGAGACACGATGTGATTCTACAGCAGTATGATAAAGAATTAAATAGAATATCTGACCTTGTCATAACATAGTAGTTGTGATAACACAGAAGTGATGTATGAAAATTAGTGCCAGTCTAGGCCTTGACCCCGGACTTCCACTTTATTTGTGCATTGCCCCAATTTGGGCCTACATTATATGCTTTCAATTTGACTCAAATTCCCATATGTTGCTACCTATGTGCCAATTTCCACTTTATTTGCCACATTTCACTGGATTCCCAGGAGGGGTTCAGACACTAGAGTGCATCTGTACTGAAATAAACGGTCTGCATATCCAGATTGTCTACAGTCTCTTTCAGACTGCATGTCCAGATATGGACATTTAGTTAGTAACATAGGCAAATTTGTGTGAAATGGGAGATATTCCTGGATGGCCCATAAGGCAAGGTGCCACCACATAAAGGGGAATTTGGATGAGAGTCCCAATCCGGCACTAATTTTCCATCTGTTGGCATTGTGTTCTCACAACACCTAGATTACAATGAGATCGGAAATTCTCTGTAAACCCTTCCAAGAAAGTTGACAGTTATTACGTAAATTTGCAAGAGAAACATTCAAAATGCATCCTGATAATTTAAATTCTGTAATCCATTATTGACAAATTTATATTTAAATTATATTTTGGTGCAGCTCAAACTCAGAGCCTTTAAGTACGAGCCTTGGCTATGATAGAGGGAAACTATAAATTAACAGGAATATCAACATAACGTTTTACAAATAGATGGAACTGTCCAGTGGTGAAGTCTTCCTTTTTATTGCAAAATCCTCATGATGACATCAGTGTGTTAATGGACCTTATTTTTCATAATTCTTGAACTGTGTGACTGTGACTGGATTGAAGAGTTTCTAGTGAACAGAATATGGCACATCATTCTTGATGGAAGTCTTTTGATGTGAAAGTAATTTCTGGTGTACGCCAAGGGAGTGTAACAGGGCCATTAGTTTACACAATACAGTATATATAATTTAGACAGTAGATGACACTGGAAGTTCCATGACTCTTTTCATGGATGACACTTTTAAGACTTCAAGAAATCGCATCATTGGAAAATTGAAACAAAATCATGACAATCTGCAGCATATCGACACTTTAAGTAAGGAGTGGCAATGGAACCTCAACATAGATATAACATATTGTGAAATAGCCTTCATAATATGAATTCACACTTGCAGGACAATCACTGGAAGCAATTACTGGAACTGAAATGACCATATAAAATTAATCAGGAGTAAGAAAGAATGCCAGACAAATTCACTGGAGAAATACTTGGTACACGTAGTCCATCTACTACAGAAATAGCTTACAACTAACACTTCTTCGAACAATAGTTTAATATGGCCGTGTCATTGTGGGATACACATCAGCTGGAAATGATCAAGAAGTTAGAAAAGATCTGTAGGAGAGCAGCTTTGTTATAGGTTTGTGTAGCAAGTGCGATGGCATCATGGAGATTACCAACCAACTCCAGTGTCAGATGCTACAAGAGAAGCATTTTGCATCACAGTGTGGGCTACTGTCAAAATTATGAGAGTGTAAATTCCTGCGGTCATCAAATGTATTGCTTCCAAAAAAAGAAGCTGTATTTAGATCTCACACTGTTTCTAAATTCTTTGTGGGTACATTGTTCCTGAAATGTCTTGTCACTTTTCAGCTGTTTTCCATTCCACACAAACTAGCTTCCAAATTTGCCTGCTGGACTCTGAATGGAGAGCCTTTATTGCAATTAATCAAATCTTATACAAAGTCCCTTATTTTGAACATTGCTAAAGGGCTTACATATAGCATCAAGTCAACCTTTTTACAATTCAGTTTAGCACCGTTTCATCAAGAGCTCTTCAAATTAAATTAACAGCAGAGGTGGACTGGGGATATTTGGCAGAGCCCCACAGAACAGTAGAGCAGTAACCCACCCGGTTATCACATAGACATCAGACAATTTTAGGATACTATGGTCACTACCACAATGTGCGACTGCCAGAGGGAGGGATTGTGATCGAATGACTCTCTCTCTCTCTCTCTCTCTCTCTCTCTCTCTCTCTCTCTCAAACACACACACACACACACACACACACACACACACACACACACACACACACACAGAGAGAGAGAGAGAGAGAGAGAGAGAGAGAGAGAGAGAGAGAGAGAGAGAGAGAGAGACCTATTACAAGTGCTGCAGCAGCACCCCCAGCAATATGCAGCCTTGTGCACTTGTGCAGTGAATGCCATCCTTTTACTCTGGCTATTTAGACTGTACACTACCATAATATCAATTGCTACTCCCTGCAACATGGTTTCTTTTGCATGTACCGTGAACAATCCAATACACATTTGCAAAATGTGTCATCCAATGTTTTATGTTGTGAATTACAATGTGAGTGGTGATGGATATGAATAATTTACTGTATAAAATGGACCCCAAGCAACAGGCTACCCTACTGAGTGATTTCAAACAGAAAATTTCAATAAATTTTTGGAATTTATGAAAATTGACATTCTTCTGTACTATATATCTAAGTGCCATTTCAGAATTTTTCCCTCGTGTGTTAATAATTCATGCATCAAAGGGTTAAGTCACTTTCCTTGTGGATTTCACCTGGCACATATCACTGTGCAAATTAGCCCCTCTTACAGAACAAACATACCTGATATTTGATGAAATTTGCAGTTGCTACCATGTATTTGCATTGAAATTTTCCTGGTTAATGCATCTCGATTGGAATTTTACAAGTGTGGCATAACTTCAAGTTTTAAGCAGAAAATGATTTTTGTGGATTTAGAAAACAAGGAATCATAGCCAAAAATCAAGAATGTGATCACTGGAGTTACTCTGGACAAGAAGGTGCAGCAGGAAGCATTATAATTTGAGAGCCATGCATTAGAGAATGTCTTGACAGTGGCACAATTTTCTAAAGCATTCCAAGCCATGAGCTGTTAGTTAAAATTATGGAGAGAGGTGGTAGCTATAAAGTCTGACCCAAGAGAATGATCAAAGTCTGCTGACACAGTAAATGTGGAGCTAGAGCACAATCATTATCATATTCAGGCCCCTGTGCACAAGTAAGAAAGGAAGTCTCATCCCCAGGACTAGCTCATTTCCATCACAACCAGATTGTATCTGCATGCACGAGCAGACTACTCACAGGTAGGCACAATGTGCAGAAAAGAAGACTGTCTCATCTCAATTTTTCCATGTTCAGAAATTCAAAAAATTGCCATATTTGTTGATTTTATGGGCACTGATGTTATTTCATCTGAACCCCTCATGACAGCCATTGCTCCCAAGAGGCTATTCATTACTCTTACATTGTAAAACAAGACTGTGCAATAGCATATTGATACAGGGACTTTAGCAACTATTCAATATCCTTTATCACTAAATAGATTTAACACCCTTTCATTTTACTAATCACCATGTAAATCCAATCCAAATGCAGGTGGCCTGTGTAATGACTTTCAGGAGCAATAAAAATTTGGTTTTACAGTATTCCATAAAATTATTGACTGAAATTAGAAATTTAACTTAATTAATTTGTTGTGAAGTTAATTCTTTTGACTTCAGCTGTAATGTCATGTAGATTACACAATCACTTGATGACACGAAAATGTGAGCCAGGCAGACTCTATTGTAATATGAATATCTTGCTTATTGAAAGTGGTCGCCTTAACCACTTTTATTTTTCAATGGAAAAGCTGGTAGAAGCCGACCTCGGGAAAGATCAGTTTGGGTTCAGGAGAAAAGTAGGAACACGGGAGGCAATACTCACTTTATGGCTTATCCTAGAAGATAGATTAAGAAAAGGCAAACCTACATTTCTAGCTTTTGTATATTTGGAGAAGGCTTTTGATAATGTTGATTGGAATAAACTCTTTCAAGTTCTGAAGCAAGTAGGAGTAAAATATAGGGAGCGTAAGGTTATTTACAACTTGTACAAAAACCAGACAGCGGTTGTCAGAGTTGAAGGGCATGAAAGGGATGCAGTGGTTGGAAAGGGAGTAAGACAGGGCTGTAGTCTTTCTCCATTGTTATTCAATTTGTACATTGAGCAAGCTATAAAGGAAAGCAAGGAGAAATTTGGAGAAGGAATTAAAGTTCAGGGCGAAGAATTAAAAACATTGCATTTTGCCAATGACATAGTAATTCTGTCAGATACAGCAAAGGACCTGGAAGAGCAATTGAACGGAATGGACAGTGTGCTGAAAGGTGCATATAAGATGAACATTAACAAGAGCAAAACTAGGGTAATGGAGTGCAGTGTAAGAAAATCAGGTGATGCTGAAGGAATTAGATTGGGAAACGAAGCAATAAAGGAGGTAGATGAGTTTTGTTACTCGGGCAGTAAAATAACAAATGATGGTCGCAGTACAGAGGATATAAAATGCAGAATGGCAATGGGTAGAAAAGCGTTCTTGAAAAAGAGAAATTTGTTAACATCGAATATTGATTTAAGCCTAAGGAAGTCCTTTCTGAAGGCATTTGTGTGGAGTGTTGCCTTGTAAGGGAGTGAGACATGGATGATAAACAGTGCGGACAGGAAGAGGATTGAGGCTTTTGAAATATGGTGCTACAGAAGAATGCTGAAGATTAGGTGGGTGGATCGCATAACTAATGAGGAGGTACTGAACAGAATTGGGGAGAAAAGAAATTTGTGGCATACCTTGACTAAAAGAAGGGATAGATTGGTAGGGCACATTCTTAGACATCAAGGAATTGTGAATTTAGCATTGGAGGGAAGTGCGTGGGGTAAAAATCGCAGAGGAAGACCAAGAGATGGATACAGTAAGCAGATTCAGACAGATGTAGGTTGCCATTCTTATGTGGAGGTGAAGAGGCTTGCTCAGGATAATGTATTTTGGAGAGCTGCATCAAACCAGTCTCCGGACTGAAGACCACAACAACAACAACAGACTCCATGTAGAATAATGCAGTTGGTCCAACAATGTTCCACTGCCTTGATCCCATCTCAAAAGTGAGAGCCCTCCAGGCCTGTAAAATAGATGTCAACTCCGACTATCAGATCTTCGTTTGAAGTGAATCTTCACAACAAAAATTTTTCAGTTTTGGGAAGTGATGGAAGTGTGATAAAGTCATATGAGGTGATTAAGTTGTGTGGCAACAATTCATACTTAGTTCTCATAATTTTGGCATGGCGATGGTACTTGTATGGGTGGGAATCATCTTGATGGAAGATGACTTTCTTCCTTGCTAAACCTGATCTTTTCTGCATATCTTTTGTTGCAATTTGTCCAGGAGGTTAGCATAGTATTGTCCAGTAATTGTTGCCCAGTGGGGAGATAATCTACAAACCGAATCCCATTCACATCCCTGAACACTGATGCTATGACCTTTCCAGCTTAAAGAATTGCCTTCGCTTTCTTTGGTGGCAAAGAATCAGCATGTTTCCACTGATCTGACTGTGGTTTTGTATCTGGGGTATAGAAGTGCATCCAAGTTTCATCTGTGGTCACAAACAGGTGCAAAAAAATCTTGTTAATTTCTCTTAAAATAGACCAAACATTGTTCCTTTGTGTCCATTCCCATGCATTTTTGATCCAGCGTCTAGAGTCGCGGCATCAATCTAGCAGATAATTTCTTTCATTTCTGATTCTTCAGTTAAAATGTGATGTGCCCTTTCAGATGGCATCTGGCAATCATGAACAATTTCACGCATTTTCAATCAGTGATCCTCCATGACCATTTTGTGCACTTTTGCAATGATTTCTAGAGTAGTGATCCATCTTGGCAACCACTGCGCGGATCATCATCTAAGCTCTCCCGACCAAATTTAAATTCATTTGTCCACTTGGCAGCAGTTGAATATGAAGGAGCAGAGTCCCCTAGAATATTCTAGAAATCAGCATGAATGTCCTTTGCTTTCATAGTTTTCTTTACAATGTACTTAATCACTGCTCAAATCTCAATTTTTTTCCATTTTCGCAAATCACTATGTGCGAACAACAGAGCCACACCACCACCGCAGCTCCCTTCCAAGAGCACTAACATGGCATGTGTTTATGGGCAACAGTCCTATAGCTATCATGTGAACTACTTGTTGCGCTAGCACTGACCTCTCTTGGTTATTCCAAGAACTTTCCAAACCACCCTCGTACATACCAAGACACGCAATGCTGATAACATTTCTCTCTCCCTGCATTAGAATTTTAGGGGTTGAGATTACAAAAATCAGCAATGACTCTTGAGCCTACAGAGATATGATGTCGACAATCTTGGCCATCAGTCTATCACCAAACTAAGGAGAAAAACAACAATAAAGAGGGACAACCAATGGAGGCAAACAGGGCAGAATAACAAGCCCAGAGAGAGAGAGAGCTAAATTGGTTGCCTAGACAAAAACCAAAGTAATAATGTAACTATATCAGGTCGAAATATGACAGGATCAAGCCCCTACTCCAAGGCTGGTGAGGAGAGTGCATTCCCCCACAGTGGGTCAGCACCACTTGCAGATTTTAGCAGTGCCATCTAGCAGCAGCTGCCATCAAGTTCTATACCTTCCAAAGGGCTGAAATGGGTTCATAGCTTCAGATGCACTCTGGATTATGCTTGGGAAAGCAAACTGGTGACAAGACTGGTGTCTCAACTTATGAGTCCAACTGTTGGGAGGGACCCGAGACATCTGCATCATGTCAAGGCATTATGGTTTGAGAAATGAGGTCATGGGCTATGATGGCTGAGACAGCAGAGGCTCAGGTTGTACTACCATCTCCATGCCTGCATCAAACAGACCCACCACTAATGCCCCGAGAACAAGTTGTAGTTGTGTTGGTGAGGTATTGGCTGAGCCACTCGTGGTGGTGCCAGAAAACTTGGATGGAGTTAATTGGCAGGATGGTGCTCCAATCCTTTTGGAGTTTTCAACATCATAAGGCACTGCCCATGCATGGTAACCATTACAAACAGCATCTGTGAGTGTTTAGTCCTTGACAAATAGTGTCCGATGCCTCGGGTTTGGCGATCCAGGGGTTGTAGGGCCAGAAGATAGAATAGTGTACGTGGATGCTACCCATGGAGGAGCTCTGCTACACTATTGTCATAGAACAACCTCTAGGTACCTAGATACATTGTGACTGCAGTTTTGTTGCTGGATATACCCACTGCTAAATCATTTTTTGTCTGAATATTCTAACCATTCTCTCTTCTTCACCATTGGAAGACCAATGAAACACCTGACTAAACAGGTGTTTAACGCCACTGGAAATGCAAAACATCACTGTGGATTAGGGTCCATTGCCTGTTTCTATGATGCGAGGAAGTCCTTTGATGGTTAGAATCTTGACAAGAGTATTGTGTGTTTTATCTATAGTGGTGGATAGTATGAATAATTGGTCATGATAGTGAGCCACAAAGTCCAGAAAAGGACCAACAAAATCCAGATGACCATGGTCCCAAGGCTAACAGGGTGTGGTCCAGGAGGAAAAAGACTGGAGTAGTAGCATGGCACATACAGAACAGCTGTGCACCATACCCCAATGGTTTTGTCCAGTCTTGCCAGTAGACAGGTTACCTGGCAAGGGCTTTCATCTGTGGCATACTCCAGTTCCTCTGACAGAAGAGTAGCAAAACCTGATATGTGGATGACAATGTGGTAGATATCCACCTCCGCATCAAGCAGGACACAGGAGACTGACAAGCAGTAGGAGAGGCAAGCCCTGGCATGGGGCTCTTAACTGACCAAATTCTGGCCACTCATGAAGCACATATTGCAAGAAATACCATAAGATAGCGTCATGGCTTGTGTCTGCAGCTATGTTTGCAGCTATAATGTGAAACCTACCCAATGCATGCAAACAGAAGATTTCTTGGAGGTGAAATGATACTTCTGGTCTTGAGAGTACAAAAAAAAAAAAAAAAGAGAGAGAGAGAGTGTCAGCATTGGTATCTTGTAGCATGTACTTAAATTTAATGGCATAATGTCAGGAGCATAGGAAAAGCACCCATCATTGTAGCCACTGTACACTCAACCCTGAAAGCTGAGAATATGGCCCAAAAACTGCCATCAATGGTTTGTAGTTGGTAATGAGGGTAAATCTGGACCCAAAAAGATAAACACTGAACTTATTAATGTCAAAAATAATTGTCTAAACTTCCTTTTTGACCTTCAAGTTCATTTGGGCAGGCAACAGCATTTTTTTTCGTCTACCAGCAGGTGCTCATTACTGTCATCTTGTCTATGTGCAGACAGGTAGCTAAACACCCTACTTTTGCAGTTGGCTGAATGGATACATCTACATACATACTCCACAATCCACCATAAGGTGTGTGGTGGAGGGTACACTGTACTACTGTGAGGCATTTCCTTTTCTATTCCACTCCCAAATAGAACGAGGAAAAAAAGTATGCCTATATGCCTCCGTACGAGCCCTAATTTGTCTTATCTTATCCTCCGTATGAGCCCTAATTTGTCTTATCTTGTCTTTGTGAAATGTAAGTAGGTGGCAGCAAGATCGTACTTCACTCAGCTTCAAATTCCAGCCCTCTAAAATTCCTCAGTCATGAAAAGAATGTCGTCTTTCCTCTAGCGATCCCCAATTCAGTTACCAGAGCATTTTCATGACACTCGCACATTGATCGAACCTACCAGTAACAAACCTAGCTGCTCGCCTCTGAACTGCTTCCATGCCTTCCTTTAAACTGATCTGCTGCGGGTCCCAAACACTTGAGCAATACTCAAGACATAGTCGTACAAGCATTTTATAAACGGTCTCCTTTACAGATGAAGTACATGGTCTCAAAATTCTCCTAATAAACCAAAATTGGCTGTCCGCCTTACTCACAACTGTCCTCACATGTTTGTTGCATTTCATATTGCTCTACTATGTTACGCCTGGGTATTTGAACGACGCGACTGCATCAAGAAGCTCACTACTAATGCTGTATTCGATCATTATGGGATTGTTTTTCCTACTAATGTGCATCATCTCACATTTTTCTACATTGAGATCTCTGTGCCATTCTTCACACCAACTAGAAATTTTGTCTAAGTCATCCTGTATGCTGTTACAGTCAGTTAAAGATGACACCCTCCCATACACCACAGCATCATCAGCAAACAGCTGCAAATTACAAGTTACTTTGTCCATCAGATCATTTATGTAGATAGAAAATAATAGCGGTCCTATCACACTCTCCTGGGGCACGCCTGACAAAACACTCGCCTCTGATGTACACTCGCCGTCGAAAACAACATACTGCGTTCCATTACTTAGGAAGTCTTCCAGCCAGTCACAAATCTGTGAACCTATTCCATAAGCATGTATCTTCCTTAGCAGACTGCAGTGTGGCACCGCGTCAAAGGCCTTTCTGAAGTCGAGAAAAACACAATACGCTTGTTGTCCTTCATCCATGGCATGCAAGATGTCATGTGATAAAAGGGCAAGCTGAGTTTCACATGAACAATGTTTCCTAAACCCATGCTGATTCATAGAAAGAAGCTTTTCTGTCTCAAGAAATCTACTATATTCAAACTGAGAATATGCTCAAAAATTCTACAGGAAACTGATGACAATGATATTGGCCTATAATTATGTGGGTCAGTTCTCTTTCCTTTGTTATAAACGGGGGGTCATCTGCGCTTTTTTCCAATCACTAAGAACTTTGGCTGAATTAAAGATTCACGATAAATGCAAGCTAAGTAAGGGGCCAATGCCACAGAATACTCTTTGTAAGACCGAACTGGTATTCCATCCGGACCAGGAAACTTTTTTGTATTTAGCTCTCTCAGCTGCTTCTCTACACCAGAAATACGTATTACTATGTCCTCCATTTCGGAATTAGTACATTGATGAAATGATGGTACATTTGTGCGGTCTTCCTGTGTGAAAGATTCATTTAAGGTTAAATTTAGAACTTCAGCTTTTTGTTTGCTTTCTTCTATTAATGCCCCAGAATGATCAAAGAGTGACTGGATAGTGGGCTTTCACCCGCTTATCGATTTTACATAGGACCAAAATTTTTTCAAGTTCTTGGAAGATCTTTTGCTAATGTATGCCTGTGGTAATTATTGTACACTTTGCGCATCAATTTTTTTATAGACGCACAAATCTCTGCTAACGTTCGCCTGTCATCATTTGCATGTTCTTTTTTGAACCGAGAGTGCAACAGTCTTTTCTTTCTCAGTAGTTTTCTAACATAATAATAATAATAATAATAATAATAATAACAACACGGTGGATCTTTTCCATCCTTAATCGACTTTACAGGCACATATTTCTCTAACCCTTTATGTACAATTTACTTAAATTTAGTCAGCAATTCCTTTACATTCATAGTATCGGAACTAAACAATGCCCATTCATTTTCTAAGTGTGATCCTAACAATTGCTTATCGGCTCTTCCCAACAAAAACATGCTCCTAGTCTTCTTGATTGGTTTATGAACTTGGCCCCATTGACGCTATGACCATATCATGATCACTAATTCTTATCTCTACACAGACACTGTTAATAAGGTCAGGCCTGTTTGTAGCTATAAGGTCTAAAATATTTCCATTGCGTGTGGGTTGCCGGTTTAACTGCTCAAGACAGTTTTCGGAGAATGTGTCCAAAAGTAGCTCCCAAGACTGCTTGTTTGTACCACCTGAAATGTAACTAGAGAGGTCCCAATCTATACTCTTAAGGTTGAAGTCTCACCTGACTAATATTACATGGCCCAGATACCTACGCACTACCTGGTATAGATTTTCTTTGAATGACTCTAAAACTGCTACAGCAGCATTGGGGGGCTGGTAAAAACACCCAACTATTAACCCCTCAAGCCAGGATCCCGAGTACGTACTCGCGCGCCCTGAGTGTCCGCACTGGCGGCATCCTGACCCCATACTCGCCAGATCCATTGTCACAGGTAAAACTATATTTCTCTGCCATCTGTTGCGGGTGCGCAATATTACTTTGTCAGCGAACTGTAGACATATCTTTGTTGACATGTGAGGGAGATCTTTGTCAGGAAGTGAGCGAGTCGTATGAAATCGCAAGTTATATCTTCAGTTTGAAGGTTGCTCTCAATGTGAAACGATGAAGCCAAGAAATTCGCACAGTCTTACATTGGAACAAATTCTTGCGTTTGTGAGTGAACCGATGGATAAATTAGATGGTATAAATGACAGCAGGAGTGATCTGGATCAGCACGAACGTTTTTGGACAAAACACCGTAAAAAAGTGGAGAAACAGCAGATAGGACGATAGAGTTGAAAGAGTTTGTTTTTAATGTAATAAAAATACATTGTTAACAACTCCTTAAAATATCATTGCTTTTTAACAAATAATTTCCGCACTGGAGCAATTTCAACGAAACGCTGTATTACGTCTCCAGGGGCCTAAACTACCATCAGTAGGCTTGGCAGGCATGTGGTAACTACCAGCTTGAAGGGTTAACTTTTGTTCTTTTAGACCTGTTATATGTGCCCAGATAACTTCAGACATGATGTATGTTGTTTGATTCGTCTTTCTGCAGAAGACCTGTAAATTGTTGTGGTGGGGTACAGTGTCAATAGTAGAAAGGTGAGTTAATTGGTAGTTTGGATTCCATCTCTGTTAAGCAAGTGTCCTAGATAATCCACTTGCATTAGCCTAAGTAGCAGGCAGCACTTAAGCTCTGCATCCCATGATGTACTAAGGAGAGGACAGAGTTTGTGCAGGTGATCCTGCATATAAAGTCGTGAAGATGATTAGTACAAGAATGGATGGATGCTGTTAACTGTTCACTGGAAAATTGCTGGAATCAAAAATATTCCAAATGCATAAGCCATAGGAGGTATGTATGACCATAATGTATTGGCATTTGACACACTGCAAAAATATTCACCTCTGATAATTTTTTGTGAGGAGTTACTCAGGATGCAGAACAGGTTATCTGGGCATTAACTGTCAATCTGAATTCTTTGCATAGCCTGAGGGACACATTTTGTTTCCTAAACAGCACCAGCGGTATTTCCCAAGCACTGGTTATAACTACTTATGTTACCCAGCTGCATGGGTGGGATATGTAAAACAGATAGGAACTGACAGGAGGCCCCGTTGATTAGAGGTTTTTGACATGTCTGAAATCAATTAAAAAAGATACAGTCATCGAGAAAATGACTAACGAGAAATCTGCTCAAGTTGACTGTAAAACCACGATGGTCGGATGGGCCACAAGGTGTTAATTTGTTGCCTATACAGTAACAGAAAAGTCCACAATTTTAAAAATGTTATTCAAAGGGTTGAGAGCTGTTTGCATACCTCCACCTCTGGAATA
This sequence comes from Locusta migratoria, assembly GCA_026315105.1. Taxonomy (NCBI): domain Eukaryota; kingdom Metazoa; phylum Arthropoda; class Insecta; order Orthoptera; family Acrididae; genus Locusta; species Locusta migratoria. Next base: position 493,030,941 of record CM048746.1, on the reverse strand, counting down.
AATAGCACCACCACTTCTTTAGTCAAAGAATCTGCCTATGAAGTTTTGAAACAAGGGGTTGCATAATCAAACTCTTAACGTCGACTCAGGCCCTGCAAATCTGTCATGAATGACATGACTGACCAGGTAGGTTCTGGTATTGGTCAATGCAACCACATGATATTTTTGCAAACAATAATTGGACAACAGTAAACACGCCTTCTTATATGCAAGTGCAACAACTTTCAACAGTGGAGTCAACTACTCTCTTGGAAACCCAATAAAGGAAGAGCAGCTTTTGGAGGCATCATTAGAAACATGAAAAGTGGCAAAGTGCTATTTCAGTCACTGCAAATATACGTCCCAATCTCATTATTAAATGGCAGAAATGCAGGTGGGCAGCTTTCCATCTGAGAAGTGAATACAGCCTTTATTGGCTGAGTGCTTTGAAGATAGTACTAATCCTTCAAAAGTTAAATTTTTTTGATGGAGCAAATCAGTATGCTGTTGGAACTGCTGCCATAACTGATGCTGCAGGAGAGCTGTTGCTGTTGTTTTCCCCACAGGCTACAGGAATTGTGTGTCTTTTTCAACACTGATGAGCTGTTACCTCACTGCCAGCAGTGACCGAGAGCTACCAAGATCAGGAATGATATGTGTGCCTATAGTGTGTGGCCAACTGACCAAGGGCATCAGCAGGGAATCATTGAAAGAAAGAACAACAGAGAGGGACATACGAAAGAGTCAAACACAGCAGAATAAAAAGGCCAATGAGCAAAATCAATATTCTACACATAGTGGATGCAATAACCCAAGAAACCATGTAAGTACAGTACAACTTAGTTTTTACACTTTTCAAGTGACTTCAGTGAAATGGTGTAAAATGCAGGAAAAAAAAGATTTTAAATGGTAAAATATGCTTACTGGATCAGCCTTGCATTTTCGTAGTTTATTTGTGACATATGTACATCATAGGAATATAAATACTCACCACAAAGTTTTATTATATAATAAAGGTTATCCAAATTTTTACTATTTTAAGTGCCAGGCAGAACTGGTAATTTTATGGGAAGTAGGAATTTTTGACGTAATTTCATTCATTATAATCGAGGACGCCACTGCTGGGCTATGTAACACATCTTCAAAATTACCTGAACCGCTCGATAGATACCGTTTGGACGCCGCTGGCAGGCTATGTAACACATCTTCAAACTTATTGCCTTTTACCAGTGTTAATTATTTACTTAGTAAAACTCCTAAAGTTCCGTTCTTTTTGTATTTTTCGATGTTTCACATGATGATATTAGAGAATTTATTTGCGTTCTTGAGTGCAAATATATGCATAAGTATTTTTGTGACGTTTGCATAGGATCGGTATCTCACACTATTATCGCTTTTTTGAGGTTGTGGGTAATATGATACTCAACTTTAACAGATAACGTTCTTTATTAATCAGAAATATGTATTGCAAAAACAATGCAACTCTTTATTCTCACGTCAATTGTTTGAGTACACGCTAGCCAGTGGGGCAAAGAAGCTAGCGGAAAGAGGAACTACACCACCACAAATCAGTGTGTCGTAAGTTAACTAGATGCATACTGCCAACAACAAAACGCGAAATATACATTTGAATAAATTCAAAGTGTCAAGAAACTCGAATGCGATTAATTTTTAAGCACTATACGTCAATTTATATAGATTATGTCACTTTTTCTTCACGAACAGGCTTTCGAAAAGCATAAAATGTGAGAAAAGCGTAAATATATTAACGCAAAAATGGGGGCGAATTAACATTGTGAACATAGGAAATTTAACAGGACTGACAAAAATTGGTGTAAATGGCGGAAAACGTAAAAACCAGGAACGTAAAAACGAGGTTTTTCTGTAGCTAGATCTGAATTACAGCACTGTTGAGGGCCATGCCACTGTTACGCAGCCTATAAAAGGTGGCTGCAAATGTTAACAGGGTGACAAGGAGGATGCATATCCACATGCAGTGATCTGGCGGTGTCAGTAGTGTTAACACAGTTTAGCAGTGTCGTGTAATGGCTATAATCGAGACCCAGATCTTAAGGGCTTTTGAATTAATTAAGCCAGGATACCAACGCAGAGGAATTGCATATGTTGTGTGAGTATTAAAGAATTATTAGACAGTGTGTAGCATATGGATGTTTGAGTTAATCCAGAAGGCATGCACAGATGGCTGAAGTGGTTAAGGTGACCACTCACAGTAAGTGGGGAATTCAAATTCAAGTCTTAGTCCAGAACAAAGTTTCATTTGTTCAAATGTTTGTTAAGTTATGGGACTTAACTGTGGGATCATCAGTCCGTAAACTAACAAACTACTTATGAAATAACTGATACTAAAGTTAGCACAAACATCCATGCCCGAGGGTGGATTCGAATCTCCAACATGGGAGGCCACGTGATCCGCAACATGGCACTCTGGACTGCTTGGCTACACCTGCGCTGCTTCATTTGTCACCAGCTGATTATTTCATCCATATGAAATTACAGCTGAAGTAAAAGGATTAGTTTTGTATTAAATGCTGCTATAACCTACTCTTTAAGAGATATAATCTTTAATGAAGCTACAGAATAATAATTCAAAAGTATTTACGTTAGAAACGGCATATATTTCTTGATGTAACATGACTCACAGCACACACATTATCTTGAGTCTATTCCATCCACTATTTGTGTACGAGAGCACTTAGTGATTTCAAATAAACTGTGCACATAATTTAAAACATTTACCATTCCTCACTAATGGAATGGATAAAGTTTATTGCTAACTACATTTTCGTTACTTATACAGAAAAACTTCATCAGACAATTAAATATTAATTTATTACTTCTATAGTACTACTGAAACTCTATTTGCAATACATTTTGCAGGCAGCTTCCACATATACCACTGAGTGTAGCTGCAAAATTGTAGCATTACATGACACACATGATTAGATATGACACCGTACAATGAAATGAGTGAAAAACTAGCTTGTCTTAAGGTGGAGCACAATTACCACACTGTTTTCATGAATTATAGTGTTAAACTGCAATTTCCCATCTTTGCTTTTATTTACTTTTAGTATGACCCAGATAAATAAATAGTTTCAATACTATGTTCAGTTTGTCAAGAATGTCTTAACATCAATATATGAGGATTTTTTTTATTATTTATTTATTTATTTTACCAGCTCTGGTCTTTACTTTTTTAATAATCTATGGGTGAATAATCAGAATCTAAAATATTTACATGTCTGTAAAGTAATCAGATGTTTGGAACTAGTTTTCTACATGGGATCTCAAGTCTTTGAAGAAATGGGGTGCTATTGCTAGTTGTTTCCAGAAATACTGAATCACAATGTCACCCCTTCACAAGGAGAAAAATGAGTTTAAAACAAGACAAACAATTAAGTAGGGGGATTTTAAGTCAAAATATTAACATTTATAAAACGAAAATTATAGAGGGAAACTTTCATGGTGGGATAAACAAAAATAAAAATAGAAAAGAGATGACTTACCAAAAGGATCGGCTCGTCGATAGATATGAATAAAATCACACACATACAAGCTTTCGCCACCACTGGCAGCTTCTTCAGGAAAAAGAGGAAAAAAGGGGAGGAGAAAGGGAAGGATATGGGTTTTAAGGAAGTATTGTTAGATTTAAATTGATGAAACGAAAATTATAGAGGGAAACTTTCCTGGTGGAATAAACAAAAATAAAAATAGAAAAGAGATAACTTACCAAAAGGACCGGCTCAGCGATAGATACGAATAAAATCACACACAAACACACATACAAGCTTTTGCCATCACTGGCAGCTTCTTCAGGAAAAAAAGAGGAAAAAAGGGGAGGAGAAAGGGAAGGATATGGGTTTTAAGGAAGTATTGTTAGATTTAAATTGATGAAACGAAAATTATAGAGGGAAACTTTCCTGGTGGGATAAACAAAAATAAAAATAGAAAAGAGATGACTTACCAAAAGGACCGGCTCGTCGATAGATATGAATAAAATCACACACAAACACACATACAAGCTTTCGCCACCACTGGCAGCTTCTTCAGGAAAAAGAGGAAAACATTTATTAACATTTATAGGTAGAACCTCATTGTAATACACAACTATACTATCATAGTAAAGTTCAAGTCTATATTAAAGTAAATATTCAACATTAAAAATGTCTACATGCATGCAAAATGGTATCTGTTCAACACAAGAAATATATCTGCGTCCAACAAGCAGAAAACTGTTGAAACTTACGGAAGTTAGAATCATGCCTCTTGATTTATTTTTTTCAAGAGACTCAAAAGTTCTTGTCAGTTCTTGAATCAGTTCTAAATTCAAGCCATTCACTGGTGGCCTCCCCATTGTAACAGTGGCAACACCTGTAAAAGTTATATAACATAACAATAATCTTCCTCTGTACATGGTCTCAGACTTCCTTTTTCACATGCTCTTATCTTCATACAATATGAATTTCAACAGAAGAAAAGAGTGCCAAATATTTTCGACACTCCAAAACAACAGTTATCCATAGTTATTGGTTTACTACTACCAAAGCTGTAAAGAAAAGTTTAGATCATATTTGACAAGAGATTTCTAAAAATTATTTGTTTTAATACCTCAATGGCGTCCCTCTTATTGAAGCTAATGGTGTTGCTGCTTATTGACTCTTGAAATGGAAAAATGAAAGCTGTGCCACTACATAATAGCAACATATTCCCTTTTAATTATAATAGTAGCAATTATTTATTTATTTTAACAATGAATTTGCTGACAATAGACATATGAGCAACACACCAGAGTGGTTTGGGAGATATGAAGGCATAGTTGTTTCACACCATTGTTATAACAAAGTACTTTCTTGTTCTTTGAACGTGCAGTTTTCATTCCTAGAATGGATATGTAAATTTATATAACTTTCTTATTTTTTATTTAAATGTCAATTTACCATAAAGACAATTGCTGAGCTGCTGACAGGAACATAAAATAGGTAATCATATTCACACAACTTAAATTTTCAACCATGGCCTTCATCAGAAAAAGATTCCAATCTGAATTTTCCATTATTACGTATTTATTTATTTTGTATCCCATAGATTCATATCAGAACATATCCCTGGATATATATTGAGTCTTTTTGTGTGTACAAGTAAGCTACATTGTTCTTATCATCAAAGTTACAAAAATTGTTAAATGTAACAAGAGCTTTATTGGTTGGGTTGGGGTTTGAAAGGGACTAAACTTCTATGGTCATCAGTCCTTTTTTCCTATCACAGAGACAATATAATAGACCACTAAAATAGGACATAACATGTTAAACTACATTAAACCGTAGATGGAAAATGTCAGAAATCAAAGAATGAACTAAAGGGAAGAAAGAAGAGACTTAAACAAGAACACCAGAGTGTCCAGGCTGGGTTTTCACAGAAATAAAAATAGAACATCCAGCGACTCTGCAACACATTAAAATCACCTGCCTGAAAATATTAAGCAGGTGCAAAATAAATAGACAAAGCATACTCAATAACGTCAGATGGAATTTTACAATCCACTGTTATGAATAAAAGTTAAAACAGAATCAGCCAGAGAGGCATTTTCACCTAAAACAAGTTGTAAGGAGTAAGGAAGATTAAAAGTCCGCCTTTGAGGGGCAAAGGTTGGGCATTCAAGCAAGATGTGGCCAACTGTCAAAGGCGCACCATTGACAGTGAGGAGGATGCTCACAACGGAGAATGTGACCGTGCGTAAGCCAGGTATGGCCGATGCAGAGGACGACAGAATCCCTGCGAGGGTTCTGCATAGAGGACCTCCACTCGTTGGTTGTCTCCTTTATTAGTCACAGTTTGTTGGGCAACCGTAGGGTACGCCATTCTGTACTCCACAGACCAAGAACGCGACTATGTAACATCAAACGGATGTCAGGAGCTGGGATACCTATATCCAGGTTTGATTTATGGGTAGCCTCTTTCGCTAATCTGTCAGCCATCTCGTTTCCAGCTATCCCAACATGCCCTGGTATTCAGACAAAGGCTACCGACCGTCCACAATGGTCAATGTCATATAGGGATTTTTGGATGGCTTTAATCAAGGGATGGTGAGGGAAGCACTGATCGAGGACCTGTAGACTACTTAGGGAGTCACTGCATATGAGGAAAGACTCCCCAGAGCAGGAACAAATGTGACCAACTGCACAAAGGATGGCTACCAGTTCAGCGGTAAATACACTGCAGCCTTCTGGCAGGGAACGCAGTTCCATATGTCCAGCATGCATTTATGCAAAACCGACAACCATCTGCCGTTGAACCATCAGTGAAGATTAGTGTGGAGTCCTGTTACCCATCTAGAATTGACAGGATTTGCCCACAAAGTGCCTCTGAGTGAACAGAGTGTTTGGAGCAGTGTGTAAAGTCCAGTTGAAGTAGAGGTCGAGGTAGACTTAATGATGGAGTACGAGACTGGAATTCGAACAAAGATGGCAGAGGAAAAAACTCCAATTCACTCAGAAGAGACCGAACACAGACACTGACTGTCAAGCCCAATCTTGGCCACTGTTCTGGTATCTGGAGTACTCTGTTTGGAAAAAAGAGACGGTAATTGGGATGAGTAGGCATACCGTAGACATGGGCTGCGTAATTTGCCAGCAGTTGTTTCCACTTGATTCGCAGAGGAAGCACCCCAGCCTCCACAAAGAGACTGTCCACAGGGCTTGTTCTGAAAGCCCCTGCTGCGAGTCTAACGCCGCTGAAGTGGATAGCTCCAGAAGCTGTAGAGCTGAGGATGGTGGGGAACCATATACTACACTCCCGAAATCCAGACGTAACAGAACAAGGGCTTTGTAACAATGCAGCAGGGTACTGTGATCTGCGCATCATGTGGTACTGCTAAGGCAGCGGAGAACGTTGAGTGCCGCCAGCACTTCTGTTTAAGCTGGGGAATATGTGGTATCCACGTTAGCCAACCATCAAATTCCAGTCCTAAGAAACAGTGAGTACTTGGTCGTTAATATAAAGCTCTGGATGTGGGTGGACCGTCCGATGCTAACAGAGGTACATAACACATGTCTTGGTGGACGAGAACTGAAATCTGTGGGAGAGGGCCCATGTTGTGCCCTTTTTTTTTTTTTTTTTTTTTTTGTGGTTTTAGGGCGCCCAACTTCTATGGTCATTAGCACCCAGACAAGAACATAGATCCGCTATGATCTCAAAAAAAAAATGGTGACTGTCAGAACATCAACAAGAGGCTAAAAACGAAAGATAAAAGACAATTAAAAGGGTTAAATATCCTTGGATAAATTGGCCAAGTTGATAAAACGCAAAACTCGAGCAGCTGCTCGTGTGTCATCAGCTAAAATTTCCCCCAGAGTAGACGGAAAGTGAAGGGCTACACGGAGATGATTAAAATTAACACAAGTCAGTAAAACATGTCACACTGTCAGCAGTTCACCGCAGGAGCACAGCGGTGCAGGGTCGGCGGAGAGCAAGTGACGGTGGCTGAAACGGCAGTGACCGATCCGCAACCGGGCCAGGATGACCTCCTCTCGCCGAGAGGGGCGTGAGGAGGTCCTCCAAGCGGTCGGGATCGGTTTTACAGTTCTCAATTTATTGTTGTACATTGAAAACCACGCACTGTGCCATTGCGACACGATACTCCGGCGAAGAGCCCGTTGAACATCGTCCGATGGGATGCAAAAGGTAGCCATGCGAGGCAAAATAGCTGCGGCCTTGGCTGCTATGTCGGCGGTCTCATTCCCGGGCACACCCACGTGGCCAGGGACCCACAGGAAAGAAACGTGACAGCTGTCATCTGCTAGCAACTGGAGGGAGCGTTGGATCGAGAGGATGGTTCGAGAAAGGGTCCTTAAGACTCTGCAGGGCACTAAGGGAGTCGGAACATATGGCATAGAAAGGTTGGCGGTGGCGGCAGGTGTACAAAACGGCCTGGTGGAGGGCAAAAAACTCAGCCGTGAAATTCGAGCACCGGTCAGGGAGCTTGTATTGGAACTGGTTGTCCCCGACGACGAAGGCAGATCCGACACCGGCAGTGCTCTTGGAACCATCAGTGTAAATAAATATGGCATTATTGAACCGCGAACGGAGTTCGACAAGCCTCGAGCGGTATACCAAATCCGGAGTGCTCTCCTTGGGGAGCGAACTAAGTTCAAGGTGAGTGTGAACCTGGGCCTGATGCCACGGTGGCAATGGGCTGTCGCTCAACCGAAAGGTGGAAGGAAGGGTAAAATCGAGCCGCTGTAGTAGGCGGCGAAACCGAACTCCAGGTGGAAGCAAGGCTATCGCAGACAACTGATATTGGCGATCGAGTGAGTCGTCAAAAAATAATCGGTAAGATGGATGGTTGGGCATCGACCGCAGGCAGCATGCGTACCGACACAAGAGTATGTCACGCCGAGTGGGAGCAACAGGGCTGAGATGTAGAGAAGGTGGAAGAAATTCCTTGTATCTCCAGAAGTTTATACACACAGTTTTCTCAGTGGAGAATCGGAAGCCGTTTGCTATGCTCCAGGAATATAGACGGTCAAGACAACGTTGAAGAGAACGCTCCAAGAGACACGTCCGCTGGGCGCTGCAATAAATTGCGAAATTGTCAACAAAAAGAGATCCGGAGACGTCGGCTGAAAGGCAATCTACGATCGGATTGATTGCATTGGCAAAGAGCGCCACACTCAAGACGGAGCCCTGTGGTACCCCATTCTCCTGGCAAAAGGTATCTGACAAAACAGAGCCCACCCGTACCCGGAACTTGCGATCCACCAAAAACGCTTGAATGAAAAGAGGAAGGCGGCCCCGAAGGCCCCATTTGTGCAATGTGCGGAGAATGCCCGCTCTCCAACAGGTATCGTATGCCTTCTCCAACAAGTCGAAGAACACTGCTACTGTTTGACGCTTCTTTAGAAAGTTGTTCATAATGAAGGTCGAAAACGTAACGAGGTGATGAGCAGCAGAGCGGTGTCGACGAAAACCGCATTGGATATTAGTCAGGAGGCAGCGAGATTCGAGGAGCCAGATCAACCGAGCGTTAACCATGCGTTCCATCACCTTACAGACGCAGCTCGTCAGAGAAATGGGGCGATAACTGGAAGGAAGGTGTTTGTCCTTCCCTGGTTTGGGGATGGGGACAACAATGGCTTCACGCCAACTTGTGGGAACATGATCTTCAGTCCATATGCGATTGTAGGTACTAAGAAGAAAGCACTTGCCCGCAGGAGAGAGGTTCTTCAGCATCTCAATATGAATGGAATCGGGCCCGGGAGCAGAAGATTGGGACAGGGCGAGAGCACGGTCTAGCTCCTGCATGGTGAAGGCGACGTTATAATTTTCACGATTAAAAGAGTGGAAAGAAGGTAGCCGTGCCTCCTCTACCTGTTTGCGAGGGAGAAAGGCAGGGTAGTAATGGGCAGAGCTCGAAACCTCCGCAAAGAAACGGCCCAATGCGTTGGAAACAGCAGCGGGGTCAACGAGGACTGAGTTCTCCACGGTCAGGCCAGGAATCGGGGAGTGGACCTTGATGCCGGATAAACGGCGTAGGCCACCCCTAACAACCGTGGAGGGAGTAAAACGGTTAAAAGAACTAGTAAAAGCAGTCCAGCAAGCTTTCTTGCTGTCGTTTATGATACGACGACATTGAGCTCTCATACGTTTATAATTGATGCAATTCTCCAAAGTTGGGTGGCGGCGGAAGGTGCATAAAGCACGGTGCTGGGCTCTAAGCGCGTCGTGGCAGGCTGCAGTCCACCAAGGGACCGGGACACGACGTGGAGAAGATGACGATGAGGTATGGAATGTTCGGCAGCGGTGAGAATAACCTCTGTGAGGTAGTCGACCTGACTGTCACAGTTGGGAAAGTTCTGATCATGAAAAACAGCCATGGAAGAATAAAGCCCCCAGTCGGCTTCAGAAATGTTCCAACTGGTGGGACGAGGAGATGGGGAATGATGCAGGAATTGGATGATACAAGGGAAATGGTCACTTGAGTACGTGTCAGAAAGTGCATACCACTCAAACCGACTGGCAAGCTGAGGAGTGCATATTGCGAGGTCTATATGGGAATAAGTGTGTGTTGTGTCTGAAAGGAAGGTCGGTGCACCAGTGTTGAGGCAGACAAGATCGAGGTGTTGGAGAAGATCCACCAAAAGGGAGCCTCTCGGACAAGGTGCCGTAGAGCCCCATAGGGGGTGGTGGGCATTAAAGTCGCCTACCAACACGAAAGGTGAAGGGAGCTGGTCAACAAGGTGTAGCACATCTGCCCTAGTAAGGGCAGATGACGATGGCGAATAGATATTACAGAGGGAAAAGGTAAATGTGGATAAAGTGATGTGGACAGCAACTGCCTGTAGGTGAGTATGCAATGAAATGGGATGGAAATAGACGTCGTCTCGAAGGAGCATCAGAACCCCTCCATGGGCTGGGATACCTTCCACGGGTGGCAGGTCGAACCGCATAGAGGTGTAGTGTGGAAAGTCTGCACGATCACGTGGACGCAACTTAGTTTCTTGGAGGCAGACTAGAAGCGGGCAGTGCATTCGAAGGAGTAGTTTTAACTCCTCCCAATTAGAACGAATGCCGCGAATATTCCATTGAAGGAGCGCCATTATAAAAATGAGATAAGAGATAAGGATAAAAACCAACTAGCAAGCGGGGTCACCTCGACGGCCGCTGAGGACCAGAATTCAAGGGAGCACTGCTATCGCTGTCTAGGGGCAAAGGGTCGAGGTCCATAGGTTCGACCGACGCGCCTGCCACCTCCTTGAGTTTATCAGGAGGGGCAGTTTCCACCGCCGGTAAAGGGCCGGGTGCCCGGCAGACGGAGCGTCCCGGTGAAACACAAGACGGCCGAGGCCGGCAACTGTTGGACGGCGTGACAGATGGGTCACGCCTTGGCGGGGAAGGAGAGGAACTCTTTTTCTTGTCAGCTCTTCTGGAAGAGTGACGGCGAGAGGAGGCAGTTGACGGTTGGGAAGCCTGAGAACACAGAAAATCCTTACGGACGGGTTCCTTTTTTAAAGTCCGGGCATCTTATTTAGGTGCCCGCGGTTTACCAGAGGTTGATGAAGACTGTACCTTAGAGGCAGCAGGAGGAAGCGGGGACGTGGAACGGGCAATCTTCGAGCTGGTGGATCGCACAACTGTGTCAGCGAAGGTAAAATCACACGTCTGGGTACTTGAATCCTTAGTAGGTTGAGTGGAGGTGAGGACCTTACTGTATGTGCCCACTGGGAGGACAGCAGGCTTTCGACTCGCCAACAACTTTCGAGCGGCAGATGTCAACACCATTTCCGTAACCCGAATTTGCTGAATGACCTTTTCATCCCTACATACAGGGCAGTCCCAAGACGAAGCCGCATGATCACCGTTGCAATTAAGGCAGTGAGGGGACGGAGGTGGGCAATCCCCCTCATGGGCGTCCCTACCACAAGTGACACATTTTGCTGCATTTGGGCAAGAGTCACGGGTATGGTTGTACCTGTGGCATTGGAAGGAGCGCGTTGGGTTTGGAATATAAGGGCGGATAGAGATAACTTCGTACCCTGCTTTGACCTTCGACGGGAGTTCAACCCTGTCGAATGTCAAAAACACAGTACGAGTCGGTGTCAGCTGGTTATTTACCTTTTTCAAAACCCTATGCACGGCTGTGACTCCCTGATCTGACATGTTGGTTTGGATGTCTTCATCAGACAACCCGTCAAGGGATCTCGTGAAGACTACCCCCCATGATGAGTTGAGTGTGCGATGCGCTTCTACCTTGACAGGAAACGTGTGTAACAGTGTAGTCCGGATTAGTTTCTGAGCTTGGAAGGCACTGTCCACTTCCAGCAACAATGTGCCATTGCGCTGACGCGAACAGGTTTTAACAGGGCCAGCAATTGCATCTACACCTTTCTGTATAACGAAAGGATTTACAGACGTGAAATCTTTTCCATCGATGCGAGAGACAACAAGAAATTTCGGTAAATTAGGCAAAGTCTTTTTTTGCTGAGGTGAATCTATCTTACGTTTCTGGGTCAACGTCACTGAAGAAGAGAAGGAAGTCATCGCGGAAGTGTCCCCCGTGATTACTGGCGTCTCCGATGCCGCGCTCCTTCCTAGTGGGGGCCCTCTCCGAGGGCTTACCCGCCTTAGGTGATTGTTCACACCTCAGGTCACACCTCCCGAGAACTGACGGAGGGACCAATTGGCATGTTCGGAAGGTACCAGCTCAGGTAATCACCCCTCCCTGGGCCTGGCCTTTACCAGGGGGTACGTACGTGCCCTACTTGTCTACCCGGGGCGGGGAATTACACGTTACCCCGTCACCTGCTACGCACGATAATGCGTGGGTCAGCCTTCAGACACGCACAGGGAGGAAAGAAGAAGGGTAGAGAAAGTGAAGAGGAAGGAAAGAAGTGTATCAAACGCCGAAGCGGAGACTAATGAGGAGAAGAAGGCTAGGAGAGTACAAGGAAAGACAGAAAACAAAGGGTAAGAAAGTAAGCAACCAAGGAGTGAGAGAAACGACAACAAGAACCACCGTAACTCATGAAATTCGCCCGTCTCTGGGTGAAGGCATAAACCGGGAGGGAAAGTGAAGCAGCCTGGGGCAGAAGAAAGGCTGCTCCGGCTCGGGGCCCCGTGCGCGTCACATACGAACCCACAAAAGAACTGTGGGCCCCCTGGGGGGGGGGGGGGGTTGTGCCTTGTGTATGGCGCCCTGCAGCTGGCGTCCAGCAACACACATGCTAGAAGAGCTAAAATATATGCAGAAGTCGTCAGCATACAATGAAGGCAATACTGACGACCCGACTGCTGCTGCTAGGCCATTAATGGCAACTAAAAACAGGGGGATGCTAAATACCGAGCTCTGGGGGACCCCATTCTCCTGGGTATGTAAAAAGCTATGGAACGCCCTGACCTGTACACGGAAGGTACGTGGTGTTAAAAAGTTTTGGATAAAAAGTGGGAGTGAGCCCCAGAGTCCCCACCCATGCAAGGTGGTAAGGGTGTGTCATCGCTATGTCGTGTCGTATGCCTTTGACAAATCAAAAAAGATGGCATCTAGGTGCTGACATCGAAAAGGCTGTTCGGATGGCGGACTCAGATGGACCAGGTTATCCAAGACCGATCGTCCCCAACAGAAACCACCTTGGCATGGAGCCAGCATGCCCCACGATTCAAGCACCCAACACAACTGCTGGCTTACCATGCATTCTATCAATTTACAAAGGACATTTGTATGGCTGATTAGCCAATAACTGTCCACATCTAGTGGCGTTTTTGCCTGGCTTGAGCACCGGAACGATGGCAGTTTCACCCCACTGTGACAGGAAGACACCTCCGCTCCAGATCTGATTAAACAAGGCTAGAATATGTCTCTTAGAAGCATCAGATAGATGCTTCAACATCTGATTGTGGATTCTGTCGCACCCTGGGGCAGTGTCAGGGCAGTACGCAAGGGCACTGAGAAACTCCCACTCACTAAACAGAGCGTTATACACCTCAGGGTGGCATGTGGTGAAGAAAGCGGGTTTGCGTTCATCTGCTGTTTTAACATGCGGAAGGCAGGTGGTTAATTTTGGGATGCAACAACATGAGTGTAGTGCTCGGCCTCTGAGATGGTGCTGTGATCCGTACAGACAGCCCCATGTATCGAGATCCCAGGAATTGCTGTCTGGGTCTGGTAGCCATACAGACATTGGATCTTCATCCAGACTTTGGGAGGGAAGGTACGCGCCCCTATGGTGGAGACGCACCTCTCCCAAAATTCCTGTTTGTGCTTCTGTATTACCTGCCGAGCATGTTTAAACGTGATTAGAATATTGAGTGCTGGGTGGCGCTTATGGAGCTGACGATCACGCCTACGGTCTCGAATGGCTTCCATAACTTCCGACGACCACCAAAGCACTGTCTTTCTTCGGGAGCATCTGGATGAACGGGGGATTGAGCTCTCAGTAGCAGATACAATCGTCTTAGTGACATTCTCTACCACTACATCGATCATATCGTTCAGGAGAGGTTCAAGAGTGGCAGGAGGACGGAAGTCATCCCAGTTTGCCTTATTTAAAGCCCATCGAGGGGGGCGTCCTGGGCATCGACGATGGGGTAGTGACAGGAAGATAAGAAAGTGGTCACTACCACACAAATAGTCGTGCTTCCTCCAGTTGTCAGATGGTAAGAGGCCAGGGCTGCAAACCGACAAGTCAATAGCTGAGAAAGTGCCGTGCACCACACTGAAGTGCGTGCGGGCACCAGTGTTTAAGAGGCAGAGATCAAGCTCGGATACTAAATTTTCTACATCTCTGCCACGGCCACTGGCTATTGCACCACCCCACAAGGGGTTATGGGCATTAAAATCGCCCAATAGTAAAAACAGTGGTGGGAGTTGGGATAACAGTGCAGCTAATATCTTTGGTGGTACAACATCATATAAGCTGCAGATAGTTACATCATGTAGTATCCTTACTCTGAAAGTCACAGCTTCTAAAGGTGCATGAAGGGGCACAGTTTCGCTATAAACAGAGTTAAAGATGTAGACACAGACTCCATCTGACACCCTACGATAAACACTGCGACTTTTGTAGTATTCCCTGTACCCACGAAGGACATGTGTCCGCATTGCCGGGAACCAAGTCTCCTGGAGGGCAATACAGAAAGCAGGTGTGGTGCTTAAAAGTTGTCGTAAGACGTGAGGTACTAAGGACGGCCTTTATACCTCAGTATCAATTGCTTTCACTGCCGCTGAGGCTGTTGGATCAATGTCCATAGTTTCTGAGATACCATCGAGATTTTGGTCCTCAGGGGACCTGGAATCTCCATATCGTCTTTAGAGGCGGAAGTATGGGGCGGTAGTGCAGGAACAACCATGGTCTCTGTCTTTTCACTAGTTTTCTTTTTCTTCTTTTGTGTCTCTCGCTGCTCCACCGGCTTCTCATGTCCGGTGGGCCTCGCTGACTCAGTCTCGGGAACTGAGGATGACCTCGAAGCCCTATGACCGGTCTTCATAGGCACTGTCTGCCACTCGCCGGGATCCACTTTTCCAGGGGAGGAAGCCGACGAAGAATGGGATGCAAGAGATCCCTTCCTTGTGAGAGGAGCCAGAGGAGGCTGCTCCTTCTCTGGCTCGGGGGTTAGGACCGATGTGCCTGGTGTTTGGGGGGGAATGGCTCCCAAAGTTGGAGTTTTGGGAGCAACAAAGGAAGAGGTTCCCCCAACCATCTGGGGGGCAGGTGGAGGTGGTAGGGCCTCTTGGTCCACTGCAACTCGCTGAACAGTTAGTGATCTTGGCGCCATAGATAGCGCCGACGAAGCAGCTGTAGCATAGGAGGTGATCATGTTGACAGGATGGAGTTTCAAGTAGTTATGTTTGGCCTCTGAGTATGACAGCCTGTCCAAGGTCTTATATTCCATAGTTTTCCTCTATTTGTGCAAAACTGTGCAATGTGGCAAGAAGGGCGCATGATGTTGGCTGCAGTTGATGCTTGGAGGAGAGGAACATGGGACGTCAGGATGAGATGCATGTCCGCATTCCTGGCAGGTTGGATTGGCATCACACTGGGATGACATGTGCCCAAACCTCCAGCACTTGAAACAACGCATAGGGGGAGGAATGTAGGGCTTAACGTCGCACCAGTAGATCACCTTGACATTCTCGGGCAATGAATCACCCTCGAAAGCCAAGATGAAGGCACCGGTGGCAACCCTGTTCTCCTTCAGACCCCTAAAAATACGCCAGATAAAATGAACTCCTCGCCACTCTAGGTTTGCAAAAGGAGGCCTTTATGGAATATAATGCCTTGGAGCCTGTTTATACCCTTGTGAGGTGTTATTGTAACGGGAACATTATCCAGCTTGTCACAGGCAAGCATTGCACGTGACTGCGCTGGGGATGACGTCATTATGAGGACTGTCTCTGATCTCGTTTTAGATATGCCCTCGACCTCTCCATACTTATCCTCCAGTTGCTCCACAAAAAATGTGGCTTCGTCGATTGAAACGATTCTCCATCTGTCCTGCTGTAGACAAGATATTTAGGGGCATAAGCCTCACCTTATTGACGAGCCATACATTCCTCCAATGTGGTGGCCAGGGAAGGATATGAGTTGAGGGTCATATGTTGCTGTGTTTAAATCACACCTTCCTCTCTTAGACACACCGGTTGTAAGTCCGGAAATGTTATGGGATCTTTTCATGGTGTTCTCACAAGCAGCTAGGGAAAAGAGCCCCGCTTGCCTGGGTAAGCCTCATACCATTTTCGCGGGGCAGGTTCCTCAGCGGTTGCTCACTAGCGACTGTTCAACCTCAACAGTGACGCATCTTCTTGTCACATAGCACACCTTGAGATTGAGGGTTTTTTTTAATTTTTTATTGAGGTTTGTACCGTCTTCGCGACCTGGGCGATTAAGCCAAGATCCTTGGGCTCTGAAACGTACAATGTTCCAACGCCGTGCTGAACAGTGGTCGTTTAAGCACGCACAGAGCTTACGGTGTAGCGGACTGGTGGTGGGACACAGCCCACTGTTCAGGGCCCCGGATTTGCCAAGCCCGAACTCAGCAAATTAATGCTGAGCCCCTGAGGGGCAGGGCCTTATTTAGGCAGGTACAACATGTGGAGCTACACAGGGCAGAAAAATTTTGTGGGCGGCAAAATTTTGTGGGCAGCAAAATTTAGCCATCAAAAAATTTGAATCAGTTTGAATTCCAAATGCCAAGGGGAGGGGCGTAAAATAAATTCCTGCACTGGGGCATTGCACAACCTATTTAAACTTTGGTATATTTCCAACAACTTCTTTAACCTCTGGTGCGAGGGCATTAAAAATCTATGAGCTACTTTATAAAACCCCCTTCTGCATAAAGCTCTTTGATTTTAGCTCATAATGAATATCTAGTTTCTTTCAGGTGTTACAATTATGGTATGAAATACTAATTTTGAGTAAGTTGCTACTTTTTGAAACAAAGAACATCAGGAAAAATTATACTGAGAAGTCGTAAGGATTTGTAGATAATTAAATAAGTCTCTGCGTGAGTGCCTAGGATGTACTCCACACATAATTCTTATTGCTCACTCCTGTGCATGGAAAACTTTTTTGCTATCAGTTGGTTTCCCCAGAATATTTTACTGTAGGCCGTAAGTTTATGAAAATAGCCAAAATATGCTTTTATTTTGCTCATATCTTAAATATGGTAGTGCCAAAAATATTCAAATGCTTGTTAAGCTTATGGGACTTAACTACGGGGTCATCAGTCCCTAAACTTACACACTACATACGAACTACCTTATATTAAGGACGGCACAAATATCCATGCCCGAGGGGGGATTCGAACCCCCGACCTTAGTGGCCGTGCAGACCGTGACTGGAGCGCCTCAGTCCCCTTGGCCACCGCGGCCGGCTATGGTAGTGCCACTTCATTGTGTTGTGGCAACTGCTTGACAGCCAAATCGATTGGACAATGTGTACAATTGTAGACAAGTGTAATGTGCTGCGAATGCACAGAAAGAAAGATGGAACGACCATATAAAATCAATCGTCGGTAAAGCAGATGCCAGACTTAGATTCATTGGGAGAATTCTAAGGAAATGCAGTCCGAAAACAAAGGAAGTAGGTTACAGTACACTTGTTCGCCCACAACTTGAATACTGCTCACCGGTGTGGGATCCGTACCAGGTGGGATTGATAGAGGAAGTGGAGAAGATCCAACGGAGAGCAGCACACTTCGTTACAGGATCATTTGGTAATCGTGAAAGCGTTACGGATATGATCGCTGAACTCCAGGGGAAGACTCTGCAGGACAGACGCTCTGTCACTCGGTACGGGCTTTTGTCGAAGTTTCGAGAACTTACCTTTACTGAGGAGTCTAGCAGTATATTGCTCCCTCCTACGTATATCTCGCGAAGAGATCGTGAGGGTAAAATCAGAGAGATTAGAGTCCACACAGAGGCATACCGACAATCCTCCTTTCCGCGAACAATACGTGACTGGAATAGGAGGGAAAATCGATAGTGGTACACAAGGTACCCTCCACCACACACTGTCGGGTGGCTTGCGGAGTATGATTGTAGATGTAGATCTTTGTTGCTGGCATCTTTGGGGCAACAGCTTCCCTGTGCCTGCCAGCCATATTATGTATCAGTTCTTGTGTAGCCTTTGTTGTTTTAGCAATAAAGTGTTATCTCAAGTACATGTGGTTCTTATTGAGGCTCCAACCCCACATAAAACCCATACTGGTGACCCTGAAGTCGAGTACACTGCCAGTTTATGTGGGTTGTGCAGCGGCATCTGGTTTTTGTGTGGATTTTCACCATGAAATATGGAAGTCATTGTCACGACGGTCGCTACATTGACCATAACAGTGCCACCTCCACCTGGATTTCGAGCTGCAGCAACTTCATCGCTGTGAATTCAGTGTATTTCTGCTTCGAGTACTTCAAATTTGTATTCGTAGAACAAATTCCTCACACCGAGGGCTTCCGGTGCACAAGGAACTTAACAGACTCAGTTCGCCGTTTGTCTTTTCTAGTGTTCCATCTATGAACAGTGCCAATTGTGTTCCACACCACAATGTGTGCGCTTTAAACTCTCAAGTTTTGCAAGGTACGAACTTCGCATGTTTGCTAAATTTGAATTTCAGACCAGCAGCCACCCCACCAAGTACACGTGCGTATCCTTCCACTGACCACTTGCTCCACCAACAAAGTGCAGTTGCTTCTAATAACTTTGTCAGTGCTACTGGAACTGGACTTGCCTCTCACAACATTCACCGCAGTTTCAGCCAACTTTGTGCAGTCCACACCACTGAGCATATTTAGTGACTCTCCGAACAGATCTGCTTGCTATCTCAATGGTGATGTGAACATTTAACAATTCTCTGAGCACCACTTCCATTAACCATATTAAAGCCGCCTTTGTTGAATCTGCTTCTCCTCCTCCCTAACCAGATTCTTTCATCCTGCCCCACTCGCTGCCTGTCACTCCCTCTTCCCCATCAATTACTACTCCTTTCCACTCTCTCTCTTCACCTTTGCTCTTGTCGCCTTTCCGTGATTTCTCCCTCTCTCCTCTTCCCATTTCCATACATCAAATTCATCGTCCCCCCCCCCCCTCCTCTTTCTACAGACATCTCCGTCATCCTTTGCAAACAAGCAGTTTTCATTTTTGTCCTCTATCTGTCTTCTCTGCTTCCCACACCGTCATATCACATGCCACCTGAGCCTTCCTCCAAGGTGCTCGTCATCATGCTTGCGAGCTCTGCTGACCTGCATACACGCCGAGCCTGCACTGCCCGATGCCCTCAGCATCTTGACGGTCACTTCATCATCAGCGCACCTACAACTCATTGCCGCCCACACACTTGACTGCCATCAGACACAGTCAAGTCATCTGTCACTCGACTGCCTATGCTTCTGCCATCCGCTGCCTTGATTACAACGCCCCCCCCCCCCCCGCCCTCTCAATACGTGCTCTGCATTGAAGGGGGAGGGGGGAGAGGGGGCTGTGTGGCAAGAGCTGAATTGATTGGACAATGTGTAACATATCTTTATATCTAGCATCTTTGGGGTAACAGCTTCCCTTCACCCACCAGCCATAGTTCTTGTGTACTCCTTGTTATGTTAGCAATAAAGTGTTATCTCAAGTTCATGTGGTTATTATTGGGGCTCCAACCCCACATAAAATCCATAGTGTTTTCTTTATTAAGACAAGAATTTTGAGGTCTCAGCCTTCAAAATGTCACGTGCACCCAATTTTAAGATTCATTTAATAGGCAACATTTGTTTTAGAGGAGAATCAAATGTAATTTGTCTCTTTTTTTTGTTTACTGTAAGGACATTAGTTTGATACCAGCTTATCAGATCTGCAAAAAGCTTTATTTGCAACCTTTTATACTCTCCGAGGGATTACTAACGGATAAAGTAGTGTCATCTGTAAATGTGACTATTTCTCCATCATCTGTACATTGTAGCAAATAATTTATGAATATCAGGAAAAGCAGAGGGTGCAATACAAGGACTTCAGGCACTCCAGCAGAAATGGAGCGCCAGCCCGAAGTTACCTGGCCACTATGCAGACCTTCCATGATTACTTTTTCCTTTCTACCACAAAGATAATATTGGAGCCACTTGCCCACTGGCAACTCTACCTAGGGTTTTGGTTTTTACCCAGGACAATATTATGACTTACACTGTCAAAAAACCTTTAACAGGTCAAATAATATTCCTATTTGTCATGTGATTTATAGCTTCCAAAACATTGCCAACAAATGCATGAACTACATCCTCAGTTGATACCCCTTTCCGAAAGCTGGCTACTGCTGGGCCAGCTGTATTTCCTAAGATGTTCAACTATTCTGCTGTGCATCAATTTTTCTAGTCATCATCATCATCATCATTAGAGACTGATTATGCCATTCAGCATTCAGTCTAGAGCATAGTCCCCCTAATAAAATTTCTCCATGATCGCTTATCTATTACTTATATTATGCAGTAATGCAGACAAACATGTACAAAAGGCAAACACACACACACACACACACACTCATATATATATACAAAACTTATAACTTTCGGCCACAGCCTTCATCAGCCACCTCAGAATGCGGTTGTATGTTAGTGAGTTGTACCAGTTTGACTATAAAGATGAGGATGTAGGTCCTTCTCTTTATGAAGGCTATGTTGTGTATGTGTGACTGTCTTATTTCCATGCCTGTCTGCAGAGTCGTGACAATCCTTTGTGTGGATAGTATTTGCATATATTTCAACCTGACCATAATTCAGACTTCATAAAATGATTGGTGTTGGCAGAAATTAGGGTGCAATATTGTCACATCCTGTCTTTATTATTTTTGCTGCAATTTCACCCCAGTCTACAGATTAATGAGTTTCTCTTAAGAATTTTATGATTCATATTCTCCTGACCTGTTTTGCATTTTGTCGAGAGTTCTCCATAAATTTCTAATTTAGGATTACCAGTAATTTGACAACATGTAGCTTTTGATATAGACCTATTAATGAGATTTGTAGTGTTTGCTATTTGTTTGGTTTGTTTAATTACTCAGACAAATATTATTTTTAACTTATTGTAATACTTAAACTCATAACCATTATTGTTCTCTGATTTCATGAGCATTTCACTCATTCTAATATGAGAGATCCTGATGGCTTTTACTATCTATTCTTTGGTTGTAATGTGCTGTAATGGAAGGAAGACACTCAGTAAAAATAGGCTACACGTGAATTCTTACGAGCTTTGTAGTAAGTATTCGCTGAATACTGGTGGTTAATTGGCCAAGAAGTTGCAAGAAACAAAACGAGTTAATGGCCTGCCAAACCAATACAATAATATTTTTAGACTAATAGAGATAGGATTTGAAATGAGATCTGCCGCTTAATCATGGAAATACATTGTTCAATTTCTTGGAAAGTTCTTATTCAGAGAGTAAGCTGGAAAAGTTGATACACCTTCAAACATGTTGGTACACTTCATATAACAATAGAAATGCTCTCTCACCTGTTTTGTCATTGACAGCAACGGAAACTATGTTTTCTTTGGACGAGTATCCTCTCCTGCCACTCGAAACAATTTCAGCTGGTGCCAGAAAATTGCCGAGATAATGGGAACAACAAAAGCTACGCAGCTGCGACAGACTTCTTGAAGAAACCATTTTCATTGCTATAATTGGGAAAAAAAATTAGTTGTGGACATTCGGACACAGTTCGCTTGTAAATTGGCTAAATAAACAACCTCATGCGGTAGACGTACCTCCATAAGCTAGCAAGATATGTAAAACTAAAACTCATGAACAACAATTGTAGGCAAAATCGTTTAAATTAATGACTGCATGGAACGAATGTTAAATTAATATGCTGTAACGGTACCATACAATTCAGTCCTCAATCGTCACGTGTAAAAAAGACTTATTATACGGATAAAAACCGTTCTTCAATAATAATATGTGCAATGCATACCTGATGGTAAATCTGCGCGTCACAGAAAGATTCTAACAACGAATAGGCAATTTTTATCTCCTCTTTCCAATCTAATAAGTCACCAAACTTAGTACATCATGTCTTACTGCCCTTAAAATTCGTGTGACAGACGCTTTTGAACTTTTCTATCTTAGTCATTAAACTTTGCCCCTTCACCAAGAGTGCGTCTCATTGCAGCCGGGCTCCTCACCAAGGCCGGATGCTGATTGGCTAACGTTCATGACGTCATAGAGCCTTACGAGAATGAAACTGCTGCCATCTGTTGACAGTAAACCGAAACTTGTCCTCTGCAACAAGTGACGTCACTCACTTGTAATCGTCGGCTGCGCTTTCAGGTGCGAGAGTGGACGCCATTTTTTTTTTACATTCAGTTCTAGCAGTGTATTATTGTTAATTTCGGAGAAGAATGTGAAAGCTAAGAAGT
The DNA here is from genome assembly GCA_026315105.1 of Locusta migratoria. NCBI lineage: Eukaryota > Metazoa > Arthropoda > Insecta > Orthoptera > Acrididae > Locusta > Locusta migratoria. Next base: position 493,008,562 of record CM048746.1, on the reverse strand, counting down.
TGCAGTTAACTTAACGGTAAGTGTTACTTAACAACTAGTAAAAGTAGTTGTTGTATTTCTTTAACAATAAAAAGTATTTTTAAGTTTCCGTCATTGGTTACAGGTTATGTCGGAATTTCTTTAAAAAACAAATACTCTTGTAAATTATTTATATTTACATAATATCACCACTTTTGAACGCTTGTTTCAGATACTAAAAATTCCAAGCTGCTGTTGTGTGACCAAGAACTAAAGACAAAGTAGACGCGAAAAACACACCTGGCTGAAGCCTGCAATACAATGCATTTAATTAAAAGAGTGCTTAGTAAATCAGACCAGTTTATAGGCGATGGAGAAGTAGAACGTTTTTACGTTATCCACAAAGGGTACCAGATGCAGTTTCATTGATTTTCCATAACTTTCAACTATGGGCCTACTTGAGACAAGCCAGTGTTTCTTGCAGAAAGTGATCATTTGGAACAAAAAAAAGTGTGGTGAAATTACTATGAAGAGCCAAACGCTATTACTAAACAATTGATGCTGCAGTGTTTTATTGATAGTTGTTATGTGCTACAATTGCCTTCGCTGGCTATAAAAAAGTATAAAATTCGCAAATATAAAGTGTCCAACGAAACTGCCAATGACACGTGTGAATGTTTGAATATGTTAAATCAATAGTTTCCCCTTTCCCCAAAACAGAGTTTTATGGTTCAAGGTATAGGCCTATGACGATTTGTCATAGGTTTTTTAGATGACAGACATCCACAGCTGTAATTTATAGTTGAAGAAGTGCCACATAGAGTAAATGTTGTACTGTTACTTATCAGTAATAAAACGTGTGTAAATGACATGTCTGTTTCATTTATTCTCACCCACATTACCCTAAGAAAAGAATTTCATTGTTTAGTTTGAGGAATCTTCCAAATAAAAAAGAATATTCCAGTTTGTGTGTGTGTGTTTTAGAGAGGGAGAGGTAAGGGCCTATTATGCATGTGTGTTTATTTTTTTCTTTCCTTAAAAAAAGGAACTGGTGTATATTTTCATTTGTTATATCACGATCGCAGAATTTGACATAAAACTTGTGTTGCAAAGTAAAACATGATCTGTAAGAGTGAGTCATCCAGTGCTGTAACAACCTAGGTTGTACCTTTTGCCTAAAGAGTAAGACTAATCCACATATTAGCTACTTCAACTAGCTTACTTAATATAGGCTTGTTCAGTGTGAGTGGAAAGTGCACAATAAGCTGCCTGTGGACTACTAGCCAAGTAAATAATATACCACAAATAGCCTTAGCTACTTTATTTCACTTAGTAGCAAATACAGAACAGCTCATCTGAAAGTGACAATACCTTTTTCGGCTTTTGCATGGTGTCAAAGTTGATGGGTGGTATCCTGGTCTTCAGTTATGCCTACACACAATTCTGAAGATAGTATTCCCACCAGAATATGTGTTTACACATTGATTACCACAGGCTTGCAGCATGAAAGGTTAGGTATGAGACTAAGGTAGTTGCTAGTGGCCACATAGCACTTAACAGGATAGTGCATTTGTGTGTGATGGTTATAGTGAAATGCAGTTATATTGTTTTGATTTATTAATTAAATGGCCAAAAGATAAGGATCTATTAGGTCTAGGAATCATCACAAAACAGATAAATATATTGTAATTATCTCAAATTACTCATTATTTGCAATCACAATGACTCCATTTTTTGCTTTATAGCTTGTCTAAAATTTCAGCTTGTAGAAATCCTTGAAAACCAATTTTTTAAAGCAATGCAAAAACGCACTGTAAAGGCATATATTAATGAAATATATCTGGTAAAATTTTAAACATGGCTGCAATTCAGCAACAGTGGAACAACAATCCAAGAGTCAACACAGTTTCAGCCGACCAGTTGCATAAAATAGTTTACATCTATAAACCTTTACCCAGGTTTCAGCAAAATTAATTTTGCCTTCTTCAGAAGGATACAATAAAGCTCACATTAAAAAAGTTGTTAAAATGTGGCTGACTCCATGTCAATAGAATAAAATTTAAAACAGTCACATTATAAAATTTTGGAGCATGTCCACACACAGGTCAAGTGAGCACTCAGTGCTCAGTGCTCACTTGACCTGTGTGTGGACATGCTCCAAAATTTTATAATGTGACTTTGTTTTAAATTTTATTCTATTGACATGGAGTCAGCCACATTTTAACAACTTTTTTAATGTGAGCTTTATTGTATCCTTCTGAAGAAGGCAAAATTAATTTTGCCGAAACCTGGGTAAAGGTTTATAGATGTAAACTATTTTATGCAACTGGTCCGCTGAAACTGTGTTGACTCTTGGATATCTGGTAAATTACGCAAATAACTTAATACATTTCAGTAGCTTATATTGGACAAGTACCATTTTCCCCACCCAGTGAGCAATGCACAATGAAATTAGTAATTTTCAAGTGAAAGTGTCATTCACACACACGACATCATGTGCAAACTTATATTGTTCAAAAATAACACTAAAGAAAATGTTCTCTGTATGTAAATTTTCTACTGTTCTTAAAACTTTAAAACCAGGAAAGGCATCCTGGAAGTAATGAAATCCATTCTGAATTTCTTCCACATAGTAGCAACTAGACAAAAAGATGATTGGTAGATTTCTTGTCTGCATCTCATAATCTCACAGGTGGTTCTCGGTAACGTAGTTGAGTGCTAGACTATGAATCCAAAGGCTGCAGGTTTGATCCCTGCTCAGTTCTAAGATTTTTATATGTCACTTCACTTCTTTCACCTTCAGCAAAAATGCTGAGTAGCATCATGATTTGGAGCTCAGGTAAACTATAAGTTCCCCTTTAACTGACTGGGTAACACAATTCAAAGATTGGAGGAATGCAATGGCACACCAAGTCCAACAGGACCATGCCTAGTAAACCACCGTGGTATTCATACCAGTCTTCAGAGTATTGACCTCTTTACCTTTTACCAGTCCCTCAGCAAATAAATCAATAAGAAATCCTAGCAGTACACAAACCCAACATGGCATCATGTCAGCCAAAGAGCTATGATGTTCTGAAGAGTGTCCATATGATAATTTCTAAGGAAAGCCAAACCAGGGAGAAAAGTATTTGTAAGTTTGCAAGGCAAGCAATTACTTTTAAGTAGTCATAATGAAGTTCAAGTACCAACCTGTTACAAACTTAGTTATTTTATTACAATGCATACTTTAAAACAGTGTCCCCTTGTCATTTGGAATGGGTGCCCTTGGTAGTTTTCAGTCCTTTTATTGAAATTACATTCAAAACCAAGATATTGTAATTTAAAACAGTGCAATGCATTAATCACTGTGGGTATTGTTTCTTATATGGCATTACTGATGGGTGACAGAGTTACAATACTTATCACAAACTTACACCATAACTAATGAGAATGTACTTAAGAAAAGTAGTCTTCCTTGCACACAAAACATGCGACACTGCTCATAGAAGTTGAAAGCTAGTATGCTGTTTGTAATTTTTCCAACTACTGTACTTTAATATTTCATCTCATTTTATTTGATACTCTACATGTATAGAACATTGTTTAATACTATGAAATTCTGTTCAAATTTTAAAATGTTTGGAAATTATATATCAGATTAGATATGGTAGCAACACTTTATTTTAGTGATTTTCAGATATTGTTGGATTAGCGCAGTTACCAGTATCTTTGAAATAGTTGTTTGGTCACTTGTGAGAGCAGCAAAATTGGTTGTAGTACAGCATGATTTTTAAAGTACAATATTTGAAAGTAAAACAGTGTTATTAGCTAATAAACAAACAAGCTGTTCTGCTATTTTAGTTTCCCATCATTGCATGCTGGCATTATCAACATAGACAGTCCTCTCTAGAACTTTGGAAAATTTTCAGTGCCTAATCGTGACAAGGCTAATATTTAGGAAGAAATCAAAGACCTAAAATAGATTATAGGAATTTGTAGGGCACAAAAATTTAAAATGCTGCAGAAATGTAGACAGAAGTAATGCATGACATGAAGACATAAAAATGCACATCCCTGTTTACACAATTTCCGATCTTAATTTGTTATTGTTTTAAGAATGTATTGCAAATGCTGTCAATTTTATTGAAATCTTGCACAAAGACAAAAATACAGTAAATGGTAATTAATTGCATTTTATTCAGTATAATTTATGACTACATGTTAATATTCCAGATGATTTACAACTTGCGTCCAGTTTACGTTCAAAACATACATACATACAAGAGACACTATTAAATCCTAAGTATGATACCATAATTAGTGAAAATTTTTATTCATTTTCAGCTCTGTTTGAAATACACATGAGAGTACAATGCCAAACTCTGCTAAAACACATCACCCTTCAAAGACGAAACAAATTGTTACTTCTGTTCCATACATAACAATGATGTGCAAAAATAATATGATTCTTCATGTGCATTCCTTGGAAAGTAATCAGAACAGAAAAAAAGCTTACATGAAAAATCTGATGGCTGAAAGGAATAATACACAATACGGTCATACTAGAAAAGAAACTAGAAGACAAATCTTCACAGGCTAAATCAATTATAACAGTAATCAACAAATTCTCAAGTTCTATAAATCATTTAGAATAACATTTGGAGAAGCCCTACATGTTTAATAATTCTGTTACTATCTGTTAGATCCTTCAGTAACATGATAAGTCAACAGATTTGGCTGTAGTTACTTTATGTTTATTTTTGCCCTTGGAAGCAGGCCTCAGGGTCCAACAAGCCAGATGGATTTTTTTTTTTTTTTTTTTGAAACTTTTCTGTCCTACCAAAATTCTAACTTAGTAACAATTTTATTTTACTAGTATCTTAATGCTGGTAAGATTTCCTCTTTTTTTCCCTGCAAAGCAAATCCCTAACAACCATGACTAACTAAATACACTGATTTTGTAGGAAACAGCAATTGATCAGGATATGCTGCAAGTGAAGGTAAATTAGTGAAGGAAAAAAAATTGATGATTGGTGGAAGTGCCTGTTATCAGAACTTGTACATAGGTTGATGGAGAAGTACATCTACTCTTCTTTTGCTATCAGACTGCATGACAAAGGGAACTACTGGGAAAGTATGGGACAGTGCACTTGCTTGATACAATGTAAAAGACCGTCAAGTGTGATAATCCACTACTCTTTGTAACAGTAAAGACAAATGTGTGCTATTTAGTGGTAGGTTCTTTTTACATTCAAATAGAAGACACATGGTCAATTTCAGAAGCATTAAATATTTTCAAGGAGTGGAACACAAACATGAATCCTGTATACTGGATTACTGATTTCTCTGCGTCCAAAATAAATGCAATTCAGTCCTTATTTTCCTGTTTCAAAGTGTATGTGTGTTCATTTAACAGAGAAATTTGAGAAAGGTGGTTATGGTCACACACAAAAGAACAAAAAATGTGAGCTAGAATTTTTAATCTGTGGAACGGTATTGCAGAGTCGTCTTTCATGCATGAGTATATTGATAATTTACTAAAGTTGAGAATCCATGTTTTCGATAAACCAAATGATTCTGCTTTGCAGTACTTTGATAAACAATGGGTTCCAGTGCATAAAAGGTGGATGGAGGCTTTCAAGTACAAAAGTATGTTTGCTGTTTAAGTAATGAACAAATTGGTGAAACATTCACACCTATAGCATAATACAAACAGAATTAACAGACCTCATTGCATTTTTAGTTAACAGTTACCTTCCTAGCCTCATTGAAAAGTATTGCAAGTTAAATTCCACAGTTAAATTGTACAGCAAAGACATCTGTTTATTCCTGTATAGGAAGACACCAAAGTTTGTTAAGCATGCGATGATGTGATATGAAAAAATTGACTTAAGTGCAGAATCAGTAACTATGGTGGCTACAGGACTGTTTCATATAACCAGTCCAGAAATTGAAGAATGTTTTTACAAAGTAGATTTTGCAAAACCTGATTGTCCATGTCCAGACTTCCTAAAGTTTAAGTTTCTGTGCAAATACTTTTGTGCCATCTTCTGTTTCTTCTCTGAATGGGGATTTGACAAATTAAATTTCACTTATAGGATTAATCCTCAATTTGTTTAGATGAAACATGCGGGTTTGGTTCAAGAAACAGTTATAGTACACAAACACTGCAGCACAGGGGTTACAGAATACTAGCAGCAATCTATAGCAAACACATGGCTCAACATTTCTGAAACATTAAGCACTAATTTCGCAGGATGTAACGGGCAAGAGAGATCTGTAAGAACTTAATAAATCTGACTTATAATTGCAGTACTGAAACAGTTGCAAAAATGACTGAACACCTTGAAATCTCGCATCATGATGTGAAGGTATCAAACCCTACAGGCAATGGACCTCCGTTAGCAGTGGAGTCAAATTTTAAAAAGCTAGAAACATATATTTCAGCAGTGATCCCACACCTCCATTGGGTATATGTAATTCTGCAAGAGCAATTAGTAGGTGCTAGGGGCAGACGTGGGGGGAGAGATTTGATCTGGTCTGCTTCTCAAGAAGTTATGAAAGGTTGATTGTTGATGATAATTAATACAATATTTTAAGTTATTCAGTTACGTTATCACTTTATCTAGTGATTCTTCATTGACTCAATCACAAGTCGCCCCAAACTTCCACCAGACAGGCCGAACACGATCCCACGATGGCCAGAAATTCCACAAAAAAAAAAAATCAGCATTGAGTCAATGTTTTGCTTCATGTTAAAATTATCTGCAACAGAATACAGAAGTTTCAATTATGCTAGTACAAATAGTTGCTCATGCAATATGCAAATAATTCAGGTAAATTTATGCTCACTATGTTTAATTTTTGTAACTAACACTTTAAAAATTTGTTGGTAAATAAATAGATCTTAAAACAAATTTTCATGCTACACAGATTATGAGCAACAACAATTTCTTATGATTTGATTTCATCACTAAAGTCAAAACCACCACCAACAACAAGAGAAATAATACAAGTACTCAAAAACAATAACTCATCTGGAGAAGCTCATATATTTACTGAACTATGGAAGTACTCTGGTGAAACCTGATACTATATCAGAAATATTCAATCAAATTTGGAAAACACAGTTCACCATTAGTATGGACATCTGCACTAATACATCCACAATATAAAAAAGAAGCAAACAGACTAACAACTATAGGAGACTCTCCCTCCTACCAGTGACCTACAAGCTTTTATCCAAGGTGTTTTGAAAAAGGTGCAGAAGAAATACTTGACACAGATAATGAGGAGAGTATCAGGCACAATTTAGAAAGGGAAATTAATTTACAGAGGAATAAAAGTAGCAACTTAATATAGACCTATAGTTACTTTTATGGACTTCAAAATAGCGTAAGAGTCGATTAACAGAAATACACTGATTTATATCAAACAAATTTTAATTTGATAGTAAAACAACTAAAATAATTAAAGCAACTCTAAGAAACAACTTCCAAAGAACAGTGTGGGGGAGGGGGGAGAGATTGCAAAAACGTTTGAATTGAAGAAGTCACTTGTTGAGGGAGATGGTTTGTCACCTCCCTTTTTCCCCGGTTTTTATAATACCAAATTAACAGTGAATTGCAGGACAGCATATACCCTGTCTTCAATTACGCCTTACTTTTCTTAGTTTACGCTGCAAACGAACACTTACTATTTACAGATGGATAAGAAATGAAGTAATGAGATTACCAACCAGGTGATCTGCAACTGCCGCCTCCTTGTCTTTATAATACTTAGGTCCAAGAATACATTTACGGTGACTTGTGCTTACTATAGAAGATGGAAATCCGTAAAATCGGATCTCAGCGTTCCCTTTAATTTGGGTGAAGAAGAATTTTGGACAATCTGCAAATGTACAAATAAAATGGTTATAACGAAACGGCCAAAGAATCGAACATGACACTGTGAAAAATTATTTTCTCACAGACAATGAAGCAGAGGAACTTATTAAACAACTGAACACACATTTTATCGGCTACATACGTTACAATTACTTTTGTTTAGCTATGTACAACTGGTAGACCCTCCAAAATGCGTTTTCGTGATCACACAAAGATTAAAATAAAATTTAGCGATATACGGGCTACAGTAACGAAAACTAAAAAAAGACATTACCTTACTTCTGACTTCACCTGCTTATTTTAGATACTGTGTGCTATCTCTCACGGACTAAGAGTAGCCGATGCACTTCAACTGCGTAAGAAGCATATCAACTTATTCTCGTATTTCGCAGTAGCCACACAATTTTCCGTCATTATTAACGCTGAAATGTTTCAGATTTTCTCTCATTGGGCTCTCATAGTAAGTCGACATACTAAGAAAAGCGATTGAAAACAAGTTAACAACGTCTGAAGGAAACGCAAAACGCTAGAACAACGAATTGAAGGAGGCGCTACGCAGTACGCAGTATCTCGAAATTCACAAAAATCGATACGTGGCCTCTTCGATACAGCATGTACACGTCATAATGACGTCACGCTGGCTCCCAAAGTCGTGAACTTAAGGACAAGTTTCAGCTTACTGTCAACAGATGGCAGCAGTTCCATTCTCGTAAGGCTCTATGACGTCATGAACGTTAGCCAATCAGCATCAGACCTTGGTGCGGAGCCCGGCTGCAATGAGACGCACTCCTTCACCAAGGTTCATTTGGTAAACTTATCCTTTCTGGTTTTTGTAGAGTTAATATCAATGAAGCAGCATATTATATTAATTAACATACCATATTCAAGTAGGGCCTACTTAAGTTTTAGGGCTACGCCTATTTCGAGTTATTGTACGAAGGAAAATACAATTCATATTCGAAATACGAATATTGCTATCTTTAAGGGTCTTCGTTTTGGCGTCTGTAAGGGCACAAAATTTTCGTACAATAACTATCACAGTATTGCTAGAATAGTGGAATATTTTGATTTAGTTTTTTATATAATTTTCCAATGCATCATTGGACACTGGAAGATTAGCAAAGGTGAAAAAAGAAGCGTTTTATTCTGTTGGTACTAATGATTTATGTGCTGGTGAAATAATAGAATGTGATGAAAGCGGTAATTTCAAACATTACAAGGACTAGAATCTTTAATCTAAAGTATCGCCGAGGGCAGAAACGTCGTAGATCGCTTACTTTGAATGTCCAACTTAGTCTCCGTAGACAATTTCGCGATTTGAGGTATGGTACATAATGTATGACTGAAATAATTTATACATAGGATTCACAATACACACCATTGTGTCTACTCACATACAAGTTACACTTACTCGACTTAGGTTTTTATTCAGTTTTCGTTACGCTATATGTCTTTTGGGGTATTTTTATTCGATTTATTTAGTGTCGGAAAAACTGTAACGATGAGGGAGAGAATTTTTAATTGTTTCGTTGATTCTCTCTTTGTTGCATAGGTGGTGTCTGTTCATGGTTTTTACTTTGTTCATATTTAATTCATAAAATGTTCGTTTGCAGTATTTTTATTTATTAGGCCTATTATTTAGCTGACGTTATTTGTCAGTATTAGGCCTATTATTTAGCTGACATGATTTGTCAGTATACTAAATAAAATTGCAATTATTGTCATGTAAAACAATAGGGACATACTACATCTTTGTAGATTAGATTAGATTAATACTTGTTCCTTAGATCATGTATACGACATTTCGTAATGATGTGGAACGTGTCAGTTTAGTAAATTTTGTCTATACTTGACAATCTATATTTTAAGAATTTTTTTGTATAATTTTTTTTATTTATATATATAATCTAAAAATTCATCTACATTGTAGAAGGAGTTGCCATTTAGAAATTCCTTTAATTTCTTTTTAAATACTAGTTGGCTAACTGTCAGACTTTTGATGCTACTTGGTAAGTGACCAAAGACTTTTGTGGCAGCATAATTCACCCCTTTTTGAGCCAAAGTTAGATTTAACCTTCAATAGTGAATATCATCCTTTCTCCTAGTGCCGTAGCTATGCACACTGCTATTACTTTTGAATTGAGTCGGATTGTTAATAACAAATTTCATGAGTGAATATATATATTGTGAAGCTACAGTAGAAAATAATATTCAACCATCCGTCATTATAAATATTCTCAATACAAAGGCCTACTTTAAAAAATGTTTGCAGAATACCTATATATAGATCTGCATAATATTGATGGTACTAAATGCTCCATACATTTTTGTTCCTGGCATCAGTAAGAATATGCAATTTGTATAAAATCTTCTCACATATTTAGGAACTTACTTAATTCAGAATAGTAGCTACAATAGCTACTAGCCTAAATTAAACAGCACAAGTATTGAAACTACAGCCATTTATACTTCTTCATTTTCTATAAAAAGTTCTGTACTAATGCTATTCAACTGTATAACAAATCCTGAATAAGTAACTCACTGGTACACTTGACATAGCCAATATGGCCCCAAACAGCTATCAAAGAATAAATAAATATGTAATAAAAATGTACATTGCATCACATACTGAGCTTCACTCAACAGACTATCTGAAAAGCTACAAATATCAAGTCAGACTTGATAATATTTCAAAATATGCAAAGGGCTAGAGTTTACTTGTCATGTTGTGGCATAATATGGCTATGTTGGCAATGCCTACTATATGGAACATTATGAAATGTTCCAGTTATAATTATGTACAGTTGATTTATTGAGCAGACAAGGGTACATTCAAGATCCTGTCAACCATAGAGCTGGAATAGGATACATTATTCATATCATGACCAGCAATAAAAAATAAATCTGTCTTCCATATAGGCCTACGTCTTCATTGTAAACCATATTAAAATAACATTGTTTATTGTAAGGACTAGGTTAAATTGTATGACGCTTCTCACTGGGCTGCAGTGGTTATGTTGGCACCAATGGTAATGACGGCAACTCAGATGACCAATAAATATTTTTTCGTGACAACTTCAATTAAAACGAAAATTATTCTTTTCTGAACGGACAACGGTACATACGAGAACCTGTCAACCATAGAGCAGGTACAGTATTAATTTTTCTGTGAGTGAAAAGAGAAGCAATGACATTACTCTGTAGCACATGAAAAATATTAACGCAATTCTACACTTCATTGTTCATCTGTTGCCAACATAAGAACTGGAGCCCGATGAGAAGCTTCGTAAAATTTTACCTAAAGGCTAATATCTGTTTCCACTCCCATTACTCACAGACATTGCTGAGGTGGGGTGGCTTGCATGCCTCAGTGATACAGATAGCCGTACCGTAGGTGCAACCACAGCAGAGGGGTATCTGTGGAGAGGCCAGAAAAATGTGTGGTTTCTGGAGAGGGGCAGCAGCCTTTTCAGTAGTTACAGAGGCAGTAGTCTGGATGATTGACTGAGCTGGCCTTGTAACATCAGCTAATGTGGCTTTGCCACACAGTTACTGTGAACGGCTGAAAGCAAGGGAAACTACAGCTGTTACTTTTCTCGAGGACATGCAGCTCTACTGTATGAACATATGATGATGGCATCCTCTCGGGTAAACTATTCTGGAGGTAAAATAGTCCCCCATTCGGATCTCCGGGCGGGGACTACTCAGAAGTATGTGATCATCAGGAAAGTCAACACTGGCATTCTACGGGTCGGAGTGTGGAATGTTAGATCCCTTAATAGAGTAGGAAAATTAGAAAATTTAAAAAGGGAAATGGATAGGTTGAAGTTAGATATAGTGGGGACTAGTGAATTTCGGGGGCAGGATGAACAGGATTTCTGGTCAGGTGAGTACAGGATTATAAATACAAAATCAGTTGGGGGTATTACAGGAGTAGGTCTGATAATTAATAAGAAAATATGAATGTGGTTAAACTACTATGAGAAACACAGTGATTGCATTATCGTAGTCAAGACAGATACGAAGCCAACACTGACCACAGTAGTACAGGTTTATATGCCAACTAGCTCTGCTGATGATGAGGAGTTCGAAGAAATATATGAGGAGCCAAAGGAAATTATTCAGACAATTAAGGAAGAGGAAAACTTAATTGTTATGGGAGACTGGAATTCAGTAGTAGGACAAGGAAGGGAAGGAAAAATAGTAGGTGAATATGGTCTGGGCAAAAGGAATGAAAGAGGAAGCTGCCTGGTAGAATTTTGCACAGAACATAATTTAGTTATAACAAACACCTGGTTCAAGAATCACAAAAGAAGGTTGTATACATGGAAAAGACCAGGAGACACCGGGAGATACCAGATAGATTTATTATGGTAAGACATAGATTTCGGAACCAGGTATTACACTGTAAGACATACCCAAGGGCAGATATAGACTCTGACCATAACTTGGTTATGAACTGTAGACTGAAACTGAAGAAACTACAAAAAGGTAGGAAAATAAGGAGATGGGACCTGGATAAATTGAAGGAACCTGAAGTTCTTAAGAATTTCAGAGGGAGCTTTAGGCAACAATTGACAGAGCTACTGAAGTCTGTGGGAGAACGAGCCATGACAGATAGTTTCACCTGGTGTGTAAGATATATAAGACAGGTGAAGTACCCTCAGACTTTAAGAAAAATGTTATAATCCCCATTCCAAAGAAAGCAGGTGCAGTCAGGTGTGAAAACTACAGAACCATCAGTTTAATAAGTCATGGTTGCAAAATATTAACATGAATTATTTACAGAAGGATGGAAAAGCTGGTAGAAGCCGACCTCGGGGAAGATCATTTTGGGTTCAGGAGAAATGTAGGAACTCGGGAGGCAATACTCACTTTACGGCTTGTCCTAGAAGATAGATTAAGAAAAGGCAAACCTACGTGTTTAGCTTTTGTAGATTTGGAGAAGGCTTTTGACAATGTTGATTGGAATAAACTGTTTCTAGTTCTGAAGCAAGCAGGAGTAAAATATAGAGAGCATAAGGTTATTTACAACTTGTACAATAACCAGACAGCGGTTGTTAGTGTTGAAGAGCAGGAAAGGGAGTAAGACAGGGTTGTAGCCTTTCTCCAATGTTAGTCAATTTGTACATTAAGCAAGCTATAAAGGAAAGCAAGGAGAAATTTGGTGAAGGAATTAAAATTCAGGGGAAAGAATTAAAAACATTGCGTTTTGCCGACGACATAGTAATTCTGTCAAATACAGCAAAGGACCTGGAGGAGCAATTGAACAGAATGGACAGTGTGCTGAAAGGTGCATATAAGATAAACATTAACAAGAGCAAAACTAGGGTAATGGAGTGCAGTCTAGGAAAATCAAGTGATGCTGAAGGAATTAGATTAGGTAACAAAGCAATAAAGGAGGTAGATGAGTTTTGTTACTTGGGCAGTTAAATAACAAATGATGGTCGCAGTACAGAAGATATAAAATGCAGAATGGCAATGGGTAGAAAAGTGTTCTTAAAAAAGAGAAATTTGTTAATGTCAAATATTGATTTAAGCCTAAGGAAGTTGTTTCTGAAGGTATTTGTATTGAGTGTTGCCTTGTGTGGGAGTGAAACATGGACGATAAACAGTGCAGACAGGAAGAGGATTGAGGCTTTTGAAATATCGTGCTACAGAAGAATGCTGAAGATTAGGTGGGTGGATCGCGTAACTAATGAGGAGGTGCTGAACAGAATTGGGGAGAAAAGAAATTTCTGGCATACCTTGACTAAAAGAAGGGATAGATTGGTGGGACACATTCTTAGACATCAAGGAATTGTGAATTTAGCATTAGAGGGAAGTGTGTTAGGTAAAAATCGCAGAGGAAGACCAAGAGATGGATACAGTAAGCAGTCACGGTCTGCACTACGGTCGGGGGTTCGAATCCCCCCTCGGGCATGGATATTTGTGCCGTCCTTAGGATTAGCTAGTTGATAAGTAGTTTGTAAGTTTAGGGACTGATGACCCCGTAGTTAAGTCCCATTGTGGCAAAGCTAATAAACTACACCAACTATCTGACTGAGTGGGGGTATTGAAAAAAACACAGTCGAGTGAAATTAACGAATTTATTACTCTAACGAACTATACAATAAAATTACATGGAACAATGATTAACTTTTTGCATTGAATAAAAGAAAAGTGGGGGGCACGCCTGTGATTCCTGCTCGCGTCTACATGAGGTGGTTCGCTCACGGCCACGCGGAAGCTTGCTAGCCGCGCCAAGCCGGACTCACCTGCTGCTCTGCTCTCCGCTGCTCTGGGCCGACTGGTCGTCGCCACGAATCGCCGGCACTGCAGAACCCCCCTTCTACCATTTGGACACGGGCTTGGAAGGGGAGCTAGGTTGCCGAAATTCCTTGCTGGCCGAGCGTGCAGGATACACAGGCGTGCAAATACAACTAAAGACACAATTTTCATCGCTTTGGTGGGTGTCTTTTAATCACTGCACTGAGAATCCGTCAGTAAGTTGCATGGGCAGAGGCGGCCGCCACACACTTCCCCTTGCGCTGAAAGGTGACGTCGGCGATCGTACATTGAGCGTCGGTGTCTGAGGTGGTACGGCTGCACGTGAACGGCTGCACGTGAACACTAAACGCTGCATGCGTCGTCTGGTAGGATGCCGACCGAAGCGCTTGTTGCGGTGGGGGCGGGGGGGGGGGGGGAGGGCTGCTGTGTGCGGCTGTCGCTCTGCGTGACATCTGCCAGGCTGGGCTCGGCGGGGGGCGGCGCGCGCGGCGGGTCACAGCAGCTCCGGGAGGGAGCGTGGGTAGACGAGGCGGCCGTACCGTGTGACATATGGCAGCTGTGGGACGGGGTCCTGCGCTGCCGACTGCGGAGTCGGTCGTGGGACCTGGGGTGACAGGTCCGGCGGTGTGTCACGGCCAGTGGGCGTGGTCGGCGCATCGAGGACGGGCGCGGCTGGTGACAGCAGCGGTGGGGGCGGCGAAGGCTCGCGGCCCCGTGTATCACCTCCACGACTCGTAGGCGTGGTCAGCGTGTCGGGAACGGGCGCGGCTGGTGACAGAGGCGGAGGCGCTGGTGAAGGCTTGCGGCCCGGTGTGTCGGTGCCGCAGTCTGTGGGCGTGGCCGGCGCGGCAGGTGTCAGCGGCGGAACAGTCGTGCACGCCGGAGGACCCGGCGGCGCGAGGCCGGCTGGCGCCAGTGCCCTCGTCGGAGAACGCTCGCGACTGGTTGTGGTCGGTGACCGTTGTTGCGGCGCGGCGGGCGTCGGCTGCGGAGGCGGCGACGCCGAAGTCAGACAGCTGGGCTGCGGAGGTTCCGCTGTAGGCTGCTGTGGTGAGTCGTCCAGCGGCGGGCGGCCGTGTGGCACCGACTCGACTCTCGGAAGCGTCATCTGCGGTGGCGGCTGCTGAGCCGCTGGCTGCACCAGTGTCGGTGGGCGTGGCACGGTGGCCCCCGGTAGTGGTTCGTCACCGGGTAAGATATACGCCGGTTTCAGTTTGTCGACAGAAACAGTGGCAGGCTTGCCGGCGACCTCAATCCTGAAGGTCTCATCTCCGCGTTCTAGAACCTTGTGGGGGCCACTGTACTGCGGTCACAGAGGAGGCTGCTGGGCGTCCGTTCGCAGCATGACGTGTGACCCTGTGCCGAGGTCCTTGTGGACAAAACTGCGGTCCATCGCGTGGTGTCTGGGCGGTACCGGCCGCAGACGGGCGATGCTCCTCTGGCGATTTTGAGAAAATCAAGATATTATCAAGGTAGGCGAAACAGTTGGTGGCACCGCGTAGGACGTTGTCCAGAAACCTTTACCACGTTTGAACGGCGTTCCTTAACCCGAAGGTCACGAAGCGACTTTCAAAAAGCCCATAGGGCGTGATGACGGCTGTCTTCGGAACGTCCTCAGGGGCCACCGGAATCTGCATAAAGGCCTCGGCGCAATCGAGCTTCGTAAATATCGTACAGCCAGAGAGGGCATCGCTGTGAGAGCGGAGGAGAGGAACGGGGTAACGGTCCGGAATAGTGCGAGCGTTGAACGCCCGGTAATCGCCACACATCCTCCACGTGCCGTTCTTCTTCGGCGCAAGATGGAGTGCAGAGGACCGAGGGCTCTTAGAAGGGTGGAGAATACTGGCGGCTATCGAAGACTCGATGTCGGCCTGTGCAAAAGCACGCTTTGCCGGAGGGAGGTAGTGGGGGCGGCAGTGGACCAGGGGGCCAGGAGTGGTGGCGATGTAATGGACCGTATCATGGAATACTTCTCGGGGGGCCGTGGGTGGGCGGGTAAGGAGTGGGAAATCTGAGAGGAGCTCAGAGAAGCGGCCGGTGTACATGACCTGTTTGACGTCTACAAAGACGGCGGGAGCAGTGGAACGAGGGGCGGAACGATTTGTCACCGGGTCTGTGAGGCACCGCTCAGACGAGTCGGGAATGAGAGAATAAGCGGAAAGGAAATTGGCGCCGAGGATTGGATCTGTGACGTCGGCCACGATAAACGTCCACGTGTGACGTCGACCGAGGCCGAGGTCAAAGGTGTGGGTGTGTGGGTGGTAAGTGTCGATAAATGAGCCGTTAGCGGCCATTAGGTGGAAAGGTGCTGTCGGACCGGGGACCGGGAAGAGCTTGCGGGGAAGGATAGAGAGGTCCGAGACGGTATCCACGAGGAATGGCGGAAACCGGTGCTATACAAACATTTGAACAGTTGCAATGGCAGAATAAACAAATAGTGTGCAGGTAGAAACGTACCTTAAAAGATTTCGTGAAGTGCTGAATTCTCATCATTACCTTAAAACACAGTGAAGTTGTTCGTTTTTCACATAGAAGAACTGAGTACAATGCGGCGGAGGGTATAGTGTTAGTATGAACGTAAACTGAAGAGTTTTTTGTATGGGAAGGCGCCGTTCCCAGAAAAAGGCACAGAATGCCGAATCCATTTCCCCCTTTCCATTGCAAGGTAGTGTGTAGAAAGGTATGTAGATTCCTTTCAGTATTAACGCATTTGTGGAAAATAAACACGCCTGTTTGATGACGCAATGCATTTTGTAGAAAATGCGCACTCCCCAGGTCTATCTGCGCAGTACGTCATCTGTGATTTGTGAGGTGCACTGTGGAAGGGGTGGTATAACTTTGTAAAACACAAATTCCCTTTTGCAACTAAATGGGGTAGGCAGAGTGGGGGCTCGCTTTCTCGCTATTCGTTTTGCAGTTGCACAAAGAACAATGCCTGACCATTCCAGCGGTCTGCCCTTTCCCGCACCTCTGCCCTCCAACTCCCCCCCCCCCACCCCCACCCCTTTCACTGTTGTTGCACTTAGAGTTGGAGAATTTAATTAAAACTGTATGTGATATACAATCTACTGTATAAGTAATATGTAACACCAAATAATAAATTATAAAAACAAGGAAACTCCAATTATGACTGGGCCATGTGAGTTATATATAATTGACTCTTGAGCTCTTGAAAACTGGAGGCCATGAACATGATTCGTTACTGGGTCCATAACGTACTGTAACACCAAGTCACAGCACGCTACTGTGAGTTACAACTGCACCACAGAGTTTTAAGTGGAAAAATGTTCGCGAGTTGTATTTACTTAACGTGGCCCGAAGAGAAGACTTCCTGCGACTTACATTAAACTCACGTGGCAGTCAATGTGTTAAAACATTGTTTTCTAAAAGTTGGGAATTTTTCTATTTCTTGTAACACGAATACTATTAGTCCTTGAAAAAAATCCATAATTATTTTTCGCGCCTCACTGTGTATCGCGAACTTAATGAGTGGCGTTTCTCAAGTCATGGGGATTTCGTTCGTGTTTCATCACGCACCGAAGTCAGAGTGAAAGAATACCTACTGGAGTAATACAATGCTTCAAACTGTTAGATTGCAGATGTTGGCAAATATATGATTTCTGATCGGTAATTATCGGTAAGCGTTTACGTGACCGTAGTACATTATAGTAATAATATGGGTACACAATTAAAAAGTAATCAATTTTATTTTAACAATTATTTTACAATCTTTTCCCAGTTTTGCTTTTTGCAAAATCATCAATAAGGTCTGTTAAAACTAGACTTGATACAGCCTTGTTTTCGATTGCTATGAGTGCCAAAATGTCCGAGTCGAGCTTGAACCCTACTGTACCTCAGATGCGTTTTGATAATTTTTAATTTGCCGAACAACCTTTCGGCTGCTGTAGAAGAATAAAACTAAATACTTCCATAACTTCACATTCTAATAATGCATATTTTGTTATAATTTCCTTACATAATTGACGAACTGTCCATGTTGGGGTCAATTTCGGCAGGAGAAATTAAAAGTCGAAATTCCCTCATCCAACTAAAATATCATATACAGTATAACGTCTATTATCCGAAGTAATTTGGGGACATGGATATACGGAATACCGTTTTATTCGGATATTCGAACCATACACTTCTATTTGCCAATAAGAGGTACTGTACAGTAAATGTATTTATACTGTATTTGGAGGAGCGCGATCCTTCACATTGCACGCCGCAACACTTGGAAGACGCCGCTGTTGCTGTGAGCAGCTTTAATGCTGCCGCTTCTTCTGCAGATTGAATTGTGCTGATTGTTGGACACATTGACAGGAAGCCTCGCCTGTCAGCAGCGCCACACAGTGGCGTCTTGTTAAGGCCCAATTAGAAGCATTGTTCCGCCAGCCGGTGGCCCAGTGCGGCTACTGTGGGGAACTCGGTTTGAGGGGAAGAGGGTATGATGGAAGATAGGGTGGGAGGGGTAAAAAAAAAAATTCGACCCTCCACTGAAACCTTTTTCGATCGTCGGTCACGAAGGCCGAGGTGCCCCTCGAGCTTGGGGGCCCCGGGGCACTGCCCCGCCTAGCCCTATGATAGCTACGCCACTGAACACCAGATATTATTATGTATCACATGTTGTCAGCCATAGACAGAGTTCTCATTTAGTACTACTACTGGGTGGGTAACAAAACAGAAAGGATGCCACATTATTATTTCTTTAATCTAACAATGCATTAAAAAAAATCTGTTTTTATATAAAATTATCTGATTAATTGTTATGATAAATTGGGTTACCACTGTTGTTGTTGTTGTTGTGGTCTTCAGTCTGCAGACTGGTTTGATGCAGCTCTCCACGCTACCCTGTCCTGTGCAAGTCTCTTCATCTGAGAATATGTTCAGCAACCTACATCCTTTTGAATCTGCTTACTATATTTGTCTCACAGTCTCCCTCTTCGATTTTTACCCCACACGCTTCCTTCTAATGGTAAGTTGACAATTCCTTGATGTCTCAGAATGTGTCCAACCAATCTATCCCTTCTCTTTGTCAAGGTTATGCCATAAACTCCTTTTCTTCCCGATTCGGTGAAGCACCTCCTTATTAGTTACGTGATCTACCCATCTAATTTTCATCATTCGTCTGTAGCACCACATTTCAAAAGCTTCTATCATCTTCTTGTCTGAACTCCTTATCATTCACGTTTCACTTCCATGCAATGCTACACTCCAGGCAAAGGCTTTCAGAAAGGACTTCCTAACATTTAAATTAATATTGGACGTTAAGAATTTTTGCTTCTTTAGAAACGCTTTTCTTCCCAAAGCCATTCTGCATTTTATATCTTCTTTACTTTGACCATCAGAAGTTATCTTGCTACCCAAATAACGAAATTCATCTACTACTTTTATTGTCTCATTATCTAATCTAATTCCTTCAGCATCGTCTGATTTTCTGACATTGCATTCCATTACCTTCGTTTTACTCTTGTTAATGTTCATCTTATATCTTCCTTTCAAGACACTGTCCATTTCATTCAATTGCTCTTCCAGATCTTTTGCGGTCCCTGTCAGAATTACTATCTCATCGGCAAACCGCAATGATTTTATTTCTTCTCCCTGCACTTTAATGCCCTCTCCAAATTTCTCCTTCCATTCCTTCACTGCCTGCTCAATGTACAGATTGAACAACATTGGGGAAAGGCTACAACCTTGTCTTACTCCCTTCCCAATCTCTGCGTCCCTTTCTTGCCCCTTGACTCTAATAACCGCTGTCTGGTTTTTGTATAAGTTGAATATACCTCTTCGCTCCCTATATTTTACCCCTGCTGCCTTCAGAATTTGGAAGAGTGTATTCCAGTCAACATTGTCAAAAGCTTTCTCCAAATCGACAAATGCTAAAAACGTAGTTTTCCCTTTCCTTAGCCAATCTTCTAAGATAAGTCGTAATGTGAGTTTTGCCTCCCGTGTTCCTGCATTTCTCCTAAAACCAAACTGATCATTCCTGAGTTCAGCTTCTACCAGCTTTTCCATTCTCCTGTAGATAATTGTGTTAAAATCTTGCAACCATGACTTATCAAACTGATGGTTCTGTAATTTTCACACTTGTCTGCACTTGCTTTCTTTGGAATTGGAATAACGATATTCTTTTTGAAGTCGGAGGGTATTTTCCCTGTTTTGTTCATCTTGCATACCATGTGATACAGTTTTTTCACGACTGGCTCTTCTAATGATATCAGCAGTTCAGATGGAATATCATCTGCTCCAGGGGCATTGTTTCGACTCAAGTCCTTCAGTGCTCTGTCAAATTCTATTTGCAGTATCATATCTCCCATCTCATCTTCCTCCACTTCATCTTCCATTTCTAGAATACTGCCTTCCAGTTTATTTCCCTTGTATAGACCCTCTATATATTTCTTCCACAGTTCAGCCTTCCCCTCTTTGCTCAGTTCTGGTTTTCTGTCTGAGTTCTTGATATTCATACAGCTGCTTTTCTTGTCTCCAAATATCTCTCTTATTTACCTGTAGGCAGTATCTATCTTTCACCTAGTCATGCATTCTTCTGTGGTTCTGCATTTGTCCTCTAGCCACTCCTGCTTAGCCGGTCTGCACTTCCTGTCAATCACATTTTTCAGACGTTTGTACTCCCTTTTTCCTGTTTCACTTGCTGAATTTTTATTATTTCTCTTCTCATCAATAAAGCTCAGTATATCCTGTGTTATCCAGAGATTTCTATTAGGCCTTGTCCTTCTGCCTATATGATCCTCTGCTGCCTTCAGTACCCTATCTCTCAGAGGTACCCATTCATCTTCTACTGTATTATGTTCCCCCGTTTCAGTCAATCCTTGCCTAATGCTCCCTCTGAAACTCTCTACCACCTCTGGTTCCCTCAATTTGTCAAAGTTCCATCTCCTAACCTTTCTACCTTTCTGCAGTCTCTTAAGTTTTAATCTGCAGTTCATAACCAATAAGTTATGGTCAGAGTCTATATCTGCCCCTGGATATGTCTTACAGTTTAGAACCTGGTTTCTAAATCTATTCCTTACCATTATAAAGTCAATCTGGTACCTTCCAGTGTTTCCTGGTCTCTTCCACGTATACAGTCTTCTTTCATGATAATTAAACTAAGTGTTGGTAATCATTAAATTGTGCTCTGGTCAAAATTCTACCAAGGGATCTCCTCTTTCATTCCTTTTCCCCAGTCCATATTCACCTATTACATTTCCTTCTCTTCCCTTCCCTACTACTGAGTTCCAGTCCCCCATCACAATAAAGTTTTTGTCTCCCTTAACTTTCTGAATGATTTCTTTTATCTCCTCATACATTTTATCGATATCCTCATCATCGGCTGCACTAGGTGGCATATAAACTTGCACTACTGTGGTCGGTGTTGGCTTCTTGTCTATCTTTACTACGATAATGCGTTAACTATGCTGTTCATAGTAACTTACCTGCATTCCTATTTTCTTATTTATTATTAGATCTACTTCTGTGTTACCACCAACAGTTTGTGTTGATAACCCTGTACTTACCTGACCAGAAATCCTGTTCATTCTGCCATCGAACTTTACTAATCCCTACCATATCTAACTTTAACCTATCCATTTCTCTTTTCAAATTTTCTAGCTTACCTACGCGATTAAGAGTTAGAACATTCCATGCTCCGACCCATAGAATGCCTATTTTGGTTTTCTTGATGACGACATGCTCCTAAGTAGTCCCCACCAGGAGATCCGAATGGGGAACTATTTTACCTCTGGAATATTTTACCCAAGAAGACGCCATCATCATATAATCATACAGTAGAGCTGCATGTACTCGGGAGAAATAATGACTGTAGTTTCCCCTTGCTTTCAGCTGTTTGCAGTAACTGCATGGCAAAGCCATGTTAGCTGATGTTACAAGGCCAGGTCAGTCAATCATCCATACTGTTGCCCCTGTAACTACTGAAAAGGCTGCTGCCCCTCTTCAGGAACCACATGTTTGTCTGGCCTCTCCACAAGTACTCCCGCACTGTGGTTGCACCTATGGCACGGCTATCTGCATCGTTGAGGGTTACCACTATGTTTTCCTAAACATAGAAAAGTTAATATTGGTCTATCTGAGCAGTGGCATACACCATACTAGGATCAAGACTTGACTGGTTACTCTATTTGCCGTACTTCCATCACAGAAATTTGTTTTCTCAAGAATGACACTTTTAGTTTCAGAGGTCATTTCTTATTATATTTTATCCCCTTCTTATATTATAAGCAAACATAATATCCCCTTCTTATATTATAAGCAAACATTTACCTTCCACTCCAAAATAGTGATTGCAGTTGTTTAATTATGGTATTCAATAATTGCAATAAATTCAGAATATATTTCAAAATTCAAAGGTATAACCTAACAATTTACAATATTAGGCAACCGAGTGTCACATTACCATAACATGAAAATATCAGCTTAACTGTCGTATAACTTTACAAATATGAAAGACACAATATTATACAAAATGAAATAAAAGACTGGCTATATTTTCGGAGATACTATCTGCTGTAGCATAGTGCACACCACATAAGTCAAATTGAGTGTGCCGACTACGTAATTGCAATGCCCGCCACCAGAGGCGTGCAAGTATAGACAAGCAGTGCGCCCTCTATGAACGAAGACAGAGGTAGTGCGGATTTGCGCAGGTAGTTGTGAAGTGCATGCCAAACAGTTATGTTATGTTCAGTTCTGTACTTAACAGCTAACGCGGGCCATTTATGTTAGTCTTTATGTGATAAAGTTTAGAGGTTACAACACTCATTGGCGACGAGTGTATTCAATTCCACGCATTCTCTTCTCATCTAGGTTCAAGAGACCTGTGAAATGGTGGAAGCTACACTCAATGAAGTAATACGCCGCCTCATTGATCAACAGACAGCACTTGGCGCAGCGTTGCAAAACCAGACTCAGGTCTTCGCAACAGCTTTGGAGAATCTTACCCAGGTATTCAGTCTTCGGCATTGGTGCTGTCTGCGCATGCGTGCCTCGCAGCACCAGCTACGTCTACCCATGTCTCATACCCACCCCCCTTTCCGGCATTAGATGAGACTGTGGAAGAATGGGAGTCTTACGAAAAGCATCTGCAGCAACATTTTCAGGCTTTTGATGTCCGGGATGCCTGGCTATGCCACGCCCTTTTTCTTTCATGGGTTTCTCCTAAGATTTATCATTTGTTGTGTCAACTGGCCTCCCTGCAAGACCCTACATCTCTTACTTTCAATCAGATGTATCAATTACTGTCTTCTTACTATTGCAAGCATACACATGTCGTAGCTGCTCGTGTGGAGTTTTATAGATGCCGTAAACAACTGCACAAGTCTTATCGGGAGAGGGCAGCCGAATTACACGGTCTTAGTCACCGTTGCAATTTTGTTTCAGAGGACAAAAAGAATCTTATGCAGATCAGATGGTCAGGATTGTGATTATTCACCTAGCACCTGACAGGGAAGTCAGGGAGCGCACCTTACAACACGAAAACCCTTTGTTGTCAGAGGTCTTAAAAATTGTCCAAGCTTTTGAAGTGTTGCGAATGGCAGGAAATCAAATTGAGGCTGTGTGACGTATCGGCTGTGCAGCCTTCACCCACTCGCCACCAGCAGGAAGACGAGCCCCCTGAAGAGGGGGCCTGCGCGTGGCTCGCAACAACACAGTGCCGCTCTAGTGCCCCTTTGCCCTCCTGCCTGCCTTGCTTTGTCACTCATGATCGGACCGCTTGCCCTCGGCGTTGGGCCATGTGCCATTGGTGCAGCGAAAAAGGTCGTATTTTGTCTGTGTGTAAGTCAAATCCCACCATGCAGGATCAGGATATGGATGTAGATATGGAAGTCAACTGTGCAGCGGCACTGTCCATGGGTCCTTCTAAACTTTTCCTGTACATAAAAGTTTGCAACAAGGTCCTCCGTATACAGGTTGATATGGGCACCGCTGTCACTCTGTTAAATTAACAAACATATGTCGAGTTAGGCTCCCCTTCCCTGCAGCCAGTCACTTGCAAGTTGCTCAGTTACAATAAACAACGGATTGGCCAATTTACCTCTTGGGCAGCATATCACACTGTCATTCGCCCTGTAACCTTTCTGGTAGTGGATAATGCAACCACAGAGGATCTTTTTGGTATGGACACATTTCAGTTGTTCGTTTTTTTTATTTTTTATTTTGGATGATGTCAACCTAGTTTCAAACAAGATACCCTATCAACAGCTGGATGAGCTCTGCTTGGAATTTTCTTCCCTTTGGGTTGCGCCACGTCTTTTCAGGCACATATATCTATGAAACCTTCTGTGCGCCCAGGTTTTTTTCGGGCGTGCCAGATACCGATGGCCCTCTGCGATTCTGTCAAAGTGGAATTAGATCACCTCACATCCCTGGGAGTCATTTGTCCTATTTCCTCCAGTGAATGGTCTTCTCTATTGGTCATCGTCATAAAGCCAACTGGCAAGTTGTGACTCCGTGGCGATTTTAAGACCACAATCAATGCACAGTCAGTCATTGACATTTATCCATTGCCTCATCATGAGGACATTATTTTTCGAAGGTGGACTTGGCAAAGGCCTATCTTCAGCTTCCCTTGGACGAGGAGTCACAACGACTGTTGGTGGTTAATACACCATTTGCCCTATACCAGTATTTATGCCTACCGTTTGGGGTTGCTAGTGCCCCAGCCATATTCCAAGGGTTCCTGGAAAAGCTTACAGCACCAATTCCAGGCTGTATAAATTATCTGGACAACATAGTGGTGTCCGGCATGTCTACCGAAGACCACTTGCAGAACATACGGTACCTGTTTTGGCGCTCCAGGCCTCTGGATTCAAATGCAATCTAGACAAGTGCAGCTTCTTCCAACCCGCTATTGTCTATCTAGGTTTTGGAGTTTCACATGAGGTTTTCACCCCTTTATGCCAGCATGTCACGGCCATTTCATCCTTACCGTGATCTATGTCAGTGCAGGAGTTACAGGTTTTCCTAGGCAAGATTGCATATTACCACAAATTTCTTCCTGATGCGGAATCCATAGTACAACCATTGCATACCATCTTGCATGAAGGCGTGTGTTTCCAGTGGTTGCAGGAGTGTGAAAATGCATTTTCTCTTTTGAAACAAAAGTTACAGTCTGCCTCCTGTTTGGCCCCCTTCAAACCCGGGCAAGAATTAGTTTTGGCCATAGATGCTTCCCAACTTGGGGTGGGAGCAGTCTTGGTCCATAGGTATGAAGATGGTATGGAGGTGCCCATTGCTGATGCGTCAAAAACATTGAACTTGAAGCAACTAAAATATTTGCAGATAGAAAAAGAAGCCCTTGCCATCATCTATGCATTGCACAATTTCTACGTTTTTCTGTATGGCACAAAATTCCATTTGGTCACAGATCAGAAACCCTAGGTTTTCCTGTTCAACCCTTCTGCATCCCTGCTGGATAAATCAGCACACCACCTTCAGCGATGTGCCCTGTTTTTGTCATGGTTCAACTATGAAATCCTTTTCTGCCCCATGGCCTAACATGCTAATGCCGACATGCTGTCTCGTCTTACATTGGGTCTTGATCCTGTTTATGACAGTGACAAATTGCTCTGTTTTTATCTGGATGCAGTGGAACAACAGGTGGATGGTTTTCCTCTTCCTGCATCATGTATTGCAGCCGCGGTCACAGCTGATCCCGTGTTAAGACAGATGGTCTCTTTTTTACAACACGGCTGGCCAGAGAGGACTCCGGGCTGTGTTTCAGACCCACTTCGCAATTACTTTTCCTTTCGGTATCAGTTTTCGGTCAGGGATGGAGTCCTCTTACTTTCCATAGCAAGCGTACCACTTCGGGTGGTCATTCCCTCCTCCCTATGTCGCAAAGTTCTCTTCTGCATGCTGACCACTGGGGTATGTCCCGTACAAAAGCATTAGCCTGCCACCATGTGTTCTGGCCAGATCTTGATGGAGATATTGTCCGACTTGTGTCGGCCTGCTTGAAATGTGCAACTCACCAGGCTGCTCCGCTCGCGTCCCTTTCACCGTGGCCAGATCCGGAACAGGTGTGGGAACGAGTTAATGTAGACTTTGCGGGTCCTTTTCTGAATTCCTTCTGGCTATTGGTGGTTGACGCATTTTTAAAGTTTCCATGCCTGGTACGTTGCAATGCTATCTCAACAGCAGTAACGGTCTTAGCATTATCTAAGATCTTTGTTCTTGAAGGCCTACCTATCACTTTAGTTACAGATAAGGCCCGCAGTTTTCTCCTTGGGAAATTTCCAAATTCTGTGCCGGGCGAGGTATCCGTCACGCATTGGAGCTCTCTTTTCACCCCCAATCTAACGGGGAAGTCGAACATCTGGTTAGAACGTTTAAGACCCAAATGAAGAAGTACATAGTTCAATCTTCGCCCAACATGATGTTAGAGAGATTCCTGGCTTCCTACCATTTTACTTCAATTGGTGATAAGAGTCCAGCAGAACTCTTACATGTCCGACAGCCTCGGATGCTGCTTCACCTGCTGCGGCCCCTGCCAGGACACCTCCGTGTGGCGGTGCCGGCCTGTTTCTGTCCAGGCACGGCGGTGTGGGCCCGTGGGTTCTGCTGCTACCCCAAATGGATACCAGCAATGGTCACACGCTATTCTGGCTGCCATCTCTGCGAGGTCCGCACAGAGGACAGCCACACATCTCGACAAGTGGATCAACTGCGTCCTAGGTCTGCAGGTCAGGAATCGGAAGACATCCCGACACACCCTCGAGTTCGCCCATCACCTAACGAGGCCGAGCACCAAACCCAGCCTCCTCCCGGCTGACACTCTATGGCATCCAGGGAGCAGGATCCAACAACATCTACAACTTGGCCAGCATCAGCTCCTCTCGTGGTATTGGCACCGCATCAATCATCGTCGGCGCCATCTCCGCCGCCACCCGTACTCTGTGGTTCCACATCGGTTTATTGGTCGTGAGAATGAAATGGATGTGTCATGTGTAACAGTTTAGTTTTCTCCACAGAAGAGAGAAATGTGCTGTAGCGTAGTGTATGCGACGTAAGTCAAATTGAGCACACCCACTATGTAATTGCAGTGCCCGACACCAGATATGGTATCTTTTCTTTTCGGACATGTCCAAACATGAACACCGCAGCACTGTGAAACTAACAGTGCCTCTGTAGGTTCTTTGCTGCATTACACTGTTCTTTACAAGCATGACTTACACCTAAAACTTCAAATTATGGTATCTTTTATTTTCATGATCTGATTTTGATGAAATGAAGCCTATATGCTACCACAGGCTATTCTCAATTTATCTCTGATACCCCATGAATGTTCGTTTAGTACATTTAGATATTTGCCACAGTACAGCATGCTTATAAGCATAGTGTGCACATAAAAGTATGATATATTTTCTTCCCCTGATTAGATTTTGATGAAAAGAAGCCTTTGTTATGCCACAAGTTATGATATTCTAAAATTACACGTGAAGCCCCACGAATGTTTGTGTAGTACTTTTGGAGACTACGCTCTACAAAGAGACACATGCAACTGCTCTTAGAGAAATGTTTAAATTGTGATATCCTTTCTTTCTCCAATCCAGTTTTCTGAAATGAAGCATTTATGTAACAGCACAATATCCTCACGTTACCTGTGAAAAAACCCTGAAAATTCGTCTATTAGTTTTGGAGATTAACATGATAAAATAGAAAGACAGACATGACAGTTGTAGATAAAAAACATTAAATTGTGATATTATTTTTTTATTTGATCCAATTTTTATGAAACAAAGTCTATATGTTGCAGGAATGCTGAAGTTACCTGTGAAAACCCCATGCGAATTCTTGAAGTAGTTTTGGAGATAAGTTGTTTCTAATAGATGAACAGACAGACACAATGGTTACTGAAAACACTTAACATTATGCTCTCTCTCTCTCTCTCTCTCTCTCTCTCTCTCTCTCTCTCTCTCTCTCTCTCTCTCTCTCTCTTGTGATTCTATTCTGATGAAATCATGCCTAGATTGTGAACCAACCTACAATCATGCTTCCCGTGAAAACTGCATGGAAATTCATCCAGTAGTTTTGAAGATTGAAACAAACAGTGAGAGGCCAACATTTACAGATCTGTTATTAGTATAGATATGCCTGAAATTCATCCCAAACGTTTTCCCCCCATTTGCAAATAGACTGTTTTTTCCAAACCTTTTGCTTGCTTGTTCAGTTGTCATTTCTATTTATTTATTATTATTATCTGTGGGTCATTCAAATTCTGAGCTTTAATAAAGAGACTAGTGTCATCAG
The DNA here is from genome assembly GCA_026315105.1 of Locusta migratoria. Classification (NCBI taxonomy): domain Eukaryota; kingdom Metazoa; phylum Arthropoda; class Insecta; order Orthoptera; family Acrididae; genus Locusta; species Locusta migratoria. Next base: position 492,980,201 of record CM048746.1, on the reverse strand, counting down.
TAAGTGTTAGATTACTTGACAAGTCATTAATGAATAACAGAAACAAGAGGTCCCAATACTAATCCTTGGGTTACTCCATGAGTAACTTTCCCATATCCAGAAAAGTAAGAGTTACTTTCATAAACTATTTTTACTTTCTGGTATCTATGAGATAAATGTGATTTGAACCAATATGAACTGTACCTTGGATTCCATAGGAGTCAAGTTTGTCAAACAATATTCGGCAATTAGTAGCATCCAATGCCATAGAGATGTCTAAAAACAATTCACAGTTTACCTCATTGTTGTCAATAGAAATTATTCCAAGATTTAGGAAATTGTGTATAGCAGTTTGCAATTTATCTATTTTTTCTAGACTCATTTTGATCATTGGAAAATATTTTACACTGTTCCAGGCAATTGATAAGACTTTCATACATTATTGTTATATAGTTTAAGAGAAGTAAGATAGCATAGAAAAATGTCTGTAATTTTTTTACATCATAAGAATCACCATTTTCATATATTGGTTCTATAATTTATAACTTATATAAATATTTATTGCTGTGACACTTCCAACTGAATGTGTGGTGCAGTGGTTAGCACTGCAAATCGCTGTGCTTGCGGTCCCCAGTTCAAATCCCACCATGGGCAGAAAAAATTTATTTCTTTGTATTTACTATTTATAAAATGTTCTACATGTTTCTTATTTTGATGCACTTGTAAGTCCCAGAAAATTCTTTCAATGTGTAAATAGTGGAGCAGTCCAAGCAGGAGGCAGTCTGTACTGAGTATACACTTGTATTACAAATAAATGTGTTCTGAGTGTAAAGTGTTGTGCCTCTATTACCGACCAGTCTGTGAATTCTGGACCACTTGCAGTTTTCAACGTGACACATTCTGGTGAAGGTGCTGGGTATCTGCAATACATCTGCATTATCATGGCTCCGATTAGGCAGCGTAAGAGCCATCGCATACAAGACAAGAATACAAAGGGTCATCAAAAGACCATGGATACGAAAAGCGGATAGCCAGCTGCACATCATATGACCATTGGTGTTCTCTGGAGACGCTGGACAGGATCCAAACAAATGGCTGAAAGAATCCTCTGAGTCACCAAGTATAATAGGTGGGTCTACATTATGTGCTTGGCAAATGTATATTTCTACCTGGATGGGATGGCCCAGCAGTGGTTTGAAAATAATGAGGACTAGCTCGATAGCTGGGAAAAATTCCAGACAGAACTTAAAAAGACATTTGGAGACCACCAGCAACAAGAACTGTTTATCAGAAGAGCAATTGAAGAACAGGGCCCCTACACATGGTGAGTCAAATGTTCAAATGTTTGTAAATCTATCGGACCAAACTGCGTGGTAATCAGTCCGTAGCTTACAAACTACTTAAACCTAGGTAAACTAACCTAAGGACAAAAACACACACTTATGCCCCAGGGAGGACTCGAACCTCCACGGCGAGCAACTGCGCGCTCCGCAGCGAGACGCTTTAGACCGCTCGGCTACTCCACTGCGGCCATGGTGAGTCAGTACAGTCATATATACAGAGTGTTTACACGTGTGCTTCTTGGACATGTCATACGATACTGTAGGGAGAGAAGATGAGTATTTGACAATTATTTTGCTGCAAGACGCCAACCATCAGAGGAATCCTTTTGATAGCAGGCAACTGCAGACGATTACTGTCGATCTATGGAGCGAAGCCCGTCGACGTACCCTAGACGTGGTTGCTCTCCAACACGCTGCCACTGTTTGCCATTGCCTTTTAGAGATACCAACCGCTCGCCTAGCCACCATGTTCAGGAAAACTAGGCGAGGTGACTATGGAGGAGAGGCCACCGCAACTTAAAATTCTCCATGGACATCAGTTGCTAAGATGTCGGGAAATCTCATTTACATCATTAGCAATGGACAACTTGTTCAGGCACTCGTCAATTCAGGAGCTTTCTTCTCTGTGTTGTCAAATGACTACAGCTGCAAACTAAAGGAGATAATATTCTGTGATACAAGAGCAACTGTGCTGAAGGCTGCAAGTGGAAAATAGTCCGACTTGCAGGAACTTGTGCCGCAATAAGTATCAACAACAGGACACAGCTGTTTGAATTTCTTATTTTAACAGAATGCAACCATAACACCATCCTCAGATGGGACTTCCTTCAGGCATCCGAGGCCATCATTGACTGTGGAAGATATGAGCTACAAATTGAGGAAGACGTTCCGTCGAGTACATATAACACATATTACCCTGGAAGGTTGTTTGCTTTCGAGAATATTGTGATCCCACAGTTGACAATGAGAAGAGTTCCAGTCAGCTTCCGAGATGACCAGCTGAACTGTGAAGTGCTTGTCAATCGCAAAAAGCTAATCAGTATATCGAAGGAAATTTGGAGCAAGGAAAATAATCCTGCATGTATCTTCCATTATACATAGGTTTCCCAACATAATGAAGATTTGGCCAAGGTGAAACAACATTTCAAAAATACAATTCCAGGTACCCATAAGCTTCATTGTGCAATACCTGTTAACAAAGGTTTAGTAAGAACAAAGACATATTGTGTCTCTTCACTGAGTAGAGAAGAGTCAGTGATTGCTATGGAAAATGAAATGCTGTTAACAGATAAACATGGATTTGTTGCCTGTATGCATGGCAGTCATTGGTGGGTTGCATATGTCTTACAAACTTGTGAAGAAACAGATGAAGTAAAGGTCAACTTCTTGCATCCACATGGGCTGTCTCTGTCATTTGTGTTTTCTTACAAACCAGACACTTATTTCATCAGAAAATGTGACATTATCACAAGAGTCGATCCAGTGACACCAACTGGAAGGACATACAATCTCTCTGCATCAGATCTGGCGAACATTAACATTATTGGAGAATTGTGAGGGGAGATCTAATCACTTTTCATTACCTTTTCATTAAAATTGTAATGTAAATGATTCATAATACCAATATAATAATGCAAACCATATTTTTGTAGAATATTACTTATGGATTGTATGTCATCATAATTTGTTTCATATATGTGAGTTACCTTCTTCATTTCAGTAGTGTTGATGCTGAAAAAATAATTTTTTGTGAATGATGCCTTTGGTGTGCCATCTTCATATTTACCATATATGTAGTAACATAGTGGAACAATAAAATATATTTTTCCCAGAAAGTTTGAAGATGGGGTGTTTTATGATATTCAAGGTCAAATGTCAAGCTCAATAACCTTTAGAATAAAAATATTTAGAAAAACTGCCCAGTGGCATCAGTGTAAAATTCTATTCATTAGCTTTCCAATGGTACAATTTTCATAGCTGTAATTTAATTAGAACCAGAATTACAATCTTTCATATTGAGACGGACACATGTAAATTTCACACAAATTCCAAACTTTCCAGACCTCTAACTTTTTTTTCGCTGTTGTAACACAGACCTGAAAATTGTTATTTTTTTCATCTTGTATCTGGGTCATTGAATGCACCCAATTTGAAAGAAATTTGAGAGGGTTAGGTTGAGAGGTACATTGAATTGACATGGAATGACCCGGTGAGTCACTGTAGGGAGTGTCAGAGACAGAAGCATGTGCCACAATTACTTCCAGGATATATGGTGCCAACTCCACCTACAGCAGCTCCATTCCATCAGATTGGAATCAGTCTTTTAAGTAGGTTTCCGGATTCGACAACCGGTAACTGATTGATAATAGTCTGCACTTACCTCACCTGCTACCGTGTCACTAAACCTGTGCAGACTGCAGAAGCTCCAGATATCACAAAATTCCTAGTAGAAGACATTATTTTGAAGTATGGGGCACCAAGTGTGATGATATCTGATTGAGGAAAAGTATTCATGTCCAAACTAGTATCAGAGGTAATGTCATGTTGCAACATTGTCCAAAGAATAACAACTGCCTACCATCCTCAGACAAATGGTCTCACAGACCGTTTTGAGATGTTATCACATGTGCTGTCCATGTACGTCAATATTGAGCAGAATGATTGGGATACAGTACTGCTAGCCATGACATTTGCTTATAATACTGCAGGGCAAAACACCGCAGGCTTCATGCCGTTTTTCTGCTCCATGGTCGTGAAGCTGAGACGACGATGGATATGCTGTTCCCGTTCCAACCAGACAACACTCAGGATGACTATGTAAAATAGCTCATCACCAGGGTTGAAGAAGCTAGACAGCTGGCTCACATATGGACACTGGACACCCAGGAGAACAACTGTCAGTGGTATAATGACAAGCACCGATCAGTTGTGTACAGCCCAGGAGATCTGGTATGGATTTTTACCCCTGTATGGTAAGCTGGGCTACCAGAAAAGTTACTGAAGTGATACTTTGGCCCGCATCATGTCATACGCTGCCTGTCAGATGTCACATATGAATTTGATGATTATGTGCCGTCCTCAAAACGATGAAAACGAAGAGACATTGTGCACATCCTCCATATCAAGCCTTACCACGATCCCAAAGAGCAGGTAGTCAGAAACGGCTTCTTGTTCAAGCACTCTGAAGTTATGATAATGATGAAGCCACGACAGCAGGGTCTGGTGCTGTTCATTGTATAAATAATGGACCACTCCAAGCAGAAGGCAGTCTGTACTGAGTATACACTTGTGTTAGCAATAAACATGTTATAAGTGTAAAATGCTGTGCTCTATTAAAGAGCAACTTTTGAATTCCGGACCACCTGCAGTTACCCACTCCTTTAAACCCTCGTCATTTCCTTTTCCCTCTCCTTTCCTTCTGCCTGATGAAGCAGGTAGGCTGCGAAAGCTAGCGTTTGTGTGTGTGAGTGTGTGTGTTCTATTTATTTGTGCTGCTGTCACACCTGTGCTCCTTCGCCTGGTGAGTAATCTTCGTCTATTTTTTTATATATAATTTTTCCTGTGTTGTGGTAATTATTCAGCACTCAGTCGTCATAAATATAAATTCTTTATTTGTTGGCAAATCTGGATTTCGACCACTGTGTGGTCATTATCAATGCTTAAAATAAATTAAAATACTTAAAATATCTAGACCTCCTACATGGAGTTGTGGAGCACCCATTCCAATATGGAATCAAGCCTGATATAATTTTTTGTCTATAATATTCGTATATCTTTGCCTCGGTTCTGTGAACAGAGCCTCTGCCTCAAGTGGTATCTCTGTCGAACTTCTTTGCTTTTTACAAATGTCTGTCTAGGTGTGTTTGTGTTTGGTATGTGTGAGTGTGTGTGTATTTGTTTACCTTCCTTTTTGTCCCCTAAGGTAAGTCCTTCCACTCCTGGGATTGGAATGACTCGTTTTCCACTTCCTTAAAACCCATATCCTTCCCTTTCTCCTCCCCTTTTTTCCTCTTTTTCCTGAAAAAGCTGCCAGTGGTGGCGAAAGCTAGTAAGTGTGTTGTGAGTGTGATTTTTATTTTTATTTGTGTCTATCGACGAGCCGGTCCTTTTGGGTAAGTCATCCGTTTTCTATTTTTTATGTTTGTTTATCCCACCAGGATAATTTCCTTCTATACTTTTCGTTTTATATATATATATATATATATATATATATATATATATATATATATATATATATATATATATATATATATATATACGAATATTATAGAGGAAAAAATTCCTAACAGGAAAAATATATGTAAAAAAATAGATGATGTCTACTTACCAGGCGAAGAAGCACAGGCAGTGATAGTAACAAATAAACACACACACACACACACACACACACACATACACACACACACAAATGCAAGCTTTCGCAACTCAGTTGCTTCTTCAGGCAGAAGGGAAGGAGAGGGAAAAGGAAATGATGAGGGTTTTAAGAAAGGGGGTAAGGAGCCATTCCAATCCCGGGAGAGGAAAGACTTACCTTGGGGGAAGAAAAGGAAGGTGAACAAATACACACACACCCATACATTTACACAGACACAAACACACCTAGGCAGACATACTATAGAGAAACGATTCTATCGACGAGCCGGTCCTTTTGGTAAGTCATCTCTTTTCTATTTTTTCCTTTTGTTTATCCCACCAGGAAAGTTTCCCTGTGTGTGTGTGTGTGTGTGTGTGTGTGTGTGTGTGTGTGTGTGTGTGTGTGTGTGTGTGTGTGTGTGTTATGATAAGTCTTTATATGAATTTGGGTTTTTATAAGAGTTTGAAATATATTTGTGTAATGACTATTAAATATAGTAGCAATATGTAATCGATCATTTATATTTTTACCCTTCCTTTTAATAATCATGTAAATGCTTTTTGTTTTGGTTCTGCCTAAATTTGTATTAATCTCATACCAATTGACTCTTTTTTTACCCTTATTAATACTTCGTCATCCAGATGTGTTATATGCTAGAGACTGTAAATGTTGAATACATATTACTTTATTGCCTCACATAATTTTCTTAAAATCAGATTACAGTGGTAAGAATTACTATGTATCAAGCTACAAATTTAGTTTCATGTTATGGTAATTTAAACTACTAACATCTATTTATCAAGATATTTATTTTGTGTGGTGCCTACAGAAATGGACAAGGGAGATCAAGTTGTAGCATCAGAATATTCTGATGTAGATGAAGAAGAGAGTTTCTTTCAGGATGTTGATCTTCTGCAAGAGCATGGAATTGTAAGTATACAAAAGTAAGATATCAATATGTTCACATAAAGTAGGAAAGCTGTAATGATCCCTCTTTTCTACAAACTTCATTTGTCTTACTGCAGTATCCATATAGGGAACAACAGCTTGGTCCATTGTAACAATGAAGTGGAATAAGACCACCTTCTAGTCTTCCTTTGTCCTCATAAACTTTACTGCTATCAAAATTTATGAAGATACTCCACCATCTACATCACTAACTTCTCTTCTCTCTCCTGTCTCCCTGTGGATGAACTGCACAATTTTGAAATCCCTATGTTATTCTTCCAGTTGTTTCCCTGGTGGCAGATAGCAGAACACTCTTCAGCTATGGAGGGTACCAATGAGATAAAATACCTGGGGTGGACCAAACGTATTCAGTGGTGAGGTTCAGAGTCTGTTTGCCTAGCAACCTTTTTGATTTCAACAAGCAAGTCGTATTTCTCATGTTGTTTTCTCGGAAGGACCACGACCAAACTAATCTTCAACTTGAACACTAAACATGATAATCACATAAGGAATTAATCCACTACCCTGGGCACCAGTCATAAGGCTGGCTTTACCTGCTGATCAGATTTCAGGGGACAAGGAGTATCATGTTACACCTAAGATTGAGAACTAGAAGTCATCAAAATTATTAAATCCAAAAGACAGACACTTCATTGGTGCATTTAATACTAACACTCATCAAACTAGGCAAGGTTTAACAACTTACAGACATGCTGTAAAAAATTTGAGATCAAAGTCCTTGCAATCCAGGAGACATGATTTGCAGATGAAAACCATTTTGACACAGAAAATTATATAATTTATAAATGAAAACTAGCAGTTAAAACTAATGAGAAAGGACTCAGGTGGATAGAACATTTGTAGTACAGAAATCCACAGTGACTCCATCATCAACTTTGCTTTGATCACATGTCAATGCTTTCCATCAAATTGGCTATCAAATCATATACCGTTATCAATGCACATGCACCCACAAATGATTATAACAAGAAGACTACTCAAAAAGTGGACGACTTCTGAAATGACCTGGAAGAGACGAAAATCAAAATTGCATAACACCGGGTAATAATCCTATTACGTGACTATAACACACAATTAGGCAAAGAGAAAAATACAGGAAAATCACAGGAATCCATACAGTGGCAAGAAAACTAATAGAAATGGGGAAAGATTAAAAAGCTTTTGTGAAAATTTTGGCCCCATAATTATGTTAACACATTTCAAGAAACCTAAGAAGAAACTGTACAGTTGGAAGTTGCCCAACACAATTCTGGGTGATTTCCAGAGCAATCATGTGGCTATCTTCAAGAGTAACACAGAAGAAATTCTAAATATGAAAACAAGAAAAGGATTTTTTTTATGAGACCACCATCTTCTATAGATAAAGACCAGTTTACAACTGAATAGAAAAAAGCCAGAACTAAACAAAATGCTAAGACCAGATCCCAAATACATAAAACTAAACAAGGAACAATCTTACAGGAAATTAGTCAAATAAAGACCAGAAACAGAAATGAACTTGTGGATGTCCTCAAATCTGTGAGGAAATTGGGTCGACTCCCAAGAAGGACAAAACACAGATGGTGGAATATAATATGTGACCATGCAATAGATGAAAGGACCAATACCTGGAGAAACTTAAATAGTAAGAAAACACCAGAAAAAAGGCAGCAGTTTCTAGAGATCCAAAAACAAATGGTGAAAACAATTTGGAGGGCAAAAAGAAATTATGACAAACGGCAGTTAAATGAGACAGAACAAGACTTTAAGAAGAACAACACCAGGATTTTCTATAACACTTTTAAAGAACACCCAATCTTTGCTTCAACCAACCAGATGGCTCACTAAAAACTAGCACAAAGAATAACTGTCAAATACTCACCGATTATTTCAACAAACTGCTCAACTGTGATAGACCTATAGAGGATATTCACTACCAAATGTCTACACCAAATCCTGGTGGTAAACCACCAACCATCAAGGAAATAGAAGAAATGATCAAGACACTGAAAAACAATAGAGCCCCCTAAAACCCTCATCATTTCCTTTTCCCTCTCCTTCCCTTCTGCCTGAAGAAGCATCTGGGTTGCAAAAGCTCATGTTTGTGTGTGTGTGTTTTATTTATTTGTGCTACTATTACCACCTGTGCTCCTTCACCTGGTTAGTTATCTTCATCTGTTTTTTAATATACCTTTTTCCTGCTAGGAATTTTTCGTCTATAATATTTATATCACTACAGCTTAGGTCTTCGTGGCAAACGAGTCTGCTCCAGTCCTGAATCCCTGATCCAATACACCAATAACCTGATAACAGCTTTCACATCTCGCAGCTATCCTCCTGATCTGGTACAGAAGCAAATTGCCAGAGCCACTTCCTCATCCCCCCAAATTCAGAACCTTCAACAGAACCCCAGAAGTGCCCCTCTTGTCACCGGATACTTTCCGGGACTGGAGCGGACTCTGAATGTGGCTCTCCAGCAAGGATACGACTTCCTTAAATCCTGCCCCGTAATGAGATCCATCCTTCATGACATCCCCCCCACTCCTCCGAGAGTGTCTTTCCGCCGTCCACCTAACCTCCGTAACCTCCTAGTCCATCCCTATGAAATCCCCAAACCACCTTCCCTACCTTCTGGCTCCTACCCTTGTAACCGGCCCCGTTGTAAAACCTGCCCTATGCACCCTTCCACCACCACTTACTCCAGTCCCGTAACCCGGAGGGTGTACACAATCAAGGGCAGAGCCACTTGCGACAGCACCCACGAGATTTACCAACTGACATGTCTGCACTGTGAAGCATTCTATGTGGGAATGACCAGCAACAAAGTGTCCATTCACATGAATGGTCACAGGCAGACAGTGTTTGTTGGTAATGAGGATCACCCTGTGACTAAACACGCTTTGGGGCACGACCAGCACATCTTGGCACAGTGTTACACCGTCCGGGTTATCTGGATACTTCCCACCGACACCAATCCTTCAGAACTCCGGAGATGGGAACTTCAGCATATTCTCTCTTCCCGTTGTCCACCTGGTCTCAACCTCCACTAAATTCGAATTCCCACCCACCATTTTAACATCTTTGCCTCGGTTCTCTGGACAGAGCCTCTGCCTCAAGTGGCATTTCTGTCTAACTTCTTAACTTCTTTGCTTTCTACAGTATGTCTGCCTAAGTGTACTTGCGTCTGTGTAAATGTGTGTGTGTGTGTGTGTGTGTGTGTGTGTGTATTTGTTTACCCTCCTTTTTTCCCCCCAAGGTAAGTCTTTCCTGTCCCGGGATTGGAATGACTCCTTACCCGCTCCCTTAAAACCCTCATCATTTCCTTTTCCCTCTCCTTCCCTTGTGCCTGACGAAGCAGCTAGGCTGCGAAAGCTAGCGTTTGTGTGTGTGTGTGTGTGTGTGTGTGTGTGTGTGTGTGTGTGTGTGTGTGTGTGTGTGTCATTTGTTACTATCACTGCCTGTGCTCCTTCGCCTGGTAAGTAGACTTCATCTATTTTTTACATATATATCACTAATAACATTGTTTGTATCAGGAGGGCATGAGAAAATGGACAGTGAGACAAGTGAAACGCTTAAAATAGAGGCTCAGACAATTATGTGGTGATCTTGGATGCAAATTTGTCAAAGTTGTCTATCAGGTGGAGAAATGTAGGATTCTCATGAATAGGTCAGGCATGTACAACAGGCAACAAGCGGCCACTACACTAGAGGACTACATGTGGAGTGCACGTGTAGGGTTTTTATTATTGACAAGTTTTTCCATAGGCCCGATAAGATGCTTACTGATTCCAGTCAAGGCAGCACTCAGCACAACAGACCACCATCTTCTATAGATAAAGACCAGTTTACAACTAAATAGAAAAAAAAATCCAGAACTAAACAAAATGCTGAGACCAGACCCGGAATACATAAAACTAAACAAGAAACAATCTTACAGGAAATTAGTCAAACAACAACCAAAACAGGAATGAACTTGTGGGCGTCCTCAAATCCATGAGGAAATTGGGCCAATACCTGAGAAGGAGAAAACACAGATGGTGGAATGTAATACAATAAATGAAATAGAACAAGACTTCAAGAAGAACAACACCAAAATTGAGAGCAATATTTTGTGTATCAACTTGGCAGAAAATTGTAAGGAATTTTGGCCCTACATCAAATCAGTCACTCTGGACCAAAATGTCGTTGTAACAGAGGATGACACACAAGACAGATATACTAAATGTCTTCTTCCAAAGCTGTTGCACTGAGGAAGATTACACTGTAGTTTCTCCTCTAAACCATCTACAAATGACAATGGCAGATTTTGAAATAAGTATCAGTGTGATGGAATAGAAATTTCTCAACGGAGCGATACCAATTCGATTTTACATAGAGTATGTGAAGGAACTTGCCCCCCCCCCCCCCCCTTCTAGCAGTATTTCACTGAAGGTTTCTAGAAGAGCAATGCATCATGTGAAACCCAGCTTGCACTTTTCATCCTTGAAACCTATAGGGCAGTAGATACAGGATCACAGGTAGATGCCATGTTTCTTGACTTGCACAACACTTTCAATACCGTCCTGCACCATCGACTGATGGACAACGTGTGAATATATGGAATATTGGACCAACTGTGTGACTGGATTCTATCTAATAGAACACAGCATGTCATTCTCAATGGACAGAAGTAGTCTCAGATGTGCAAGTGATTTCAGACATGCCCCATAGGAGTTCAATAGGACTTTAGATTTTCATAATATTTATAAATGACCTCATACATAACACTGGAAGTATAATGAGGCTTCCTGCAAATGATGGTGTAATTTTTGAGGAAGTCACAACACTGGAAAAGGTCCTATGAAATGTAGAGAAATCTTCAGTGTATCAACACGTGCTGTAGGAAATGGCCATTGAGCCTCAACATAAACAAGTGTCAAGTGTTGCGTTTACATAGAAAGAAAGGTCCTTTATATTATATAAAAAGCAATAGCATTCAAACAATGTAATCTGTTGCTTCCATAAAATATCTGTTTGATCAATTTGAAATGGAATGGACATATAAAATTAATCATGGGTGACACAGATCCAGACTGAAATTCATTGGAAGATTCATCGTGAAATGTAGATCATCAACAAAGTAAGTAGGTTACAAAACTCTTTTCACCAACACTTGAGTAATGCTCATTAGTGTGGGATCTGGAGCAGATAAGGGCAATACAAAACATAGAGTAGATCTGACAGACCAGCATGCTTTATTAAGGGCTCATTTAGTAGGTGCAAAAGCATCACAGAGATCATTAGGAAATCCCAGTGGCAGTTGCTGCAAGATAGACATTCTGTATCGTTGTATGTGCTTCAAATTTTTGAGAGCATATATTTCTTGAAGAGTCAGCCAGTATATGGCTTCCCTCTATGTATATCTCATGAAATGACTACAAAGACAAAATTAGAGCCCTCACAGAGGCTACTGGCAGAGTGCTCATTCAGCCCATATGTGGTGTTACTCCACAATTTTTATGTTTTTATCTTGTAAACATTACAATTTTAATAGTTTAAATTTTATTTCATTACTTGGAGATAGTTACATATGAGCACTTGATTCTGTTTTATTTAACAACTACTTTTATGTTGAGCTAATTTGTAAATCTTCTGAAGAAGGCAAAATTATTTTTGCCAAAACCTTGGTCAGCTGTAATTTGTTCACAATTTGATAATGTTAGTTGTTTTTCCTGTGAACCATATGCGGAATAAGAGGAGGAAATGACAATTGTACACAAAGTACCCTTCACCACACACCTTGAGTTGGCTTGTGGAATATGGATGTAGATGTAAATACCTGAATGAAAAGACAAAAAATGCCATTTATTACCAAATATTGAAACACCAACAAATGAATGTCTCATTTCATTCCATGATAAATAATTCATCTGAGTAAGCAATTTCTATTGTGAGACACACAGTTCACTAATTTAAAATCTAATTTATTTCATTTCAATAAATTCACGATCATACTGAAATTATTTTGTTTCAACACAAACAAATTTTAGGAAAGATTTGGTTGGATGAATCTGTTCTTGATGAACTGACTGGCTTAATGACAGACAATGCACACCCTAAACTACAGGAGATGTAGACATATTATGCAATAATATACTTAATTTTTCCACTTAGCCCACCTCCAATTTTTTTGTTAATAAATTGTACCTGTGTAGAGCCAGGGTTAGTCACTAGTTTATATCCTAAATACAGATTGCCAATATTGTTCAAGAATTGTAATTTGGCCTTGACTCATGAATTACATATAGGGGTTGGGTTGCAATATCCCAGTCTTTCACAAGGTAGTGGAACCATAAAAACCATTACCAATAAAGTTAATTTAAAATCAGGACCATACAAATACACTCCTATTGGTTAATAAATCTTCTGGGTTGTAAGGCTGTGTTCTAAGACACTTGCTGCTTACTTACGTTTTGTCTGCTGGTGTGCTGGCTGAAACATAAGGAAGCAGCAAGTTTCTTAGAACACTGCCTTACAACCCAGAAGATTTATTAACCATCTAGCTTATTGTCCATGCTTCACAATGGTTGTTAAAGAGGGACCTGTGTATATCATAGTTTTTTTTTTAGGTTTCTGGACCTAGGTCAACAAAAACAGAATCCTTGTTGGATCGCTCTGTCACTAAACTCAGTTCTCCTAGCCAAGATGTCAAATATAAGTAGAAGCCATTGTCAAAAACAATGAATGTTCATTAAGTTTTTCATACAAAAAGTGAAATTAATTTGAGTCCATAGTCCAGAACAATGTAAATTCATTATTAGTTTGTGTTCATAAAGTTAAGACTGAGGTGTGTAATTGTCTCTTTGGCGTAAACTTCATAAAACATTTCTATCGTTGAATAGTAATAATAATAACAGTGCCATGTATTGGTTCTATGGCGTAGTACTAAACTATCTCTCATAAGTAAGTGTAGGGTAAAGTATTAGAATGTTGCATTATTGCACTGGGGACAATGTGGTTATTCTGTATGCAGTGCTCCATATTATTGAAAAGTTGACGAATACTGAAAGTCTGGTAATTCAATCAACAGAGCAGTTCATGTCTGTTTCAATAAGACGTCATGGTGGTGTTAATGTGCAATAAAGTAAGTCTAGGTAATCGTTAAAGGAATGGCGTCAGCTGATCGCCTACATAGAACTTTCCATTAAATATAGTAGTATTTCCAGTGAATTGTCTTGACTGTGTTAGCAGCATTGGCCACTCTTTCAGCTAATACATGTCCTCACGTCCTGCTGTGATTTCTTTGTAAAGCACAAAGTTGAAATCGGTCATGTGTAATAGAACTATATATTCAGAAGTCGGATTATAACTCTAAGAGAAATTGTCTCTGCAAAAGAATACGTCTTTCTCTATCTTAATGTACTCTGCACCAAAAGTAAGTAATTACAAATTTTAATCACAACATTATACCAAACAATTATGAAAGCAGGGATGTTTCTGATGAGTCTGTCACTCACATGTGTGTATCATCTCTCTTGGCAGGCACAGTGCAGAAATATCTCTGGAGGAAGGTGGAAATATCACCTGATATTGGGAAAAATCTACTAATCAGTGACTTCATCTTTGTCCTTTTTTTTTGTTGGGTTAAGACAGATGACTATGTGTAAATGGCTCTTTTAGCGACACTTCCTCAACTTTCTTGTTGCTTCTCTGACACATTTATTTTGATATTATTTCATGTTGTGTGGTTGCTCTGCGAAAAGGAGGTGGGCTTCTTTGCAGCCAATGCAGTACAGACCAATCCTAAGAGCAAATAAATATATGGAAAGAGTGGATTTGTTCAGTATCACTTGTTAATTCCAGCTTAATGTTGAGAAGATGCACAGAAGCCAATGCTCCCGTCATAGATATTTCTACTCTATGTATAATTTAGTGGTTATACCTGTCAAAAGATGCACTTCTTTTCTTTCCATGACATTGAAAAGCATATGGGATACAGCTAGGTAGAAAAAAAATTGTGTCCTACCTGGGCAAAACTTTACTCGTAGTGGCAGCGGTTTCATTTGCTATCGTTGGCAACAAACTATTCGCTTTACTAAAAAGAACAGCATAAATTATTTATTTCATCGTGAACATAAAGAATTATTACCCTTATTCTACGTGACTGATTTTGGAAAAAGTATTCAACAGCTGTTGCGCACATCAGTGCCTCCATAAGTAAAATTTTACCCCTTCTTATAGTGTATTACACCATAGTTATGAGAATGAAAATACGCAGCAATGCCATAATTAGTTATTTGATGTACTATGTAACTAACATCACCTCATTTTGTCCTTTCCTGTACTAAGGCATGTTTGAGGCATTCCTAAACAGAACACTCTCAAAGTGCAATGAGGATACACCGATATCGGAAAGAGAACAACATAAATTCCATTTTCCTTGCAAAAAATTCTTATTTAAATTAGAGCATCAGTAGATGTGAAGGAATGTCATTATGTTTTTAATTCAAATGATACTCGCAGAATGAAGCACTTTTATTCTTTCCATTGCATTGCAACACATGCAGGATACAGCTAATAAAAAAATTATTTTTTTGTGCCGTACCTAGGTTAAATTTTACTTGCAGTGGCAGCGGTTTAATATGTTAACATTGGCAATGAAATTCGCTTTAGGGTGATCTTTAATTTACTTATTGGAACAACATTAATTGTTTATTTCATTATCAACACTAAGAATTATTCCCCTCATTGTACGTGACTGACAGCTGTTACCAACATCAATACACTACACTGCTGCCGTAAGGAATATCATAACCCTTGTTTCAGTGTATTACACCTTAGTTATGAGAAGAAACAATGCAGCATCACCATCTATTAGTTATTTGGTATACTATGTCACAAACAGAGTCTCTATCACATCTTTGCAATACTACGCTGCAATTCAAGCATAGTATACACCAGAAACTACAAATTACGATATCTTTTCTTCCCCTGATCCGATTTTGATGAAATGAAGCTTATATGTTGTGCTAAGGTACTCTCAGTTGACTTATGAAACACCATGAAAGTTCATGTAGTATTCTTGGAGATTTTCTGTACTACATCATACTTATAAGCATAATATACACAAAACTTCAAATTATCATATCTTTCCTTCCTCTGATCTGATTTTGATTAACCTAAGCCCATGTTACTCTCCAAACTTTTATCAATTTACCTGTAGAAACCCATGAAAGTTCATGTAGTACTTTTGGAGATTACCCTCAACAAATAGACATATATGATGGCTTCTAAGCAAATGATTAAATTATGATATCTTTGTTTTCTGTGATCTGATTTTAATTATTGAAGCCTTTATGTAACCATACAATGTTCTAAAGTTACATTTGAAAACCCCATGAAAATACGTCAAGTAAGAGACAGACAGGCATAATGGTTGTAGATTAAAAAATTGAAAGTATGATATTCTTTTTTTCTGTGAACCGACTTTTATGAAATGGTATATTGTCGAGTTATGCCCAAGTTACCTGTGAAAATCCCATGCAAATTTGTGAAGTAGTTTTGGAGATAAGAGGTTTCTAATAGTTAAAAAAACAGACATGATGGTTACTGAAAACACTTTTTTTGTCCCCCTGTGATCTGATTTTGATAAAATTATGCTTATATGTTGACCCAAACTTTTTTCATGTTTCCTGTGAAAACCGCATGAAGATTCGTCCAGTAGTTTTGAAGATTGAAGGGAACAGCAACAGACCTACATTTACAGATTTATTATTAGTGTAGATATGTTAACCGGTTGTGAAAGCCAGCACTCTAGCACCTTTAATATGTTACCCAAAACATCACATTGATCATAAAAAGTCACACAAACTCTAAGGTCACATTTCCTTGAAAATAAATTCACAAAATTTTGTCACTTATAGCCGATTAGAAGACACATCACCTAATCTGGTTGGCCTGCACTGGTCTTCTGTTTTACTGTGTCAACGTTCATTGTTTATTATTTTATTAATTATTTACTGTTATACAACTCAAGAACGAATTCCACTCTCTCAAAGTTGGCCAGGCCACTTTATATTAAAATATCTGAAATACACAAAGCTGCACTTTGAATTTTACAGTCTTTTCCCTCTCAGAATTGGCTGGCTGGTACACTATCCATTCTATTAGTGCACATCGTTCAGGTGTACTACTAATTTTCTTAGGTAGTGGCAGTACAATTAAATTGACTCTATCGATATGTAACAAACTGTACTTATATCTCTGATTCAGCTTCTTTGGAGACTTCGTCTCATAAAGTTGTCAGCATCGATCAGAGCTCAGTCTGTTCTTTGTAGTCTTGTGATGAATAATAAAGTGGAGTCTTGATATACCATATATGTGGAGTTTGTTTGAGGCATACAACCCCACCAATACCCATAGTGGTGACCCCTAGATTTGAAAACTAATGCTTTTCATTCATCTGCAGTGTTTCCGTGACTTCCGTGCTGGTTTTTGTTGCTTAAATACAATATGCCACCATTTGAAGGTTATGATAACTTTGTCGGTCCAGCTGCTGCCTGATTTTCACTTCAGTGAAGAGACTTGTCATCACTGGAAATTCGGTGTCCACAGGTTGCAAGGCTGTATGAGAGGGATGTTTTGGTGTGGAATGGATGGCAGCAATAGAAGTGCCGGTAATGTTGGTAATTATTAGGTGTAATGTGGACAGAGGTGTGAATGGAGCTGTCAGTCGGGTGGTGGTTAACATCCAGGAAGTTGACTTGCCGGGTTGAGAAGGACCAAGTGAAACTGATGGGGGAGAAAGAGTTGTGGTTGTGAAAGAACAAGGATAGGGGTCCTGATCCTGAGTCCAGATTATAAAAATATCATCAATGAACCAGAACCAGACAAGGGGTTTGGGAATCTAGGAAGGTTCCTCTAGATGGACCATAAATAGACTGGGATAGGAGGGTGCCATACAGGTGCCCATGGCTGTGCTGCGGATTTGATTTTATACTTTTTCTCCTATGGAAAAGTAGTTGTTTATTAGGATGAAATTGTTAAGGGTTATAAGGAATGAGGTATGGAGCTTGGAGTCTGAAGGATGTAGAGAAATGTAGTGTTCGAGAGCAGCAAGACCATGGGCATGTGGGACATTTGTGTACAGCAAAGTGACATCAACATTGACAGGTACGGACCCAGAAGATAAAAGGGTGGGGATGGTGGAGAGTCTGTGAAGGAAGTGGTTGGTATCTTGGGTGTGGGAGGCTAGGTTTCAAACAATTGGTTGGAGGTGATGGTCAACAAGGGCTGAAATTTTTTCTGTGGGATCACAGTATCCAGCTACAATTAGGCATCCAGGACTGTTAGGTTTATGCATTTTTGGGAGCATGTAAAATGTAGGTGTGCACTGTGTTGTCAAGGTGACAAGGGAGATGGATATAGTGGATAGGTGCTGTGAAGGGCTGTAAGATTTTAGCAGGGACTGTAGGTCATTTTGGACTTTTAGGGTGGGGTCTTCCTGGCACAACTTGTAGGTGGGGGAATCAGTCAGTTGAAATAGGCCTTTTGTCACATAATCACTGATTCATTACAACAGTGGTGGAACCCTTGTCTGCAGAGAGGATGATTAGGTTGGGATCTGTTTTTAGGTTGTGTAAGGCTGTCCTTTCTTGTGCAGAAAGGTTGGTGTTCTTAGGAAGAGACTTGGGCAAGGATGGTGATGACAAGTTGGATGTGAAGAATTTCTTGAATGTGACTAGTGGGTAGTTAGGGGGAGTGGGGGAGGGTCACGGTTGAATGGTGGTATGAATTTGAAGAGGCAGGGTTGTTTAGTGTTGGAAATAGATTGGCTTTGATTGGTGAGATTGGTGGCAAAGCACCACTAGCCAACCTCTCTCACACCCAAATTGTTCTTCCCTGTGAACCCCTCATAGCACCTACATCTTGCCTCACAGGTCTCTTCCATTTGGCACATCCCCCAAAACTCCCCACCAACCATCCACAATACCCAAAGCCTAAATAATCCCAGAATACTGTTGTTAACCTTTCTGCTAAACCCCTCAACCCCACAGCAGTTTAGTCCTATCCAAAGGTCTCACCTGCAGCTCCACATCCAAATTTAACCACATTGGAGTTTTCAAAGACCTCCTCCCCTTCTACCGTAATTCCAACATTGAACCCTGCCTCTCCCAATTTGTACCACCATCCAACAGAGACACACTCACTTCTCCCTAATCACCCTCTGTTCACATTCCAGGCATTCCTCACATCCAATTTTGCTTCACCATCCTTCCCTAAGTCCCTACCTAAGAACATTAACCTTTCAGCTGAAGAAAGGATAGCTTTACACAACCTCAAAACAGATTCCAACCTAATAATCCTCCCTGCAGACAAGGGTTCCACCACTGTTGTAATGAATCACAGTGATTACGTGACAGAAGACCTATGTCAATTGTCTGATTCCTCAACCTACAAGTTGTGCCAGCACGACCCCATCCTAAAAAGTCCATTATGACCTACAGTCCCTGCTAAAATCCAATGGCTCTTCCCAGAAACTCTCCCCCAAATCCATCTCCCTCGTCACCTCAACAACACCCTACACACCTACATTTTACATGTTCCCAAAATTGCATAAACCTAACAATCCTGGATAACCAATTGTGGCTGGTTACTGTGCTCCTACAGAAAGAATTTTAAGCCTTGTTGACCAGCACCTCCAACCAATTGTTCGAATCCTAGCCTCCTACATCCAAGATATCAACCACTTCCTTCCTGGATCCCTACTTGTCACTGTTGACGTCACTTCGCTGTACACCAATGTCCCAAATTCCCATGGTCTTGCTGCTCTCGAACACTACATTTCTCAACGCCCATCAGACTCCAAGCCGAATACCTCATTCCTTATAACACTTACCAATTTCATCCTAAAACAATTACTTTTCCATACAATATACAATCAAATCTGCAGTACAGCCACAGGCAACTGTATGGCCCCCTCCTATGCCAACCTATTTATGGGCCATCTAGAGGAAACCTTCCTAGCTTCCCAAACCCCTGGTCTGGTCCAGGTTCATTGATGATATTTTTATAATCTGGACTCAGGGCCAGGACTCCTATCCTTGTTCTTTCACAACCACAACTCCTTCTCCCCCATCAGTTTCACTGGGTCCTTCTCAACCCAGCAAGTCGCCTTCCTGGATGTTAACCACCACCTCACTGACAGCTCCATTCACACCTCCATCCACATTACACCTACTAATTACCAACAGTACCTGCACTTTTATTGCTGCCATCCCTTTCACATAAAAAAAAACCCTCCCATACAGCCTTGGACAGGAATTTGCAGTGCTGAGAAGTCCCTTACCCATTATACCGGATACCTCACAAAGGCCTTCACCGACAGTCATTATCCTCCTGACCTAGTCCACAAACAGTATTCCTGTGCCATATCCCCACACACCACCAATCCTCCCTCCAGTCCCAGTAACCAGACACAACGGAGTGTCATTGTCACTCAATACCACCTCGGCTGGAACAACTAAATCACATCCTTTGTCAGGGCTTTGATTATCTGTCATCATGCCCTGAAATGAGAGACATCCTACCCAAGATCCTTCTGCCCCCCAACCCCACCTTAAAGTGTTGTTCCATCGCCCATCCAACCTCCAGAACATCTTAGTACAGCCCTATGCTACTCCCAAATCCAACGGCTTACCACAGGAATCACATCCCTGTGGAAGACACCGTTGCAAAACTTGCCAAATCCACCCACCCAGCTCTTCCTATACCAGTCCCATCACAGGCTTATTCTACCCCATCAGAGAGGAGGCCATGTGTTAAAGCAGCCATGTGATATACCAACTCTGCTGCAATCATTGAACAGGGTTTTATATTTGTATGATGACGAACCAGCTGTCTGTCAGGATGAATGTCCACCGGTAAACTGTGGCAAAAAGCAAGATGGACCACCCTGTGGCACAGCAAGTGCCTGAGCACAGCACTATGGATTTCAATGGCTGCTTCACCGCTTCACGACCCAAGCCACCTGGAGCCTCCCCTCCACCACCAGCTCTTCTGAACTGCCTTCAACACATTATATGGTCCCGCAACCATCCTGGCTTCAACCTAAGATAACTTTCCATCCCTGAACCCTCCCCCCCCCCCGCCCCTATTCCTTCCCCACTCATTATCCTGTATCTCCTGTCTACCTTGCAATTGTGTGTCATCACTTACAATATCCCCTTAATTGATCACTTTTTTATTTTTACTTATTTTTTCTCATACTTTTTCTATTTTTTCTGACTTTATTTTTTTCCTTTTTTCCTATTTTTAATATTCCTTATTATTCTTATCATTTTAAATTTCCCTCTCCCCCCACTTCCACCCCAAACTCCTCTACACCTCCCTTTTATCCTTTCGCCTGCCCCTCCCCTTCACTGTATTCATTGCCACAATTCAAATTCCCACCTAACAGAGTTTTACAATCCATCATGCAACACAGAACTTTCTATCCGCACCTTTACCTAGCATTGTCCTCCCTCCACTCCCCACCTCTCTCACAATTGAGATCCTTGTGTCGCTGGAGTGGCTGGACATGATGGTTGTGTGTGTATAGTTGTCTGAGTGGTTGCGTGAATGTATGTGTTTCTTTTTCCGATGAAGGCTAATGGCCAAAAATTTAAGTTGTGTGAATTTGATTAACTATTTTCTTGTCTATCAGCAGCTCAGTGACCTATTTACGGTAAGTAATCTATCCTCAGTTATTGACATTATTAGGTCACGAGTGCTGGACTGCTGTGCAGTGTGCACATCGCTCTCGATTTTTTATATAATTTTAGGATTAATATAATTATTTTAATTGTTATTACGTGACAATATTTAATCTAGAGGTGTTCTAGTAAAGGTTCGTCAGTTATTTTAGCGTTTGTTGTGTCGTAATTGCTTTAAGTGGTGTTATTTGTGTTCGCGTGTGCGCCGGCATCGACGTCTTACTGCTTTGTTTACATCTGGTGGTGAGTGGTTCCAGCCGTAGCTGTCGCCGAAAGCTAAGTTCCAATAAGTGTTTGTGTATTGTAGTTAAATTATTAAAGTTTTAGATTTCAGGAGGTGTTATCGCGCTAGTTGTTTATTAACTTTAAAATGCAGAATGGCAATGGGAAGAAAAGCATTTTTGAAAAAGAGAAATTTGCTAACATCGAATATTAATTTAAGTGTAAGGAAGTCTTTTCTGAAGGCATTTGTGTGGAGTGTTGCCTTGTATGGGAGTGAGACATGGACGATAAACAGTGCGGACAGGAAGAGAATAGAGGCTTTTGAAATGTGGTGCTACAGAAGAATGCTGAAGATTAGGTGGGTAGATCGCATAACTAATGAAGAGGTACTGAACAGAATTGGTGAGAAAAGGAATTTTTAGCATACCCTAACTAAAAGAAGGGATCGCTTGGTAGGACACATTCTTAGACATCGAGGAATCGTAAATTTAGCATTGGAGGGAAGTGTGTGGGGTAAAAATCGCAGAGGGAGGCCAAGAGACGCGTATAGTAAGCAGATTCAAGTGGATATGGGTTGCCGTTCTTATGAGGAGATGAAAAGGCTTGCTCAGGATAGAGTAGGGTGGAGAGCTGCATCAAACCAGTCTCCGGACTGAAGACCATAACAACAACAACAGTACTTTTCAACAGGTGACTTGCTGTTTTTAATGTAGTTGAGGTTGGGAAACTTTAAATTACGGTATTTGATAACTCTTGTACTCTCACAGTGTTTAGTTATTTTATTAGTGACGCTTGAATTTGAACTTGTTTATACAAGCAACAGTGTAAAGTTTCTGTGGTAGTGTTATTTGCTCTTTTCTGATACTATAAGTTGTTGTTACTTGATTTGTAGAGACTGAGGTTTGTTGATTGCTGTATTTAAAAGGTACTTCCTACTTATTTTGTAGAAACTTAACTTCATAACGTAGATGTCTAGTTTTTCTTAACAAATTATTGTAAAATTTTACCATGAGTGAAAAGTGTGGGCTCTGTCGTAGGGTCGTGCGTAGTGGGCTGCAGTGTGGGATTTGTAGTAAGTATTTTCATGGTGGGGAGTGCAGTGGGGAAGACAGTGGGCATTGTGGTGAGGTTCTCTCCTGGAACTGTAGGATTTGCAGCAGGAATAAGTTGATAGAGGAGCAGGAGCGTTTGATCTGCGCCCTTCAGGTGCAGTTGAAAAACGCTGAAGAGGAACTAGGTAGGTTGAGGAGGGGAAGGGGGGCTGGGGAATGGGAACTGGCAGTTGGCAAGAAGGTAGCTAGGAGAAGGTATTCAGATAGCTTTACATTGCAAGTTGCAAATAGGTTTGACCAACTGTCAGAGTTGAGTGGAGATGAACCTCCTGTAGCTGTAGGTGTAGGAAGTACGCAGCAGACCTCAGCTTTTGGTAAGCCGAAATCTGTAGAGAGGTCTCTTAGGAAGAAGAAGGTTCTGCTGCTAGGTAGTTCTCATGGCAGAGGTGTTGGCCAACAGTTGCAGGAAGTACTTGGGAGTGAGTACCAGGTCACCAGCATAGTGAAGCCTAGTGCAGGGTTAGCTCAGGTCACTTGTAACATAGGGGACTTATGCAGGAATTTTTCAAAAGAGGATCAGGTAGTTATAGTGGGTGGGGCCGGGAATAGTCTTGATAGGGGCGGGGAATATGATATAGGTGGTGATCTGGAAAGGATAGCAACTGAAACTGGTGGCACGAATGTGCATTTCGTGCAGCTGTTTCAGCGTCATGATAGGCCTTATTTTAATACGGCTGTCAGCCGTGTTAACATTGGGCTTGAGAAGGCGCTGATGACGGAGGGCATGGATCACATTGCAGTGGTGCCAGTTGAGACTATCCAAAGGTCGGATTTTACTAGGCACGGTCTGCACCACAATAGGTATGGGAAGGGGAGGTTGGCAAAGCTCATAGGTGACAGTGTAGTAGGGGGTGGGGGTTTCACTCATGGAAAAATTCCTGTAGTAGTTGGTGTTAGGGCTGCACCTTTTTTAGACTGAAGACAGCTGATAGATATTCCTGCTTGAAGGAAGTCCCTCTAAGAAATGAACCACCTTTGACAAAGTCTAAGAATATAAGTAATAAGGGAATTACTGTTTTTCATCAAAATATACAGGGTATCAGAGATAAAGTTAATGAACTGCTTATTGATACTGATTCTGACAGTATTGGAATTTCAGAGCACTTTTTAAGTGGTGTGACAATTAAGAGACTTCCTTTGCCAGGATACAGGTTAGCTGCCTTCTACTCTAGGAGTTCCTTGCAGTGTGGGGGAGTGGCCATGTATGTAAAAAACGATTTTTCATCGGAGTCAATCGATTTTTCTAAACACTGCACAGAACAGATATTTGAATGTTGTGCAGGAGTTGTTAATGTTAATGGAACTAAACTAGTAATAGTTGTTATTTATAGATCCCCTGACTCAGATTTTAAAATGTTTCTGCCCAAGCTGGAATTGGTTCTGGGTTCACTGTATAGGAAGTACAAAAATTTAATTGTGTGTGGAGATTTCAACATTAATTGTGTAGGTGATAGCTCAAGGAAAAGTCAGCTGTTAGATCTATTTAATTCCTATAACATGATGCAAACAGTATTTTTTCCAACGAGAGTGCAAGGAAATAGCAGTTCTACCATTGACAATATTTTTGTTTATTCTTCATTATTAGAGGGGCACTCTGTCAGCAGAATAGTAAATGGCCTATCAGACCACGATGCCCAACTTTTAATTCTAAAAAGTATTTGTTCTCAAACAAATGTTAAACATAAATATCAACTACTCAGAAAAGTTAATCCAGTTGCAATTGAGACCTTTTTAAGCATAATTAAGGAACAAGAATGGCAGGATGTTTATAGTGCTGATAATGCAGATGATAAATATAATGCTTTTCTGAACACATTTATTATGCTGTTTGAAAGTTGCTTTCCGCTAGAACGCTCAAAACAGGGTACTTTCAGTAACAGACAGCCAGGGTGGCTGACAAAGGGGATAAGAGTATCATGTAGAACTAACCGGGAGTTGTATCAAAATGTTAGAAGCAGTCAGAATGAAGATGCAGTAGCTCATTACAAACAGTACTGTAAGGTTCTGAAAAAAGTCATTAAGAATGCAAAAAGTATGTGGTATGCAAAAAGAATAGCAAACTCTCGGGATAAAATTAAAACTATCTGGTCAGTCGTGAAGGAAGTGTCTGGTCAGGAGCAGCAGGTAGAAGATATAACGTCAGTGCGTAGTAGGAATGTTTCTGTTACTGACAAGTTAGATATATGTGCAATATTCAATAATCACTTTCTGAATATAGTAGAGGAACTAAACAAAACTCTAGTTTCTACAGGTAATCATATAACGTTTTTAGAAAATGCGTTTCCGAGGCTGTTACCTGAAATGATCCTTCATGATACTTCCATAGGTGAGGTTGAGTCAATAATTAAATCACTAAAGACTAAGGACTCTTGTGGATATGATGGGGTATCTAGCAGAATTCTAAAGTACTGTTCTCCATATGTTAGCCGAGTACTAAGCCATATTTGTAATTTTTCCTTTCAGAATGGTCAGTTTCCTAACAGATTAAAGTACTCAGTAGTGAAACCGCTTTATAAAAAAGGAGAAAGGGATAATGTAGACAACTATAGACCTATTTCTATGCCATCGGTTTTTTCCAAAGTTATTGAAAAGGCTGTATATTCAAGATTAATTGATCATTTCAGTTCACATAATTTCCTGTCAAACGTACAGTTTGGTTTTAGAAGTGGTTTAACGACTGAAAATGCTATATTTTCGTTTCTCTGTGAGGCACTTGATGGGTTAAATAAGAGGCTACGGACATTAGGCGTCTTCCTTGATTTAACAAAAGCGTTTGATTGTGTTGATCACAAAATATTGTTGCAGAAGTTGGAACATTATGGAATACGGGGAGTAGCCCACAACTGGTTCACCTCTTACTTTAATAATAGACAACAGAAGGTAATTCTCCGAAGTGTAGAAAATGGCTATGACGTGCAATCCCAATGGGGCACAATTAAGTATGGGGTGCCCCAGGGGTCTGTTTTGGGACCATTGCTGTTTCTTATTTATATAAATGATATGCCTTCGAGTATAACAGGTGATTGTAAAATATTTTTGTTTGCTGATGATACCAGCTTGGTAGTGAAGGATGTTGCTCGTAATATTGACACAGTATCAAATAATGCAGTTCAAGAGATAAGTTCATGGCTAATAGAAAACAAGTTGATGTTAAATCACAGTAAAACTCAGTTTTTACAATTTCTAACACATAATTTGACGAAATCTGACATTATGATTACACATAATGGGCATGTGATAAGTGAGACTGAACAGTTCAAATTTCTAGGTGTTCATATAGACAGTAAGCTGTCATGGAAAGCCCATGTTCAGGATCTTGTTCCAAAACTAAATTCTGCTATATTTACCATTAGAACAATATCTGAGATAAGTGATTTTTCAACACGAAAAGTATTCTATTTCGCTTACTTTCACTCACTTATGACGTACGGCATTGTTTTTTGGGGTAACTCGCCTGATGCAAAAAGGATATTTCTGGCTCAAAAACGGGCGGTTCGAGCAGTATCTGGTGTAAGTTCGCGAACGTCATGTCGACCCCTTTTCAGTAGTCTGGGAATTTTGACTCTGGCGTCACAATACGTTTTTTCTTTAATGTCTTTTGTTGTTAATAATATCAGCTTATTCCCACGAGTTAGTAGCTTTCACTCGGTGAATACTAGACAGATGTCTAATCTACATTTGCACCACACCACCTTAACACTTGTGCAGAAAGGGGTGCAGTATTCTGCGGCATCCATTTTCAATAAGCTGCCACAAGAACTAAAGAATCTTAGCACTAATCCACATGCTTTCAAATCTAAATTGAAGAGTTACCATATGGCTCACTCCTTTTATTCTGTCGAGGAGCTCCTAGAAAAGTTAAACAATTAAGCTAATTCATTTTTTCTTTATTGATTCTTTTCACTTTGTCTTAAGATTGTCGTGTGCAAAGGACTACTTAAAATTTTTCTATTACCATTCTTGTGTAACAATGTATTGACTTGTTCCATGACCATGGAGTCTTACTCCTGAAGTGGGTCCTATGGAACAGAAAAAACAAATAAATAAAAATAAATAAAACATTTCCACATTAATATTATTAAGAAATCATATTGTATCTAGTCTAAGTCCAAGCATTACGAGCTTGTCAATGAATCTGAATTTATATCCCATTTTTGGGTTTTGATGTCCTGTAGACATCAAAAGTTTGCTGCTGCTACTTATGGCATAATTACTAGGTGTGATAATGACAAGTTTTGCAACTGGGACAGCAACCCATTTCTTGATACATTCTTCTTTACCTTTGGCATCCAGTTTTGGAATTTTTTGACAACCTTTTTCTGCATCAGATAAGATCAAGATGGTGACCAACTCTTTTATTTCATTGATGAATTTGTTAGTAGAGGTAACTGTTGTGTGTATTTTTTTGTACACAATATTCATAAATGTGAATACTGTGTTCAGTCTGACTACAGTACTAATCTTGTGTGGTAATGTGATCATTATAAATAAGTATTGTAAAAAATAAATACATAATAATAATAAAGTCTAGAACTATCATATACATCTATTATATTCAACATGAAGAATGTAGTAACAAATGTTATGTCCTTGAAATTGTAAATATATTTTTTTTTATTTTTTATTTTTTTTATACCAATTCCACACTCAAAAGGGCAATTACATTTGGGATCTGTGGAAGGTACATTAATACATCCGAGCTTATTTTCTACATATTTATTATGTAGGTTGTTTTCTGACATGATCTGCATCCAAGAAGATCTTCTCTATTTGGATCAACCTAGAACAAAAAAGTACATGTAGTCTAATCTACAATTAATTGTTTTTCTGAAAGGATAGATTGTTACTCACCAAAGACACATCTTAATGATTCACAGAAAGGCACATGTAAAAGGTTACAAATACTCCGAACACACACACACACACTCAAACAAACATGACAGCTGACTCAGCTGCTGTGGCCAAACTGCAGGACTAACCAATGTGTGATCAGCAACCAATGGTGGGTATTAGGAGGCATTATGGAGAGGTGAGGGGAGGGCTGTGGAAGGCAGGGATGGGGAAATATGTCAGTGGTGCCTGACAGATGGGAAGAAGGGAAGGGGAGAGACTGATTGCGTGGTGGAATGGAAGATGTACATGATGCTAGAGTGTGGGTATGAGAGGGAAGGGTGGTTTGGGTGAGAACTAGTGAAGGTTTAGGCCTATGTGATTGTGGAAGTGTGGTATACATTGTAGGAAGAGTTCCCACTTACACAATTCAGAAAAAACTGCTGTTTGTGTGGAGAAGACATATGGCACAAGGCGTGTAGCAATAATTGAAGTGAACCACATCATGAAGGGCTACATGCTCTGCAACAGGATGGTCCAGCTGTCTCCTGGCCACAATTTGACAATGACCATTCATGCAGGCAGATTGCAAGTTACTGATCATGCCCACTTAGAAGGCTGCACAGTAGTTGTAGGTCAGTTTGAAGATCAAATGACTGTTTTCACAGGTTCCCCTGCCTTTCATGGGATAGGAAATGTCTGTGATGGGACAAGAGTAGATGGTCGATAGGACAGTTTTTGCACCTAGGTCTATTGCAGTATAAGCCATGGGGCAAGGTTTTGATAGTGGGGATGAACAAGGATATTACCGTATTTATTCAGTAATTTGCGCACTTTTTTGGATGAATTAAAAATAAAGTTTACTTGGGCTATTTCTCGGCGTGCTGCATACAGTACCTCAAAGATGCGCTTTCAATAGCTTTTCAATTCACTGAATAATATTCACTGAATACCTAATAAGTTACATACAATGATATATTTACTAGCATTAAAGCCCATGTTATGATATTTACCAAAGTCATGTAGTACTGATGACTCCATACAAGAAATAATGAAGTTCTTTTTCTGAGACACAAGTTATTTCGTCTCATAAAATGTTGAACTCACGCCTTGCTAGCTTTAAAATCACCATGGGAAATTCCTTTGGCATGAGCTAATTCTTTTGCACAAAACTGCAACATTCCATGGCATACAGCATTGCCGTCATTGCATAATTCTTGGACATAACTAAAAAGTTCCTCTTCCAGCTCTGGGTACTTTGCTTCCTTTGGGCCACGAAAAGCATGACAAGAATGTTTTGCATGTAGTAGAGTATCCTTTTGTTTTCGCCAATATCTCACATGAGATTCAACAATTCCATGCTCACAAATGGCGGCTCGATTGCTGTTTTTCTCTGCAAATTTAATTGTGCAAAGTTTGACACTCACAGTGTTACTTTGGCGTGATAATTTTGACATTTCACTGTTTAGGTCTTTCACCTTCTAAAAACAAACACAAAACTGGGTTAAATCCTAGTCTATGAGCCCCGTCTTGTTGTTGGCATGTAGATGTTGGCAAGGGCACGAGGGCAGCCAATCAGGAGTCATGTTCACGCAGCCAATAAGATTGTTTGTTTCGAGTCTATTGAACGTATCAACCAAAGAACAGGAACAGCATTTTTTATTTACTTCATCAACTCCATTTCAGAACATAAATCTTGATTTAATGCCTTTATTTGCACTACAGCAATTTGTTTACAAACCATTTCTTATTGGCCATGCGAATTCGACTCTTGATTGTCTGCTTCATGCCCTTACCAACGTCTTCATGGCAACAACAAGGTGGGGCTGTATTGTAGCACTATAGTAGCATGAAACTGCACTGTAACTTTCAACAACATATTTTCGTTGTATGTACTACCGCGTTACAACTTCTTAATAAATAGCTTTCACATAAACAGTATTCCTTTTTCACCTTATTTTTACCATATCAAAAGAAGGCTATGATAAGCGAAGGTTTTACTATGGCGTGGTTACAGTAGGTGGCATTAAAAATGTAAATTGAGTAGGAAACTAGATCATGCACTACACATAGAAAACGATGGGCAGCCGACAGGTGCAAATTAAAGTAAGGTTTGTAGAGCTTTCGGAAAAGTTTCATTTACTTAATACATGCTCACATTAACATGCACGTACACTCAAGGACTCTCAGCAAACTCCGAATATACTACGGTATTTGGTTCTGAAAAGAAGTCTGTTGGCTGTGCTGCCATGCGAGAGGTCGGTGGGAGGGGGAATGTTTACGTCCAATCGTAGCCTCGTAACTATTAGTGACTACGGCATGTCCCACATTCAGAACAGATCATGAAAACACTTAACCACAGCTCCTACAAGCCCTGCTGTTTCACAAATATCGTATGAGAGAAAATTTTACGAAGTTTTTTAAAAAAACTAGAAAATGCTAAAGAATTAGGGTGCGCAAAATATGCAAGGATTTAAAAGTATGAAAATTGGTTTTAAAAACTAGGGTGCACAAAATAAATGGAGTGAAGATTACTCGAGTAAATACGGTAAGTAGGTTTGGTGGGTGGCAGAATACCACTGTAGTAGAGGGGTAGGGAGGGTAGTGGATAGGGTATTTTTCATTACAGGGCAGGATGAAAGGTAGTGGAAACTGTGGCAAGGTATGTGGTTTAATCGTTCCAGTCCTGGGTGGTACTGGGTCACAAGAGGTGCTCCTTGTGGCCAGACGGTGAGTGTGAGAGAGGTGGTGGGTGAATGGACAGACAGGGCTAGTGATATCTGTTTCTCGACTTTGCAATATTTGGAGAGGGACTGCTTGTCACCACAAATGTGATGGACATGGGTGGCTAGGCTGTGTGGAAGGGACTTTTCAGTGTGGAATTGGTGACAGCTGTTGAAATGGTGGTTGCCAGGTTTGATGTGGACAGAGGATCTAATGGGACCATCTTTGAGGTGGAGGTTGAATCCTTCCTGGAATTTCCATTGTTCATACAATTAATTATTGACATGACATGTTTACAATTGATATAAGCTGCAAAGTGCTAAATATATTAATATAGGCGCCCTTTTTACTTTCTGTCAGAGCAAGAAAATGATATACATCTGAGTGTTCAGCTGAGTTTATTTCTAATTTTTATTATATCAAGATAATAACTTCCCTTAGCTCTCAGAAGTACATCATTAATCTATCACTCTGATAAAACATGATAGATCAGAGCTTGAAATAATTCATAATTATTATTGAGTTACAAATTAAAAGTTATTCTTATTCAATGCCTGCTTATGTCAGACCAGAGAATGTGACTTATTTGGAAAGTAGTTGCTGATAATTTCTTTTGGGCCAAAAAACCTTTATTGTGGGGATTTTTATTACATACCAGTGAACAGTATACCCTTTCTGTTATTTTTCAACATAATTTTCATACCCGTTTAAACCTCTGCCATACCACTTCACAAGTTCAAAATCCCTTCTGCTTAAAACTCTGTTGCTTGTGAGTGTCAGTCTGTGATGTTCTACTTGGGTTCCTCATATGTTTGAAACATCTGCAATCCAAGCCATTTCTTCATATTTTTGAAAAGGTGGAAGTCACTAGTAGTCATTTCAGAACTACAGAGTGGGTGTGGAAAAACCCCTCAATGGAACCATCACAAGAAAGTTTGAGTGCGTACAGTCTTGTCATGGATCAAAACAATGGTGGAACTCAGCATGTGACATCATTTGTTCTGAGTGCTCTTCACAATTTCACTAGTGAATAATACACATGTTCATATTTATTGTTGTTCTTCATGGAAGTCCACAAACAAACACCTTTATTGTTACAAAAGAAAACTGTAATGAGCTTTTGCTGTGGAAATGTGTGGAGACTTTTTATGGTGTGACCCCATGTCTCGGAGTGTTGTTTTGTTTCAGAATTCACTTATCAAACCGAAATCTCATATCAAGTGACACTGTGTTTGAGAAATCTCTCACCTTCTTCTAGTGCTGAAGAAACAGTAATGATGCCCCATCTTGGTGTTACATTTGGCTGTAGGCAGAAGTTTCAGCATGTGATGACCATAAAACTTATTATAATATAATCTTTTTGTCACCTCTTCATTCAGGACTTGTCTGCTTGTTTTGTGTAAAACGCTTTAAGAGTACATAAATTGTGAAACAGCAATTCTGTATGACCACTTCATTGCCTTTTGCAAACAATTTCATTATTGACAACCAACTGTCAGCTCCTTTGTTAGTGTGTCTCTCACAAAATGCACAGTGCTAACACTGAACAATACTGCCACTCATAATATTTCAGTTGTTGGTGTTGTAGTATTTAGTCTGCAGACTGGTTTGATGCATATCTCCACACTATTCTGTCCTGTGCAAGTCTGTTCATCTGAGAATACGTTCAGCAACCTACATCCTTTTGAATCTGCTTACTGTATTCGTCCCTCGGTCTCCTACAATTTTTCCTTATACACTTGCATCTAATGCTAAGTTGACAATTCCTTGATGTCTCATAATGTGTCCTAACAATCTATTCCTTCTCTTAGGATATGCCAGAAACTCCTTTCCTCCCCAACTCAGTTAAGCACCTCTTCATTAATCACATGATCTACCCATCTAATCTTCATCATTTATCTGTAGCACCACATTTAAAAAGCTTCTATCATCTTTTTGTCTGAACTCCTTATCGTCCACATTTCACTCCCATACAGTCCTACACTCCAGACAAAGGCTTTAAGAAAAGTTTCACTTCTTTAGAAACACTTCCCATAGCCATTCTGCATTTTATATCTTCTCTACTTCGGCCATCAGAAGTTATCTTGCTACCCAAATAAAAAAACTCATCTACTACTTTTATTGTCTCATTGCCTAATCTAATTCCTTCAGCATCACCTGATTTTCTGACATTACATCCCATTATTTTCGTTTTACTCTTGTTAATGTTCATCTTATATCTTCCTTTTAAGACACTGTCCATTCTGTTTAATTGCTCTTCCAGGTCCTTTGCTGTCTCTGACAGAATTACTATGTAGTCAGCAAACAACAAGGTTTTTATTTCCTATCCCTGGACTCTAATACCCTCTCCAAATTTCTTCTTCCATTACTTCAGTGCTTGCTCAATGTACAGATTGAACAACATTGGGGAAGGCTACAACCCTGTCTTACTCCCTTACCAACCTCTGCGTCCCTTTCTTGCCCTTCGACTCTAATAACTGCTGTCTGGTTTTTGTATAGGTTGAATATAACTCAGGTCCCTGTATTTCACCCCCGCTACCTTCAGAATTTGAAAGAGTGTATTCCAGGCTAAATTGTGAAAAGCTTTCTCCAAATTTACAAACGCCAAAATGTAATTTTGCCTTCCTCAGGCTATTTTCTAAGATAAGTCGTAATGTGAGTATTGCCTCCCGTGTTCCTACATTTCTTCTGAATCCAAACTGATCTTCCCTGAGGTCAGATTCCAATGGTTTTTCCATTTGTTTGTAAATAATTCATGTATTTTGCAACCATGACTTATTAAACTGATAGTTCTGTAATTTTCACACTTTTCCGCACTTGCTTTCTTTGGAATTGGAATGACGATATTATTCTTGAAGTCATAGGGTATTTCCCCTGCCTCATACATCTTGCATACCTGGTGAAACAATTTATTATTTATTTATTCAACCCATGGATCACATGTAGTACATTGTATAAGGTGATATTGGACTTAACTAAAGTTATCTTAAATTACACATTTTTCAACATTCAACAGGATTTTACTGAACTTGTCTCTGATTGTCAGGAGTTATAAAATTACATATTATTGTTCAAGTATTCTTTTACTGAATAGAAGCAGTGATACTGTAGATATTCTCTAATATATTTTTCAAAAACATTAATATTGGATAAACATTGTATTTCAATTGGCAGTTTATTGAACAGTTTTATCCCCATATTGCATGGCCCATTTTGGTACAATCTTGTGTTTGCTGATGGTACATGCAGGTTGTTTTTTAATGTAGTATTGTGATTATGCATGTCACAATTTTTTTTTTACGGTTCTGTCATTTCTAATAACATACTTTTTCATATGCATCAGTGTGTCAAGTATAAACATACAAGGTAGTGGACGTACTTTCAACATTTTAAACAAAGATTTGCATGATTGTCTCCAGTAATAATCCTAATGGCTCTTTTTTGTATTTTGAAGGTATTCAGAGCTGCTGGGGAATTTCCCCAGAATGTGAGTCTGTACCTCATATGTGTAGTAGGCACTCATTAGTGTCTGTTCATTTACACATCGTTTGAGAGTCCTTATAAGATAGCAGCCTGTACTCAGCTTAGCATTTACATGTTCAATTTTTTTGTCCCATTTCAGATCACTTTGCATCCATACACCAAGAAATTCTGTTGCCTCTCTGTTTATAATAGGTTATTGGTTTACTGTGATGTCTGGATAGTGCAGGTTGAGATTTTGACTGCTGTGGAAATTCAATGCAACAGTTTTTTTTTTTTGCTGTTGATGATAAGCTTGTTTATTGTGCACCATTTATTTAATTGCAGATGGCTCTCCTATTGATATCAGCAGTTCAGGCAGAATATTATCTACTCCAGGGGCCTTGTTTCGACTTAAGTCCTTCAGTGCTCTGTCAAATTCTTCTCGCAGTTTCCATATCTCCTATCTTATCTTCCTCCACTTTGTCTTCCATTTCTAGAATACTGCCTTCAAGTTTATTTCCTTTGTATAGGCCCTCTATATATTCCTTCCACAGTTCAGCTTTCCCCTCTTTGCTTAGTACTGGTTTTCCATCTGAGTTCTTGATATTCATAAAGCTGCTTTTCTTGTCTACAAATATCTCTTTTATTTTCCTGTAAGTGGTATCTATCTTTCCCCTAGTTATGCTTTCTTCTACGGTTCTGCATTTGTCCTCTAGCCACTCCTGGTTAGCCAGTCTGCACTTCCTGTCAATCTCATTTTTCAGACGTTTGGACTCCCTTTTGCTTGCTTCACTTGCTGAATTTTTATATTTCCTACTCCCATCAATTATGTTCAATATATACTGTGTAATCCAGGGATTTCTATTAGGCCTTGTCATTTCTGCCTATATGATCCTCTGCTGCCTTCACTTCCCTATCTCTCAGAGCTACCCATTGTTCTTCTACTGTATTACTTTCCTCGTTTCAGCCTAAAGCTTCCTCTGAAACTCTCTACCACCTCTGGTTCCTTCAATTTGTCAAAGTTCCATCTCCTAAACTTTCTACCTTTCTGCAGTCTCTTAAGTTTTAATCTGCAGTTCATAACCAATAAGTTATGGTCAGAGTCTATATCTGCCCCTGGAAATGTCTTACAGTTTAGAACTTGGTTTCTAAATCTATTCCTTACCATTATAAAGTCAATCTGGTACCTTCCTGCGTCTCCTGGTCTGTTCCACGTATACAGCCTTCTTTCATGATGATTAAACCAAGTATTGGTGATCATTAAATTGTGCTCTGCGCAAAATTCTACCAAGGGATCTCCTCTTTCATTCCTTTCCCAAGTCCATATTCACCTACTACATTTCCTTCTCTTCCCTTTCAGACTACCGAGTTCCAGTCCCCCCATCACAATCAAGTTTTCATTTCCCTTAACTTTCTGAATGATTTCTTTTATCTCCTCATATGTTTCTTCAATGTCCTCATCATCGGCCGTGCTAGTTGGCATGGAAACTTGTACTACTGTGGTCGGTGTTGGCTTCATGTCTATCTTTGCTACGATAATACATTAAGTATGCTGTTCATAGTAACTTACCTGCATTCCTATTTTCTTATTCATTATCAGACCTACTCCTGCGTTACCACCAGCTGATTTTGTATTGATACCCCTGTACTCACCTAACCAGAAATCTTTTCACCCTGCCACCAAACTTCACTAATCCCTACTGTACCTAACTTTAACCTATCCATTTCTCTTTTCACATTTTCTAACTTAGCTATGCTATTAAGAGTTAAAACATTCCACGCTCTGACCCGCAGAATGCCTGTTTTGTTTTTCTTGAAGACGACAACTCCCAGAGTAATCCCCGCCCGGAGATCTGAATGGGGGACTATTTTACCTCTGGAATATTTTACCCAAGAACACGTCATCATCATATATTCATAGAGTAGAGCTTCATGTACTCGGGAGAAGTAACAACTGTAGTTTCCCCTTGCTTTCAGCCGTTCACAGTAACTGCATGGCAAAGCCATGTTAGCTGATGTTACAAGAACAGCTCAGTCAATCATCCGGACTGTTGCCCCTGTAACTACTGAACAGACTGCTGCTGCTCTTCAGGAACCACACATTTGTCTGGCCTCTCCACAGATACCCCTCCACTGTGGTTGTACCTATGGTAGGGCTATCTGCATCGCTGAGGCACACAAGCCACCCACCTCGGCAATATCTGTGGCTCATGGGGAGGGGGGGGGGTGGAACACATGGTGGCATCCTCTATTGCTGGGCAAGTACCAATATTGATCAGAGAAATGTCTAAATACAACCTCACAGTTATTCTGATGTGAGAGTATTGAACCAAGCTACATAACAGAACAAAGGTGCCATTCATTTTCGTGACATAAGTAACTAGAAATTACTTTCCAAATCACTCTCATACATCTTATTGAGAGCCATGTTTATCGCTCAAAAAATATAAATGTACACCTCATCTTTTCAAATATAATTCAACCAAAAATAAGAGAAATGTGTGTCTGAATTGTGTAGTTTGTAATGAAATAATTGTGGAATGTCTGTTATGAATGCATTATATCAATAAACACTATTCTTTTAATTTTGTTTTTAGAATGTAGCTGACATAAAGAAGCTTAAATCGTCTGGAATATGCACGATAAAGGGAATTCAGATGTGTACTCGCAAAAAATTATGTGGCATTAAAGGTTTCTCAGAGGCTAAAGTTGACAAAATCAAAGAAGCCTGTTGTAAAATTGGCATAGGAATGGGGTTCCTTACAGCTCTAGAAGTTAGTGATAGACGAAAATCTGTTTTCCGAGTAAGCACAGGTAGCCAGGAACTAGAGTGAGTATATAACTAAGATCCAAACCATGTTTAATTGTGTTATTTTGATTGATTCTCAGAATAATAGGATCATATATTTCTAACTTTCAGTAAGCTTCTAGGAGGAGGTATAGAATCCATGGCAATTACAGAAGCATTTGGTGAATTTCGAACTGGTAAAACACAGTTGTGCCACACATTATGTGTCTCGGCACAAATGCCAGGTTCAAATGGTTATACTGGTGGCAAAGTGATTTTCATTGATACAGAGCATACCTTGTATCCTTCTTCAAATACTGTGAATCTATAACAGTGAACTGACACATTATTAGCTAGTAAATTATTTATATCTTTATAGTTATCATTATTATTATCAGTGTTTATTAAATGGAAACTCTACATTTATATTGTAAAAAAGTGGAAGTTACACATACCTCAAAAATAAAAAGGTCACGGAATGTGTTCACATATTCTGAATTAAAGTTGGTAGATAGAATGAATGTTTGTATCACTGAATTTAAAGATAATACACAAATAAAATCAACAATAATCATTACATGCAAGTCAAAAATAGGAGTGTAGTAAATGGTAGTCCCCAGGAACTGGCAGATTTTGTGTGTTTCTCTTGTGTTACAGAGAAGTTGCAATATTTTTTTTCTAAAACATGTGAAGTACCATAATTAATTACACAGCATTAGTGATAGTATTTCCTACAACAACAGATCTTGAGAGAATGAGAATAAGAAGTGTAGCTAGCATTCAAATACCATCACCAAACAAACAGAAGTACACAAGTTGCACCCTTACTAAAGAAAGGTAATATAGAGACTGTAGAAAACTACAGAGCAGTGTCATCATTATCAGCATTATCAAAAACATTTGAATTGGTTTTGCAGGATACAATAATGAGTTACATGAATAAATACAACCTTTTCCATGATATACAGTTTGGTTTTTGAAGTCTGCAAAGTGCAGTATTGCCTATTACAAAGTTCATTATAGCTCTTGATAAGAATGACTATGGTACAGGCATATCATAGACTTGTTCAACCATTAAGGTACTTATTCCCTGGCCGCCGGCGTACATGAGGGAGGCACTGCCGCGCGAGCACAAAATGGTGGCGCATGAGATGTGATAGAGCAGTTCCCAAGACAAAAACGCTCAGGCGGCGGCGTGCAAGTCGGAGAAATAGTAGTTTCAGATTCGTGCTCGACCAACAGGGCAGGGGAGCAGGAAACAGAAGAAGATCGCTGCGTGGAAGGAGAAAAAGTAACGTGAGAGGCGGCCGCAAAATGGTGGCGCATGAGATGTGATAGAGCAGTTCCCAAGACAAAAACGCTCAGGCAGCGGCGTGCAAGTCGGAGAAATAGTAGTTTCAGATTCGTGCTCGACCAACAGGGCAGGAGAGCAGGAAACAGAAGAAGATCGCTGCGCGGAAGGAGAAAAAGTAACGTGAGAGGCGGCCGCAAGAGTAGAACGAACCACTGGCGGTGCATCCAAGTGAGACATTGGAATGGCAACCAAGTTTTGTTCACCAGTGCTCACAAAGGAGCGGCTCAGGGAAACAGAACTGTCACTAGCACTGGTAACCATGCGCGTGGGTGCGACCTCACTAGTAACACTAGTGGGGGGAACACAAATGTTGAGCTGGATTCAATTATCCATTGCTGTTACTCGATGAGTCATAATAACTTGCTACAGGTCAGCCAGCTTGAACAATGGCAGAGAAGGTGGTGAGGCTGGAACTCGGGCAGCAAGTGGGCGGCGATAGGAGTAAGGTGACTTGTGTGCGACGTCTACTTTGCGAGAACAACCTCGAACGGCAGTAGGGCGGTGAGGTGTGTAATGCAGCGTAGAGTGAGCGGAGTAGATTCTGTCCGCAACACGAAAGCACTGACAGGGTGTAGGAACTACAGCCTCAGCGATAGTCAAATTGCAACACACTTCTTGAGGTGAGGTATGAAGTCGGTACAGCGTGGCAGATGTCCCCGGCGGGACAGGAAATGAGCACCCTAGATCAGAAACACGGTGCAGTGTGACGATGTTGTAGACTGACACGGCAGGGGCACCGGAATGTGCCACATAAACGGATGGTCACAAGTGCCGGAATGTGTCAGTCATGTGCGAATGCGGAACCGAATGTTGTGGTCGCGGCGCGGCTGATGCATCATGTGATGCGGCACATGGCTGCACATAAAAAACTTTGTCACAGGACACAGGATTTAAAAATTCAAAGTCACTAGGATGGTAGTGTGAAGCAATAACACTTTCACTGTTCACACACGGCAATGACTGTTGTGCAAACTTGGAGCAAAGACATCACCTGGAATGTTCATTGCACATGCAGAAAAAGATGCACTTGGAATGCGATAAAACTGATCCGAATTGCAAGAATAATTCATAGGAAAACTTGAAATTGCACACTTAGTAAAGTCAGTGTGTCCCAACGGAAGAATAAAGTTCAATTGTGGCAGCAGAGTAGCACATTGTTGACCGATTACGTAACCAGCATTTGAAACACCATTGCTCAAATTTTGCAAGTCTGAAAAATATACATTTTGATAATTAAAATCACACGGTGGAATGTTCTATTGTTTGACAGCACCAAACAAAGGTGAAACATGATGAAGCACATTGGGCGTAGCAAAGCTAGTGTCATTACAATACGTGACTGCACTTGTAGGAAGCAGAGTGGCGAAAAATCTTGCGGTGAGGTCGAAGGTGAAGCACTCGTTATACCATGCAGATTAAGCACTCGTGGAATACGTTGAGGTTTGAAGTGAAATCTGAGTGAAGCGTGGAATGGCAAAGTCGTAGTGGCCGTTAATTGTTGGTTGGTGGCACGTCATATTTTCGAAAGAACGAAAAGAGAAACTCAGGGTCACCTGTATGGTGATTGTGAGGGGTTTGAGCCCCAGAGATACTACATATTTATGAGCTAGAAATGCACTTTATTGTTACTCACTTGAAGTACACATCTAGATTGACAATTGCATGGCTGACAGAGCTCAGGCAAACTGGTTCCAAAGATATATCAGAAGGTTGCATGTTCATACCACGTCGGGGTCACCAGTATGGGGATCATGAGGGGTTTGAGCCCCAGAGATACCACATATTTATGAGCTAGAAATGCACTTTGTTGTTACTTGCTTGAAGTACAGATCCAGGCTGACAATTGCATTGCTGACGGAGCTCAGGGAAGCTGGCTCCAAAGATATTAGCCCAAAGATACATTAGTATACATATTGATGTGGACACACCATCACATGGTGTTTGTTCTTGTGGACATGTCTCATTGCAACAACTACACCAGCTCAGATTTGGCAATATATGCAAGTAGAATGAACTGCTGTTCACAAAGAGTGCATACAGAGCCTCTTTCATTTAATGCTGAGTTGTGAAGCAACAGTTACAGCAAGTAATGTCACCAACTCTCAAAACTGATTTCATCTTCTTCCTTATTTCACAGGGGGCAGTATTTTAAATTATATGGTCTTTCTACAAAATGTTATCTCCAATATGAATTGGACTGCAAATCTCTGGTCCTTCAAGGAGTTGCATTTTGGATAGGCAGCAGAGTATTTCAGGCACTTTGAAATAACTACACAGCAAAAACTAAATGTAAGAATAAAAAAAAAGAGACCTTTTATATCAAAGTAAGGTCAGATAGTATGGCAAATTATTGTCTTTCAGAAAATTTGTTTTGTCTGTGGCTTCCACTGTAGGTAAAATATTGAATAAAGTCTCTGTAAAATTAATACTTACACTGTTTGCTGTGGACCAGTTATAGGTCTTTTTAGCTGTTGTATAAGCTTCACCTTTTAAGATTGACTTTTGAACCAGGGTCAGTATACCCTTTGAATCAGAAAACATTATAGTGTTTGAACTGTCTGTCCAAGTAATTGGAGGATAATTTATATAGGTCAAAGGCAAGAATGGAGCCAGAACCATCCCTTCTGGGATCCCTGCTGTCAGCTGCATTGTCACGGAAATTGTGTAATTCCATTTGGGCTGTAATTTATCAGTGTAAAAAAATTTAATGTCATTGCTTTTAGTAACCTATTATATTCAAAAAATTTTGCCAGTGGGAGGCTCCAATCATTGAATATTTGCCCCATTATATTTAATTTAATTCATATCACATTTTTGATTGGTTCTTCTTTCATAATGTTCCAAATTGTATCATTATTAATGTGGTTTTTGTGTGATGCTCTAAAGAAAACACTTGATTAATGCTGAATATTCTGCCCTGGATCAAAATTGTAGACACTTGCACTACTACTTTACCATTTTATCATTATTAAAATTAGTTTTACTGACAAAGAAAAAGAAAAAATGATAACTTTGTATATTATGTTGAGTGTCTAATGAATTTTTATAATTTGTTGATTCACTTTACTCCATAGCTTCTTTGTAATTGTTCTGTACATGTCCTGTGGGAGTTTTTCTACATTAGATCTTTTTTTGCAGTTTAGTAGCTTTACAGCCCCATATTTGTTTTCAATACTGATGTATGACATTTTTATGCTTCACCAACTCTGGTTGCTGATGCTCATTTTCGTACGTTGTTCACAGTATAAATCTGACTTCCACACTAACTGCGGGAAAATGCAAGCCTAGTGATATATTGAATTGAGAGAGGAGAGGTGGGGGGAGGGGGCAGTCAGCTATTGTTACTATTGTGTATTAAAAGTTCAATTGTTCCAGGAGCCAGTGGCAGGCAGTGTTGCCGTATTTTACGTAAGTTAGTGCTGGCACGTTAATTAACAAATTCAAGAATGTTCGAGATTTTTAAATTTTGTATTTTACCCTAAAAAATTAAGGTGGGTACTACAGCCAAATAAATATGGTATTATGTTATTTGAATGAATACTGACAGTTGCTTCTATCATCTACATCATGGCATTATAGTATTAAAGATGATGGAATTCTAATTTTGAAACACAACACAAATATTTAGCAATTAAAATTGTTCAATAATAATTTTCTAAATGTGATTTCCAAGATTGTTACAATTTCTTCTACTAACACACACTCTGTAGTATTTTAATTATCATAATACTGACGGATATTATCCAAATACAATAATATTGTATTTTTTTGCTAAACAAAGACCACAACTAAGTTTCAGTACATAGAATCTATTCTGGTGTATAGAATATTTACGTGATTCAACTTAAAGGGGATTCAACTCAAAAAATGGGAATATGGTCCTGACTTAAGCTTTTCATTAATATGTACCTACATTAAGTAAGGTAACTCGATTCTTACTCATAATATTGAATATATGATCATCAAATACCATACCGACTATGAAGTTAAAATGCCACATCTTGGTAATACTCTCCTTTTACTGAAAAATAAAATTCAACACATCTCTATGTGAATATTATGCTAATAATAATTAATCTAGACTACAGTTGTTGATGTTCTATCAAGAGATAGGGTCTGTGTTGCTATAAACTCTGTAAACACCAAGACTCACAAAAACTTCATTTCACTGTGATTTTAGAACACTGCAATGTTTCATTTCTCAATATTATCTCAAAATAATTCTGGCTTTACTTCAGAAGTTTTCCTTGACTTCTAGTTCAGTCGACCTGATCGGCTTCGACCCATTGCCGATCGTTTCAACTTGGACCAAAATGCAGTCCTTGATAATATTTTATATGCTCGAGCTTATACTAGTGAACATCAGTATGAACTAATGGACTTTGTCGCTGCAAAATTTCATGAAGAACCTGGAGTTTTCAAATTACTGGTACGTCATTTATAGTTATGTTTTTAATAACTGCTATTAACTCCAGAATTTTTCTATAGTTCAGTTGGAGCATGCATGATTAATTATTTAATGTCATATTCATCAGCTGTGTTTCATCAAACATGCACTAAACTGTTAATGATATATTTTTACTTATCCCACGAACTACAGACATTGCTGAGGTGGGCTGGCTTGCATCACTATACAGATAGCTGTTCCGTAGTTGCAACCACAGCGGAGGGGTATCTGTGGAGAGGCCAGACAAACGTGTTTTCTGAAGAGGGACAGCAGCCTTTTCAGTAGTTACAGGGGCAACAGTCTGGATGATTGACTGAGCTGGCCTTGTAGCATCAGCTAACATGGCTTTGCCACATACTTACTATGAACATTAGAAAGCAAGGGGAAACTACAGCCATTACTTTTCCCGAGGACCTGCAACTCTACTGTATGAACATATGACGATGGCATCCTCTTATTCTGGTGGTAAAATAGTACCCCATTCGGATCTCCAGGATGTTATCATCAGGAAAGACAACAGTGGCATTCTAGGGATCAGAGCATGGAATGTTAGATCCCTTAATCGGTTAGGGAAGCTAGAAAATTTGAAAAGAGAAATTGATAGGTTGAAGTTAGATATAGTGGGGATTAGTGAAGTTTGGTGAAAAGAGGAACAGGATTTCTGGTCAGGTGAGTACAGGATTATAAATACAAAATCAGTTGGGGGTATTACAGGGGTAGGCAGGTGTGGTAATGTGTGGCGCGTTTATTTGAAGGGCGCGCCATCGGTTACCAAGACTGGCTGCTGTGCGGCACTGGCTGCACTACTGTGCTGCACCCTGCTGGTCGCGCGGCATTTTGAGAGAGGTACTGGGCCATCCATAAACCTTGCCACAGTTATATGCTTACTGTGCTCGTAAACTGACTCCAGACATTACTACTAACTAGGACAAGAGTGGGTGTGTACGGACGTATCTTCTGTGGACTTCGATGGGACGGTTCAGTATCCTAGACACACTTTTAGCTGGCGTAACATGCATAGGTGGGTTATTAGTCATAACACAATTGGTGACGAAGGTGGACAACGAAGGACTGGCTCCAGCGGAATTTCAGCTGCCTCCATGGGGCCAAATCCTGCAGCAATCGTTACAGACTGTGGTTGAGTCCGTTCAGTGGTTAACTACGATTGTGTCGGGTCAGGCGGACCGCTTTGACTCCCTGGTGTCACGGTTGCCGTCGGCTCCTCGGCCGGCATTTGATTCCAGTTCTGTGTTTCCAGGACAGTGTTTCCGCCTCCATTCTCTGGCTTTGACAATTCTAAAGAAGATTGGGACTCTTATGAAAACTGGCTATGTCAACATTTCCTTGCGTTTGGGGTGTCTGACCCGGCGTTGTGTAAGGCTTTATTTCTTTCATGGGTCGTCCCTCACATCTATCAACTTTTGTGTCAATTAGCCCCCCTGCAGGAACCAGCTGCTTTGTCTTTTGATGAGATGTGTCGTTTGTTGTCACCCCATTACCGCCTGCATATGCATGTTATTGCGGTGTGGGTTGAATTTTACCGGTCGCATAAGAAACCCACTCAGTCCTATCGGGCGTGGGCCGCAGAGCTGCACGGTCTTAACCGTCGATGTATGTTCATCACTCCGACCCACAAGGAGTCACATGCTGACGATATGGTTCAGAATGTAATTCTCCAGCTTGCGCCAGATAGGTGTAATGATACACTGAAATTTTTATCTATTTTTTGTTTATCTTTGATCCGATACTTATCGCCTCCGGTTCCCTCTGACTCGCATTGCAACTAATTTAATTTCATTCATCATTTTTTTACTCCCAAACAAGCGAGAAGACGGAACCGTGATAGTAATTTTTTTACTCACTCTCTTGTATATGTTCGTTCTGTACAGACGTCTTCCATTCATGTATCTGTTCAATGTCAGGTATTGTGATGCAAATTGTTGTAAAAATATATTACTTAAATTTAAAATCATCCCCTCTCTTTGGCTTTTATTTAAATGAATCCCTCCACGTCAAATACTTTCTATTGTTTTCAGCTCCTTCGCCTCTGTAATAGTTTAATGTTCAGATGCCATTACAATCGCTTCGCATTGTCTGCAAAATTTCAATCAATCAATCATCCTTATACAATACTTTGCTTGATTTTAGAACCTGCAGTCATTTCTTTTGTAATTTC
Source organism: Locusta migratoria (assembly GCA_026315105.1). Lineage (NCBI taxonomy): Eukaryota > Metazoa > Arthropoda > Insecta > Orthoptera > Acrididae > Locusta > Locusta migratoria. The sequence continues at coordinate 492,935,730 of CM048746.1, read as the reverse complement.
ACGAAGTCCGATCATTTTTTTCAAATTATTTTATCATTACCAGTAACTTCATGTTCCACCCACGGTCACACAACAATGAAAAGCGAAGTGAACAGTCTGAACATTGATCTCCTATGAAAAGTATCTCGAACATTCACTTATTTAATAAGACATAAAAGTTATGATTTCCAGTTTCTACAATACGAAGTGCAGGATCCAGCTAGATGCTTTCCGTAAGTTTTATAATGTGCTGTTGCTTGTATGGTACCCAACTTTAATATGCAATCCGCGGTTTATTTGCTTTAATGTTCATTTTGTGCTGTAATTTAACTTATTTCAAATTCAAACATTCGGTACCATCAATTCTTTGTCCAAAAAATATAATCGCGGAATCTACTTTTAACAATTATGGTATCATACGAAGCAAGGGCAACGTTATATAGGGAAGTGCGCCAACGCGCCTTACAACTGGAAACTTGTACCTTGATGGATGTTTTAAACATTGTGCAGTCTTTTGAAGTCTCACGGGCTGCAGGGGACCAAATTGAGACTTGGAGTGATGTCGCTGCAGTTTCAAAGTCGGGCTCAGCACCTTTGGATTGCATGGACGTTGCTTTGATATGGGAGTGTCCCACTCGCCGCACACATGGTCATAAACAGGCCATGGCTTCGTGGCAGCCGCGGGCCGTGCTGCACACTCCCGCTCGCACGCAGCGACCTTTTCCATCCTGCCCCCCTTTGTTTTGTACAACATGACAGGGCTGCCCCAAGCGTTGGGTTACATGTCACTCATGCAAGAAAAAAGGCCACATAGCTTCTGTCTGCCGTTCCCGGCTGACTGAGCAAGATGACGAGATGGATGTTAATCTTGTCCAGAATGTTCACTTTCCGTCGCCCAAACTTTTTGTTGAAGTTCAGATTTTTGACAGGGCAGTTAACTTATTTGTTGATACAGGAGATTCCATTTCTCTTCTCAATTATATCACATATGTACGACTTGGTTCGCCCCCTCTGGCTGCTGTCAACCGTTCTGTGCGTAGCTACAACCGCCAGCACAACCCTACCTTGAGTCAATTTACGGCTTCCATGGTGTATAAATCTGTCGTCAGGCCGGTCACTTTTCTTGTTGTTGATGACACTGCGGCTGCAAACATTTTCGGCCTGGATGCTTTTAATGTTTTTGGTTTTTCTATTGACGATTCTGTCAACCTCCTGTTGGATTCAGTTCCTTTCTCGGAGTTGGATGCTCTTTGCTGGGAATTTTCTTCCTTGTTTTCGGGTGGTCTGGGTTGTGCCATGGGCTTTACCACCCACATTACTATGAAACCGACGGCGTGACCCACGTTTCTTCGCACACGCCAGGTGCCGGTGGCCCAGCGCGACCAACTTAAGGCTGAATTGGATTGCTTACAAGACTTGCAGGTCTTAACTCCTATTTCTTCCAGTGAATCGGCTATGCCACTGGTTATTGTAAAGAAGCCTGGGGGGTCTTTACTTATCTGTGGGGATTTTAAAGTCACCATCAATGCACAGTCTGTGATTGACTCGTACCCCATGCCTCGTACAGATGAACTCCTTGCTTTACTTTCTGGTTTCCACTCTTTTTCTCACATAGATTTAGCGGAAGCCCATCTTCAGCTTCCTTTGGACGACGACACCAAACGTCTATTAGTCATCAACACCCCTTTGGGTTATACCAATATCAGCGACTCCCTTTCGGGGTTGCTAGTGCCCCGTCTATTTTTCAGTGCTGCTTAAAGCAGCTCCTTCATCCGTTTCCAGGCTGTATTAACTACTTAGATGATATTGTCTGTCTGAATGGGACGGGGTTCTCCTTTCGGCTACAGATGGACAGGCTCTGCGGGTGCTGATTCCAGCGGATCTCCATTCCAAAGTGCTTCAGATGCTTCATGAAGGACACTGGGGAGTTTCCCGCACAAAAACATTGGCTCGCCGGAATGTTTTTTGGCCCAGGATCGATGGTGACATTACGAGGCTGATGGCTAAGTGCTCGTTGTGTGCTTTGCAGCAGGCAGCGCCTCGGGCGTCTCTCTCTCTCTCTTCTTGGCCGCAGCCCCGACAGCCGTGAGAACGCGTGCATATCAATTACACGGGCCCCTTCCTGAACTCTTGTTGGTTTTTTCTGTGGACGCTTACTCAAACTTCACATACATTTTTCGTTGCCATACCGTGTCCACTGCTGTAACTATTCAATCACTGTCAAAAGTTTTTGCTTTGGAGCGATTTCCACACACACTTGTTTTGGATAATGGTACCCCTTTCACTTCTTCTGTTTTTCAAGATTTTTTTGCTCGTCTGGTCACTCGCCATATTACTGCCCCTCCGTTTTATCCCCAGTCTAATGGCGAAGTGGAAAGGTTTGTGCATACTTTTAAAGCTCAAATGTGCAAATATGTGACCTCTTGCTCTGTGGATGATGCCATTATCCGTTCTTGATGTTGTATTGGTTCACCTTAGCGGGGAAACACAGCCCAGTGGAATAGCTTCATGGCCGGCAACCTCGCACTCTCTTTCATTTGTTGTTGCCTCAGCCACCGAGTGTGCCCACACCGCCATCAGGTCGGTATGTTCCGGGGTCGCTCGTGAGGATGTGCGGGTTTGGCCGGCATCCTCGTTGGCTGCCGGGTAAGGTGAAGTCATGTCTCGGCCACCGCCTTTGCACTGTGGACACTGCTGTGGGCACTCTTTGTCGACACTGGGTTCAGTTGCGCCCGCGACTCCCGGCAGATTCACAGGCACCACCTCCACCCCCGCCTCCTCCGGGGCCTGTTTCATCAGCATGCTCCGTGCTGACATCTTCGTGGGCGGGGGGGTGGGGGGCACTTCTGCACTGCATGCTGTGTCCAGCCACTGCTTTCGAAGGTATGGACATCCAGACACCGGAAAGTACCATGACTCAACCTGTGAGTAATAAAACCACTCCTTTTTTATCTCCAGTTCTGGGGGCGGACGGTGCGCACTCATCCCTGGTAATTGCGGGCAACATACACAGATGTACCAGCCACTCCTGGCAAAGATAATCAGGACATTATCGACCCTATGAGGTAGTACCAGCCCGATGCTGCCAGCCAGAGATGGACGAGGCATCGGTCATGGACGTAGCCTGGGTGCATTTGGCACCCCTGAACATTACACCATGAAGGGAGAGGAATGTGGTAATGTGCGGCACATGTGTTTGAATGGCGCACTGCCCGTTACCAGGACTGTCCGCTGTGCAGTGCTGGCTACACTACCGCGCTGCACCCTGCAGGACAATACTACTAACTAGGACAAGAGTGGGTGTGTACAGACATATCTTGTGTCGATTTCGATGGGATGGTTCAAGATCCCTGCAACACTTCTAGCTGGCGTAACGTGCATAGGTGTGTTCTTAGTCATAACAGTAGGTCTGATAAAGAATAAGAATGTAGGAATGCAGGTAAACTACTATGAGCAACACAGTGATTGCATTATCATAGTCAAGATACATACGAAGCCAACACCGACCACAATAGTATAGGTTTATATGCCAACTAGCTCTGCTGATGATGAGGAGATCAAATAAATATATGAGGAGCTAAAGGAAATTACTCAGCAATTAAGGGAGAGGAAATCTTAATTATTATGGAAGACTGGAATTCAGTAGTAGGACAAGGAAGGGAAAGGAAGGTAATAGGTAAATATGGTCTGGGCAAAAGAAATGAAAGAGGAAGCCGCCTGGTAGAATTTTGCGCAGAACATAATTTAGTTATAACAAACACCTGGTTTAAGAATCACGAAAGAAGTTTGTATACGTGGAAGAGACCAGGAGATACCATATAGATTTTATAATGGTAAGACATAGATTGCGGAACCAGGTTTTAAACTGTAAGACATACCCAGCGGCAGATATAAACTCTGACCATAAGTTATTGGTCATGAATTGTAGGCTGAAACTGAAAAAACTGCAGAAAGTTTGGAAAATAAGGAGATGGGACCTGGATAAACTGAAGGAACCTGAAGTTCTTGAGGATTTCACAGGGAGCTTTGGGCAATAATTGATAGAAACGAGAAAAAATAAAACAGTAGATGAAATAGTGAAGGCAGCAGAGGACAAAATAGGTAGGAAGGCAAGACCTATAAAAAAATCCTTGATTATCACAGGACATACTACATTTAATCAATGAAAGGAAGAAATATAAAAATGCAGTAAATGAAACAGGCAAAATGTAGTACAGACGACTAAGAAATGAGATTGACAGGAAGTGCAAAATGGCTAAGCAGGAGTGGCTAGAAGGCAAATGCAAGGCTGTAGAAGAATGTATAAATTGGGGAAAATAGATACAGCTTACAGGAAAATAAGAGATATTTGGAGACAAGAAAAACAGCTCTATGAATATCAAGAAGACAGATGGAAAACCAGTTCTCAGCAAAGAAGGGAAAGGTGAAAGGAGGAAAAAGTATATAGAGAGGCTATGTGAAGGAAATGAACTTAGAGGCAATACTGTAGGAGAAGAAGAAGTAGATGAGGATGAAATAGGAGATACTATACTGAGAGATGAATTTGACAGAGCACTGAAAGACCTAAGTCGAAACAAGGCCCCTGGAGTAGATGACATTCCCTCAGAGCTACTGAAGTCTCCGGGAGAACCAGCCATGACAAAACTGTTTCACCTGGTGTGTAAGATGTATGAGACAGGCGAAGAAAAATGTTATAATCCCCATTCAAAAGAAAGCAGGTGCAGACAGGTATGAAAACTACAAAACCATCAGTTTAATAAGTCATGGTTGCAAAATATTAACATGAATTATTTACAGAAGGATGGAAAAGCTGGTAAATTCCGACCTCGGGGAAGATCAGTTTGGGTTCAGTAGAAATGTAGGAACACGGGAGGCAATACTCACTTTACACCTTATCCTAGAAGATAGATTAAGGACAAGCAAACCTACATTTCTAGGTTTTGTAGATTTGGAGAAGGCTTTTGACAGTGTTGACTGGCATAAAATCTTTCAAGTTCTGAAGCAAGCAGGAGTAAAATATAGAGAGCGTAAGGTTATTTGCAACTCATACAAAAACCAGACAGCGGTTGTCAGAGTTAAAGGGCATGAAAGGGATGTAGTGGTTGGGAAGGTAGTAAGACAGGGTTGTAGCCTTTCTCCAATGTTATTCAGTTTGTACACTGAGCAAGCTATAAAGATAAGCAAGGAGAAATTTGGAGAAGCAATCAAAGTTCATGTTGAAGAATTAAAAACATTGCGTTTTGCCGATGACATAGTAATTTTGTCAGATACAGCAAAGGACCTGGAAGAGCAATTGAACGGAATGGACATTGTGCTGAAAGGTGCATATAAGATGAACATGATCAAAAGCAAAACTAGGATAAAAGAGGGTAGTCTAAGAAAATTAGGTGAATCTGAAGGAATCAGATTAGGTAACAAAACAATGAAGGAGGTAGATGAGTTTTGTTACTTCGGCAGTAAAATAACAAATGATGGACCCAGTACAGAGGATGTAAAATGTAGAATGGCAATGGGTAAAAAAGCATTTTTGAAAAAGAGGGATTTGTTAACTTTGAATATTGATTTAAGCCTAAGGAAGTCCTTTCTGAAATCATTTGTGTGGAGTGTTGCCTTGTACAGGAGTGAAACATGCACAATAAACAGTGCAGACAGGAAGAGGATAGAGGCTTTTGAAATGTGGTGCTACAGAAGAATGCTGAAGAATAGGTGGGTGGATCGCGTAACTAATGAGGACATACTGAACAGAATAGGGGAGAAAAGGAATTTCTGGCATACCTTGACTAAAAGAAGGGATCGCTTGGTAGGACACATTCTTAGACATCAAGGAATTGTGAATTTAGCATTGGAGGGAAGTGTATGGGGTAATAATCGCAGAGGAAGACCAAGAGATGAATACAGTAAGAAGATTCAAATGGACTTTGGTTGCTGTTCTTATGAGGCGATGAAGAGGCTTGCTCAGGATAGCGTAGGGTGAAGAGCTGCATCAAACCAGTCTCTGGACTGAAGACCACAACAACAATGAAATAATATAACTAAAAGATAATTTCAAACCAAAGAGAATGCAACAGAATTTAAGATCATGAATATACTATGAAATTCATGTATAGGTATGAAAATAGTTTAAAAAGTTTGGAAAACTGCTTTGCCATTATGAAGTCAATAGAATTTGTCTTTGCTTTCACTGAAGGTTCCAATAAGCTCATAAGAAGGGGGAGATAAATTTCTGGACACCCCCTCTCTCCACTCTCTCTCTCTCTCTCTCTCTCTCTCTCTCTCTCTCTCTCTCTCTCTCTCTCTCTCTCTCTCTTCCCCTCCCTCCTGTCCCATTCTCACTCTCCCCCTTTCTCTCTCTCTCTCTCTCTCTCTCTCTCTCTCTCTCTCTCTCTCTCTCTCTGAATATTAAGACGAAAAATTCCTAGCAGGAAAAATAAAATATAAAAAATAGACGAAGATTACTCACCAGGCGAAGGAGCACAAGTGTGACAGCATCACAAATAAATAAATGAATACACACACACACACACACAATCCAAGCTTTCGCAACCCAGTTGCGTCTTCAGACAGTAGGGAAGGAGAGGGAAAAGGAAATGATGAGGGTTTTAAGGAAGGGGGTAAGAAGCCATTCCAATCCTGGGAGAGGAAAGACTTACCTTGGGGGAAAAATGGAGGGTAAACAAATGCACACATGCCCACACATTCACACAGACACAAGTACACCTAGGCAGACATACTGTAGAAAGCAAAGAAGTTAAGTTATTGAAGTTAAGAAGTTAGACAGAGATACCACTAGAGGCAGAGGCTCTGTCCAGAGAACAAGAGGGGCACTTCTGGGGTTCTGTTGAAGGTTCTGAATTTGGGGGGATGAGGAAGTGGCTCTGGCAATTTGCTTCTGTACCAGATCAGGAGGATAGCTGCGGGATGTGAAGGCTGTTATCAGATCATTGGTGTATTGGTTCATGGATTCAGGACTGGAGCAGACTCGTTTGCCACGAAGACCTAAGCTGTAGGGAAGGGAACGTTTGATGTGGAATGGATGACAGCTGTTATAATGCAGGTACTGTTGTTTATTGGTAGGTTTGATGTGGACGGATGTGTGTAGTTGGCCGTTGGATAGATGGAGGTCGACATTGAGGAAAGTGGCATGGGATTTGGAATAGGACCAGGTGAATTTGATGGGACCAAAGGAGTTGAGGTTGGAGAGGAAATTCGGGAGTTCTTCTTCACTGTAAGTCCAGATCATGAAGATGTCATCAATGAAACTATACCAAACTATGGATTGACAGGCTTGGGTGTTCAGGAAGGCTTCCTCTAAGCATCCCATAAATAAGTTTGCGTACGAGGGGGCCATCCTGGTCCCCATGGCTGTTCCCTTTAGTTGTTGGTATGTTTGGCCCACAAAAGTGAAGATGTTGTGGTGTAGGATGAAGCTGGTTAGGGTATTAAGGAAAGAGGTTTTAGGTAGGGAAGTGGGTGGTCGGCGTGAAAGGAAATATTCCATCGCAGTGAGGCCCTGGGCATGTGGGATATTTGTGTATAAGGAAGTGGCATCAATGGTTACAAGGATGGTTTCAGGAGGTAACAGGCTGGGTAAGGATTTCAGGTGACCAAGGATGTGGTTGGTGTCTTTGATGAAGGATGGGAGACTGCACATGATGGGTTGAAGGTGTTGGTCTATGTAGGCAGAGATTCTTTCTGTTGGGGCTTGGTAACTGGCCACAATGGGGCGGCCGGGATGATTGGGTTTGTGAATCTTCTGAAGTAGGTAGAAGGTGGGGGTACAGGGTGTCGGTGGAGTCATGAGGTTAATGGAGTCAGGTGAAAGGTTTTGTAGGGGGCCTAAGGTTTTGATGATTCCTTGAAGCTCTGCCTGGACATCAGGAATGGGATCACCTTGAAGAACTTTATATGTGGTATTATCTGAAAGCTGACGCACTCCCTCTGCCACATACTCCCACCGATCAAGTACCACGGTCGTGGAGCCCTTGTCGGCAGGGAAAATGACGATGGAATGGTCAGCCTTCAGATCACGGATAGCTCAGGATTCAGCTGCGGTAATGTTGGGAGTAGGATTAAGGTTTCTCAGGAAAGACTGGGAGGCAAGGTTGGAAGTAAGGAATTCCTGGAAGGTTTGAAGAGGGTGATTTTGAGGAAGAGCAGGTGGGTCTCGCTGTGACGGAGGACGGAACTGTTCCAGGAAGGGTTCGATTTGAATGATGTCTTGGGGAGCTGGATCATTAGGAGGAGGATTATTTTTCTTCGTGGCAAAGTGATATCTCCAGCAAAGACTGCAAGTATAGGATAGTAAATCTTTCACAAGGGCTGTTAGGTTGAATTTGGGAGTAGGACTAAAGGTCAGCCTATATATATATATATATATATATATATATATATATATATATATATATATATATATATATATGACAGTTCTACAGTATGTCTGCCTAAGTGTACTTGTGTCTGTGTAAATGTGTGGGTGTATGTGCATTTATTTACCTTCCATTTTTTCCCCCAAGGTAAGTCTTTCCTGTCCCGGGATTGGAATGGCTCCTTACCCCCTTCCTTAAATCCCTCATCATTTCCTTTTCCCTCTCCTTCCCTTCTGCCTGATGAAGCAGCTAGGCTGCGAAAGCTAGCATTTTTGAGTGTGTGTGTGTGTCTGTGTGTTTATTTGTTGCTATTACTGCCTGTGCCCCTTCGCCTGGTAAGTGTTCTTCATCTATTTTTTACGTATATATATATATATATATATATATATATATATATATATATATATATATATATATATATATATATAAAAATTATAGAGGGAAACTTTCCCGGTGGGATAAACAAAAATAAAAATAGAAAACAGATGACTTACCAAAAAGACCGGCTCGTCGATAGAAACAAATAAAATAAATAAAATCACACACAAACACACATACAAGCTTTCGCCACCACTGGCAGCTTCTTCAGGAAAAAGAGGAAAAAAGGGGAGGAAAAGGGAAGGATATGGGTTTTAAGGAAGTGGAAAAGGAGTCATTCCAATCCCAGGAGTGGAAGGACTTACCTTAGGGGAAAAAAAGGAAGGTAAACAAAAACACACACACCCACACATTTACACAGACGCAAGTACACTTAGGCAGACACACTGTAGAACTGTCAATATATATATATATATATATATATATATATATATATATATATATATATATATATATATAGAAAAGAGATGACTTACCAAAAGGACCGGCTCGTCGAGAGAAACAAATAAAATCACACACAAACACACATACAAGCTTTCGCCACCACTGGCAGCTTCTTCAGGAAAAAGAGGAAAAAAGGGGAGGAAAAGGGAAGGATATGGGTTATATATATATATATTTTCTTTGCTTTCTACAGTATGTCTGCCTAGGTGTACTTGTGTCTGTGTGAATGTGTGGGCATGTGTGCATTTGTTTACCCTCCATTTTTTCCCCCAAGGTAAGTCTTTCCTCTCCCGGGATTGGAATGGCTCCTTACCCCCTTCCTTAAAACCCTCATCATTTCCTTTTCCCTCTCCTTGCCTACTGCCTGAAGACGCAACTGGGTTGCGAAAGCTTGCGATTGTGTGTGTGTGTGTGTATTCATTTATTTATTTGTGATGCTGTCACACCTGTGCTCCTTCGCCTGGTGAGTAATCTTCGTCTATTTTTTACATTTTATATAGGAGAGGGCCAGACATACCAACAACTAAAGGGAACAGCCATGGGAACCACGATGGCCCCTTCGTATGCAAACTTATTCATGGGACACCTAGAGGAAGCCTTCCTGGATACCCAAACCTGTCAACCCAAAGTTTGGTACAGATTCATTGATGACATCTTCATGATCTGGACTCACAGTGAAGATGAACTCCAGAATTTCCTCTTCAACCTCAACTTCTTTGGTCCCATCAAATTCACCTGGTCCTATTCCAATCCCATGCCACTTTCCTTGATGTCGACCTCCATCTGTCCAATGGCCAACTTCACACATCCGTCCACATCAAACCTACCAATAAACAACAGTACCTGTATTATGACAGCTGCCATTCATTCCACATCAAACGTTCCCTTCCCTACAGCTTAGGTCTTCGTGCCAAAAGAGTCTGTTCCAGTCCCGAAGCTCTGAACCAGTACACCAACAATCTATTAACAGCTTTCACATCCTGCAGCTATCCTCCTAATCTGGTAGAGAAGCAAATTGCCAGAGCCACTTCCTCCCCCCCCCCCCCCACCAAATTCTGAACCTTCAACAGAAGAATCCCAGAAGTTCCCCTCTTGTCACCGGATACTTTCCGGGACTGGAGCGGACTCTGAATGTGGCTCTCCAGCAAGGATACGACTTCCTTAAATCCTGCCCCGAAATGAGATCCGTCCTTCATGACATCCATCCCACTCCACTGAGAGTGTCTTTCCGCCACCCACCTAACCTCTGTAGCCTCTTAGTCCATCCCTATGAAATCCCCAAACCACCTTCCCTACCTTCTGGCTCCTATCCTTGTAACCGCCCCCGTTGTAAAACTTGCCCTATGCACCCTTCCACCACCACTTACTCCAGTCCCGTAACCCGGAAGGTATACACGATCAAAGGCAGAGCCACTTGCGATAGTATCCACGTGATCTACCAACTTACATGCCTGCACTGTGAAGCGTTCTATGTGGGTATGACCAGCAACAAACTGTCCATCTGCATGAATGGACACAGACAGACAGTGTTTTTTGGTAATGAGGATCACCCTGTGGCTAATGATGAGGGTTTTAAGGGAATGGGTAAGGAGTCATTCCAATCCCGGGACAGGAAAGACTTACCTTGGGGGGGAAAAAAGGAGGGTAGACAAATACACACACACCCACACATATACACAAATGCAAACACACTTAGGCCCAGAATCCCTTAGGCTGTTGCTAAGCCATGTATCCACCATATCCTTTCTTCCAGGAGTGCTAGTCTTGCAAGTTTCGCAGGAGAATTTCTGTGAAGTTTGGAAAGTAGGAGGCGAGCTACTGGCAGATGTAAAGTTGTGAGGTGGCATTGTGTGTCGTGTCGGGATAGCTCAGTTGGTAGAGCGCTTGGCCGCGAAAGGCAAAGGTCCCAGGTCGAGTCCCGGTTCCGGCACACAATTTTAATCTGCCAGGAAGTTTCATATCAGCGCACACTCTGCTGCAGAGTGAAAGTTTCATTCTGGATTCTCATAATCCATATTAAGTCCTGTTTGAATACAATATTCAACCAGTGCTGCGTTATCGGATTGTAGCAAGCAGGTGTACCATCAGTGTTCTGCACATTATTCATGAACTGTGCACAAAGTGCATTCAATATATGAACTACCACACTGACATCGAATTTCATACACTCCCGCCTTCCGCAAAAGCAAATCATCCTTCACAGAGCCGACAAGTGTGGGTATCTTTGGTGCTGGCAGGAAAATAACTTTGACTTTGTGTTTGGATGGGATGTGGTAAATTTTTGAGGATAAATTACTGATGTATGAAAGGAAGGCCATTGACTCGAACTTTTCATCTTCTGGATCTTCCAGTGTAACCTTCTTTTTAGGTTTGAATTTTAAGCTTTTGGAGATTTTGCACAGTGGATAGTCATTTCTGACAAGAACCATCTACAGCAAGAACTGTAAAATGTATTTAAAGTACGTCAGATGCCAGAATGAGATTCATTTGAAGAATCTGTGGGAAGTGTAGTCCACCCAAAAGAAGAAGTAGCTTGTAAAAGTCTCATTTCGCCAATGATTAAGCATTTCTCATCAGTTTGGGGTCCTTACCAGGTAGGGCTGATAGAATAAATAGAGAAGATAAGTAATGAAGCATCACAGAGATGATTATGAAATCCCAGTGGCAGACGCTGCAATAGAGACTTTTGTATCCCAACACAGGCTTCTGTCAAAGTTCTGACACTATATATTTCATGAAGAGTCAACCATTATATTGCTTTCTCCTATGTACATATCACAAAGCAAGGCCCACATAAAGGCATACCTGAAATCATTCTTCCCATAGCAATACATGACTGGTGTAAGTGAAAATGACAAATGCAACACAAAGCACCCTCTGCCACAAACAGTGAGGTGACTTGCAGAGTACTGATGTAGATGAAATAGTATTATTATCTGCCTTATTCCTATATGAAATATTTTTATGCAGAATAGTACACAATACGAATATGTAGTAGACCCATCAAATTATCTGAAAATGCTTCTTTAATGTATTGGACACTGAAACTAAATCTTAACAGAATTAAAGGAAACAAATGATTCATACAGAAAATCTACCATGCCTTCCCCAACACATACATTCTTGTAACTGATGAAATGGTCAGATAACATTCTGCAAGACATAACATGTATGTAACTGAAAAGGGAAAATCTCTCAAGTCAAAAATTAGCATGATTAATAAAAAGTAATTATTCTATATCCCTCTATACAGATACAAAGACATTTAAGAAACACCTGTCAGATGATATTGAATATTTCACATTCTTACTGGTCAGTATTACTCAGTAAAAAATTTCCAAATAAACAATGAGGAGCACTGTAATATTAAGCCATGTGATCATGATATCGTCATAGCGTCGATGGTGACCAAAGTTCATAGACCAATCAAGAAGGCTAGGAGCGTGATTATGTTGGGAAGAGGCGATAAGCAAATGTTACGATCACACTTAGAAAATGAATGGGCATCGTTTAATTCCGGGACTATGGATGTAGAGGAATTGTGGACTAAATTTAAGTGCATTGTTAATAAAGGGTTAGAGAAATATGTGCCAGTAAAGCCGATTAAGGATGGAAAAGATCCACCATGGTATAATAATAATGTTAGAAAGCTGCTGAGAAAGCAAAGGCTGTTGCACTCTCGATTCAAAAAAGAACATGCAAATGATGACAGGCAAAAGTTAGTAGAGATTCGTGCGTCTATAAAAAGATCGATGCGTGAAGCATACAATAATTACCACAGCCATACCTTAGCAAAAGATCTTTCCAAGAACCCGAAAAAATTCTGGTCCTATGTAAAATCAATAAGCGGGTCAAAGCCCACTGTTCAGTCACTCGTTGATCATTCCGGGGCAGTAATAGAAGAAAGCAAACGGAAAGCTGAAGTTCTAAATTTAACCTTTAAGAAATCTTTCACGCAGGAGGATCGCACAAATGTACCATCATTTGATCAACGTACTAATTCCGAAATGGAGGACATAGTAATAGGTACTTCCGGTGTAAAGAAGCAGCTGAGAGAAAAAGTCTGCTGGTCCGGATGGAATACCAGTTCGGTTTTACAAAGACTATTCTGCGGCGTTGGCCCCCTACTTATCTTGCATTTATAGCGAATCTTTAATTCAGCGCAAAGTTCCTAGTGATTGGAAAAAAGCACAGGTGACTCCCGTGTATAAGAAAGGAAAGAGAACTGACCCATACAATTACAGGCCAATATCGTTGACTTCAGTTTCATGTAGAATTTTGGAGCATATTCTCAGTTCGGATATAATAAATTTCCTTGAAACAGAAAAGCTTCTTTCCATGAATCAGCACAGGTTTAGGAAACATCGTTCATGTGAAACTCAGCTTGCGAGCCATGGACGAAGGGCAACAGGCGGATTGTGTTTTTCTCGACTTCAAAAAGGCATTCGACATGGTGCCACACTGCAGACTGCTAACGAAGATACGAGCTTATGGAATAGGTTTGCAGATTTGTGACTGGCTGGAAGACTTCCTAAGTAATAGAACGCAGTACATTGTTCTGAAGATTGTTTGGGAAGATGCACTTCACATGTAAAGGAGACCACGTATAGAACGCTTGTACGACCATGTCTTGAGTATTGCTCAAGTGTTTGGGACCCGCAGCAGATCAGTTTAAAGGAAGACATAGAGGCGGTTCAGAGACGAGCAGCTAGATTTGTTACCGGTAGGTTCAACCAATGCGCGAGTGTCACGGAAATGCTCCGGCAACTCAATTGGGGATCGCTGGAAGAAAGACGACGTTCTTTTTGTGAATTTCTGTTAAGTAAATTTAGAAGGCCGGAATTTGAAGCTGAGTGTAGTACGATCTTGCTGCCGCCCACTTACATTTCGCGTAAAGATCACAAAGACAAGATAAGAGAAATTAGGGCTCATACGGAGGCATATAGGCATTCTTTTTTTCCTCGTTCAATTTGGGAGTAGAATAGGAAAGGAAATGCCTAGTAGTGGTACAGTGTACCCTCCGCCACACACCTTACCGTGAATTGTGGAGTATGTATGTAGATGTAGATCATTAAAGAATAAATTAGTCTACATCTCTGAACTTGTTAATTTATTTCTCACAGTGATTCAAAGATACTGTTAAGTGTATGTTCCATATCTTCATTGTCATGTATATTTATTTATTTATCCCTCAGCTAATCTATTCTCATTGTTGAGGATTATTTTCTTTAGGAGGTAAAACAGGATCTGCAACAAAATAAGACAAAGCAGCTAAGATTTTAAAGATACATAATATTTCATTTTTATTTGTTGGTGTGTTATTAACATTAAGTGTTTATGTTCAGGTGGTAGACTCTATCATGGCACTGTTCCGGGTAGATTTTAGTGGACGAGGTGAACTTGCTGATCGTCAACAAAAACTAGCTCAAATGCTTTCTCGTCTACAAAAAATTTCAGAAGAATACAATGTTGCAGTTTTTATCACTAATCAAATGACAGCTGACCCAGGAGCTACACTTACATTTCAGGTTTGTTGTTGAGTAGAAATCATGTTAGCCTATTCACTTTTGCCTAAAATATGTTTATTTTATAAAGGTATTTGTAGTTGCTATCCTTATAGACAGACATAAATTATGATCCACATATAAAAGTTACAATAAGCGCGTGTGTGTGTGTGTGTGTGTGTGTGTGTGTGTGTGTGTGTGAGTGAGTGTGAAACTCAGGAAAAGAAAACCTAATGTCCTAATGTGACTGCCCAAGTCAAGAATAACATCCAGCAGTTACAGATAGACGCAACCACTGAGCAGTAAACCAAAAGTAGACAAGATAATCATATATTTTGTCATACTAGGTAACAGAGAACATTGAAGAATGCTGACATTGGCATACTGTTGAAGTATTCTTTTGGAGACTGCAAGTGGCCTTTTATTGTCCAAGATGACTAATATGAGTTGCTGCCATACACTCTTTATCAGGTGTCTCAGCTAAATATTTTGTTTACACAGATAAACAATGTAGTTTTCGTATCAATGTCCTGTGGAGCTACTAAATCTTTCCCCCTGTTGTAGCAGCTCAAAAGAGTTCAAATCTCAGTCTGGCACGCAGTTTTAATCTGCCAGGAACTTTCATATCATTGCAGAGTGAAAATATCATTCTGGAAACATCTAGGTTGTGCCTAAGCCATGTTTCCACAGTATCCTTTTTTCCAGGAATGCATGTCCCGCATGGAATGCAGGAAAACTCCTGTGAAGTTTGGAAAGTAGGAGGCGAGTTACTGGTGGAAGTACAGATGTGAGGATGGGCTGTGAGATGTGCAAGAGCAACTCAGTTGCTAGAGCACTTGCCCGTGAATGGCAATGGTCCTGAGTTTGAATCGCAGTCCACCACACAGTTTTAATCTGCCAGGTAGTTTCAGGCAGGACCTTACTGACAGTGTTAGTATACAGACATGTTTTAATGAACATGATGTGATTATAGTGCCATTTATTACTGAATTAAATAGAAATTTCCAGACTTATTGGCAGTTGCAGAGTGTTCAGTAAAATCAAACGTGAGGTTGAAAATTTCTACCATAGTGGGACTCAAATCTGCTGTTGCAGAGTTCTCCATACATTCTGCTACTTACTGGGTGCCCATCTGGACTCCCACAAGGGGTTGGACTCTGACCTTCTGCAAAGTAATTGACTACAGCTTTTCAAGACTTTAAAGCTGTGATTTGTACAGACACATTCAAGGACTGACACAGTGAAATAATTTGACATCAGCTGCCATCCGGTGTTGAATGATCAATGGCAATATACAAAACTGTGTGCCTGGATCAGAAGTCACACCTGAATTTCTGTTTACTAGGCAGATGCACTAACCAGTTACACCACGTAGACACAGTGGTTTTGCACAATGGGTGGACTGTCATATAAAGCTCCAGCACATTGTCCAAGTAACTGGAAAAAAGTGCAGGTGACAAGAATTGGATTCACATAAGTAGGGATCAATAATCTTAACATCGGTTTGCTGCAGATTTCTTGAACATATTTTAAGGCTGAATATAATACATGCCATTGACACAGAAAAACTTGTGTCCACAAATCAGATCAGATTAAGAAAGTTTCACTTGTGTAATACAGCTTGCCCCTCCCTCACATGATATCCTGGTAAACAGGTAAATTCCATATTCCTAGAATCTCATAAAGTGTTTTGCTTAGTGTCCACTGCAGACTTAACAAAGTCAGCATGCTGATTAGGTTCCTAGTTGTCTAATTGACTGAAAGATTTCATAAGTAATACAACCCAATGCATTGTTTTTGATGTTGGGTGTTCATGAGAGATAAGGCAGTGTCATCAGGATGTGCTGATCATGTGCCAATGTTTGAATAAAATTAGAAAATTATGATATTATCCTTAACTAGCTTATATGCCTGTGCTTTGCAATGGTTGTTACAGAGGGACCTGTGTATATCATGGTTTTTTAGGATTTCGGACCTAGGTCAGCAAAAACAGAATCCTTGTTGGATCGCTCTGTCATTAAACTCAGTTCTCCTGGCCAAGATGTCAAATTTAAATAGAAGACATTGTTGAAAATGATTAATGTTCATAAAGTTTTTCATATAAAAAGTGAAATTAATTTAAATCCATACTTTGAAATGATGTAAATTCACCATTTTTCAAAAGAGATAGATTAGCTGGCCAGTACCTACCTTTGTGTTGAACTGCCGATAATTACGCAAATCAAGAAAGAGAAAAAAAGGGGACAAAAAAGGACAAGCTTTCAGAACACAGTTCCTTTCTTAGGTTGGAGAGAAGGGAAGAAAAAAGGATGGGAACGGAAAGGAAAGGTAATTCACGACCTAGATCATGAAGGTGGTGTTTGAGGAGTGTGGACATCAGAGATATTGACACCACCTTCATGACCTAGGTAGTGAATTACCTTTCCCTTCCATTCCCATCCTTTTTTCTTCCCTTCTCTCCCACCTGAGGAAGGAACTGTGTTCCGAAAGCTTGTCCTTTTTCATCCCCTTTTTTTTTTCTTTTTCTTCATTTGTGTAACTATCGGTGGTTCAGCACAAAGGTAAGTATTGGCCAGCCAATCTATCTCTTTTGGAAAATAATTTATCATCTCTGAGTAGAATTTTCATCATTAATCCAATGTAAATTTACTTAAGTTTGTGTTCATAAAGTTAAGACTGCAGTGTGTAATTGTCTGTTTGGTGTAAACTTCTGAAAACACTTCTATCGTTGAGATGAGAAATAGAAATAATAATAATAATAAAAGCAGTATCATGTATTGGTTCTATGGTGTAGTACTAAACTGTTTATCTCTACATCTACATCGATACTCTGCAAATCACATTTAAGTGCCTGGCAGAGGGTTCATTAACCACCTTCATAACTTTTCTCTACCGTTCCATTCTCTAATAGCGCGCGGGAAGAAAGAACACCTAAATCGTTCCGTTTTCGATCTGATTTCTCTTATTTTATTGGGATGGTCATGTCTCCCTAAGTAGGTGGGTGCTAGCAAAATATTTTCACATTCAGAACTAAAAGACTGTGATTGAAACTTCGCAAACAGATCACGCCGCAATGAATAACGTCTTTCTTTTAATGATTTCCACCCCAATTCGTGCAACATTTCCGTGACGCTTTCCCCCCCGTAACATGATAAAACAAAATGAGCTGCCCTTCTCTGAACCTTCTCAATATCTTCCGTCAGTCCCACCTGGTAAGGGTCCCACAAGGGGCAACAGTACTCCAAGAGAGGACGCACAAGTGTGATGTAGGCAGTCTCTTTGGTGGAGCTGGTGCATCGTCTAAGCGTTCTGCCAATGAAACGTAACCTTTGGTTCGCCTTCCCCACAATATTTTCTATGTGTTCTCTCCAGTCAAAGTTGTTCGTAATTGTAACTCCTAGGTATTTGGTAGAATTTACGACCTTAAGGTTTGACTGATTTATCGCGTAATTGAAGTTCAGCGGATTTCTTTTAGTGGTCATGTGTATTACTTCACACTTTTCTTTATTTAGTGTCAATTGCAAATTTTCACACCAAGTAGAAATTTTGTCTAAATCGCTTTGCAGTTGCTTTTGATCCTCTGTTGACTTCACTAACCGATAAACGACAGCATCATCTGCGAACAGTCTAAGGGAGCTATTCAGATTATCTCCTAAATCGTTTATAAACACGAGGAAGAGTAGGGGACCAATAACGCTTCCCTGTGGAACGCCAGATATCACTTCTGTTTTACTCGATGACTTACCGTCAATTACAACGAACTGTGACCTTTCTGATAAGAAATCGTGAATCCAATCGCACAATTGGGGAGATATTCCATAAGCACGCAATTTCATTAGAAGCCGCTTGTGGGGTACAGTATCAAAAGCCTTCCGGAAATCCAGAAATATGGAATCGATTTGAGATCCCTTGTCGATGGCACTTAACACTTCATGTGAATAAAGGGCAAGCTGTGTTTCGCAAGAGCGATACTTTCTGAATCCGTGCTGACTATTGGTTAATAGGTCGTTCTCTTCAAGGTAGTACATAATATTCGAACAAAGTATATGTTCCAAAATCCTACTGCAAATCGACGTCAATCTCACACAGTAAGTGTATGCTGAAGTATTAGTATGTTGCAAAGTTGCACTGAGGTCACTGTAGTTATTCGGTATGCAGTGGTCCCTATTACCAAAAACTCAATGAATGCTGAAAGCCTGGTAATTCAATCAACAGAGCAGTTCATGTCTGTTTTAAAGGTGACTCATAAATATATGTCATACATCACCTTTTGTCGGTCATTCAGTACTAATTCCAGTAGCTCACCTGCCTGTACTTTATTATGAAAGCGACGGGTTCTTAAATCATTTAACCATTAAATGTGAACTTGTTGTTGAACCAAGTTATTTATTTAAGTAATAATTAACACAAAAAACATACATCTTCAAACTATATCAAAATGAAGTCTGACTAACAAGTTCATAGCTGAAGAAAGACTGTAGTAAGACTGACTGTGTGCACGCCAAAATCGCACGTATGTATACAACCATGGGTTCTAGAACAAGGAAGTTGTAATGTAAACTATTTGATAAGTGGTATTATTAAACATAAATAAATCCTTTGTAAAGAAGATACATACAAAATTACTACAAATGCAATGGAAGTATAATTATTTCAAAATAAAACAGAACTTAAGATCATATAATTTATGATTAGCACAGTAGACAGGTTTGTTTATAATTATAATATCGACTAAATTAAAGTAATTATGCACTTTAGCGGTAAGTTGAACATCACAAACAGGTCAGTATATAGTGAGAGATATCAGATAATGTTTGTTAGAAATATAATTATCAAAAACATATTATTGTACAATATTAATGCTATGTTTTTATAACCAGAAACAATCTAACAAAATCACACAAAAAGTTACCATTGACGCAATTAAACAGGCTTTTATTGTGTTATAATGTTTTATGCATCAATTCGTTATTATGCATAAAGAAAGGCTTAGTTGCAATTGGTATCATATACTTCAACATAGTGTTTTCGGGTTCTAAAAGCATTATACTGTAAATAACGAAATCATGGTGGTGTCAATGTGCGATAAAGTAAATATGGGCGATTGTTGAAGGAATGGCATCAGCTGATTGTCTTTATAGAACTTTCCATTAAATATACACTCCTGGCCATTAAAATTGCTACATCATGAAGATGACGTGCTACAGACAAGACATTTCACTAACAGGTAGAAGATGCTGTAATATGCAAATGATTAGCTTTTGAGAGCATTTACACAATGTTGGCGCTGGTGGCGACACCTACAACGTGCTGACATGAGGAAAGTTTCCAATCGATTTCTCATACACAAACAGCAGTTGACCAGTGTGGTGTGGTGAAACATTGTTGTGATGTCTTGATAAGGAGGAGGACTATGATAAAGGTCGGAATGTAGCCTGTCGCGATTACAGTTTATCGCATTGCAACATTCCTACTTGCGTTGGTCGTGATCCAATGACTGTTAGTAGAATATGGAATTGGTGGGTTCAGGAGGGCAATACGGAATGCCGCGCTGGATCCCAATGGGCTCATATCACTAGCAGTCGAGTTGACAGGCATCTTATCCACATGGCTGCAATGATTCGTGCAGCTACATCTCATTCCCTGAGTCAACAAATGGGGACGTGTGCAAGACAACAACCATCTGCACAAACAGTTCGATGATGTTTGCAGAAGCATGGACTATCAGCTCACAGTCCGTAGCTGTGGTTACCCTTGACACTGCATCACAGACAAGAGCATCTGTAATGGTGTACGCAATGATGAACCTGGGTGCATGAATGGCAAAACGTCATTTTTTCCTATGAATCCAGGTTCTGTTCACAGGATCTTTATGGCCATATCTCTGTTTGGCAACATCGCAGTGAGCACACATTGGAAGCGTGTATTCGTCATTGCCATACTGGCATATCACCCAGCGGTATGATATAGGGTGCCATTGGTTCCACGTCTAGGTCACCTCTTGTTCGCATCGACAGCACTTTGAACAGTGGCTGTTACATTTCAGATGTGTTACGACCCGTGGCTCTACCATTCATTCGATCCCTGCAAAACCCTACATTTCAGCAGGATAATGCATGACTGCATGTTGTAGGTCCTCTGCGGGCCTTTCTGGATACAGAAAATGTTCAACTGCTGCCCTGGCCAGCACATTCTCCAGATCTCTCACCAACTGAAAACGTCTGGTTAAAGGTGGCCAAGCAACTGGCTTGTCACAATATGCCAGTAACTACTCTTGATGAATTGTGGTATCGTGTTGAAGCTGTATTGGCATCTGTACCCGCACACGCCACCCAAGCTCTGTTTGACTCAATACCCAGATGTATCAAGGCTTTTATTATGGCCAGAGGTGGTTGTTCTGGGTATTGATTTCTCAGGATCTATGCACCCAAATTGCATGAAAATTTAAGCACATGTCAGTTGTAGTATAATATATTTGTCAGATGAATACCCGTTTATCGTCTGCATTTCTTCTTGGTGTACCAATTTTAATGGCCAGTAGTGTAGTATTTGTAGAGGATTGTCTTTACTGCGTTAGCAGCATCTGCTACTCTTTCAGCTAATAAATGTCCTCTTTTCAGTATTACAATACTAACAGCACCTTTAGTGGTTCATTGCTGTTCTATGGCATAACCATTGAAAATAAATTAAAAATTAAAGAAATTAATAAAATGCAGGAGTGCCAACTATTAGTTCCTTGGTGCACTATGTAACTAACAGGATATCAATTTGTTCTGTATTGTACTAGACCATTGTCTTTGCATTCCTAAACGAATGGACTCAAGAGGAAATAAGTATGTACCCCAATCAGAAAGGAAGCTACATAAATTCATGTTTCCTTCCAAAGAATTCTTAGTAAATGAAAACATCGATAGACATGCAGGAATAATGGAGCTAGTAACGTCTTAATATGAGGCTTCCCCATCAAAACACCTTACAGTTTACTTGCCTACAAGCAGGCATTAGTGAAGTTGCCGAGTTTCACTCCTGTAAAATGGAGTCAAAATCACTTACGGGTACATTTGTAAAGAGCCTTACGAAAGTCCGAGGGTGGCACTGAGGGTATTCCTGAACTAACGGGTCTTTGAGGAGCGCCTTTACCAGTTTATTCATGCATTTATCAATGTTGCAACTCCCAAACGTCTCTCCATAATCACTATAATATTTTACTGGATTGTTATTAATTATTGTTCCTTACTACCACTTTCAAACAGAATACTCATCTTTAAATATTTCAATGTATGGGGGTTCTGCTCGCTGCAACATTATTGTCCTGGGGCGTTGTGGTAGAAATAAATACTCATAGGTACAATTTTTCACTTCTTGTTTAATTTGAAATTAAACTCCTTCTCCGCCAAAACATTACAAATTCAAAACAATGCAAAGCATCAGAACGATAGTAGTTCCATTTCAAAACACAGAGTGACATAGCTTCCAGAGCACATGACAAACGATTGAAACTCGAACTCTCCCACGCAACGCGATGAGGCAAATATATAACATCGGCAATAATGACGTTACATTAAGCATTGTTCATAACAATAGACTATACTGATTTACAATTAACAAACATAACAGTAAAACATTTCATGTATACAAAAATAATCACAATATAAAACGAAAACAATACATACAATAATTTTAAATGACACATGTATTTTTAAGACGAAATTTCCGATCTTTCTGTTGACAACAAAGTGCGATGTTAAATAGCAATTAATTAGTTAATGAGTATATCATACATGTTCCTAACATATATTGAACTATCAAATCTCTTGTCTATTCTGAAACTAGGTTTAAAATGTCATGTCAGACAATATATACAAAGAAACACAATATACAAATTTCGACTTTACAGTAATTAAAACAATTAGCTGATCTACACAACTTGTTTATGAGCCTAACATATATACAATGCTATTTATTGTCAATTTCTTTTTGTTTTTCACAAAAGTTTTTACAATTCGTCTGTTTAAGTCTTGAAATAACATACAATGACGCAACTATTGTTTATAGAACTGTCTGGAAAGAAAATATATGAATCTCTTAATTAATGAAATCTATCACTTGTTTTAATCACAGTATCACCGAGACACTGTCCTACATGATTCCTAGGCCTGCTATTTCGTTTTTAACTTCACACGCAACTTTTATTACTATTGAACCTCACGATTCCGGATCCGAAGCAGACTGTATCGTAGGATGACATTGAGATGAGAGGACCAGGCAGAAGGTATCATACGATAACATTGAGATGAGGGGGTCAGCAGTATTGTTACATCACACACAGAAATTTGTGAAGTAAGAGGCTTCAAAAAAACATAAACACACTTTCCTAGTATCACAAATGTAGAATTGTTAGTAACACAAGTAGGCGCGGCTCGTGGTTTTCATACTAGGGAAGGCTCTGACATTTACTGATCGGAACAAACCTAGACCTCGATCCACGTATCAGTCTGTAACCATGACAATTTCCAGAAAAGGAGGGGGGGGGGGGGGCAATGTCATATTTTACCTGAAACTTTACGTACTACACCTTCTTCCTGTTTCAGAAGCAATTAAAAATCAAATGCTAAAACCAACATAAAGCTCTCTGATAGCTTTTATCTACTGATATTACGTCTCAAGACTTTATCGCAATAAACGGTACTAAATGACACCGTTTGCAGGAATCTTTAAAGTGGTGTGGATAAACTACGCTGCTTGCTTAATGTAATGATAATTTCAATTGTAAACATGCGGTGTAATATATAATTGTGAGTAACAGTGAAAAAAGTGCGCATTTTGATACACTTCTTTCATTCTCATCCGAACTCCATTATTGCGGCCACTCATAACAGGAGCACCTTTGTAACATTGAGCTATCAGTTTTCCGGTTTTTGACGTATATTCATTTTCTCCAGCTTGCAGAGAATTGCTGCAGTTTCATTCTCTGCACTGTGGCTTTTTGCTCGTACAAAGGAAATAAATCTTTCATTTATCTTCCCCAGTAATTCATAGCGAATTACGAAGACCAATTGAGACAAATTTGCACAGTCAGTCGTTTCGTCAACTTCGATTGCGAGGTAATTTGTCTGCGACAGTTCACTCCTTATGAGATTGAGGCATACTTCATAAATCGATTCTAGCAGATCATTTTGAAGTAAAAGTCACTAAAACTTAGCCACAATACACGCACAAAAGACGAAACTAATAACACACGTTAACCGCAAACTCAAATCAGCGAGAACGGAATCGAAAGTAACGGGACATATTTCGCGTGCTTTTTTCTTAAATCATTCGCAACCCTCTCGCTAGGTGGCGACACTTTACGGTACCGCATTTGTAGTGCACTCTAGTGAGAAATTTGCGAACTTATTCTAACACCGGATACAACAGCCAATATTAGAAACAAAAAGTTATCTAAAACTCTATTAAAACAGTAAAACTAACGAGTGGTAAACCGCACACCAAAACATAATAGACATATACAGAGACAAGAGATACGATAGTGGAGTTTCAGCCACTCTTTATTCTCTTTTGAAGTAAGTAGAAGAACGTGAAAGTAGTGTGGAGGTTGGTAGGACACTCTTAGGCTACAATCTCGGAGCCTTTGAGACGCCCATAAAAGCAATACACCAACGAACCCCCACTCCCAACCCTACACTATATGGAGCTAAACGACACCTCAAGGCGCAGCCTTAAAGCTACTACCCGATTACAAAACATCGTTCAATATCAACAGTTCCAAAAACATTCATCTACATTCTTTACATCCGTGTGACGGAAAAATGCTAAATGAATTCTGATGATTATAATTCTGTAATCTGTTGTTGATACATATATTTCAATATTTTTTTTTTTGGGGGGGGGGAGGGGCAGCTCCGCCTCAAAGCCTTTAATTACGAGCCGCGCCTGAACACAAGTAATTGTTGGTTTACAAAATCATGAATTTTTCTGTGAATTACAAATGGATCAATTGTGAAACTTTCCTGTGGTGAATGGAGTCATAACTAATTTTACTGTTAAACATAAATTTCAAGACAGGAAATTACAAAATAGAGAACAACAGAAGATACATGTAAGATATACTCTAATGAACTGAAAAATAATTTTTAATTTATTCTTTCAGGACAATCCTATGCAAAATGTTCTGTTCTTCCATCAGCTTCGGATGCCTGTTTTCTAAATTTTAAAAACAGTGCCTTATGAAATGAAAGGAATATCTTCTTCTCTCCAGGGATTCCTTCACAAAGTATCTCTGCGATACTTGTATGTTGGTAGAACCTAATGGTAATAAATCTATCAGAATGCCTCTGAATTCCTTGAATCTGTTCTGGTAGTGATCAGACACAGTTAAGAAATATTCAAGATTGAGTCATATTAGTGTTCTATAATGAGGTCTCCCTTATAGATGAGCCATAGTTTTTAAATTCTCCCAACAAACTGAAGTTAACCATTTGCCATCCTTACTACTTTCCTCATATGCTTGTTCCATTTAATATGTCTTCCCAACATCATGCCTAAGTATTTAGTTGACATGACAACAAGCTGCGCTCTATTAACTCGTGATGCACAGATTTTATGCTTGCTGAATTTTTTGATGAAAATAGTATTTGGCGACCGGTTGATCGCTAAATTGATAAAAGGAGTGTATGACATATATTTGTAGGTGGCATCTTTGGGGTTCCTTTTGTGTCCCTGCCTCGTCGCCGCTTTTGTGTCTCGCTTCCGTCGTAGGTGTCGGTGGCCGAGTGGAATGTGACCGACACAGGAATAAAGATAGCACGCTGGTGCAGGTACGGAGGGGAGCAGCCAGAAACTAGAAACACTAGAGTAAATTAGAACAAGATATATATTGCACAGAATTTATACAATACTTAACTTTTACATAGATCAGTACTGCAGATACAGAGTTGAGCTAGAGGCCTGCCTAGTGCCTAACTGATAGCCAAGTCTTCACTGGTGCCTATCTGATTCCGAAGTGTTAACTCATTCCTATCTCAGTCCCAAGTGCACGATGTCGTTCAATGGTGGCCACGAGCGGAGCTGCAGCAGAGGGCACTCGTGGCTGTCGTCGTAAGAACGCCGCGCCGTGCGTGCACGGCGGCGCGCGGCGAAAGTCCCACCACTGGTGATGGCCGGGGCCCACTTTCCCACTGCAGCCCCGGCAGCCAGCTCCATCATGGAGTGGTGGCGACCTCACCACCCATCAACACATGCCCAGAGTTCTCAATGGAGGTGCCACTGGAAAAGGGGATGGAGGATCGACCGCCATCACCGGTATGACGTGATTCCAGCGAGGGAGCTGGTGAGGCCACCTGACGATCCGATGGAGGTGGAGCCACCCCAGCAGCCTGCATTCTTTGCCGCTGTTCTAGGTTCCACACACACCCCCTACCCCCGCCCAAAGGGGGGAGAGATGTCATGGCCTAGCAAGTCATTCAGATTGTGCACGCACTTATTGCGTGTTGTCGATGGGCACCACCTGGCTGTTATAGATCACGGCCTGGCCATGGGAGGTCACCATTGTCAAGTACAGTCAACAAACCAAGTGCGGGCCTTCTGCTGGTGGCGCACTTTGAAACGGCGGGCCGAGAGAGTCATCTGTAAATGTATGCTGAAGGAATAAATTTTTGTGTCCGAACGGTGTTTACTTTAATTTGCACCAATTCAAATTTGCCTTTGTACTTCTTCGACAAAAATCTTCCAAAAATTCACAAAATAAAACTGTACCTCTTCCTTCTATTTCTATCAGTGCTGGTTTTTGTCAAAGAAGTACAAAGGCAACTTAGAATTGGTGCACACACACACACACACACACACACACACACACACACAAACAAACACTTGTATGCAAATTGTGATTTATTGGAAATGCGCAAACTCATCTTCCAATATAACAACAGTACAAGTCAACGTAACATCATGACAGGAGCTTGACTGGAGTATAATCAACATTACATCCTTCTTTTTATTTAATATTGAGACTACTGATGCAAAAATAATTATCAGCTACATTCCACTACATCAAAAAAATGGTACTTCTCTCATCCGACAGTTTTTGGCAAAGAATAGACAGCATCACAGCTTATATGTGAAACAAAACAAATCCAAACACCTTTTACACTGAAAATGTTTACAATTTTTTAATATAATTTGAAACATGAAAAACAAATCTTTAGTAAGGAAATCGACTGCAAAATGAAGCTTACTGAGGAGAAGAGTGAATGACTAAATACATGTCCCACTACATTCCCCACCCAGAAGCTCAGTTTAGCATTAACTAAATGTAAGTACAGGGTATATACTTCCTTAAAAGCATTCATAAGTAATCAGTATATTAATTTTTGTAATCTGTCTCTACTCATGAAAAATTAAAAACAATTA
Source organism: Locusta migratoria (assembly GCA_026315105.1). Lineage (NCBI taxonomy): Eukaryota > Metazoa > Arthropoda > Insecta > Orthoptera > Acrididae > Locusta > Locusta migratoria. The sequence continues at coordinate 492,908,651 of CM048746.1, read as the reverse complement.
CCAGATCCTATACTGGTTTTCATCATGAAATTATCTTCTAATTTAATTACACGATAAAATTGAAGTTCCTTTCTGAGTCAAGATTATTTCTTACGATGTTTCTCAAACAGTAAGTAAATTTCTCAAAGGTCTTTCAAAGACTATGCATCTCAGACTAAAATTATTCTTCATTTCTTAACATTTCATAGTGTATACTATTGCATTAAACAATGAGAAAGTTTTCTTTCTATTATTTGAAGACTATGACAGTCTTTAATTGATGAGCAAATTCTATATTTTATTTTGATAATTACAGTGTATAGAGATTGGTGATGTCTTATGTAAAATTTCAGAAGACAAGTATTATAGAACTTTATTTATATTTAATAGAATCATAAACCTAAGAAAGTCATTATTTCCAACTAAGGAACTTCACACAGTAATTATACACCTCTTCCTTTAGAATATATCAGTATATACATACCTATATTTCTTTTCATTACTATTATTTTAGTACTTCATGAGGATCAGAAGGACATAAATTTATTTAGACTTCAGAAACCTCAGTACTGCAATAGGCTATCTGATCTATGAGAAACATGCGATGATGTCAAGTTCAGTGTGTTCTCCTTAAAAATTTACACAAACTTATATAAAGATATCTTACTACTTTCTCACAAGCCTTAGCTCCAAACTCCGCATGCTCCAGTTTTCTAATTCAATAAAGGCTAACAACTATTCCATTACGCCTCCAAGTTTCCTTTGTATTCATAATATTGCCGCAAGAGACCACGTACACCGACTGCCGACGTGGCGCAGGGGATAGTGTCATGGACTGTAGTGCTGAAGGTCGCTGGTTCAATCCCGCCCCCCGGCACAAATTTATTTCTTTGTAATTAACAATTCCAGAATGTTCTACATCTTTCTTATGTTCACTTGTAAATTCTACTTGTTTCTTATGTTAACTGTTCTTCTAATTTCTGGTAAATTCTGTCTGTGTATAAATAGCAGAGCACTCTGCCCGAGAGGCAGTAAGTGCTGCGTGTATGTTGAGTTCATAATAAACGTGCTTTGAGTATACGTGCTGTGTTCAGTTGCCTTCGAAGTCAAGCCTGCTTCCATTGCAACACGAAATTGTTTGGTGGAGACGTCAGGTATCCTGTGCAACAGCTGCATCACCGTGGCTCCGATTAGGCAACGTAAAAGCCGTTGCTTACACGGACTGGAACCGGAATACAAGGGATACACCAAGTACGTCCTTCCAAAAGTCCATATCATCAGAATCATGGAAACGAAACCAGTGGTAAGCCAGCTACACATCAGACACCTGTCAGTGTTCTCTGGAGACACTGGACAGGACCCCAACAAATGGCTAAAAGGGTTCAACCGAGTCGCCAAGTACAACAGGTGGGATCATACAATGTGCTTGGCCAACGTTTACTTCTATCTCGACGGAACAGCCCAGCAATGGTTCGAGAACAATGAAGACAAGTTGACTGACTGGGAGACGTTCCAGGAGGAACTGAAGAAGACGTTTGGCGACCGCCAGTGACAACTCCGTTCGGCGGAAGAACAACTGAAGAACCGGGCCCAGTGACATGGTGAGCTGACACAATCGTACATACAGAATGTTTTGGCCCTGTGTAACATAGTCAATCCGAACATGACTGAGGCGGACAAAATCACACACCTGATGAAGGGTATTGCAGAAGATATGTACCAAGCTCTTCTTATAAAAAACGTTGCTATGACAGAAGAGTTCATTAAGTGGTGCCAGCGTATTGAAGAGATGTAACAAAGGAGGGTTGGACGCAAGAAGTATGACGGACTCCCCAATGTAGTAAGACCAGCATGACTTCGCTTCTCTTATATGACAAATTGTGAGAGAAGAATTACAACAGTGCTTAGCAGCTGGAGCCATTAGACCGAGTGAGCATCAGATAATGGCCATGGATGTAAGCCCTGTAAGTCGACGTCACTGAGGAATAGGTATTTCAGACATTAGCTCCTGTTTGCCCCCCAGACGCATCAGATGCGAAGAACTTCATCGCCCTGCTATGACTTATGCTGCAGCTGCCAAACAGCAGCCTATGAACCGACTGATGCGGCCACAACCAGTTCCCCTGACAACTATGACACTGCACAGAAGAACAGATGTCTGGAGGACAGAAGACAACACATCACTTTGTTTCCACTGTGGGCGCCCTGGACATGTCGTACGCTACTGCAGAGAGAGAAGGCGAGTTTTCAACAATTATTTTGCCACAACACGTCAGCCATCAGAGCAGTTCTATCCCATGAAATCACCTGCTGATGAGTTCAGTCAACCTATGGGAAGAAGTCCATCGCCGTACCCTAGACGAGGTCGCTCGCCGACGCGCCGCAGTCATTCACTGTCGCCGTACAGAGGTACCAGCCGCTCCCATAGCCGCCGCACCCTGGAAAACTAACAAGGTGACCATCTATGGAAGTAAGGCCACCGCAGATGAAAATCCTCCAAGGACGACAGTCGCTAAGATGTCGGGAAATCTCATTGACGTCATAATCGACGGCCAACCTGTCCGGGCACTTGTTGTCTCAGGAGTGTCTTTCTCTGTGTTGTCGGATAATTACCGCCGCACACTAAAGAAAATAATGTTCTGTGATACTGGGCCAACTGTCCTGAAGGTCGCGAATGGAAAGTACGTCAAGCCAGCGGGAACTTGTGTCGCAAGAATAACCATCAACAACAGGATCCAACCGTTTGAATTTGTCGTGTTAACAGAATGTAGTCACAATGTCATCTTTGGATGGGACTTCCTTCAGGCATCCAAAGCTATCATTGACTGTGGAAGATCTGAGCTGCAAATTGAAGAAGTTGTTCCAAATTTTCGGTGAAGTTATTTGCTTTTGACAATGTGATGATCCCGGTGTTGACGATGAGAAGAGTTGCCGTCACAAATACTGATGGGCGATTAAACTGTGAAGTGCTTGTTGATAGTAAAAAGTTTATCAGGCTCACAAAAGAAATTTACATACCAGCGGCTACTATAAGCATTACCGGTGGTCAAGGAGAGATTTGGATCACAAATTGTCAGGAGCAGTCACAATTTATCCCCGAGGGAATGTGTATCGGGACAGCTGAACCTATCCAAGACGGTGATCTCAACGTCATCAATGAAGACCCATGCCCTGCTTTTAGTACAGACAACACGCTGGAGGAAATAAACGTGGAACTGCCAATAGGGCCTGGACTGACCAAGGAACAACACCAGCGGGTGTTAAGTATACTACGCCAATTTTCGGGTGCATTCACACATCAGTAGGGGAATCATCAGACGAAACGGCTCACAATAAAGAACCGTATCAATACTGGGGATCATCCGCCAATTAGTCAGCGTTCGTATAGAGTGTCGCCAGCTGAAAGACGGATAATACGGGAGGAAGTGGAGAAGATGTTGCGAGATGACATTATTCAACCTTTGGAGAGACCTTGGTCGTCTCCGGTGGTCCTCGTAAAGAAGGATGGCACGTGGCGATTCTGTGTCGACTATCGGCGGCTGAACAGAAAGATGTCTACCCATTGCCATGCATTGACAACACCTTAGACTCCTTGAAAGGAGCAACATACTTCTCAACTATGGACATGCAGAAAGGTTACTGGCAAATCAAGGTTGACGAAGCTGACAGGGAGAAGACGGCTTTTATTACACCTGACGGCCTCTATGAATTTAAAGTAATACCATTTGGATTATGTAATGCTCCGGCCACATTCGAACGCACGATGGACAACTTGCTTTGACACCTTAAGTGGACGACGTGTCTTAGATGACATTTAGATGACATTGTCGTTTTCTCGAAAATATTCGAAGAACATCTGCCAACTGTGTTGAAGTGTGTTCAGACTGCAGGACTCCACCTCAATCCAAAGAAGTGCCTCTTTGTTGCCAAGGAGATAAAAATCCTGGGTCACCTAGTCAACAGAGATGGTGTCCGTCCTGATCCAGATAAAGTAAGGGCAGTCACAGAATTTCCAACTCCTCAGCACATCCGTGATGTCAGAAGTTTTCTCAGGCTGTGCTCATACTACCGACATTTCATATAAGGATTTTGTAACAAGGCATGTCCATTACAAGAATTTCTGCAAGGAGACACCAAGTTTTACTGGGATGAGACAAAAGAAAGAGCTTTCCGGGCACTTAAGGAGGCTCTAACTTCCGCACCAGTGCTAGCCTTGTATGACGAGAATGCAGAAACAGAACTTCACACAGATGCCAGTGGTTATGGGACTGATGCAGTGCTTGTACAAGTTCAGGAAGGTGCTGAAAAAGTGATAGCCTATGCATCAAGAGTACTCTCAAAGTCCGAGATAAACTACTCTACAACTGAGAAAGAATGTCTTGCAGTTATCTGGGCTATCAACAAGTTCCGGCCGTATTTATTCGGCAAACCATTCACCGTTGTGACAGACCACCATTCTTTGTGTTGGCTGACTAACTTGAAGGATCCATCAGGTCAACTAGCGAGATGGGCACTAAGACTCCAAGAGTACGATGTCACACTGGTATTCAAGAACAGACAGAAACACAAGGATGCCGACTGCCTTTCGAGGAATCCATTAGTGGAACACAACAGCATGAATGAAATTTCAGCCCTCACTGAATTAGATGATGTTACAGCTGAACAGATGAAAGATCCAGCACTATTAAAAACAATAGAGGCCTTGGAGAAAGGAGAACCGACCAATGGAGAGTTCCAACTTATAAACAGAACATTGTATAAGAGCAACTATGATCCACTGGGCCCCAAATGGCTACTGGTCGCTCCAGCTCATCTCCAGCCAACTATTCTCAAATATTTCCACGATACTCCAATATCCGGTCATCTGGGATTCATGAAGACCCTAGACAGAATCAGACACAGGTATTACTGGAAAGGTCTCTACTGATCTGTCAAGCACTGTGTGAGTCACTGTAAAGAGTGCCAGCGACGGAAGCATGTTCCGCAATTACCTCCAAGGCATCTCGTACCGATTCCGCCGGCAGCAGCTCCATTCCACCAAGTTGGGATCGATGTTTTAGGGAGGTTCCCGAAGTCGACAACCGGTAACCGATGGATAATAGTCTGCACTGACTACCTCACACGCTACGCTGTCACCAAACCTGTGCCAACTGCAGAAGCTCCAGAGATCGCAAAATTCCTTGTAGAATACATTATTTTGAAGCATGGAGCACCATGTGTGATGATATCTGATTGTGGAAAAGTATTCCAGTCAAAACTAGTATCAGAAGTAATGTCACAGTGCGACATTGTCCACAGAATGACAACTGCATACCATCCTCTGACAAATGGTCCTACGGAACGTTTTAACAAGACGTTGGCCGATATGCTGTCGATGTACGTCGATGTTGAGCAGAAGGATTGGGATACAATTCTGCCAGTCATGACATTTGCTTACAATACAATACACCACAGGCTTCATGTCGTTTTTTCTGCTCCATGGCCGTGAAGCTGAGATGACAACAGATACGCTTTTCCCTTCCGACAAGCACCGACCTGTTGTGTACAGCCAAGGTGATCTTGTATGGATTTTTACCCCTGTACAGAAGGTTGGACTGTCAAAAAAGTTATTGAAGTGATACTTTGGTCCGTATCGTCTCTTATGCCACCTGTCATACGTCACATACAAAGTTGAGGATTATGAGCCGTCGTCGAAACGACGTCCTGCGCATGAAGCCTTACTACGATCCTTAAGAGCAGGTAGACAACAATGGCTTCTTGTTCAAGGACGGTAATGTTACTGATGGAGCCACAAAGGAACGTCTATCGTCGATAATCATGGAGAAAGGAAGGATTCCCTTGAACTGCCATACAGAGGACCTATGACAAGGTCAAGATCCAGGACATTGCAGCTAGCTCCACAGGGAACGTAACAGTGGGTCACTGTTTTTCCAGGAGAGGGAGCAATGCCGCGAGAGACCACGTATGCCGACTGCCGGCATGGCGCAGGGGATAGCATCACGGACTGCAGTGCTGAAGGTCGCCGGTTCAATCCTGCCCCCCGGCACAAATTTATTTCTTTGTGATTAACAATTCCAGAATGTTCTACATCTTATGTTCACTTGTAAATTCTACTTGTTTCTTATGTTAACTGTTCTTCTAATTTCTGATAAATTCTGTTTGTGTATAAATAGCAGAGCACTCTTGGGCAGAGTCAGTCATTGCTGCGTGTATGTTGAGTTCGTAATAAACCTGCTTTGAGTATAAGTGCTGTGTTCAGTTGCCTTTGAAGTCAAGCCTGCTTCCATTGCAACGCAACAATATCATTCTCCATTACACTTCAACTGCATCTATAGTATAAAAATGAAAAGAAGTTATTACAAAAATGTATTCTTTAGGGTAAGCATTTTGTATTAATGGCCTCTTATTCTCTGAAAATAAATAAATTCATATTGTACCTCGTACTTAATGATGAACAATGTGTTTCATATTATTTGCCTCTAATTCCAAGAGTATAACTAACTTCTGTACAAAAGAAAGAAAATCTAAATCTCACTTCTAGTCAAGAAATTAAATTTTGAAGTAAGTCATCATCTTTTGTCATGTCCTGAGTTGTTACTCTGGGCTAATATGTATTAACAGATTTTGTAAAAATAGAATAAAAACTTTGTAGGGTTCTGCAATAGAATTATTTAATATGGAAAGAGGGACAGATAGACTGCAACTCAGAAGCAGAAGTAAGAAAGAAAAAGGAAGGAATGATTCTGTTGAGGTTGAAGAACAGAAGATAGACCCAAAAGACAGATAACCTTCCCATCCCTCTCCACAGGAATCTCTGTCCCTTCTGGTACTTCACAGTGACACCAGAGAGAATAGCTGAATTTTCTGTATAAGGTGTTAATTGAACCCTACAGGATAGTCTGTCACTCCTTCAGCTCCAGGACGCCTGAAAAGTTACCTTCACAAACCGCTTTGGAAGCCTTAAGAAAAAAAAAAAAAAGAAAAAAAAAAAAAAAAAAAAAGAAAAAAAAAGTACAATTCAAGGTCATTCGTTGTCTGTTATCTATCAATGTCTAAATTCAGTCTGCAGTTACCTTATCTCACTGATACATCATACCCTCTTACCTCATTTTAGGTAAGAAAAGGTTTAACTTGGTTGACATTATATAATTCCTTAATACTTCCTGATGTAGGTTCCTGAAGTAGTAAAACATTTGGAGAAAGAACCTTACTTACTACATTTGGACCTTCAAATAGAAAGAAAAACTTTTAAACTATTTATTTTCCTTAGAGCTCTTGGGATGCTTTAACCTGTTATGATCTGATGGGACTTCAAAATCCCACTTCATAAAAATAGCCAACTGGTAGTGTACCTATTATTTTACAAATCAGCAACAAATCTGACTTTTGGATTCTTTATTGTATCTTAGACATTTTTTATTTCACTTCAGTTAATATTTTTTTCAGTTTTGAAACTTTATACTAGGCCCTCAGAGACAACGTTAAATATTCCATGCAGTTTTGTCCACAATTGTAAGTTGTATTCAAATGCATTATTTTCTGCACAGTACGTTCAAACATATCAGTAATTGAAATAAGTAAATAATTGCTGTCAACTTTATTGAAGATTTCTAATGGACTTCTGTATGCTGTCCTCTACATTAGGATACATTGACCTGCTTTTCAAAACAGCAAGTGCACCAGGAATTCCTTGCAGACAAATATTTATTTTGCATTTTGAAGTATTCCATTTCATTTTTACCGCAAAATTCCAACATTGACAATTCTCATGGAATCAGTAATCTCACAAATGAAAACAATCAGCTTTATGGAGATAACATAGAGCTGGGTTTTCATTTTCATGCGAATGTACTTTTAACACACAACTGGGTCCATAACCTGCTGAGGTTTACCATACCAGACACGATCATTTACACATTCAAAACATGCTTTGTTGCAAGATGCAAAACACATGAAAAAAAAGCAGAGTTTGCATTTGCACTAACAACTGCATAATACAAAAGTACAGATTTTAGTTGCTAAATTATCCAAAGAAGTAAAATACATTAACTCTGACAAAGCTTATCAAGAACATTGTTCTGTTGCTCAGCAAGCTGCGAACTATTGTTTCTGGTGTGAAATGAATAAAAATCATTGCCCCAAGGGAAGGAGTGACTTCATTGGCACCCTTTACCCCTTTCTGATGCCTTTTCTATTGATTCTGAGTGGAGGTGTGTCTGAAATGTTGTCCTCATTTAACCATAAGGAAAACACACAGTTCTGATCCCCCATCGCACAAAAGAAAGAATGAAATGTGGGCAAGTGGAGATGTAGTGACCTTCCAATGGTGTGACATGTCCACAATGGCAATGGACAAAATTGTGATAAACTTTGGTGCCAATATAATATCATCAATCCATCTTCAACACCCACATGAATTTCTTAGGCCTGGCCGTTTTTTTTTTTTTTTTTTTTTTTTTTTTTTTTTTTTTTTTTTTTTTTTTTTTTTTTTTTTTTTCCGCACTAGTGCAAATACCTTTCATGTATGTCTTAGCCCAAGGCTGATGTTTCAGGATACCTCACTTTTGTACTATTTTAGTGGAAGATTTTAGACACCTTTGAGCCAAATTTAAAGGTACTGTATTATTATTTATTTTTTTGCAGAGTATATTTGTACACTATGTGATCAAAAGCATCCAGACACTTAGCTTAAAATGAATTAAAAGTTCATGGCATCCTCCATTGGCAATTGGCCCACCCTTATCCTTGATAACAGCTTCTACTCTCACAGGCTTATGTCCAATAAATTGCTGGAAGTTTTCTTGGAGAATGACAGCCCATTCTTCACAGAGACCAGCAGTGAGGAGAGGTATCAATGTAGGTCAGTGAGGCCTGACACAAAGTTGGTGTTCCAAAACATCCCAAAGGTGTTCTATAGGATTCAAGTCAGGGCTCTGTGCAGGCCAGTCCATTACAGGAATGTTATTGTTGTGTTACCACTCACGACAGCCCGTGAATTATAAACAGGGCTCGATCTTATTAGAAAGATGCAACTGTCATCCCCAAATTCCTCTTCAATAGTGGGAAGAAAGGTGCTTAAAACATCAAATTAGGCCTTTGCTGTGATAGTGCCATGCAAAACAACAAGGGGTGCAAGCCCCTCCATGAAAAACATGACCACATCATATCACTAAGTGCTGTAGCGTAGTGCGTGCCACGTAAGTCGAATCAAGCACACCGACTATGTACTTGCAGTGCTCGCCACCAGAGGTATGCAAGAATAGAGACAAGCAGCGCGCCCTCTATGAATGAAGGAGGAGGTAGCGCGGAGTCATGCAGGCAGTTGTGAAGTGCATGCCAAACAGTTATGTTGTTATGTTCAGTTCTATACTTAACAGCCGACGTGGGCCATTTATGTTAGTCTTTATGTGAAAAATATTGAGGTTACAAAACTCATTGGCGGCGAGTGTGTCCGATTCCATGCATTCTGTTTTCACCTAGGTCCAAGAGAGGCCTGTGAAATGACAGAAGCTACATACGACGAAGTAATATGCCACCTCATTGATCAACAGATGTCTCTTGGTGCAGCGTTGCAAAACCAGACTCAGATCTTTGCAACAGCTTTGGAGAATCTTACCAACGTATATCAGTCTTCGCCTTCAGCGCTGTCTGTGCACGTGCACCCTGCAGCACCACCTGTGTCTACCCCCATCTCATATCCGACGCCTTTTCTGGCATTTGACGAGACCGCAGAAGAGTGCGAGTCTTACGAAAAGCACCTGCGGCAACATTTTCAGGCTTTTGACATCCGGGATGCCTGGCTGTGCCATGCCCTTTTTCTTTCATAGATTTCTCTTAAGATTTATAATTTTTTTTGTCAACTGAGCCCCCTGCAAGACCCCTCACCTCTTATTTTTATCAGATGTGTAAGTTACTGTCTTCTTACTACTGCAAGCATACACATGTCGTAGCTACTCATGTGGAGTTTTATAGATGCCGTAAACAGCCACACCAGACTTATCAGGCATGGGTGGCTGAATTACACAGTCTTAATCGCCATTACAATTTTGTTTCGGTGGGGCACAAAGAGTCTTATGCGGATCAGATGGTCAGGGATGTGATTATTCGCCTAGCGTCCAACAGGGAAATGAGGGAGCAAGCCTTACAACATGAAAACCCTTTGTTGTCAGAGGTCTTAAAAATTATCCAACCTTTTGAAGTGTCACAGACAGCAGGAAATCAAATCGAGGCTTGGTGTGATGCATTGGCTGTGCAGCCTTCCCTCTATTGCCACCCGCAGGAAGACGAGCCCTCTGAGGAGGAGACTGTCACGATTACCCAACCCTCTGTACTGTCGAGCGGTAGGCATCCCTTGCAACAGCAAAAGCCACGGGTGCATGGCTCGCAACAACAGATGACACAGGGCTGCTCTAGTGCCCCATTGCCCTCCTGCCTGTCTTGCTTTGTCAGTCACGATCGGCCTGCTTGCCCTCTGCGTTGGGCAATGTGCCGTCGGTGCAGCAAAAAAGTTCATATTTCATCCATGTGCAAGTCAAATCCCACCATGTAGGATCAGGATATGGATGTAGATATGGAAGTCAACTTTGTGGCGGCATTGTCCACGGGTCCTTCTAAACTTTTCCTGGACCTAAAAGTTTGCAACAAGGTCCTCCATATGTAGGTTGCTATGGGAGCTGCCATCACTCTGTTAAATTCACAAATGTATGTCAAGTTACGCTCCCCTTCCCTGCGGCCAGTCATTTCCAAGTTGCTCAGTTAGAACAAACAACAAATTCCAGTGCTTGGCCAAACTACCAATCAGGCAGCATACCGCAATGTCGTTCGCCCCTTAACCTTTCTGGTAGTGGACAATGCAACCATAGAGAATCTTTTCAGTATGGACGCATTTCAGTTGTTCGGGTTTTCTATTTTGGATGATGTCAACCTAGTTTCAAATGAGGTACCCTACCCACAACTGGACGAGCTCTGTTCAGAATTTTCTTCCCTATTTACAGCAGGTTTGGGTTGCGCCACGTCTTTTCAGCCACATATATCTATGAAACCATCTACACACCAGCATTTTTCGGGAGCGCCAGCTACCGGTGGCCCTCCATGATTCTGTCAAAGCGGAATTAGATCGCCTCACATCCCTGGGTGTCATTTGTCGTATCTCCTCCAGTGAATGGTTTTCTCTATTGGTCATCATAATAAAGCCAACTGGAAAGTTGCGGCTCTGTGGCGATTTTAAGACCACAATCAATGCACAATCAGTCACTGACACTTATCCGTTGCCTTGCCAGGAGGAATTGCTCACAAAGATGTCAGAAGGACATTTTTTCTGAAGGTACTTGGCAGAGGCCTATCTTCAGCTTCCTTTGGACGAAGAGTCGCAGCGTCTTTTGGTGGTTAATACACCATTTGCCCTATACCAGTATTTATGCCTACTGTTTGGGGTTGCTAGTGCCCCAGCCATATTCCAATGATTTCTGGAACAGCTCACAGCGCCGATTCCAGGGTGTATAAATTCTCTGGATAACATTGTGGTGTCAGGCACATCTACCGAAGACCACTTGCAGAACCTACGGCCCCTATTTTCGATGCTCCAGGCCGCTGGACTCAAATGCATTCTAGACAAGTGCACCGCCTCTGCCACCTCCACTGCCATCGCTGCTCGGAGTTACGCTGCCTATGGCACTGGGTGAGAGTGACAAATGCGTCATGGACTATGACCCACCTTCTCCAGTCATATCTAACTGGCTGCCAATTGACAAGGCTCATGGTGTTGCATGGCGCTCTCAGTCTGCCCGCCCATACTCCGTGGTTTCAGCTCAGCATTTTGGTCGTGAGGATGAAATGGATGTGTCGTGTAATAGTTAATTTTTTCCCCGCAGAAGAGAGAGATGTGCTGTAGCATAGTGCGCACCACATAAGTCAAATTGAGCGCGCCGACTATGTACTTGCAGTGCCCACCACCAGAGGCATGCAAGAATAGAGACAAGCAGCTCGCCCTCTATGAACGAAGGCGGAGGTAGCGCAGAGTCGCGCAGGCAGTTGTAAAGTGCATGCCAACAGTTATGTTGTTATGTCCATTTTTCTACTTAATGGCTGAATCCGGCCATTTATGTTAGTCTTTGTGTGATAAAGTTTTGAGGTTACAAACAACAACACCTCTAAATGTTACTGTTGGCACTACACATGCTGGCATATGACATTCACCGGGCATTCACCATACCCACACCCTGCCATCAGATCGGCATATCATGTACTGTGATTCGTCACTCTACACAACATTTTTCCACTATTCAGTCATCCAATGTTTATGCTCATTACACAAAGTGACACATCGATTGGCATTGACCTGCATTACATGTGGCTCATGGGCAGCTACTGGAGCATGAAATCCAAGTTTTTTCGCCTCTCTCCTAACTGTCATAGTATTTGTAGTGGATCCTGATGCAGTTTGGAACTCCTATATGATGGTCTGGATCGATGGCTGCCTATTACACTGTATGATCGTCTTCAACTGTCGGCGATCTCTGTCAGTGAACAGACGAGATCGGCCTGTACACTTTCATGCTGTACATGTCCCTTCACGTTTCCACTTCACTATCACATCAGAAACATTGAGTCTAGGGATGTTTAGGGGTGTAAAAATCTCTTGTACAAAATTCTGACACAAGTGACGCCCTATAATTTGACCACATTCAAAGTCCAAGAGTTCCATGTAGCACCCCATTCTGCTCTCTCTATGTCTAATGACTACTGAGGTCACTGACATACTGGAATACCTGGCAGTATGTGGCAGCACAATGCACTTTACATGAAAAACTTTTGTTTTTTGGGGAAATGTCATGGGATAGTGCAGCACAGATGATGCATGTGTATTGTTTGCATACCACAATCACCCCGTGCCAACTGCAATTTTATAGAAGACCTACTGAGATAAGGTTGTGCAAGTGATTTCTGTAACATGCAATGTTGTCATGAGCTGATGCCCTTTGAACAGTGTATATTGTTGCTATTGACGTGTGTAATATGGTAGATCTGGTGAAAATTAGCAGCAACATATCAACAATTCTTTAGTAATGTGTAGGCTGTGTGCTTACAATTTCATCCCATTAGTTGATTCTTACTACAATATGACTTGAAAGATACTTATTATAAAACTGATAACATACTGTTTTTTACCATTTTCAATAGGCAGATCCAAAGAAACCCATCGGTGGAAATATATTAGCCCATGCTTCAACCACTAGGCTTGCCCTACGGAAAGGGAGGGGTGAAACCAGAATTGCAAAGATTTACGACAGGTATGCTTTATGATATATGTAATTTAATGTAAAAATTTAAAATTCTTGTAGCAGTTATAAGTTGGAGTTAACATTTCCTTTCTGACTAAGAAACGACAGGTGGCTTAGGTAAAAGAAGACCTCTCATATCCCAGGATGAGAGTAGTAAATGTTTTAAATCATGAAAATACTGTCACTAGAAAAAGAATTAGGTGTCTTCAGACATAGCTGGGTGATTAATTAACATTGGTATGAAATGAAGAGTGTGAAGCAAACAGACTCTGGATAATAGATTACACATCATATATACTCTCAAAGAAAATTCTAGTATAATAGTTCTAGGATTGTATATACAAATTAAAATGTATAGAGAGTGTAAGTACTAAAACTCATGGCCCTTTGCATCAGAATTCAATATTTTATCTGCTACACCATATTGCTACTTTCTTCTGTGTCTTCATCTGTGACATTTTCCCTCCTTATGAGAACAGCATTTTGATGTTGTCATCCTGGACAGGAAATGAATCAACAGCCGTGCATATTGCAGCTCCTGATGGCATATTCACTTTGATGGAGGACTTATAAGAACCGAAGTTAACATTAGAAATTTTGCACCTTTAAGCTTGTTGAGTCATGCTAGAGTTTCTAATTTATCCTGAGTTAAGGAATACCTATAAGGTTTCATTTGAAGGACATGGGCTGCATTCCTAATCATTCATCATCTTTTATGGGGGGGGGGGGGGGTGTCAAAATCTTCAACTTCATATGTGATGCCAGATAAATGTCTTGTGGCCATATATGGTCCAGAGTGATGACTGAGGAGCATTCATAGTCCAGCTAACTACTGTCAACCATACACCTCAATTGGCTGATAATTGTTGTGTGGGTTGTAAGGATTAAACAGAAATACAGTGTCCATTGTCATCATTGCTTCCCAACAATGCATCAAGAATAATGGCATAAATCTTTTATAGGTGAATGTCATGAATGGTTACTCTACTTGCCATAGATATTTGTTCAGTCAATGTTCTACTGAGGCATTCAGTAGGCCCATTAGTTCAAGAGTAGTGTAATGTTACAGTGTTACTTTAACTCCACCATAAGACTTGACAGACTTGGTACTGAATGATTCAAGTTGTCTTGGTCATACTTTATTTATTAAAACCATCTTACATGTTTTGATTTAAAATTATTTTCAAAGGCATATAAAAAACACCTTTTCATATTTATATCCTTTAGCAGTTTTAATCTCATTTTATACAGGTTCATTCCATTTCTACAATATAATGAGAATAGTTTACAACTCACTGCAAAGAAGTATGTTGAGCTGGCCTTCTATGAGAAAGGAGTTGCAAAACCAAACAACAGCTGGATAAAAATAGTGAGTTCTTATGGCCTTGTAACTGCAATTAACAAGGATACTCACAGCTTTGGACTGTGAATGGGTTGACACAGTCACTGTTTCACAACAAATAGCGACACAATAACGGTCAACAGAGAAGCAGAAAGGAAAGTGCAGTCTCCATGTACAACAACACAATGCAGACCACAAATCCTCATGATGTGCTGTCATCAATTTGACAGCAAAATATATAGACACAGATGCAATGTCAACACATAAAAGAACTCATTTTTGCACCTTTGCCATGGGATATTTCTACCTGTCTTATTAAAAGTGCTGTTGAACTATCTGACTGCAAGATCCTCAGTAATATAGTAGATGAAATAAGGTGTGAACTTCTAATGAAGTCAAAGTCACCATCATCTACACAACACAATGATGAGAGCCTTGTGGCCCTTTCTGCTGAAAATGGGAATGCTAGTGTAATTAAGAAAAAAGAGGTCAACAGCAAGAAGATCTATACTCTACTGGGAAGGTACTTACTGGAAGCTCCAACTTGAGCCAACATCGACAATAATAAGGAAGACGTCTGAGCTTTACAAGAGAATGTCCCAGCCAGCAATTCAGTCAGAGTGATGATGTTATGATAGGAAGACCATTAACTCCATCTGTTGCAGACCTCTTCAAGGAAAATTTCGTGGCTATTACCTTAGACATGACAACATTATAACGTAGGTGTGTCTTCCAAAAACAGTGATGAAACTTTTGTCATTTGACCCCACGGAAGAGAGAAGCTTGATGAGTTCTTGTCTTGGAACACCTGAACAAGAACACACAATTCACCAAAAAGACAACACATTGCCCTTCTTTGATAACCTTGTCTACCACAAATGAAATAGATGCCTTGGTCACAGCATCTATAAAAAAAAAAAAACAAATTCTCACAGATCTGCACCTGAATGCTAACAGCAATCATGACCCAGCACAGAAGTGCATTGTATTACAAACATAGGTGCACAGTGCAATAATAATAGCAGAAGCCAATACCTTACCCTCATGAGCTGAACTGCCTATGCAAAGTCTTCAGCAAAAACAAATACAATTGCCATGAAATAAGTGGTGTGTGATCTCAGATAAAAATAATATTAATAACAGAAAAAGAAGCTTTTTTCTTACCATTCTATGGTTCTGTTGAATAGACTGACTCCTGACATGACACAAAACACATAACCAAATCAAATTTATGATACCTCTGTTGTGGCTTGCACTAACCATTTCAGGAATGCATCATTGAAGATGTAAAAAAAATTATAACAATCAAGAACACCTTCAGTAGATATGGTGGTCTGCAGACGAGCATGGCATGGGATCCAGTGATTGCAAGGTTGAAGTGGGTATATCATACATCTAGCCAACATATGCACATTTATGACAATGCTGTGAGCACCAGTGACATCACAGTTGGCAGCTAGCACAGATCAGGGCATTCCAGCAGTCAGTAAGCAGTCATATGAGCAGTCATACAACTTGACAGTGGCGAAGGATTGCTCGCCTGAAAGCTCATGTTGAAGGGCAGTTCACCATCTGAAATGATCAGACACCTGAGAAATTTTTATTCATAAAAAATAATAATATTATTTAAAAAAATTAATCATTTTGCGCCTTACCAATTTCTCAAGCAGCGTACTGTTTCATTTAACTCTGCATATACAACACCAAAATGAACATACTCAGTATGTGTTTTGTGACTTATAACCTATTTAATTCTTTCAAAAAGTTCATGTACATTAGTGAAATTAGAGAGACTAGAGCCCACATGGAGGCTTAACAGCAATCTTTTTTCCTGTTAGTCATTCCTGTTAGGAAAAGAGTGGCAGTGGCAGTGGTACACAAGTACCCTCTGACATAAACTTTAAGGTGACTTATGGAGTATAGCTGTAAGTTTTTCATAAATATAAGGTACCCTTTTCTTGTCAATTAAAAATTTGATCAGGACATTTCCTACAAGGATCAATTGGACCACAGTATACACCACCTCTTTCATGGGTTGCTCTTCGCTCAATCCTCTCTATTTCTTCATAAAAATTGGGTCTGCCCCATGCTACTTCTTCACATTGTACACAACCTCTATTCTTTTTTCTTCCTCTGTAACAATTTTTCTTAAATCTTCAGTGTTATCATACCATGTTTGACAGTGCACAGCAGTAATATGGTTGATAATGCCTGTTGTGGAAATTTGATTCTTTGGGACCCATATGTCTGGTTATATTGATCACAGATGTAAGGGGTGATGTTTTTTTGATAGCCCTTGGTCTAGTGATCATTTGTGTACCTATCAGAAGAACTGGCTTACTGCAGCTATTCTTCAATAGAAGGACATTTAAAAATTACACATTTCCAGCAGCCCAGATAAATTGAGCAAATCACTTGTCAGGTACCATTAGTTAACTTGTAATTACCAATATGACTGCATTTATTTTCCCTGCTGAATAAAAGAAATTAGTACACCAGATATTGTTTTGAATTGATAACAGCAGATGCCACCCGGTGGATAGTAGGTGTACAGATAATAGTTTCAATGTTGTCCGCCAACAGATAGAGTAGTGACATAGCTGCTCGAGTGCCATTAGTGTGTACCCTTTAATAGGGAAAGTTTACAGCTATAAAACTTAGTGTAGTATCCACATGTGAAACAAATAGGTGCAAAGCTTCGAGATGTACACTTGCTTCCTACAGCCAACTGAAAAATTTGGAATGGGGTCCAATTGTGGCAGAATTTGGAGAATTGCCATACAAGTTGAATGTGCTGCATGTGCAACAATGCTGGTTGCAATGCTCATGAAAACCATCTCACACCCATCATGCCAAGCAAAAGTTTTCAGAACACAAAAACATGTGTTACGGATGATTTGTGGTGTCAACTCAAGAACATAGTGTAGAGGGCTATTTAAGAAACTGGGGATAGTTATTACTGCTTCCCAATACATTTATTCTCTAATGAAATTTGTTGTTAAAAATATATCTTTTTTTTTTTTTCAAACCAATAGCTCAGTTCATGGAATCAATACTATAAACAAGAATAACTTGCATAAAGATTTGAAGTCACTTACTTTGGCTCAGAAAGCTGTCCAATATTCAGCAGTACACATTTTCAACAACATGTCAGCAGCCATAAAAATTTAACTCTCATAAAGTACAATTTGAAAAGAGTCTAAAGGATTTTTTGGCGACCAAGTCCTTCTACTCCAACGATGAATTTCATACCAGAAGTGATTGATGTAAGTTATTGTATATAATATTTATAAATATGAATACTGTGTTCAGTTTGACTTCAGTACAAATTTTGTGCAGTAATGTGATCATTGTGGTTTTATGTTCTATAAAATGTAAATATTCTTAAGATAATTGTTTTTCCTGGTCAATTCCACATCCACAGGGACAATTACATTTGGGATCTGTGGAAAGTATATTTAACACTTATGCTCTCTTTTTGTATGTATGTATTGTGTATTTTGTTCTGACATGTTCTACATCCAAGAGGATTTCCTCAATTCAGATATACTGGAACGAAAAGTATATCTAATCTAATCTAAACCAACATCTCAAGTGATACATGTTGTCTTGGTCTGTAAATGGAATCATTTCATGTACTGTTTCAACAAAAAATTCCGAGTGAATTGGAAAACTCTGAGAGGGTGTACTAATTTTTATTTCTGGCATTGTGTTTGTATGACATGAAACAACTAAAAATAGTAACTGTTTGCAAACATGGATATATAAAAAATCAACTCAGATAACAATAAAAGCAGGAGGAAACACATAATATATGTGGAAATGTGTAAGTATTCAGAGCCACTAGTTGCTCCTTCTGGCACAATGGTTGAAGAGTGAAGAAAAATGGATGAGTAAAAGCGACTAATGAGGTTTATCAAATAGTAAGAGTTAGGAAAAATGTATCTAGAACCCCAGGACATGGGGAGACTTGATTTGATTGATTTGATTTGATTTGATTTGATTCTTTCAGGGAAGCCAAAACAGTCTTGGTCTAACCCGCCACTGCCCGCACCGAAACCAAGTTTATTGTGCAGATCATCACAGATCCTACATTTAGGGTCCCCTTCTGTTATTCCCATTGTATGGTGTTTTTTGAAATTCCCATGGACTGTCAGCAATCCAACCATGAGTCTAATCTCTCTCCTGTTCAGACCCAGGATTGCAGAGCTTCTTTTAAAACAAGGCTATGGCATCATTACCTTGCCATGTTTTTGTTGATGGACTTTGGTCCAATATTCTACGTGCTGTCTTCTGAGCCTGTTACGTAGCTCCAATTTAATCATTGCCTTGGTGATTGTCAGGACAGGCTCCAGTCCAATAAATGGAGCCTCTGCCCCCATCCTGGCTAATCTGTCAGCATGTTCGTTGCCACTGATCCCCGAGTGGCCAGGGACCCACAATAGGTTTACTCTATTACTTTCTCCTAGCTCCACCAGAACCCTGTGACATTCTGCAACAATTTTAGACCTTGTTGTAGGAGCTGCCAGTGATATCGGGCTGTCTGAATAGATATAGATACTACGATCTTTGTAGCACCTACGCAAATTCTCTTCCACACATGCCCTGATGGCAGTGATTTCGGCCTGGAATACTGAGGCCAGTTTCCCTAGAGAGATGACGCCCTCCAGTCTTGGCTGCACCCCGTATACGCTGGCCCCAATGCCTTGGTCTGATTTCGACCCATCAGTGAACCAGACAATATCCCCCATACGGTGTCGAACTATTTTCTCCCACTGCTCCCTACTTCCAATTGTTATACTGAAAGGCTTGTTGAAGCAGTATGGGGTTATAATATAGTTGGTTGGCATTTCCCCAACCTTTCCTATATTTACCTCACTCACTATTTAAGTGTGTGATTCTGGATATCCCAAAGAGTTCCAGTTGTTGACAGATTTGAGTCTGTAGGCACCAGCTGCCGCCTCCATCTTGACCCAAAGGTGTAATGGGGGCATATCCAGCATGGTTTCCATCCCAGCAGTTGGTGTGCTGCTAATTCCGCCTGTTATCGCTAAGCAGGCTAGTCTCTGCACCTTACCAAGCTCCTTAGCAGCAACCTGCTGTTCTACCTTCTTCCACCATACGACCGCCCCATAGGTGATCCTGGGTCTAATCACTGTGGTGTATATCCAGTGCATACCCTTGGGGCTCAGGCCCCAATTTTTGCCACAAGCTCTCCTGGTACTTACTAAAGTACCTTTTGCCTTGGAGCAAATATTCCTAATGTGAGGGGTCCATGTCAGTTTCTCATCTAGGGTAACCCCTAGATATTTCACTGTCCCCTTCACAGGTAGCGCTTCATTGAAAAGCTTTAGATTCCAACTTGAGTGTTGGATATGTTTCCTTGTGAATGGTAGAACAACAGTCTTCTTAGGACTAACCCCCAGATCCTGTTTTCTGCACCAGTCTTGCACAATGTCCAAGGCACCTTGTGCCATATTATTCACTGTGTCAGCAAATTTGCCAAGTATTACTATGACAAGATCGTCTGCATATCCTTGGCAAAAGTACTGCCTAGAGTTTAATTCTCCAATGAGATCACTCACCACTAGATTCCACAATAAAGGGGAAAGAACTCCTCCTTGCGGGCAACCCCTAGTGGTGTTGATTACCATTTTTTCATTCATCATGGAAGCCTCTACCTTTCTTCCACTGAGCATGACCCTAGTCCACCATATAGTGGTCCCTAGGTCATGCACCTCTGCTGTCCTAACCATGGAATCTAAGGTCGTGTTGCTAAAAGCCCCCTCAATGTCCAGGAAGATATAGAGGGCTATTTCTTGAAAGTGTAGTGCTTTTCCACGTTCCCAACAAGTTGGTGGAGAGCTGTCTCATATGATTTACCTTGTTGATATGCATGTTGGTTTGAATGTAGAGGAACCCTACTTAACCTCCTTTCTCCAACATGCAAATAAACCAGCTTTTCAAATGTCTTAAGAATGAAGGAGGACAGGCTGATTGGTCTCATATCCTTGGCCTTGGTATGATCAATTCTCCCTGGCTTTGGAATGAAGACAACCTTCACTGCCCTCCAGGCATTGGGAATGATTCCTGCTGCTAGGCTAACCCTGAATAACCTGCACAGGAATCTAATAAGATTTTCTCCCACTTGTTGCAGGAGAGCTGGAAAGATTCCATCGGGGCCAGGTGACTTGAACGATTGAAATGTTCCCACTGCCCATCGGACCTTACTGAAATCGACAGACTCCTTGGCCAGATCCCAGTCCTCTTTGTGAATACCTGAGAACCGTTGTCTCTCAGGAATCACATTCTGGTCTGAGTTATCCCCCAGAGTATATTGAGGAAAGTGAGTCTTGTGGAGCAGTTCCAGCGTTTCATGTGCTGTCTTTGTATACTCCCCATCCTCCTTCCTCAATGTTCCTCCTGGATTAGCTGGTACTCTAGTGAGGATTTTATGAAGTCTCACTTGAGCAGCCGTGCCCTCCACTTCCTCACAGAATACCTTCCAGGATGCCTCCTTTGCCCGTCTGATGGCAAGGTTGTAATTGACAAGGGCCTCACGATACTTTGCCCATTGTCCTTTGCGCCTCGCAAGGTTAAACAGTCTTCGTACCTGTTTCCTTTACATTTCCAGGTTATTATTCCACCAAGGCACACTCCTATTTGTGCACTTCTTAGTGATTGAGCAGTTGTCCTGGTTTGAGGTCACTATAGCAGAGGTTACGGCCTCTGCTACTTCCTCAAACTCTGCTGGATTCCTTATCGAAGTTTTAATTTCCGAAAGGCTGAAGTCAAGGTCTCTCCTATATGTCTCCCAGCCCGTTTTCCTGGGATTCCTATAGGCCATGGTCTGTCTGGTTCCCATTTCAACCTTGAATTTAATATACATGTGATCTGATGAGGATGGCTCCAGGACCACATTCCACTGTTTGACGTAACTTCCCATCATCATGGAACAAAAAGTTATGTCAATTACTTCTTCCCTTCTATTATTCCTGAATGTAGGTTCATCACCCCTATTCAGGATCTCCAAGTTGTTAGATAGGAGAAATTCAAGAAGGTGCTCACCTCTACTGTTGGTGTCCTTGCTGCCCCACGACAGATTGTGGGCATTGGCATCACATCCCACCAACAGTTCATCACCTTGCCGGTGGCAGGCTTCCGTCAGTCTCCTCACTTCCAAAGGAGGAGGAGAGCTGTCTTCATAAGGAAGGTATGCCAAAGCCAAAACAATTTCCTTCTTGATGCCTTCCTCACATTGCTGCATCCTGATGGTCACCAAGTCCCTGGAACAAAAATCCATCATTGGTATGAAACGTATTCCATTTCTAATATAAATGCATGTTCTGGAGTTTTTTAGATTTCTAGCATAAATCAGCTTACCTCCAGTACCACCGAGGCCCGATACACCCCCTTTGTATAAATAGTGTTCTTGTATCAGGGCCACGTCCACCTCCTGTCTCCCCAGGCGATGGCTCAGGGCAGCAGTGGCCCCTTTACTGTGCTGCAGGTTTCCTGCAGCACTTCCAGTCCCCATCTTGCTGCCATTATTGCCTTTAAGGTCTTTGATTACCCTGACGGCGACCTGCGAGAACCCTAAAAACAGTTTCAGGCCTTGCTCTCGCATTGCCTTCAGGGACTTCTCTCCGACCTCTACCACCAGGGTTCGCTCTTCTGGAACGACCTTTTGGTTAATTACCCTCCAATCCTCTGTCAAGACTTTTGGGTTCTGGACCCTTATTTTCTCGAACAGAGTCTTTGGAGGGACATCCTTAAGGATCTTTGGTACTCATATTGATACCTTTGCGGTCTTCAGGAGTTCGGTTGCTGTCTTGACCAGCAGCTTCACGTCCTCCCACGGGGATATCATGGGCACCTCTTCCTTAAGCCATTCTGCTGAGTGCTCCCCCTCGCAGACAAAAATGAGGGCACCGCGATCTAGATAGACCCTCCTGAATTTGGGTCCTGCACCAGCGTCTCCCCCAATCTCTTCAAAGAGGGCCATCTGCACGAGCTGCTCCTGCTGCGAGGTGATGCTCACCAGTGGGTATCCTTCTTAGACAACCGCCATTCTAAAGTCCGAGACTGCAGTACTATAGGTCTGTTTCCCTATTTCCTGCCTCAGCCTTTTAGGATCACGTTTGTCCAGAGAGGAGGGAGTCTTAGATTCCTCCCTAACCCTCTTGCCACCTGTCTTTGACGTCAAGGGGATCTGTGTATCCCCTTTGACCTGAGGCAGTTTCTTTTTGGAGGTCTTGGGCTCAAGCCCTTTTGATTCCCTCCACTTATGCTTAGGAAGCCATTCTTTTCCTTCCTTTTGCTTCTGTTCCTTGAGAAGTTTCCTCCTCTGAGCTCCAGACAAGGCCTTAATCTTAATCTGGTCCAACTTCTCTGTTACTGTTCCCACTTCTTGCTCAGGTCTAGACCCTGATTCAGAAGTAGGAGTGCACTCCATCGGTCCTGATCCCAATTGCCCCTCAGATTCTTTTAAAATACTTTCTTTCTCCATGTTCATCTTAGTCCCACGAGATTTGGGGATTTATATGGTCCACACCATGATAACCCTGCGTGGTGCAAGGCTACTTACTCAGGGAGGTCGCCCGGTATCCCTGAGGCTCCGTTCGAGACACATCCACCCATGTGCCATGCACCCCTCGGCACGGATCGCATCACACCTTGGGTTGGGAAAGGAATTGGGAAAGGACTGGGAGAGGATAAGGAAGATGGGACGTTGCGGGACACTCTTAGTCTGATCCATCAGCTGAGGCCTTTCCGGCAGTGGGTTCTCTACCTTCGGTATAGCCCTCTGCTTCACGCGGATAGGCAAGCCTCTCCACCCACACGGACAGTGCTTCGTCAAGGTGGTGTCCCCCAGAGAGGTGGGGAGACTTACTAGATGAGAAGAGGAGTGAGTCCTCCTGACAACAAGGTTCTGGTGAACTTTTCTGTAACTCTTACTGTTTTTGAAACCTCACCAGTCCTTTTGCAGCAGCCACTTTCCTTTCTCTTTAACACCTCTGCCAGAAGAATTAATTATTTGTTTTTCTTGCTGCCACTTTGTAAGTGGGATTTTTAACTATCCACATTAAATGCAAGAAATTAATAAGCTCACAACTTTACATGTTTGATGAGTAGCAAATGTTTTATATGGTAATGATTTTGTTTTGCAGTCCTGAACTACCTGAGAATGAAGCTACTTTTGCAATAACGTCAGGTGGAATTACAGATGCAAAAGATTAAGGAAGCATAACTGGATTGAAAATAATTAAAGTTTTATAAGAATACCTAATTATTCATCATTGAATGTATAGTAAGTAGTTGGGGAATGTAACTGAGGGCTATTAATAAACATAATGTATTCAACATATTTATAAATAAATAATATTTACATTAACTATAAAATACACATTAAAGTATTTTGTTGAAGAGTTATGTACTAATATATTTTTCATCTGATTCCTATGCCACATAACCTTTTTACACATGGTACCATATGTGAAAGTATTGCTTGGCCACATGTCAGAACATGGGGCACATCTAGCCCTACTACACGTCAGTGAGAAGAGAAAGTGTCATTTCTTGCTTTCAGTTATTTATGCTATGCTCATAATATATTTAATTCCTCATTATTCTCCAGTGCTTTGGCACAGTTAAGGAATACATGATAGTTTAGGAATAAAAAATAAAATGTCTGAAAGCTCTCATCATTTAGAGCATGTTTATGACAACAATTTTCAGAAAGTTTGTTCCTCAGACCTTCTCTTTAAATGTCATAGCAAAATTTAAGTTTAACAAGTAGGTGCTAATTTTGAATTAAATAATTCACACACATACTTGAACTAACTTGACTTATTACCACTCTCAAGCATACAACTAAACTAAAAATGTCTGGTGGAGCCCAGAGAGGCTGAGCTCCCAAAGATCATAAGTAAATATATTTAATTGTCTGTTCTGGACAGATTGATCATGTTGTCGGACACTACACAGCCCCCCTCCCCAACCCCACCCCCCACCCTTGCATTGCGGAGCACATCTTGAGATACCTGGAGGAAGGGTTGGGACCACAAACCAAGGCGTCGGATGAAGGGTGAAGATGAGCTCGACCGAGGAAGGTTGGTGTGTTGACGTTGATGAGATGGAGGCACACTGATGACGAAATCTTCGAAGTGGCGGGGTCGACAATTGAAGCGATACAGATGACCGTGCAGGCAGGCAGTCCCCACTGGCACGATGACAAGGACCTCAGACAATGGTAGGAGGAAGGCTCGTACATCTTGGGAAAGGGCTGTGGGAGGTAGAGAAAAATGTTTGAGCAAATGTAGGCCATCAGAGGAAGGGGATGAGGAGTCAGTGGAAGATGGGCAGAGTACAAGGACGGTGCATCTCCGAAAAGATGGAGATGTCAGTGGCTAGGTAAGTGGGCACACGAACCACAAATCTGATGAAAGGAGAGGAAGGGAAAGGAGACTGTGAGAAACCTCAGAAGGGAGAGGGCATCGTGGAAGGGGTGGTCGGAGGGGAAGGTGACAGAGGAAGAGGCGGAGAGGGGATAATGGAGCATCATCTGGGGGAGAAGGAGAGCATCAATGAAAGCTGGTTTGAGTCTGTTAATAGACACTGTGGCGGGACTGTTGTTGACAGCAATGATGAAAGTGTTGTTCCCCCTCTTGAGGACACAGTGTGGTCCTGAGTACCGTGGCTGCAGAGGGTGGCAGACAGAGTTGTCGTGAAGAAAGACATGGGAGCAGGTGGTGAGAGCAGAGGGGATGCAGAGGGAAGTGGCTTCTCCTTCTCGTGGAAGGAATAGAGAGTTTGGAGAAATGCAAGTGGACACAGTTGACAAAGGAAGAGAAGGCTAAAGAGGGAGGGGGAAGGGATGGATGTACATGCTCTCCTGGTAGTAACAGAGCTTTCCCCCTACACAAACTCTGCCACCATGCCATCAAGTTCCGGCTTCAAGGTTGTGCGGAGTCCCAGAAGCACCAGGAGTAGCGTCTCCATCCACAGCATGTTGTGGCACATGAGGGCAGCTTTGAGGGTGTGATGCCAGTGCTCAACCATACTGTTTCCTTGGGGTTGGTAGGCGGTGGTGTTAATTTGCTTGACCCCATGGAGATTACAAAGGTTTTGGAAGAGTGAGGATTCAAATTGGTGGCCCTGGTCGGTAGTAATTACAGAGGGTCAACCAAAGCAAGAGATCCATGTGTTAACAAAGGCATGAGCTCTGTTTCTGCAGTTATGTTTCGAATAGGGGTGGCCTCCACCCAGTGAGTGGTCCGGTTCATGGAGTGAGGAGGTACCAAAAACCCTCCACTGGGGAAAGGGGGCCAACAAGATGTGTACATGCTGAAAGCAGCCAGGTGGAATAGGGAAGGCACCAAGAGGGGAGGAGGTATGGGCATGTACCTTGACTTTCTGGCAGGGAGTAAAAGCGCAAGTCCAAGCCTGACAATCACACTTGACCTATCAGCAGACAAATCGGTCAGTGACCAATTTAGTGGAAGCTTTGATCCCAGGATGAGCTGAACTGTACAGTTTGTTGAAGATTTCCCAACACAGTCAGTGGGGAACATAGGGGTGCAGAATGCCCGTTGATTCATTGCAACAAACTTCACCTACAACTCCAGGAAAGGTTGAGTGGATGGGTTGTATATAAGATGACAGGTCATGAATGAGCTGCATTGTGTCGTCATCCACGGCCTGTAAAGTGGTAGAAACTGCTGTTGTCAACATTGGTCGAGCCTGAACTACCATCTGTCGGCTATTCTGGAATTAAGCCGTATCAGCTGTATAACAGTTATTATTAAGTATTGCGGATACTGCCAACAATAATAATAATAATATGCAACTCTTTGTCTGGCGACAGAAATGCAGAAATGTTTCCATGGAACTTTGTTGCTTTGTACATAATGAAGTACATTTTAGGGTTAAATGGATCAAGCGCCATTACTTTACATTTCTGAGTGCTGTTTAGCAGTTATTTGTAGTGAGATTTAGGTAAAACCTAAACGCAACCAATCAAGAGTCGCGATGCGTGGCTAATAAGAAAGAGCCTTACAATTGCACTAAGTAAACAAATCGAAGCGATGTATGTAAAAGTTATAGACGATCTGTCATCATTTTAACTATAACACCATAAATGTGATAGAAGTTCGCTTCTAAAAATGTAATGCATGCGCTTTCGCTCGTGCGTGTAAGAGCGACATTAAATTTCATTTAAAAAAAAAAAAAAAAAAAAAAAAAAAAAAAAAAAAAAAAAAAAAAAAGAGCCTCACGGGATGCAGGCAGATTCACATTTTACTGCAGTCTCAGAAATACGCCAAATTTACTCGTAATGAAAGTAATGAAACGCGCAATCTTATTGGTCGGCATAACTCGACTCCTGATTGGTCGCTTTGCATTTACCAACCTAGTGACCACGAACGCTAGCCGTAGATGCGTAAACTTAAGTTTAACCGAGATTTCACTACTAAGTGAAAGAACTCTAACCATTCTTGGGTACAAAAAGTTGAGAACATTCATAACATTAAGGAAATGTAAACTTGTAGGTTTCATTATGTCACTTATAAACTGGACTAGTGATGCATAACACCGTCCAAATGTACGGTTGTTTATGTCCATTAGACTGCTGCTTGAAGCGTTATATTGGTAGCAGCCAGTGGCGGCTACTCCATAAGGACTCTGGGGCGGCGCCCTCCCTAAAACATCCAACACGGAATACGTACCAATCGTTAATCACAAATCGACTCGATTAATTTTCGTGTAGCAGCAGCCCGTATAAGTAAGTGAATGATCAATGTTTTTAGTCTAGGTAGTCTGCCAGCCAGGGTCAGCGAATGTTTTCAGAATGGGCTGACTGTCGGACTCTACGCGATCCGTCCGTGCCGTGTTAAAGGCTGGCAACGGGCGCTTGGGGGTGAGTGGGGGTACTGGGAGTTGGGTGGGGGTAGTGTGCTGAACCGGGCCGCTTAGGACGGCGTCCGCGCCAAGGGCGCGAAATATACAAAGGCGCACCGCCACCGGTCACGCACACGGCACATGCAGTGTCTTCGCAGAACTTAACAGGTGCAGTGCGTGTGATACTGGTGTCGTTGTGTGAAGGCGCGTGTTATTGCCAAACTGTTTTTCTAGTTTCCTATATAGACTGAATAATATAAATAGCGTAAACTACATTTTAACATTTGGTAGTCAAAAATTGACTTTTGAAGGATAGTTGGAATTAAAAAGGTTAGGACCACCGAGACCTGATTTGAACATTGTACAGACACAAAATGCGTGCAAAAGCATGACAGGCTTTGTGGATGTGAAATAAGAAATGCTTTCTTCTGCTACATGTGTCTGGTAATGAATGTTGCAGAACATCCTTGGACCACAGATGGGGTAACAGACATTACACATTTAGCCGATAAAGTTAAAAAACATAAATTAAGTGAACTTCACATAAATAGTGACATCGAATTCGTTATGCTTGTCAAAGTCGATATTAGATGTCAGCTGGATACAGCTTATAGACTGAGGACTAAGAAATTTAATGAATATGTTTCTAAGAATCGTTACATCCTTAGCAAGTTAAACGACTGTATCAAGTTCTGTGGGAAATTTGAACTTGCACTGAGGGGACATGACGAAACGGATGCTTCAGATAATCCTGGTATTTTTCGGGGTTTGGTCAATCTCATAGCAGAACTAGATTCCACGTTGAAGGGACATATTGAAAAAACCAATAATCGCGTTTTTTTTGGGGCTTTTCAAAACAATTCAAAACGAACTGCTGGACTCTATATATACCGTGTGCCATCACTTTTCCAAAGAAATGTCAGAAACAGATTATGTCGCTATTGAAGTTGATGAAACGACAGATTGTGCTACCTTGTGTCAACTAGTATTTATTATTCGATACGAATTAATGGGGAAAGTATATGAAAGGTTCATAAATTTCGTAACACCCAAAGGTCACACAGCTGATGCAATAAGTACTGAAGTGTTCAACGAGCTTAAAAAACTAAAGATTGACGACTCTCCAGAAAAATTGATAGCTCAGAGTTATGACGGAGCTTCGGTTATGAGTGGCAGG
Source organism: Locusta migratoria (assembly GCA_026315105.1). Taxonomy (NCBI): domain Eukaryota; kingdom Metazoa; phylum Arthropoda; class Insecta; order Orthoptera; family Acrididae; genus Locusta; species Locusta migratoria. Next base: position 492,879,976 of record CM048746.1, on the reverse strand, counting down.
CACACTGGGGTGCAGGCAAGAGTGAAAGCAGTGTATGAGGGAGAAAATTTTGTACACTGTTATGTCCACCAACTCAATCTCATTGTAGAGCGCTGTGCAACACAGCACAAAGAACTGAAAATATTTTTTAGCAATTTACAGGGATTCTCTACTTTCTTCTCAAAGTCGTGAAAAGGACTGCCGTACTGGATAATGTTGTGAAGAAACGTCTTCTAAGAAATGCTGACACAAGATGGAATTTTAAAACGCAAATTGTGAAAACAGTATTTAAGTACAAGAAAGAAATAGCTGAATGCCTTGGGATGATTGAGGATGGTGCCAGCAATGATTATTCAACAACTAGGAAAGCAGTTGGACTTGGCAAACTTATAATCGACCAAGAGTTTCTCTTTTGGCTTGAGTTTTTCAATAAGCTCTTGCCACACTGCGATATTTCATTTAATCAGCTGCAATGTAGAGATGTTGATAGTGCGAAAGCTCTTAAAAATTTCTCCGATTTCAAGTCAGCTATACAACTGACGAGAAACTCTCTTGATGTCGATCATCATTGGGGAACTGGGAATGGAAATGAAGAGATCACCGGCCCAAAGCGATTCCGTTTTTTTAGACTGTCGTAAAACTGTTGCAAAGGAAGTTTGTGAGCTTGTTATGGCTAACATTGATGAGCGTTTCGCATTTATCAATCACTTGTCAGCAGCTGTATTATTGCAACCCAGTTTGTTTCCAAAACATAAGTTGTTATTCCCTGAAAAAGAATTTCAGACCACAGTTGAAATATTTCACTTAAACGGAAATGAACTGCGACAGGAATTGACAGTCATATACAGTAGAAATGATTTCCAAACAGCAAACGGAGCTTTAACACTTCTCAATTGTATATACGGAATAATTTAGAAACTGTGCTACCGGAAGCAGTGAAAATAATGCGTATCGTTTGTACAATACCAATGACAACAGTGGAAAGTGAAAGGTGTTTTTCTACACTCAAAAGAATCGAGACTTTCACCAGAAACACAATGAAAACGGAGAGACTTAGTGCGTCAGCTATGTGCTCTATAGAAAAAACACTTTTAAATGTGCATAATTTTAATGAACTTGTGATTGACCATTTAGCTGAAGGGAAGGAGAGAAGACTGGACTTCGTCTACAAACATATTAATTAAGGTAAGAACGCTAATTTGATTTTATTTCATACCAATGGTGGGCAATGAAAACCTCGTGACTATATTTGTTGGTGACAGTCTTCTAATTTCAGTAACATATTATGTTTGTCGCTGACGAAGCATTTGTGTTCTCTGAACACTTACTTATATAGTGACACACACAACGAATTTACTTCTTACCACTTTACTTTAAGGTACAGTTTTGGGTCTCTTGTGAAATCTAATAAAATAGAGTTAAGAGGTTTTCATTGCCTGCAGAAAATATTAAAAACTACATATTTGTGCGTAAATTTGTTCATATTTTGGTATAGGAGGAAAAAGTCGTGTTAAGAAAATTAATGCCATATTTTCCCCGTTCAAGAAATGTTCTGAAGGGACAAAATGCCGTGTACAATTGAAGAGACACGGCGCCCCTCCTAATAAACAGCCCACCAGCCGCCACTGGTAGCAGCGCATTGAATGACGGGAGTTAAAGGTAGCCAATAAGAAATGGCTTTACATTTTACGCTTTGTAAATAGATCGGCGTTGCGTATGTCAATGCTTTTATGACTAGCTACTGCAAATTCGTGACAATATCGAAGAACAATTCACATTCCACTTTCGCTGCAGAATAAAATATATCTGGAGAAGTTTAAAAAAGTACATTGAGAAGCAGTCACTACCAGTGGCGGCTACTCCTTGAGGACTCTGGGGCGGCGCCCTCCCAAAAATATCCAACACGGAATACGTACCAATCGTTAATCACAAATCTAATTGAATAATTTTTGTGTAGCAGCAGCCCGTGTAAGTGAATGACCAATGTTTTTAGTCTAGGTAGTCTGCCAGCCAGGCTCACCGAATGTTTTCAGAATGGACTGACTGTCGGACTCTACGCGATCCGTCCGCGCCTTGTAAAGGCTGGCAACGGGCGCCGGAGTGAGTGGGGGTAATGGGGGTTGGGCGGGGGTAGTGTGCTGAACCGGGCCGCTTAGGACGGCGTCCGCGCCAAGAGCGCCAAATACAAAGGCGCACCGGCACCCGTCAGGCAGTTTCTAACAGGTGCCCTGCGTGTGAAGGTGCGTGTTATTCCCTAACTGTTTTTCTAGTTCCCTATTTAGAATGAATAATATAAATAGCGTTAACTACATTTTAACATTTGGTAGTGAAAAATTGACTTTTGAAGGAAAGTTGGAATTAAAAAGTTTAGGACCACGCGAGACCTAATTTGAACAGTGTACAGACACAAAATGCGTGCAAAAGCAAAAGTAGTTTCACTAGGAAATTTAATCCTGCTTTATATAAACACACCAATATATAAGCATACCAATGGTATTACTACATTTGTTGGTGACAGTCTTCTAATTTTAGTAACATATGTTTGTCGCTGACGAAGCATTTGTGTTCTCTGAACACTTACTTATATAGTTACACACACAACGAATTTACTTCTTACTTTATATTATTTTAAGGTACAGTTTTGGGTCTGTTGTGAAATCTAATATAATGGAGTTAAAAGGTTTTCATTGCCTGAAGAAAATATTAAAAACGACATATTTGTGCGTAAATTTGTTCGTATTTTGGTATAGGAGGAAAAAGTCGTGTTAGATGAAGGGTTAAATTACGTAACTAGCTAATAAAATTAATGCTATATTCTGCCAAGAAATGTTCTGAAGGGACAAAATGTCGTGTACAATTGAAGACACATGCCGCCCCTCCTAATAAACAGCCCACCAGCCGCCACTGGTCACTACATGGGTGTACTGCTTTAATTTGGCTGAAAAGTGTCTTTTAATTGACAAAGAATTAAAGTTATTACTGAATAAATGTGGTTACTTTACCTTAAACAAACAATTACCCGATCTAAAGAATGGTTCTCGACATACTTTTCCGATTTGCGATCTGCTTGCAATTAGTATTCCAACAGAAATAATTAAGTTACTGCGTCACATTTATAGTAGTTGTAAATAATGGAAATTTACGCCAATTTCACAAGGGCATAAAAGAAGCCATATTATTGGCTGGCTTGACCTCCTGTCATCCATCGCGCCGGTAGCAACATATCGTGTCCAGCAATGCACGTAAATTACATTTTAGGACAAACAAATATTAACGAAGTATTATCACTCACCAAGAGAAGCAGATAAACGGTACTTTTCTTGTTATGATATGTTCTGTCCTTCCAAATAGTCCACATAAAATTAAAAATTAATACAAATTACACTGCACTGTAAGTACATGTTAAATATAGAAAACTATACTTCAGCATGGCTGACACTGGCTATTTGTAAAGGAAATCCATACGTCTGTTCTTCAATTATGCAAATGTTTCGATCACCCTGTGATGGAAGTCCTTAGTATCATTTACAATCTTTTTCTCAATTGCAAGCATAGCCAACGCAGAAAGCCTAGTCTCCATCATTCTGTTTCGGAGAAGCGTTTTTATCCTCTTCAATGTTGAGAAACAACGTTCAGGTTCAACTGTTGTTAGAGGAGTTATAATTGTTTTCATCAGCTCACTTAACAGCGGAAATATGTCTTGGTCCAAGTTGTTGTCCTGCAGAAGCTACAACATTCCAACGACGCCACCTGCACTTTGAAAGTCTTCTCTGCTGTAGATTACTTCCAGACCTCTTCACAGTTGCTCCTTCTGAAGCCATGGATAGGTTTCAACAGTAATGTCAAGTTCCTTCTTAGGAAAATTTGTCGAAAACACGGAAAACGATCTCACATCTAATAACTTTGATGCCATGAGGTGAGTCGTGAATGAAAATCTTTCATATGACTTATAATGGCGTCAAAAACTTCCTTCGCATCTGCTACTTCATTTTCTGTTTTTCTTTTCTGTTGAACTTGTTCTTGACAAGTTGATGTAATTTCTTCAATGGCGGTATTTCTTATTCCTTGAATTATATCTTCAAACTCCAATAAATATTGTCTAGCACTTGTTGCTTCTAGACCCCGTTGCTGTTGTTTCCCGAAGAGATTGTCTGCATGAAAAAAATTCCAGCCAAAATAAGAACTCGGGGTCTTTTAAATTGGAGAGGAGGCCGCAACTTTCTCGTCTAGTTTTTTCATCTGCGCGATCAGAAAGGACAATTTCTTCTAAACACTCGATCAGACTTTCCTTGTTCTCTTTAACCTTACACTAAAGACGGCACAAATATCCATGCCCGAGGGGGGATTCGAACCCCCGGCCGTAGTGGCCGTGCAGACCGTGACTGGAGCGCCTCAGTCCCCTCGGCCACCGCGGCCGGCATCAATAGCACTTAATAAATTTACAAGCTCCCTAAACACACCTGGGTTTTCTGAATCGCCCCTTTCATAGTGACCGCGTAAAGCTACCTCAAATGTTCCGCAAAATTTTACACAGTCTATTAACTTGGAGATGGATATTTTCTGACAGACTCCCTATATACGCTATGAAGTTGATTACTAATGTTCACTTTAGCAAGCGCTGACAATTCAAGGTTGGCATTTTTGTGTGAATGAGAGTTTTCGTGCTCTTTTATTTTGTTGGACAAATGTACAAGATCCTTAACACCTGTATTTGCCCAAGAATTAATTTCTTTGCTGAAAATCAGACACGGGAAACAATACAGTCCATTTTGTATATTGCATCCACACAACCACTTATGCTTATTGTAAACTTCTTTGTTGAATGTTCGCTTGTATTCTCGCGTAATTGATTTAGTCCCATTCTGAATCACCAGATCCGGTCTGGGAGGCCCTAGTTCCTTTGCAGCCAACTTTTCCTATTAATTTAGATTTCTGTTAGCGCATAAAATAGATTCAACAGAATTCATGTTGACACCACTCACAAAAGCCAGTTCACTGTTTCAAGTTTGTACTGACACCTTCACAATAAATACCAACTTCAAACTAAACTGGAAATGAAAATTTCACTCTGCAGCGGAGTGTGCGCTGATATGAAACTTCCTGGCAGATTAAAATTGTGTGCCGGAACTGGGACTCGAACCTGGGACCTTTGCCTTTCGCGGGCAAGCGCACTACCGACTGTGCTATCCCGACACGACTCACGATGCCGCCTCACAACTTTACTTCCGCCAGTACCTCGCCGCCTACTTTCCAAACTTCACAGAAGCTCTCCTGCGAGCCATGCAAGGTCCCAGGTTCGAGTCCCGGTTCCGGCACACAATTTTAATCTGCCAGGAAGTTTCATATCAACGCACACTCCGCTGCAGAGTGAAAGATTCATTCTGGAAACACCCCTTAGGCTGTGGCTAAGCCATGTCTCCACCATATCCTTTGTTCCAGGAATGCTAGTCTTGCATGGTTCGCAGGAGAGCTTCTGTGAAGTTTGGAAAGTAGGAGGCGAGGTACTGGCGGAAGTAAAGTTGTGAGGCGGCATCGTGAGTCGTGTCGGGATAGCACAGTCGGTAGTGCGCTTGCCCGCGAAAGGCAAAGGTCCCAGGTTCGAGTCCCGGTTCCGGCACACAATTTTAATCTGCCAGGAAGTTTTAAACTGGAAATGATTACATTCAAGTAGCAACGTCTACTAACATTCTCACTTGATGAGAGGTAATAGAAACTCCTCTGTTATGGGCAAAAAAGATTAAAAGACCATAAAATTCACAGCCTCATACACTATAAAGCATTCAGAATTCTAAAAAGTTTTTTTTTTCATCAGTAGAGTTGTAACATGACGTGGTACTAATGTGGTATCTAGCTTTATTATACAGTGAGTCAATTGGCATACCTGATAAATATGTTACCATCTAGGGATTCTTCCAAACGTGCTGCCGTTTACTGGCACTGACGGAAACTTGTGGTTAAATGTTACGGGCAGCTGAGCACACGGAATCTGTGCTCATTGTTCACCAAAGCCCTGTGTATTTCACCCTTAAGGCAATGACGTCATTCCATTCGCGCATGTGCAGAAGTTCCTTAAAACGAGCACAGAGGCACAGAATAAGAAGTATACAGAAAGGAAACTCCCGCTGCAGTCTGTCGTTCAAAATTTAGTGTGCATGCACGGAATCGGCCATCTTGAAAAGCAGTAAACGCGTGGTCACTCCCTACTCTGTGATGTGGTAATGCGCCGTCTTTGTTTGTTAATTGTGTATTTTAGTTGCCTGAATCGCATAAAAGTAAACAAGTATTTGGTGCGGTGAAAAGAAAGTACTGTGTGTCAGTAGGTGTAGCTGTTCTATTTTTATTACGAGGAGCAATAAAAGTAAAGGCGGCAGATGGTGTTCAGCACCTAATTGCCGCAATAATTCTTATACAAATAAGGATATAAGCTTCTTCACCTTCCCAAAAGATGTTGAACGGTTAGTGAACGTCGCTATATGGTTGGTAAAAGTTAAATGTTATCAGTTTCAAATGAGAGCAATGTGTGCATAATTATTAAAATAATTTTTGTTTCTTCTATTTTACGAAATGCCATTTATCCGACTTATTTTTCTGGGGTGTCTGTAACAGCAAACAAAACCTTCATAAATTTAAGATAGTTTCATCTAAAAAGAAGTCTTGCACTGATAAGTAAACACATTGAAACATAAAATTTATGATGATAAAAAAAGTCTTGGTTGCACAAAATTGATGTTTCATTTATTTATACATGACGCGTTTTGCCTCTTTTGGGCATAATCAGAAGTTGCAAGAGGGAAAAAATTACAAACTTGTTTAGAAAAAGAACTAAAAATATGTTAAATCTTTCCTAAGCAAGAAATATCAGAAATAGCGAGGTGCAGACTGATAAAACTGCAGGCCACATGACCACATTCATGTTTTGGCGTGGGGGGGGGGGGGGGGAGGGAATGAAGAATGAACTAATAAATCACTTAAGAGCGTAGTTTAACTAATAAAATTACTGATCTCTGAAGTTGCAGAGCGCCAAATCATGAGATTCATTAAAACAGAACCTTTACAAGAGATGTTGGGCCTCGGTTGTGGCAGGGAGCGGCTCTTATGTGAGTAAGCAAAGCTTCGCGCGGCTATATTAGGTTTTCACCATTGACTTCGTTTATTAGTTCATTCTTCATTCCCCCCACGCCAAAACTTGAATGTGGTCATGTGGCCTGCAGTTTTATCAGTCTGCGCCCTACCTATTTCTTGCTTACGAAAGATTTAACATGTTTTTAGTTCTGTTTTTAAATAAGTTTGTAAATTGTTTCCTTCTTCCAACTTCTGATGATGCCCCGAAGAGGGGAAACGCGTCTTGTATAAATGAAACATCAATTTTGTGCAACCAAGACTGTTGATAGCTGTTACAGCGCCACAAAAATACGAAGCCTTCAGAGCTTTCATAGCAGTAAGTATTCTGAATAAAGTCGGTTGAATACTTTCACATGTATTAGGCGAATAAAAGTTTCTTGTCAGTAGGAGTTCAGTGCCCATTAATGAGTCTGCATGTGGACACACACACTCCATTTTGTAGCCTTATCAGTTTCGTATCTTTTACCCCATTTTCAAATCAATTAAGTTCTACAACACACCCGTTGGCCACATCATTTGTCTGGGTTGACAGTAGATCTTTCGCAGGTATCCATGTTTTACTTTGTAGAGCCAATGGGTCTGTTAGTTCTTCATTGAGAGAAACAGATTTGTTTGTTACTAGGGCAAAGAGGCGATTAGTTGTGACGAAATATCGAATATCCTTCTGTACAGAATTAGGGCGAACCTTCAAGTATTTTAGAGCCACCACTGAAAACTTAATTAACTGTTCTTCTGCCGATAGTGATGTAGATTACTTTACGTAACGAAGCGGAGTGCGTCTCACTTCACCTGGAGCGCAGTGACGAGGACAACGGACGGTCTTCCGCGAAACCGTCCGTTGTTCTAATCTTCGATGTTGTCGAATTACAGTGGTTGAAAGAATTTAAATCGAAGTTTACACGCAATATCGAATTTACAGCTCCTGTATTAGTTATAGATGTACTACCCATTAGAGACATGCGAAAATTTGTGCCTAGCTGCGACTCGAACCAGTATTACCCGCTTTTCGTGATCGGTCGCCTTCTAACTTTCGCTTATAAGAGCACGTTTCCAGGACCGACCGAAATATGTGTGTACCACGATGACCATATATACGGCAGTCACTACATTCTGGATTCGTTCGTCTCTAATGTCCTAGGTATCTATGAAATAGAAAGGAACGAAATCAAATCAACTTGCGCTATTGATATAAAATTTACGAATACTTGATCTATAAGTATGTAACAACAATGATTATTTGTAATCTCCATAACGCACCGGACTCGCATCCGGAAGGACGGTGGTTCAAATCCACCTCCGGCCTTCCAGATTTAGGTTTTCCGTGATTTTCCTCAATCACTCCAGGCAAATGCCGGGATGTTTCCTTTCAAAGGGCACGGCCGATTTCCTTACATATCCTTACCTAAACACTCCGAGCGTAAAGCTCCGTCTCTAATGACTACGCTGTTCTCTCCATTTGCCTCAGAGATACAATTTGTTACGACCGCCCAGACACGTCACCGGTATTGCCTCATGCCTGCAATCGGCTACGCTTTGTTCACATCATACACTAGCGATTTAGACAGCAACTGTAACTGTTATTCCGAACACCTCTGTGTCACCAAATTCTGGCACGGACTGCTACGTTTACGAGCGATTGCACTAATTTCCATACGTTGACTAATACGTGCAAAGTATGGAAAAAATTTGTTTTGGAATGCTTTTATTCACAAACTAAGCTACCTTACAAAATATATTACATTTAAAATTGACACCAAATGTGTCGTGACCATTTTTCCCAACTGTATGTGGGAAATAAAATTCTGGAAACGTTTTACTTGTTTCTTAACCAAACTGAGTAAATAAGTTATATGACCTCGGTGAAGACTCCATGCAAATATATTCCTTTTTACAGATTATTTTGGACTAGGAATGAATATTAAAGCGAACTGATTTCAGCTGGATTGACTAATTTAGAAGCAGTAAGTATTTTTCATTGCACAATTAAAAATGTTAGAGGAACTTAACAATTGTTAATCTATGAAAAGCCAAAATGCTGCTTCACTTTATAGATGTTAAAAAACTGTTTATTATCGCAATAGGCCTATTTCGGCTCTGTGGCCATCATCAGGCTATTTCCATATAGCATCGTGGAGGTATAATTGATTATAATGACTGCAATGATTGCAGTATACATGTTCTTCAGATGGTATATATATTACGTAAATCAGGTCTTAATTCTTAACAGCTAAACTGTCAGTTTGACATATCCTCCAGCGATACAATTTGTTACGACCGCCCAGACACGTCACCGGTATTGCCTCATGCCTGCAATCGGCTACGCTTTGATAGAGCATCGCTGGAGGATATGTCAAACTGACAGTTTAGCTGTTAAGAATTAAGACCTGATTTACGTAATATATATACCATCTGAAGAACATGTATACTGCAATCATTGCAGTCATTATAATCAATTATACCTCCACGATGCTATATGGAAATAGCCTGATGATGGCCACAGAGCCGAAATAGGCCTATTGCGATAATAAACAGTTTTTTAACATCTATAAAGTGAAGCAGCATTTTGGCTTTTCATAGATTAACAATATGTCCTTAAAAGACATACACAATGCTGCAGGCCCAAATGAAATGAACTTAATGATTGAATGCAACATAATAAACACACGTTGTAATTTCCTAACACACCTATGAGTAGGGATGGCGGTTATCGCTGAAACAACCGGTTTTCGGTTATATCGGTTCTTTTCATCTCCAGTTTAACCGCACCGTAAAAATTGCTCAAGATAACCAGTTTTTTTTAAATAACCGGTTTTCGGTTTTTATTGCTATTATTTCCAGTAGAGTTCGGATAAAACATATTTTGCGGCTGAAGCAGAAACCGTAATCGTTGATTCCTCTAGTTTCGGCCGAAACCGAAACTTACGAAATTTAGGTACATTTACGTTATACGACAAATCACTAGTCTTTCCATATTTTGCAAGATCCCCTCCCAATACTACGCCTTCTTGAGTGTGTGTAAGACTAGCCAGGAGTCCGTAGAAGACGATACACGAAGCATACAGATTTACTGGCCTAGTATTTCCATCCGGCAGTTGCAAATATTGACCCAACCTCTCCGTAAGTTGGACTTGTGAGCCAGCGCATACGAATATCTCGTTATACACAAAACATACATAAGGTACAGCCAGTAAATAAACTTCAATCAGTGCTGCAGAAGTATTTAGAAAAATAAAGACACAGTTCCGACTAACAGTATGATTGTTGTCAGTGTGAATTTACGCAAATTGAACTAGGAAAGCTGTGTACCACATGATCAAAGAATGTTCAAATGAGTGTGAGTTCTTATGAGACCTAACTGCTTAGGTCATCGGTCCCTAGACTTAAAAACTACTTAATCTAACTTTAACTTACGCTAAGGACAACATATACGTCCATGACCGAGGGAGGAGGGAGGACTCGAACCTCCGACTGGAGCAGCTGCGCAGTCCGTGACATGGAGCCTCAGACCGCACGGCTACCTCGCGACGCACGAAATGATCGATGTTACCTAAACCCATATTGGTTATTAAAAAAAGTCCCTCGCTTTCAAGGAATCAAATGTTCAAATGTTTGTTAGGCTTATGGGACTTAACTACGGGGTCATCAGTCCCTAAACTTACAAACTACTTATGAACTACTTACGAACTAGGACGGCACAAATATCCATGCCCGAGGGGGGATTCGAACCCCCGACCGTAGTGGCCGTGCTGACCGTGACTGGAGCGCCTCAGTCACCTCGGCCACCGCGGCCGGCTTCAAGGAATCACATTAATAAAAATTGTTAGCATAACTATATGATAATACATTAAAAGTTAGTATTCCAAGCTTATAGCATCACTTACATAATAGGTATATGAATCGAATTTACCTTCTCTTCCAAGAAACATTTCGGATACTTTCTCCTTAAATGACACAGCATTTTTGTAGTAACACCACCCGTTTTCAGCTTTTTGGAGCAAATGGAGCATTGTACCTCACTGCTCCCGTACTTCGTGAACTACTTCCACTCTCGGGATGGTGTGTCTGGCGACGACAGCAAGGAACTGCCGCATGACCAGACGGAGGCAAGTCTTGTACACTGCGGTGCACCCGCGTCGTCTAATAGGCCACGCCACACGGCAGCAGGTGCATCGATGCCTCAGTAGCTGCACCAGTTCTTAAGTTCTTACGCCACGTATTTGTTGGGATTCTTCTTAAACTGTCACTGATAGCTTTTCTTAGTTTCCGCGATGACCTAATATTTCACAGCAGTGGAAATTTCAGGAATAGCCGTAAGTATTAAGGTCTACTAGTTTTAATTTTTTTAAATTATTTACAAAAACTACATTGAACCACTACTACAGGAAGTAGTCGTACCGGTTTTTTTACCCGATTCTTGGCAATAACCAAAAGAAACCGCTTAGAACCGACACCACATAAATACCGAAAAAAACCGGTTACTCAAAACTAAAATACCGGTATCAGTTTTAACCGGTCGGTTTTTCCCATCCCTACCTATGAGTGTCTTTGAAGTCTCATTTATAGAGAGTCTACTTGATATCGGCGAGTAAGACGCAGCTCCTTTCCGCCCCCAAATATGTGTCGCCCGGGGCCATTCCCCCCCTCCCCCGGCACCTCCACGCTACGCCACTGGGTTGCAGAATTACTGGTTCACTGCAGAATGCCCAGAAAATTTTACAGTGAAATTAAAGTAGTTTAGGAACGCTGTGTAAAGGAAAAAAAATGCCTGTGGGGGGACTTTTTACTACCGTACTTACATGCAAAATTTACATTTACCATTGGCTCCTTTTCATGATAACATTTTTATTTTTTTATATTAGACAACCTCAGGTCAATGTTTTTGGCATACATAATGTGAAAACTAAACAGCAGTCACACTTATAAGTACACCATGAAGGCGAAACCAAAGAAACTTAAATGCATTCAGACTTTCCATGTAGAACAAAAGGTTCAAATGATGTTCGCTCATTTCTCCATCATTATATCGAAATACGGTACAGTAGAATCCCGGAAACTCGGCACTCGGTAATCCGACAGTCCGGATAACTCGGCCACACCCCGGCACACCCCCTGCAATTATTCCGTGCTCGCATAATTGCAGTATACAAGTGAAATCGTAGCATATGGCAGTTACAGGTTATGCTATGTATGGGCATCATCTTTTATTGTGCCACCTAAACTCTATTTAAGAGTCCTTTGAGTTTCATTAACCCGCGAGAACTCGCAGGCCTTTTAAAGTTACGCGATCGATCGCGTGTATAATAAGGCGGCCAACCGTCCCGGATTCTGCGGGACCGTCCCGGATTCTACCGCAAAGTCCCGCGTTGGAAGACTCAATAAAAGTGTCCCGCAAAATGCCTAATTTTTTCCGCATGTCCCGTATTTTGGTAATTTTCATATTACACCGACTGCAGATTATTCCCACGTATCTTAAGCATACGTTCATATCCTGAATCGGGTTTATGAATTATTATATGCAGTAACTGTCGTTCTCTAGTGTACACAAAAACAGAAATAAATACACAACTGAGTGAAACATCACTTGCTGTTAGCCCGGGACACCACTCTTAGTTCTCTGAAGTTGGCAGATATGTTAATATGTTGCAGACGAAAAATTCCGGGTGATGCAGAAGTTCAACCGGTGATTGTTTAGGTTGTAAGTTAGTTCCCGCGGAGTCTCGACATTGTTGATTTGCGTTTGCGTGCTTCGCCGATTTCGATTCCATGAACTAATTGCTATTGACTTCTCTTCCTTCAATACCGCTCAAGTACTCATAGTATAGTACTGTTTGACCAATTCACTGGGCTTACAGTTGACTGTTGCCAGAGTAAAATTTCCGCGTTGCTTGCATGTGCTACGACTGTCTGACTGGGAAAAAACATTATGGTCACGTTTTCGTCTAAAGTAAACAGAAAGATAATAAAAATTACCGTCGATGTGCCTATTATTGTGTCCTACGTTTCTAGTGCCCATGTCACAAACCGAGGCACAAATTTCTCACTCAGCTAATGAAGGCATAGGCTACAGCAAAACAAGAATTTAACAGAGAAGTAAAACATTCAAAGCGGTACAAATGTGGGTCCTGCGAGACAAATATAGACGGGACACGGGACATTGATTTCAAAATTTGTACTGCTACAAGGACTTGTAAAAGGAGTTTCCTTATTTACAGAAGTGTACAACACCTTCAGAAGTGCGGTGAAAAACCTCTCTCTCTCTCTCTCTCTCTCTCTCTCTCTCTCTCTCTCTCTCTCTCTCTCTCTCTCTCTTTATTTATTTATTTATTTTTCATTACACCTGTTTCCAAGTGGACGGGTGGGCCTCATTTTGTTTTGCCGCCCCGGACCTCCAACAACGTTAGTCCACTGGTAACACTGAGTCACGCGCTCAAAGTCCTCATCCACATCCTCGAAACTTCCCGCATTTGGATCTGAAGAAGTTGGCCGCCTTAGTGTATAGCATTTTTGTGACAGTCAAAGAACAGTTTGTAATGTACTTAATATGTCTAAATAAGTTTTTCTAGTTGCGTTTATAAGAAAACACAAATATTTGACTATATAAAATTGATAAAATACAGATTGTTTTAAAATTTACTGTGAGCAAAATGCTCACGCGCGATTCCTCGCCAGTGGCGGCGCTAGACGAAAACTGGGCGTCAGCGAACTCGTCTTTGCGAGGCCCCTTTCATTTCTTCATTAATGAAGAAAATGTTAATCTGAATTATACATCATTAATCATTATACTAAAATTCTATTAGTATAGTATACAAGTATTATTGTATCATCATCATCATCATTAGAGACTGATTATGCCTTTCAGCGTTCAGTCTAGAGCATCGTACCTCTAATAAAATTCCTCCATGGTCCCCTATTCAATGCTAACATTGATGCCTCGTCTGATATTTTGCCTTTTACTTCAAAATCATTCCGCACCGAATCTAAGTATTTTCTTCTTGGTCTACCTCGACTCTTCTTATCCTCCACTGACGAGCTCATGAGTCTCTTAAGGTAACCTTGCTTCTCCCATGCGTGTAACATGACCCCATCATCTCAGTCTGTTCGCTCTAACTGCTTCATCTATGGTGTTCATTCTCAGCTTTTCTTTGATTTCCTCATTATGGACACCATCCTGCCATTCTTCCCATCTATTGGTCCCTGCAATCATTCTTGCTACTTTCATATCTGTAACCTCTATCTTATGAATAAGGTAACCTGTCTCCACCCAACTTTCACTCCCATACAACAAAGTTGGTCGAAAGATAGAGCAGTGCACTGCTAACTTAGTCTTGGTTATTTATTTATTTTATTTATTTGTTTTTTCTGTTCCATAGGACCCACTTCAGGAGTAAGACTCCATGGTCATGGAACAAGTCAATACATTGTTACACAAGAATGGTAATAGAAAATTTTTAAGTAGTCCTTTGCACACGACAATCTTAAGACAAAGTGAAAAGAATCAATAAAGAAAAAATGAATTAGCTTAATTGTTTAACTTTTCTAGGAGTTCCTCGACAGAATAAAAGGAGTGAGCCACGAGGTAACTCTTCAATTTAGATTTGAAAGCATGTGGATTAGTGCTAAGATTCTTAAGTTCTAGTGGCAGCTTATTGAAAATGGATGCCGCAGAATACTGCACCCCTTTCTGCACAAGTGTTAAGGTGGTGTGGTGTAAATGTAGATTAGACATCTGTCTAGTATTCACAGAGTGAAAGCTACTAACTCGTGGGAATAAGCTTATATTATTAACAACAAACGACATTAAAGAAAAAACGTATTGTGACGCCAGAGTCAAAATTCCCAGACTACTGAAAAGGGGTCGACATGACGTTCGCGAACTTACACCAGATATTGCTCGAACCGCCCGTTTTTGAGCCAGAAATATCCTTTTTGCATCAGGCGAGTTACCCCAAAAAACAATGCCGTACGTCATAAGTGAGTGAAAGTAAGCGAAATAGACTACTTTTCGTGTTGAAAAATCACTTATCTCAGATATTGTTCTAATGGTAAATATAGCAGAATTTAGTTTTGGAACAAGATCCTGAACATGGGCTTTCCATGACAGCTTACTGTCTATATGAACACCTAGAAATTTGAACTGTTCAGTCTCACTTATCACATGCCCATTATGTGTAATCATAATGTCAGATTTCGTCAAATTATGTGTTAGAAATTGTAAAAACTGAGTTTTACTATGATTTAACATCAACTTGTTTTCTATTAGCCATGAACTTATCTCTTGAACTGCATTATTTGATACTGTGTCAATATTACGAGCAACATACTTCACTACCAAGATGGTATCATCAGCAAACAAAAATATTTTACAATCACCTGTTATACTCGAAGGCATATCATTTATATAAATAAGAAACAGCAATGGTCCCAAAACAGACCCCTGGGGCACCCCATACTTAATTGTGCCCCATTGGGATTGCACGTCATAGCCATTTTCTACACTGCGGAGAATTACCTTCTGTTGTCTATTATTAAAGTAAGAGGTGAACCAGTTGTGGGCTACTCCCCGTATTCCATAATGTTCCAACTTCTGCAACAATATTTTGTGATCAACACAATCAAACGCTTTTGTTAAATCAAAGAAGACGCCTAATGTCCGTAGCCTCTTATTTAACCCATCAAGTGCCTCACAGAGAAACGAAAATATAGCGTTTTCGGTCGTTAAACCACTTCTAAAACCAAACTGTACGTTTGACAGGAAATTATGTGAACTGAAATGATCAATTAATCTTGAATATACAGCCTTTTCAATAACTTTGGAAAAAACCGATGGCATAGAAATAGGTCTATAGTTGTCTACATTATCCCTTTCTCCTTTTTTATAAAGCGGTTTCACTTCCTTCTTGCAGAAGAGAGTAGATCTTAGCTGAGCACTCACTGCATGAGCTTTTCTACACCTCGATTCCAGTTCTTTCGCTATGTTGCCATCCTGTGAGAAATGTATTTGTGTATTATTGTAATGAGAAAAAATACAATAAACAAACACAAATTACAGAAACTATTCAGCTTTTCGTCTCACTGAATTTTTTAAGATCACACCTTAATACTAGCCGCTATTTCGGCTTCAATTGATGGTCCTGACAACGCAGATAGTCTTGCTTGGCTCATTGTGCTTCTCAAGTTAATCTTAATCTATTTTAACTTTGTGAAGCTTCTCTCGGCCGAAGCTGTACTGACTGGAACTGAGCATGATTCTGATTGTTATAACTCCCGGTCGGGAATGGCCGAGCACATTAAGGCGTCATACCACGGTGAACGAGATCGCTCTCGTCGGGGGTCGAAGAATTCCACCCTTCTGTTCGTCCATTCGTTAAGCTAGTGTAAATTAGATGTAGGTCGTCGCTACATAACCTAGCAGATGGAAAGCGACGTTAAATATCAAATATAAAAAAAAAGAAACAGGCCCCACAGGCGCGAGGCCGTCGGCGGTGGCCGACGTCGCCGACGCCTTGCGCCGCCACTGTTCCTCGCGGGTTAATGCAGTATGTAGATGCGTTTTCATACTAAAAGCAGTCGTGATCAAAACTACGGGAGAGCATTTTTTCACGGTGTCGTTTAAAATCAGCATAGGCGTGATGGTCAGTAATGAACTTGTTACAGCAGACAACAATGACACTCATGTGACGGGGCGCGCGCGCTCTGCCGCTCAGTCTGCCTGCAGCCTTTGTCTTAACCGCGTTTTGTTAAGTCCATGTGAGTGTAAGTAACGAATGTCATTTATAAGATAATGCCTTAAATTTATTTCATGTTACTGGATTCCATCATTTGTATTGTATTCTAAAATAACAATAGAAAGTATTTTATGAAAAAAAAAAAAACAACTTCACGTATTCTTTTTTTAACACCGTTCCCGATAACCCGGCATTTTCACAAACACGGTCAGCCTTCGGTCCAAATTATATCAAGTTTTCAGGACTCTACTGTATATCTCAAAAAGAGGTAAATGAGCTTCGCCTGTTCTCTGACTGATGTATTAGTCAGAATGAAAACTATAAAATGATATGCTTTTGATTAACACTTGTATCAACCAAGGAGAATACTACAGAACCATCAGTTTAATAAGTCATGGTTGCAAAATATTAACAAGAATTATTTACAGAAGGATGGCGTAGCTGGTAGAAGCCGAGCTCGGGGAAGATCAGCTTGGATTCAGGAGAAATGTAGGAACACGGGAGGCAATACTCACTTTACGGCTTGTTTAGAAGATAGATTAAGGAAAGGGAAACCTACATTTCTAGCTTTTGTATATTTGGAGAAGGCTTTTGACAATGTTGATTGGAATAGGCTCTTTCAAGTTCCGAACCAAGCAGGAGTAAAATATAGGGAGCGTAATGTTATTCACAACTTGTACAAAAACCAGACAGCGGTTGTCAGAATTGAAGGGCATAAAAGAGATGCAGTGGTTGGAAAGGGAGTAAGACAGGGTTGTAGTCTTTCTTTATTGTTATTCAATTTGTACATTGAGCAAGCTATAAAGGAAAGCAAGGAGAAATTTGGAGAAGGAATTAAAGTTCAGGGTGAAGAATTAAAAACATTGTGTTTCGCCGAAGACATAGTAATTCTGTCAGATACAGCAAAGGACCTGGAAGAACAGTTGAACGGAATGCTGAAAGGTGCATATAAGATGAACATTAACAAGAGCAAAACAAGGGTAATGCAGTGCAGTCTAAGAAAATCAGGTGATTCTGAAGGAATTAGATCAGGTAACGAAACAATAAAGGAGGTAGATGAGTTTTGTTACTAGGGCAGTAAAATAACAAATGATGGTCGCAGTACAGAGGATATAAAATGCAGAATGGCAATGGGTAGGAAAGCGTTCTTGAAAAACAGAAATTTGTTAATGTCAAATATCGAATATAGATTTAAGCCTAAGGAAGTCCTTTCTGAAGGCATTTGTGTGGAGTGTTGCCTTGTATGGGAGCGAAACGTGGACGATAAACAGTGCGGGCAGGAAGAGGATAGAGGCTTTTGAAATGTGGTGCTACAGAAGAATGCTGAAGATTAGGTGGGTGGATCGCGTAACTAATGAGGAGGTACTGAACAGAACTGGGGAGAAAAGGAATTTCTGGCATACCTTGAGTAAAAGAAGCGATCGATTGGTAGAACACATTCTTAGACATCAAGAAATCGTGAATTTAGCATTGGAGGGAAGTGTGTGGGGCAAAAACCGCAGAGGAAGACCAAGAGATGGAAATAGTAAGCAGATTCAGACAGATGTAGAGATGAAGAGGCTTGTTCAGGATAGAGTATTGTGGAGAGCTGCATCAAACCAGTCTCCGGACTGAAGACCACAACAACAACAACAACCAAAGTGGAGATTTTAACCTCCTTGGTATCAACTAGGAGATTTAAGAAGATGCAATATTACTTCTGCATATGTGAGCATAGTATCCTCTCAAATACTAGAGATTTTTGGGACTGTAAATAAATTGGTGAAGCGTCATGACAGGAACTACGTACCTACAGAGTAACTTATGCCATAAAGATCAAACAGGCATCAAGTAAGTACTTTGTGGAAACTATTGACAACAGAATTAAGGGTTTCACAACTGGATGGCATTGCAGGTGGTAAACATGTTCGTATGTAAGGTCGTTTACCATAACACACAATAGTACCTGACGTTTTGTCCAGAACTGCACGCGAATGGCAGTGCGTTCTGGTACGCCACGTTACAGATGGCGCGCTTCCTCGCATCGGTGGTTCAAGGCCTCTATTGGGCATCGGCGTGTGTGTTCTCCTTAAGGATAAGTTACTTTAAGTAGTTTGTAAGTGAAAACAGAGCAGCTCATAAATGT
This sequence comes from Locusta migratoria, assembly GCA_026315105.1. Taxonomy (NCBI): domain Eukaryota; kingdom Metazoa; phylum Arthropoda; class Insecta; order Orthoptera; family Acrididae; genus Locusta; species Locusta migratoria. The sequence continues at coordinate 492,861,025 of CM048746.1, read as the reverse complement.
TGTCAGTGGCGGCTGGTGCTTCGGATGACTGGAAGTTCACTTCTTTTAGTGCCAGATCTACGATATTTCCGAACCACGCAACGCAAGTTCAAATTCACCGCAGAATGTAATGGAGTCAATTACTTTAGAAAGAACGTAGCGATTATTCCTTACGTCGATATAGTGTCTTTCAATATTATATCTGGAAATTGTTACCTAATTTCTGATTTTCCAAGGACTGATAAATCTAAATAAGTATTCTCGTGCTTCTTAACCTTCTGGGTTAGATGAGTTAGTTCTGATACATCAGTGCATGTCCACATTGTATCTTTACCCTTGGCAAACAGCAAGTAGGGAAACAAAACAGTTTATTTGTTGAAATGCAGCCCATATCTAACCATTTCGTTTGTATATATTTTCGTTAAGATATCTGGAGAATGTTTTGTATGTGCTTGCTTCAACTCGAGCTGAGGCGTCGGCCTGCCAAGATTCTTTACTTCACACTTTCTTCCAAGCTTAGAACGGAGAAATTTAATTCCAAAAGATATTGAACGTTGTGTATTTTTCTTTGATAATAAACACCATATACATGAACAGTAAAACACAGTAACTGATTACAATGTTGAGCGACTGTAAGAAAATGAATCTGTTACAATGAAGAGACAAGCTACCTTCGGGTCATGTGACAGTGTAAGCAGCACTCCCTCCTAACAATACGCATGCGCAAAGTTAAATATTTGTTACAACGAAGAGTATAAATGTCATTTACCCTCAAAATCGCAACACATTTACAAAAAGATATTTGGCAAGTAAAAATACAAGCCCTTTTTTCCCGTATCTGGTAAAACGAAGATGGGTTAAAAAAAATGGCGTAAAGTCAGACTCGAACCCACTACCCTTGACATGAAAAGGTGATGGCACTAACCACGTGGCTATACTTGCTTGGTGGAGTGATAGATCTTCATTGCGCCAAAAACAAATATAAAGGGCGGATGTTGCCTTTGTAGACGATTTGTCCACGCGCAAGGCGAGGTTCGCAGTAGCTATTTTTTCTTTGCCTCGAAACCATTCGTGCGTAACCGCCAGAGCTAGGGTAGCCAGGATCTGGCGTCTCTAACCAGCTCCAACGCTAATGTTAAAAGTGGAGTTTCCCCTCGCCCCTCCCTGCCGCAGGAGCGTATATACGCTGCTTCCAGAGCGTTCATAAATCAGAAGACAATTTTAACCTCAACCGCGCATGCTCATTGCAACGCTACGACCACTACTGCCTTTATTAGGCGGTCGCGTTATGACTCGTAAACGAGCTGTCTCGGCGACGTAAAACGTTTGTCATGCGGTGAAAATACTTTGAAAAAAAATCTGATAGAAGAACGAAACAAAGAAAGATAGTTTAAAAACACTTTTTATTTTAATCAAAATATCAATGGATGTATTGCCGGTCTATAGTGTCCAACGGGCACATTAGACACTATAGACCGGCAGTACACCCGTGAATATTTTGATTATCAAATACGCCGGGAGAAACGGAACAATCACTTTTTATTTTATTTGCTTTTTTTTTCACTATAAGCTTTTTTCCAGAGGTTCTCTGAACCAGTGAACCAGTGATCTGTATACAAACTGGATCTGAGCATTGAATTGCAGCGTGCCTGCACATTCATATGTTTTGCACACGAATTCGCATTGTCCGCCATGTTTAAATTTGGCAAACGACTTTCCATCAGTTATTACGTGACAAAGAATTGCTTGCTTACTTATTGACTTGGAATTTTATTAAATATTCGATGTTGTAGGCTGATATGGGAACAGAATCGAAACATATTTTCTTCTCTTTTTCTTTCAATGCTTCTTAGCAGCCATGTTTGAATTTGCAAGAAACTAAATATGAATATCTATGGCTGGCACGCTAAGACAACTGAAGTTCAACATCCAGATAGTATAGAGATCAATGCAGTGAACACATAGGACGCGCTGCCACTGAATGTTGTCGTCAAACAGATACTTATTCCAGCTCATTTCACCTTCAATAAGGATGCCAGTGCCAACCAATCTCGAAAAACAACGACATATTTTGAAAGCGTGAAAAGGTATACAGGGTGAGTCACCTAACATTACCGCTGGATATATTTCGTAAACCACATCAAATACTGACGAACCGATTCCACAGACCGAATGTGAGGAGAGAGGCTAGTGTAATTGGTTAATACAAACCATAAAAAGATGCACAGACAGTGGTGTAGCTATCATAAGGCCGCGGTGGAGTAGCCGAGCGGTCTAAAGCGTCTCGCTGCGGAGCGTGCGTTTGCTCGCCGTGGAGGTTCGAGTCCTCCCTGGGGCATGGATGTGTGTGTTTGTCCGTAGGTTAGTTTACCTAGGTTTAAGTAGTTTGTAAGCTACGGACTGATGACCATGCAGTTTGGTCCGATAGATTTAAAAAAAGAAAGAAGGCTATCATAGGGCTAGATGGAGCAGTGCCCCGGGACCCCAACCTCAAGGGGCCCCTTGGCCTACGTGAGCGACGTTCGAAAAAAGTTACCGTAGATCCTTGAACACTTTCATGTCCCCCAATTACTTCGGATAATCGAAGGTCTACTGTATATAATAATTGAGTTGAATGAAGGTTTTCCGACTTTGAACTTTTTGAATCATGACCAACAACCTCAAACACACGAAGTGAAATCCAAAAATTGTTCGCACTCCAGAATATAAACATAACAAGGTCCTTTGCTTGTCCGCTAAGACGTGGCCCTGCCATCGTCAGCATATTGTCGGTTGAAGTTGGAGTTGCCGTGCCTGCCAATCTTTGCAAAATAACAGTTAATGGTGCTGAATTACTAGCACAGTGTTTGACAGTAGACAGTGTGACCACAATTGAATATGAAGTCTTGAATGAAATTTTGCAGAGGGATAGATTTGGACCGGGGTAGGACATAAAGATATACGACCTCTTGGTATAGTTTCCGAAGTTGCTCCATACTAGGTGAATGAAGTCGCAGGCATAAGCTAGTAAAAAATAAACAATGAAGAAGTATTACTTAACCATGAAAACATGGCCCCCTGGCACGAAGCAAACCGGAAACAGTCAAGTCCGCGGTGACAGCAGGCGGACTGTTGTCAGTACCGACATCTCACTGTCGCTAAACTCCTCGTTGTTAGGTCATTGCTCCATACCGATCAGCCTAATTTCGTTGATAGCCCAATTAAAGAAGGAAAATAGGGAAATATTCGTGTAGGATGGTTTCAGAAATGAAAGTTGCCGGATTTTGTTTGATGGAATACTTTGGTTTGAGCCGTACCCCTACCAGGCTTCATGAAGTATATATTAATGTCTGACCAGGAAAAAGTAATAAGTAAAATAACTAAGTTGACATCTTCGCTTATTATAGTGACAGTGGGGTACAGGGTAGTGTCTTGAATGCACAATTTACTATTGTGAGAAGGTAACCATATTTTCTCTTCTTCTTGCAGGATTTTCAGAGTGCATTTGGTTACAGCACTTCGTTGGTATCTATGATTATGGAGCACACCCTTGGGGAATTCACTACACAAACACTTGAGTTACCATAATAAAACCGTTCTGTAACAATACATTGTAGAGACTTCATATTCAAATGTGGTCACACTGTCTACTGTCAAACACTGTGCTAGTAATTCAGCACCATTCACTGTTATTTCGCAAAGATTGGCAGGCACGGCAACTCCGACTTCAACCGACAATATGCTGACGATGGCAGGGCCACGTCTTAGCGGACAAGCAAAGGACCTTGTTATGTTTATATTTTGGAGTGCGAATAATTTTTGGATTTCACTTCGTGTGTTTGAGGTTTGTTGGTCATGATTCAAAAAGTTCAAAGTCGGAAAACCTTCGTTCAACTCAATTATTATATACAGTAGAACTTCGATTATCCGAAGTAATTGGGGGACATGAAAGTGTTCAAGGACAGTACTGGAAATTTAATATAGTACACATGCAATAAATCATGACATAACTATAATTTGCCAAGCATAAGTGAACGTTACAAAGGGTCGCCATCATGTGTGCTGCTATTACTGTTAGCGGTTTTAATGCCACCGCCGCCAGCTTTGATGCTGCCGCTATTGTTACTGATCTGATAAAGAGCTGATTGTTCATAAGCGGCAACCCACTGCTTAGCAGGTCAGCAACGCCACCAAGCGGAATCTTATGAACAATAATAGTATTGTAGTTCAATTTTTACACAGTCACATGTTAATTAAACTGTAAAGACGTTTCTCTTTGGCTAGTAACATAGAAGCTGTATATATACACTCCCATTTCCACCACGTTGCTCCTCCTCCACTTTCAAATTAATGCGAGCCTACTCATTTTATTTCTTATGCAATTGTTTTCGTACTATAATTGGTTAAATTATAAAAAGTGTAAAAATAAGTCATAGATTAATAAATTAAATAGACTTTATTTTTTTTTTTAAAATAGCCCCTACCCGGAACCAAATCCTGGCTGCAACACTGTTGTCACTCATGACCGTTTTAAAATGTTTGATTCAATTGTAGAGCTAATTTGCGCCCACTCCTATTTCCAGTTTTTGAATGAATTTGTGCCAATCTGAATGTTAAAATATATATCTTGCAATTCAGCAATGCAACATTTGATGTCATTTAACACATACAGAATTCAAACATGCTGATTACTCTAAGCAGCAAGCAGATTTAACCCTAAATGTTTAATATCTACCCCTATGCTTGAAGAATAGTTCTAACTTGGCGTTCATGATCCTCCACTGAAACACAAAAAGGAAAAAATGTAATCGAATTAAGCATAACACTGTGGTATTTGGAAAAAAGTGAAGTCAGTAAAACGCAGCTACGTATGAGACACCCTCTGAAGGGAATCAAACAAAATCCATAGAGGCCAAAAGGTGTGCTAATGGCGGTTATAGGTATGTCTTCAGCAAACAGGGACTTAATGGTACACCTTTTGGTAATCCAAGACACTGCACAGATTAAAGCCATGGAGTAACTGTGCAAAGTCCTGGATATGTTGAAAGGGACAGTTATTAATTATTGTGTGTGCATTGAGTCTGTGATATTCTCCACAGACGTGAAAGGAATTATCTTTCTTGTGTACAACATGGATCACTGCAAAAAAAATACTACTGAAGACCCATTGGTAGACTAAGGCTGTTGGAGGGCCTGGGCGGTGGAAAAACAAAAAGAGCCCCCCCCCCCCCTCCATTTGGAAATACATGTATTACTATAAAAAAAGTAACTATTGAGATTTGGAGGCCCCACAGGACTAGAGGCACGGGACAGTCTAAAAAGAATAGCTTTCGAGATTTGGTGGCCCTAGAACAAGAGGCCAAGGCCGCTCAAATAAATAAATAAAATAAAATAAAAAAAGTGCTCTACAAACTTGACCAAAACATCCAGTCGATTACTGGAAGGAACGGAAACCGGTGAATTGTGTTATTCCATATTGATGTGTGATAAATAATGTTTCATAGGCGCCAGAACAGTCGGTGGTCTGGGCATTGTAGCATGTTGGAGGTTAAGACAGCACTTAAATTTTCAAAAGCTGTCCGTGAATTATTGTTCTTTCTTGGATTGATCGAAAACATGAGCGACTGAGCTATACAGTTCTACTTGAGAGCTTGTGTGGCTGGCGTTAGCCTCACCAAGAAAGTTATCTGGCGGCTAATTAATTGTTTATGAATGTATGGAGTCAATGCACTCAAAAATAGATTGTTGAAGAAAATAACACTCACATAAAAGCCGTACAGGGCCACGAATGTGGCTAAACGAGCTGACCTTGGACAGAAAGTGTAGACACTAACATAAAAAACAACTGTCAACCAGATAGAGCAAATACAGTACAACAGTTATAATGAAAACAGCATCTGGGCAAAGAATAAAGCATATGTCTTTTCGAATTAAACAGTCAAAAATCGACTATGCCCACAGCATCAGAACTAACCTGCATTAAAACAGAGTCTACAAGGAAGCCATGGAAATATTTCATATTTCGTGATTTATGGTATATTAGTAAGTGTATTTGAAAACTTTCTGCAACAAAATATTAGATATAATTGTAAGAGACTGTTGTAACTTGCAAAACGTTTAATAAAACAAGCACTGTTATCACTAGTTAGGTACACTTGGTAGTTCAGAGGTTGATAGCTAACACACAAATGGCCTACGAGCTTGGTTACATGGGCCTAATCGCCGTGAAACTGTGGTGGGGCTGTAATGGGTCAGGCCACTGTCTGGCGGCCGGTCGCACACAAATTTGGCGTCGCGCGCTATTTGTGATTTCACACGTTGGAGTTATAAGACTCCTTCCCCCCTTAGGGAGAAATGTCTACTGGGGAGGATTGAATCCACGCCATGTCCATGAGCGTCGTCGAACCATGTATAGATACACCCAGCAGGCTGCAGATTGGCACTGTTGCATACAGGTGGTAATGTTGGCATGGGGGCCAAGGATGGCCCGCCCCACACGTGAGACACCTGATGGGAGACCCTGGGGCCAACGACAAGCACATGACAGGAGAGAGTGGAGGCTGTGAGTCTCCTGTAGCTGCGGAGGGTGGGCAGTCATGGTGCTCAGGCGATGTGGTCGATTGGGAGAATTTTGGGAAAATATACTTCAGCTGTAAACGAGACCATGTATAAAATGCTTGTAGGAGCACATCTTGAGTATTGCTTAAGTGTTTGAGACTTGCAGTAGATCAGTTTAAAGGAAGACATGGAAGCAGTTCAGAGGTGAGCAGCTAGGTTTGTTACTGGTAGGTTTGACAAATATGCGAGTGTCATGGAAATGCTCTAGGAACTCAAATGGGGATCGCTGGAGGAAAGATGACGTTCTTTTCGAGAAATTCAGTTGAGGGGCGGATTTGAAGCTGACTGTAGAACGATCTTCCTGCCGCCTACTTATATTTCACGTAATGAACACAAAGACAAATTAAGAGAAATTAGGGCTCGTACAGAGGCATATAGACATACTTTTTGCCCTCGTTCTGTTTGGGAGTGTAATAGGAAAGGAAATGTCTAATAGTAGTACGCTGTACTCTCCGCCACGGTCTTATAGTGGATTGCGGAGTATATAAGTAGATGTAGGTGTCAGGCAGCATAACAGCGGCATCCCCTGAATAGCAGATGTCAGCAGACGGGGCGGCCACATTCGCCGTCACTAAGGGAAGTCAGGCAGCGTGGCAGCAGGAGCAGTAACAGGCACCAGGAGTGGTATGGAAGGAAGAGGCGCCGCCGGAGCCGCGCTGACAGTAGCAGCAGGTGGCGCCCCTGTGGATGCGGTAGAGGGAGCCTCAACTGCAGGCGGCACTTGTGGCGAAAACTCCGAGCAAGGTGGCTGCGGTGGTGGTGGAGACGGAGAATGTGACTCGTCGTCCGCAGGCCCCTGGAGTCGCAGCTGATCCCAGTGACAGCACACCACGCCACCAGGAGTGCACACTGAGCAGAGGCAGCGGCCGCGACAGGCCGCAATGATGCCTGACACCCAGCGGGGGCAGCGCCCAAAGCCCCACACTCAGAGTATGGAGCCTGGCTGTGAAGCAGCGCTGCACATCCCAGGGGCTCGCCATGGCAACAGTAGGGCAGCAGTGTGCGTTATTGGTGGACGTGAAGTAGCTCAGTGAGGCTGCATTTCCCACCAGCGTGAAGCAGTAGGACGACGGGAAACACAGCACCACATCCTCGACAGAGAAAGAGACCAGATAGTTTCGCATCTGCACTTTAAAGGTGCACACAAGTGTTTTGGCTTCCCCATAACACTGAACACAAAAGTCATGAAAAGCCGTTGACATGAACTGGGAACTGTTATCTGAAACCAAGGTTTGTGGCAATCCTTTGATAGCAAAAACATTAGACAACTATTGTGTAGTCACAGCTGTAGACATTGTAAGGCACCGAAAAACGTAGGGGAAATTGGAGTAGGTGTCCACAACTAAAATACCATTATGAATTCATGAATGAATGAACATAATCAACATGAGTACATTCCCACAGCTGTTGAGGTTGAGGCCAGGGAGAAAGAGATGCATGGGGAGCTGCCTGTTTTGAGACACACTCCAAGCAGGTGGCCACAGGGCGCACTATGTCATTGTCCATGCCTGATCAAAAAACATGTCGTCGAGCAAGAGCTTTCTCGCAGTATGCCCCCCAATGTCTGTGATGCAACATTTGTAAAACTTGATTGCAGAGAGCCTCTGGAATTACCACACGTGGTGACTGGCCTTCCGTAGCCAAACGAAGAACCCCCCATAGTCAGACAGATGTAACTGAAAAGAATAATACTTCCGAGAGGATCAGGTGCCCGGTGCAGAGCTACATAAATAAAAAGTTCAAATGTTTGTAAATAGGGCACTTAACTATGTTGGTCATCAGTCCTTAAGCTTACAAACGACTTACACTAACATAAACTAACTTATGCTAAGGGCAACACTAACACCCAGGCCCGAGAGAGGACTCAAAATCCCGATGGCGAATGGCTGTGTACACGACAGCAGGGCACCTTAGTGTGCACAGAAATTCTGTTACGGTGACGAACATCAGGCCATTCTTCGCGAACATAACACAAAACTTGCTGATGCACAAGGTCGGACGCCACAGCAGTTAACAACTGAGATGACGTAAGAGGGAAACTATCCATAGTAGCTTGAGCTTTAATATCAAAATAAAAACATATGAGTTGTTTTCGGTCAAAGGTATGGAGGCAAGAGAAGGCGACCATGTCAGCATGCTGGGCCATAATGCAGAAGTGAATCACCTAATTGTAACGAGAAAGCCGCGGTGGACTAGTCGAGCGGTCTAAAGCGTCTCGCTGCGGAGCGCGCGATTGCTCGCCGTGGAGGTTCGAGTCCTCCCTGGGGCATGGGTGTGTGTGTTTGTCCTTAGGTTAGTTTACCTAGGTTTAAGTAGATTGTAAGTTACGGACTGATGACCACGCAGTTTGGTCCGATAGATTTACAAACATTTGAACATTTTGTACCGAGAAAGAAACAGAGCCCATCACTGTTGCTGAAGAGCAGTCCTGGGTAAGAAGGACGCCATAGAGTGAAAAGTGACGCTAAAGGCTTATGATCCGTAATAAGGTGAAACTTCACACCATAGAGGTACACAAGAATGTTTTAATTCAGAAATAATGGATAAAGATTCCTTCTTAATTTGTGAATAATGTTGCTGTGTAGGGTCATACACAATGGGCGTTCAGACCCATCAGAGTATTTATGTGCCGGCACTGCTCCCACCCCACATGGAGACACATCTGTAGCAAACAGAAGGCATTGACCTGGAGATTAAGCAGTTAAGCAAGAAGCAGACACTAATTGCTGTTTCAAGGTGCAAAAGGCTTGTTCATCGACCAAACAAAAGGCACATCCTTACGCAAAAGGCGGTCAAGAGAGTGCGCGACCGTTGCAGCCCCAGGCAGAAATCGATGGTAATACGCGATTTTATCCAGAAATTCCAGCAACTCTTTAACTGATGTGAGCCAGGGAAAGAAAGCAACGGTGGCCATGTACTCCAGAAGGAAGTGCACACCAACAGAATAGATCTCAAACTAAAGTATGGAATAGATGGTTGAAAGAAACGTGATTTGGCCAGATTACACGCAAGATCAGCCGCCTGAACCATGGAAAAAAAGGGCACGTACGTTCGGTCAATGCTCAGCGGTGAAGACCTTGTGACCACAGTATCGTCCAAATAGATTACACAATCAGGGACATGATGTAAAAGTTGCGCCAAAAACGAAAAATAGCTGCGGTGCTGCCGACACTGAACAGCGGTCGCTGGTACTGATTATAACCAAAAGGGGCATTTACAACCAACAAGCATTTAGAGTCTTCATCCATAGGAAGTTGGAGATAAGTTTCAGCGAAATCCTCTTGGGACCCAGCGAGCATAGCAAGCAGTTCATCAGTGTGTTGCAGGGATTCGAAGTCAATGACAGATTGTCGCCTTAAAGTCGCCACATAAATGTAAGGAACCAGTTTTTTTTTTACAAATACAAGAGGGGTAGCCCAATCACTAGAGTAAATAAGTTTAATTACCTGTAACACCTGCAGCGGTCGCGTTCGACCTTGATTTGGTTCTGCAGAGCCATCGGAATATGGTGGGCATGAAAAAATTTTGGACATGCCACTTGTTTAATGGAGATTTACTCAGTGAAAGCAGCAGAACATCCTAAGCCATCAGCAAACAAAACAGGGGTGAAAATTCCTGACAAAGCAATTCAAGTTCTCAAAGAGGAACAGAATCAGAGACCAGGTTAACAGAGTCTGAAATAATGAAACCAAAAACAGTAAAAGTGTCAAGGCCTAAAATGTAGCAGGTATCGTCAACTACAAAAAACGTCACAGGGTGAACCACCGATTTGTAAGCTGTAAGAGCTGTGAAATGGCACAAGACCAGAATCAGGTGTCTTTGAGGCGCCGATCAACAGGCAACAATGACAGTGAACTTGGTCTAATGTAAGAATGGTAATTCTGAAGCGAGACCAAGGCCCCTGTGTCTACTTGCAAGGTTACAAATATGTCAATGAAATGAACCTCAACGAACAACTTTGTAAGACAAACCTGCAAACTACCCACAAAATTAACGTCCATATACACGTCAGTGAAAATGGGCCGCAAACAGCATATGGAAACCATGTGGCCTTTTTTATGAAAACTGTTACAAACAACTTAACTCTTAGGGCAGGCAGCCTGGCTGTGATCTACAAAACAGAATGGGCAAGAAGGAAAAGATTCGGCACATTGGGCTGTTCATACAACCAGGGCCGGCGCAAGCCCAAGTGCCGCCCCGTGCGAGCTGCTAAATTGCCGCCCCCTTTTTTTAAGTTTGTGGAATGTTAGTTAAACAAATCTGTAGGAAATGTCAACAATCAATCGCAGTCTCAAAGATTTTAATATGTGCGTACATATAAACCGTCACGTTGACAGTTACGTTCAGCATGACGGTATACATGTAAACATAAAGCATTGAGAATAGCCACACTGTGGCCGAAATCAATGTAGATATGGAAAATAAAAACAAAAATTGCGACTGATTGGTGACATTCTCAACAGATTTGTACAAAACAGTCGCTGGGCACCAGCTCAAAAATTTAGTCAAACCTGATTGAAGAAATCTAACTAATTTTAATAAGCCTAGTGAATTTACAAATCCGTGTGAAATCTTATGAGACTTAACTGCTAAGGTCACCAGTTCCTAAGATTACACACTACTTAACCTAAATTATCCTAAGGACAAAAATACACACTCATGCTCGAGGGAGGACTCGAACCTTGGATTGGATTCACGATTTCCTATCAGAAAGGACACAGTTCGTTGTAATTGACGGTAAGTCATCGAGTAAAACAGAAGTGATATCTGGCGTTCCACAGGGAAGCGTTATTGGTCCCCTACTCTTCCTCGTGTTTATAAACGATTTAGGAGATAATCTGAAACGCTCCCTTAGACTGTTCGCGGATGATGCTGTCGTTTATCGGTTAGTGAAGTCAAGAGAGGATCAAAAGCAACTGCAAAGCGATTTAGACAAAATTTCTACTTGGTGCGAAAATTGGCAATTGACACTAAATAAAGAAAAGTGTGAAGTAATACACATGACCACTAAAAGAAATCCGCTGAACTTCAATTACGCGATAAATCAGTCAAACCTTAAGGTCGTAAATTCTACCAAATGCCTAGGAGTTACAATTACGAACAACTTTGACTGGAGAGAACACACAGAAGGCGAACCAAAGGTTACGTTTCATTGGCAGAACGCTTAGACGATGCACCAGCTCCACCAAAGAGACTGCCTACATCACACTTGTGCGTCCTCTCTTGGAGTACTGTTGCCCCTTGTGGGACCCTCACCAGGTGGGACTGACGGAAGATATTGAGAAGGTTCAGAGAAGGGCAGCTCGTTTTGTTTTATCACGTTACGGGGGGGGGGGGGGGGAAGGCGTCACGGAAATGTTGCACGAATTGGGGTGGAAATCATTAAAAGAAAGACGTTATTCATTGCGGCGTGATCTGTTTGCGAAGTTTCAATCACCGACTTTTAGTTCTGAATGTGAAAATATTTTGCTAACACCCACCTACTTAGGGAGACATGACCATCCCAATAAAATAAGAGAAATCAGATCGAAAACGGAACGATTTAGGTGTTCTTTCTTCCCGCGCGCTATTAGAGAATGGAACGGTAGAGAAAAGTTATGAAGGTGGTTAATGAACCCTCTGCCAGGCACTTAAATGTGATTTGCAGAGTATCTATGTAGATGTAGATGTAGAACCTCCGCCGGGACCAGCCGCACAGTCCATAATTGTAGCGGCTTAGACCGCTCAGCTAATCCCGCGCGGCATGAACTTAGATTAACGTAAATAAACATTTTTCAGTGGTTGTGAACAGATAATGTATTCAACGGAAAACAAAATATATTTACTACTTAACGATAATACTTACAATAACAATTCAATGTTGAACAAAGTAAGAAACAACACAGTAAATAACCAAGATACTGATCATAATACAAAAATTTAAAAAAAAAATGCTAGACGAATCGAACCTTCCTGGCTTTTACTTGTGCAAACTCTTTCACACGATCTGTGTAATTTAAGTCCTCTGCAAGCTCGTATTCAACCGATATTGTTGCAAGATCATTCAAACGAGTTTGGCTCATAGTTGATCGGATGTATGTCGTCATCAATTTCAGTTTTTAGAAACTCCTCTCTCCACTCGCCTCTGTAGCACTGGGAGTGTTAGGAGAATTCTCAGAGAAATATTAATATTAAGTCAAAAATTATGTCTTCCTATAAACTTCACAGTCTCTTTTGAACCTATTCCAGGTTTCAACAAAGTTGATAGCACTTTTAGTTCTTCCCTCAACTCCAGTGCATCAATGTCGCTTGACTCATGATCTTGCAAAATCGCTGCGAGGTTTCTACAGTTTGTATCCAAGCTGTCAGCGGGTCCTTTCTTCAGCTCGCCAATGTCGTAGAGGAAATCAAAATAAACGCAATGAGATTTCAGTTGATTGCATCTCTTACCAAAAAATCAAATGTTCAAATGTTTGTATAGTCTATGGGACTTAACTACGGGGTCATCAGTCCCTAAACTTACAAACTACTTACGAACAAGGACGACACAAATATCCATGCCCGAGGGGGGATTCGAACCCCCGACCGTAGTGGCCGTGCAGACCGTGACTGAAGCGCCTCAGTCACCTCGGCCACGGAGGCCGGCCATCTCTTACCCAAAGATGCGGTTGCTATATCTAAAACATAATAGTAAAATTCAATCTTGTATCATTTTGTTGGGTCATCTGTTGTCTCATGCCTTTCTTCACAGATAAAGTGTATTGGCTTCTTACTTCGTCGCCAGCAAACACTTATCCTTGGTATCGTTAGATCTTCTAGCTCTAATTCTGTAGCCAATTTTTTGGAATCCGTTAAGAAAGACACAAACTTTTCTTCTGTTCTGCAGGTCTCAAAACATACTTTCGTTTTTTCATGGATTTCCACAGCCTTATAAATTTTTATGTCAATTATGTGGAAGGTCTTACTGACTACATTGATGTGAAACAGAACGTCTACCTGATTACTAGAGAAGTGAGAAAAGTGTAATTTTTTATTTGATTCGCAAGTGACGTCGCTTCGTGAGCGGTCATGCCATCGAATTCTTCTGAGATGCAGCGTGGGAGTAGCCGAGCGGTCTAGAGCGCCACGTTGCGGATCGCGTGACCTCCCGCGTCGGAGGTTCGAGTCCTTCCTCGGACATGGGTGTTTGTGTTGTCTTTAGTATTAGCTAGTTCGTAAGTAGTTTTTTAAGTTTAGGGACAGCTGACCCCGCAGTTAAGTCCCATAAGCTATACAAACATTTGAACTTTTTTTCTTCTTCTGATATCTGAACCAGTGCATCATAAACGCCTCCATTGTTTTGTGCGGACGAGAGGTTCAAATGTTTAAATGTTTGTTAAGTTTATGGGACTTAATTGCGGGGTCATCAGTTCCTAAACATGCAAACTGCTTATAAACTAGTTCTATTAAAGACAGCACAAACATCCATGCATGAGGGGGGATTCGAATCCCCGACGGAGAACGGCCTCGCGCATCGGAGCATAGCGCCTCAGTTCGCTCAGCCACTCCGCCGCGGCCGGACGAGAGGGCATGTTGCTAAAAGACCACACTGTCTCGGGTTTTCATCGGAATCCAAGCGACCAGTAGTTTGCTCAGATGAAACATGGAACACGCGTTATACAGTAAATAAATGTTGGCAAAGTAATAGTGTGCGAGTAATATTGTCAAACAAAAGTGCCGGTCAGTTTAATTGTTGTTCATTCAGGCGGAGACAGGAGTTTCATGGCTCAAAAACAAAACGTCTGACTATCACTCAGAAACAGAGCAAAAATTTCCAAAAATACGTCGAAACTCAAAACCCAACTTATGCCAGGCTTACTAACAATGTCTTTATCCTTTCAGGCTTAACATGTAACCGCAGTATCGAACAATGCATTCGAATTTCCAAATTAGATTTCGTCTTCTGCAAAATTAGTTGTGAGTAAACGCACGGCGCTCAACAGCGCTCCACTCATAAGAATACTGGCGTGTACGCCAGATTGCTTCCCCCTCTCCTCACGCCGCGGTGGAGTAGCCGAGCGGTCTAAAGCGTCTCGCTGCGGAGCGCGCGGTTGCTCGCCGTGGAGATTCGAGTGCTCCCTGGGGCATGGGTGTGTGTGTTGTCCTTAGGTTAGTTTACCTAGGTTTATGTAGTTTGTAAGCTACGGACTGATGACCACCCAGTTTGGTCCGATAGAATTACCAACATTTGAACCTCTCCTCTCCTCCGGCGTAAACACGACGGTGCTGCCACAGGCCGCGGCGGATTAGCCGCGCGTGCTGGAGCGCCGTGCTGCGCTGCGCGCGGCCGTCCGCCGTTGGAGGTACGAACTCCCCCTCGGGCATGGATGTTTGTGCCGTCTTTAGTATAAGCGGGTTCATAAGTAGTTTGTAAGTTTAGAGACAGATGGCCCCGCAGTTAAGTCCCTTAAGCTTTACAAACATTTGAACATTTTTTGCTGCCACAGTGACGAGGAAGAAATTAGTCCTCCTCCGTCTCCTTGTTCAACAGTGGCGGCTGGCAGGTAGTCGAGGCACCATACCACAGTTTCCGAAGCCGCTCCCTCCGAGGGCCGGCCGCGGTGGCCGAGGTGACTGAGGCGCTCCAGTCACGGCCAGCACGGCTACTACGGTCGGGGGTTCGAATCCCCCCTCGGGCATGGATATTTGTGCCGTCTTTAGTCTTAGCTAGTTCATAAGTAGTTTGTAAGCTTAGGGACTGATGACCCCATAGTTTAGTCCCATAAGTTGTACAACACTTGAACTTGAACACTCCCTCCGAGGTTTGGTTTCGAATGCCCTCTTGGGCATGAATGTTGAGTTTGTCCTAAAAATATATATGTAATAATAATAATAATAAATAAAGAAAAAAGGGGGCGGCAGATTTGCCGCCCCTCGGAAAGTGCCGCCCCGTGCGGTCGCACGTTTCGCACGTGCCTTGCGCCGGCCCTGCATACAACAGACTGTCAGCTCTGTGTGTCACGAACCTGTTGACAACTGCGAGGGCGGCGAAAGGGGTGCTCTCTCATTGCGGCAACCTTGGCAATATCGAAAACAGCCAGCTGACCAATACTGGGAGAAACAGCAGCTACGTCTTGATCCCCCAGAGGCAGGGCAAACTTCGAACGACTGTGCAGTATTAAAAATGTCAGCAAGAGTGGGCTATTCAAACTGGAGAGCACATTAACAAACTTTACGATCTGTCGCCAGGCACAGAATAGCAACGCAAGTAATATAGCTGTGGGGGTTTAGCGCTCGATTTTGACCTTGAAACCTGTGACATCATACAAGATGGCGCCGGGGAAATCCCATGACGTCATCCAATATGGTCGCTGGGTAAAACCCACACCCACCCCCGGCAGGTCCAGACTTCCCTGTCCCTCCACCACCACCCCACCCATCCACCCTGAGGGAAGTCCACTTACCTATCTTCTACCCCTGGACAATGGTGCTCTTAAGGATGATTGACAGCTTACATGTTATTACTCTTAACAGGAGTGTGAAAGTACGTGCCCAGACTAGTCCTCATGGCTCCTGCCAGCCTGGCGCCACCCCCCATCCCCCACCCCAGCATGCTCCTGACAGACTGACGCCACCTCAGGCAGGCTCAGACTCGTCCTCAAGGCTTACAACAGATTGACGCCACCTCAGGCAGGTCCAGAGCTGTTCCCATTTGCCTGTCTCTGCTTTTTACCCCCAGTACCAATAGTATGCTCTCATCTAATTAGAGCACAGCAGTGTCACGTGATCAAAGGAACTACTTCAGCTACTGGAGGTCCTCCTCGATCTCAGTTGCAGTCAGTTGCTCAAATGATTAAGACATTGGGAATGTCATTAATCCATTTATCCACATCACTAATTTCATGTTGAGGCATTTGGCTAGGAAAGCCGTCTTTATTTCCAAAGGAATATTACAAAGATTGATCTCCCCTCTTGTGAAGATTTACAAAACTTCCATTCAGGGAAGATGGAAGATCTTAACTAATACATAATAGTAAGAAATACATGTAATCAAAAATTACAATTACATAGGGAGTTATAGTTACTCATGCGGTTTACCCCAACATGTAAGCTACGTCACTAATTAGATGATGAGGCATGAAGAGAGTCATAGTTGCTCCTGCCATTTACGACACCAAGCCCTACAACTCGCGCATTATGGTGACCGCACTGCTCGCACATGGATGTGTCTGTTGTCCTTAGGTTAGTTTAACATAGTTTAAGTAATTTGTAAGACTAGGGACTGATGACCAACATAGTTTGGTACCATAGAATTACAAACAGTTGAACAGTTGCGTTGAACTGGAGCCACCTCAGGCAGACTCAGACTCGTCCTCTACGCTCCTGACAGAGTGGAGCCACCTCAGGCAGGTCCAGATCTGTTTCCTATTGCCTATCTGGACAATGGTGCTTTGCTTTTTCCCACACCACCAACCCTATGCTCTTATCTAATGAGAGCACAGCAGTGTCATGTGATCAAAAGGACTACCTCAGCAACTGGAGCTCTGCCTCAACCTCAATTGCAGTCAGTCGCTCAAATGATCAAGACATCAGGAATCTCATTAATCCATTCATACGCATCACTAATTACATGACACGGCATTTGGCTATGACATCTGTCTTTATTCCCAAAGTAATATTACAAAGATTGCTCTCCCCTCTTGGGAATATTTACAAAAGTTAAACTTCCCACAAGGGAAGATGGAAGATCTTAACTAATACATCATAATAATAAATGCATATAACTGTTGTTGTTGTTATGGTCTTCAGTCCGGAGACTGGTTTGATGCAGCTCTCCACCCTACTCTATCCTGAGCAAGCCTTTTCATCTCCTCATAAGAACAGCAACCTACATCCACTTGAATCTGCTTACTATACGCGTCTCTTGGTCTCCCTCTGCGATTTTTTCCCCACACACTTCCCTCAAATGCTAAATTTACGATTCCCCGATGTCTAAGAATGTGTCCTACCAAGCGATCCCTTCTTTTCGTCAGGGTATGCCAAAAATTCCTTTTCTCACCAATTCTGTTCAGTACCTCTTCATTAATTATGCGATCTACCCATCTAATCTTCAGCATTCTTCTGTAGCACCACATTTCAAAAGCCTCTATTCTCTTCCTGTCCGCATTGCTTATGGTCCATGTTTCACTCCCGTACAAAGCAACATTCCACACAAATGCCTTCAGTAAAGACTTCCTTACCCTTAAATTAATATTTAATGTTAGCAAATTTCTCTTTTTCAAAAATACTTTTCTTCCCATTGCCATTCTGCATTTTATATCCTCTGTACTGCGACCATCACATGTTATTTTACTACCCAAGAAACAAAACTCCTCTTGTTAATGTTCATTTTATACGCTCTCTTCAACACGCTGTCCATTCCATTCAACTGCTCTTCCAGGTCCTTTGCTGTCTCTGACAGAATTACAATGTCATCAGCAAAACGCAATGTTTTTATTTCTTCCCCCTGAACTTTAATTCTTATTCCAAATTTTTCCTTGCTTTCCTTCACCACCTGCTCGATGTACAAATTTAATAACATCGGAGAAAGGCTAAAACCCTGTCTTACTCCCTTCCCAACTGATGCTTCCCTTTCATGCCCTTCGAGTCTAATAACTGCGGTCTGGCTTTTGTACAAGTTGTAAATAACTCTCCTTTCCTTGTATTTTACCCCTGCTGACTTCAGAATTTGAAAGAGTGTATTCCATTGTCAAATGCTTTCTCCAAATCTACAAAAGCTAAAAATGTAGGTTTGCCTTTCCTTAATCTATCTTCTAAGACAAGACGTAAAGTGAGTATTGCCTCCTGGGTCCCTACATTCCTCCTGAACCCACTGATCTTCCCCGAGGTGAGCTTCTACCAGCTTTTCCATTCTACTGTAGATAATTCGTGTTAAAATTTTGCAGCCATGACTTATCAAACTGATGGTTCTGTAATTTTCACACCTGTCTGCGCCTGATTTCTTTGGAATGGGGATTATTACATTTTTCTTAAAGTCTGAGGGTATTTCGCCTGTCTCATACATCCTACACACCAGTTCAAATAGTCTTGTCATGGCTGGCTCTCCCAGAGACTTTAGTAGCACTCCTGGGGCCTTGTTCCGACCTAGGTCTTTCAAGGCTCTGTCAAATTCATTTCTCAGTATAGTATCTCCTATTTCATCTTGATCTACTTCCTCTTCCCTTCCTACAACATCGTCTCTAAGTTCATTTCCTTTGTAGAGCTGCTCTATGTACTCTTTCCACCTTTCAGCGTTCCCTTCTTTGTTGAGAACTGGCTTCCCATCTGAGTTCTTGACATTCGTAGAGTTGCTTTTCTTGTCCCCAAATGTCTCTTTTATTTTCCTGTAGGCGGTATCTATTTTTCTCCTTGCTATACATTCTTCTACAGATTTGCATTTGAATTCTAGCCACTCCTGCTTAGCCATTTTGCACTTCCTGTCAATCTCATTTTTAGTCGTCTGTACTCCATATAGTCTGTTTCATTTACTGCATTTTTATATTTTCTCCTTTCATCAATTAAATTTAGTATTTCCTGTGATATCGAAGGACTTTTTGTAGGTCTTGCCTTTCTAACTATTTTGTCCTCTGCTGCCTTCACTATTTCATCTCTCAATGCTACCCATTCCTCTTCTACTGTTTTATTTCCCCCTGTTTCTGTCAATTGTTGCCTAAATACCCCTCTGAAATTCTGCAGAGCTTCACTTTCCTTCAATTTATCTAAGTCCCATCTCCTTATTTTCCTACCTTTCTGTAATTTTTTCAGCTTCAGCCTACAGTTCATGACTAACAAGTATGGGTATGTCCTGCAGTTTATAACCTGGTTCCGGTACCTATGTCTTACCATTATAAAATCTATCTGATACCTTCCGGTGTCTCCTGGTCTCTTCCATGTATACAACCTTCTTTTGTGATTCTTAAACCAGGTATTTGTTACAATAAAATCATGTTCCGTGCAAAATTTTACCAGGCGATTTCCTCTTTCATTCCTCTTGCCCAGTCCATATTCACCTATTATTTTTCCTTCTCTTCCTACTATCTTCCCTTCCCTTCCTTGTCCTACTACCGAATTCGAGTCTCGAGTCTCCCATCACAATTAAGTTTTCCTCTCCCTTAACTGTCTGAATAATTCCCTTTAGCTCCTCATATATTTCTTCTATCTCCTCATCATCGGCAGAGCTAGTTGGCATATAAACCTGTACTACTGTTGTCGGTGTTGGCTTCGTATCTATCTTGACAATGATAATGCGATCACTGTGCTGCTCATAGTAGTTTACCCGCATTCCTATTTTCTTATTCATTATCAGTCCTACTCCTGTGAAACCCCCGTCTGAGTTTGTATTTATAATCATGTACTCACCTGACCAGAAATCCTGTTCATCCTGCCACCGAACTTCACTAATCCCCACTATATCTAACTTCGACCTATCCATTTCCCGTTTTAAATTTTCTAATTTTCCTACCCGATTAAGGAATCTAATATTCCACACTCCGCCCCGTAGAATGCCAGTATTGTCTTTCCTGATGATCACATCCTCCTGAGTAGTCCCCGCCCGGAGATCCGAATGGAATATTTTACCCGAGAGGATGCCATCATCATATTTCCATACAGTAGAGCTGCATGTCCTCGGGGAAAGTAACGGCTGTAGTTTCCCCTTGCTGTCAGCTGTTCGCAGTAGTTGTGTGGCAAAGCCCCATTAGCTGATGTTACAAGGCCAGCTCAGTCAATCATCCAGACTGTTGCCCGTGTAACTACTGAAAAGGCTGCTGCCCCTCTTCAGGAACCACACGTTTGTCTGGCCTCTCCAGAGATACCCCTCCGCTGTGGTTGCACCTACGGTACGGCTATCTGCATCGTTGAGGCACGCAAGCCACGCCACCTCGGCAATGTCTGTGCTTCATATAACTAAAAATTACACTTACAAAGAGAGTCATAGTTACTCCCGCCGTTTACCCCACTGCGTGAGCAGCGTCACTAATTATATGATAAGGCATTTCGCTGTTACAGCCGTCTTTATTCTCTCTGAGAATAATACAAAGTACAATATAAACCTGTATCTTGATAGGGAAAATGATTAATAATTACACTCGTCTCTTGACAATGAGAGACATACATGTATACATTAAAGATATTACAAGTGTAACTAAACACACACACACACACACACACACACACACATTATATATATATATATATAAGTCAAATGTTCGACTTAAGAAAGAGACAGGGGTATAGAGGGAAGTGGGGAAGGGAAGGGAGGTGAAAGAAAGAGAACAAAGAAGTTATTGCCCTTGTGATTGGCTCCAGGGGTCAGGGAGGAAGAATAACCAACTTCTCAGCCAACGCCGATGCGGTATATCGGCCTTTTCGACGCCATATTTTCGAATAGGGAGTAACTGGCCTGTGTACCGATGTGCAGTCTCATCACGATGACTGCAAGGTCCCATGATTTCAGCCCCAACAGAGTTAATCAGCGGACAGATGAAGGTGCCCAGACCCCCCTACAATTCAAAGTGACGCTGGAGAACTACAGATCAGTGATGCAATGCCGAAGAGATGCAACCTCACGCCGCAATTCAGGGGTGTCATACTTGGTCGACTTCTGGCGGTAACACCAGTCCAGGTCTAGGTTATCGCCGACCCCTTGCGCGCCAAGTACCTGTCCAGTGCAGTCATATACCGCCATGATGTCTGGCCTCCATAGTCCCCCTGGTGTCCGGAGATGGGCCTCTACGAAAATGTTGTTACCGTTCTGTGCCAGGCCACACACGATGTAGTTGATGCTTCGTGACATCGGATGTGGACCTGGCTTGTCTCCCAACATGCTTGAACCACGTGGTTAGCAGTTTCGATGGCATTGTACCCCACTTAACACATCTTCACCTGCTCACGGCCATGACTCCTTCGCATCCTCGTTGTTGGTGTGATACACACCCACACACAGGACATGAAGTCGTGACCCGACAGTAAACGACTGGTATCTGGGAACCAGTTGTGTTGGCCTGGTGTTCTGGCTGATGGCCAAAATGCAGCCCGATCGACTGCGACGTGAAGGCGTGTGGCCCACATCTCTCTGACTTGGGCTGATGTCTGCAACACTCATTCGTCCCATACAAGCCCCTCCAGCGCCGCAATCTCAGGATGCAACTCACCCAGTTCTGCGTCGGTGGCCGATGTACCAAAACACTCGAGGGTGAGAAGTCTGCTCTGCCTCAGGGAAGGACCGAACCAGTGTGCTGATTGTAAGCCCAGTCCACCATTCCAACATATGCTGCTGGTGCATGAAAGTAACCCATGGGGTGTCCTTGGGGAGGCAGAGCCAGCTCCTCACAGTGGAATGAACACGGATGTCCAGGACCTTAAGTGCACCAATGTGGGTGTGGCTTAAGAGAAAGCCATGGTACAGGCCCGGGTGAATGACATCTTTAAGGGCAAAGAGGCACTGCTGTGGCTTCAGTGGCACACTGGTGATGATGTCCAGCTTGGCCCCTACGTCTTGCCTCAGGTTGCAGAGGCATCTACCAAAGAACTGCTGGCCTAAGTAACGGAATGTTTCCCCCACTCTCAGGGCTGCAATGACGATGTCACTGGCTGTAAAGGTAACAGTGCTGTCTACCTGCAGCTTCTTTTCGCAACCAGAGGCCACAAGCATGAGGGAGAGACACTTATTGGCGGTCACCTGCAGCCTCAGATGATCAAGGGCTGCAACCGTGGTGTTAATGAGGAACTGCAGCCCTCCCTTTGTGAACGTAAGGAGGAGGACATCATCAGCAAATGCCACTGCATTGACCTGGCGGCCCAGGAAGGAGACGCCTATGTGAGATGGTAACTGGGCTAAAACATAGTCAGCAGCATAGTTGAACAGGAGAGGGGGAGGGGTTCGCTCTGCCTGACTCCCTTTGAAGATCGCACTCCCACTGACTCCCTGGCGCCTCCGGCGATAGCTGTCATGCTGTCCTCATAGCATCCCTCAACATACTCGATGAATTTGTCTGGTAGGCCATGCACCCTCGCACAGGGTGGAGGGCGGCATGGTGCAACAAGTCAAAGGCTTTTGAAATATCAAGGAAGGCCACAAAGATACACCGACAGTGGTGAACAGCACCCGTGAGAACCTGGTCAAATAGGAAAGTAGGAAAGTATTTTCCAGCATCCTATCCCGATGAATGACGGCACGCTGACGCTCCTCCACAGCACAGGGTTGCATCACCAGTATCTTGTAAAATTGTAAAAGGCCCTGGTGAGCACCAAGCAGACTGTGATGGGACGAAAGTCAATGGGAGTTACTGGAGGTGGCATTCTTGGGAAGCAGGGTGGTCTGGGCATGAAGGAGAGGAGGGAGACGGCAAGTAAGGAGGAAGAGATTGAAGATCTTATGAAGGACTTCAGCCAGGAGTTGGCGGAGTTGTGCTGGTGAGAGGCCGGCAGCTGAGGCCCTAGGTGACAGGGCAGTCGTGACCTCCTCAGTGCTGATCAGCCACAGGCAATCGAAATCCATGGGCCCCAAGTGCGGGAGGAGCCAGTCACAGATGAGGCCACAGAGATGCTGGGCTCCGTTAAAGAGAACCTCAGCCTCAGGAAACCGGATATATGCAAAATTCCGTGCCAGTGTGGAATGTCTTGTATTACAAAGACGTGTCACACTGTGAAAGACAGATGCTACGAAAATGAACACCACACAAGATAGTGTCAACCAGAAAAATCGGCTGTGTCTGAACACAGTCTTGATTAAAAAAACTATGAATTACAAAGAGAACAAGATCCTCTCTTTTGCTTCCACCGTCTGGGACTCAATAATTAAAGAGGCCATCGAAATATGCATCACAAAAGACTTAATTAATAGAGACATGGGGTTCCAACTTAGTAAAGCATGGGAAT
Source organism: Locusta migratoria (assembly GCA_026315105.1). NCBI lineage: Eukaryota > Metazoa > Arthropoda > Insecta > Orthoptera > Acrididae > Locusta > Locusta migratoria. The sequence goes on along the minus strand of CM048746.1, from coordinate 492,837,574 downwards.
CGGCCTCGGCAGTACTGAGGCAGCATCAGCCACAGACAGATGATGGTCACCTATTGATGAACAAGGAAAGGGAGAGGCATTCCTTGAGGTGGCTGTATGTGATGCGGTTGTGGCTGGGAGCTGTGGTAGTTTTGTGCATAGTATTAACTGTATATTGTGTGCTGTGATGGGTGTATTAAGGTCTGAGAGGGGATGAGGTCCAGGTATTGGAAGCCGGGAGCTAGTGGTGGGATGGCGACGTCGGTTTTCTCATGGACGTCAGGAAAGAGGGAATAATCAAAGTTTGTATTATCGGGGATGGAGAAGACGTGAGAGAGGAAGGAGGCAAAATGATTATCCTTACTGGCGTTGTCAGGCAGGGGCTGGTCGAGGTGTAGGAGAGGGTAGCTGGACTTGTGGTGTGACCCAGTGAGACGATGGAAGGCATTCTAATACCAGGAGGAGTGGATGGGGAGGTGAGCATTAAGCCATGTAACTGTCTGGCGGCAGTCCTGGCGTTTTTTGGCTGTCAGGAGGCTGTGGGGGGGAGGGTGGGGCGGTAGGGCTGGATGGGTTTGGTGGGAATATGGGGAAGGATGGTATCAGACAAGGTCTGCTGGAGGATAGAGGTAGCATAGTCAATACCACCAGGAAAGACGAGAGGGAGGGGATGATTTTCGAGTTGGTGGGTGATGGAGAGGCGAAAGGCATCCCAGTCTGCCCAGGAGTAATCGTGGATGAGTTTTCGAGGTGGAGGGGGGCAAGGATTTTGGGCAGCACGAACATTCGGGGTGAAGGTGAGGAGAATCAGGTCATGGTCACTGCCAATGGGGTCAAGGAGTTCAGCAATGACACACGCCAGGAGATTTGGGACATGATGACGACGTCACGGGTGATGTTGCTACAAAGCCACTAATGGTTGGAAGAAACTGATGCCACCAGTGGAGTTTGGTGGGAGTTTGGGAATGAATAGTGAGGTCAGCGGCAATCATGTAGGTGGAGAAGGTGCTATAAAGGTGGGCAAGGAAGTCATAAGGGATGGGGGTGTGGGAGCAGACATAGATCGTTCCACAGGTAATGGTAAGGGAGGGGAGGAAGAGAGTGTGTATGAGGTGTTTGTAAGAGATGTTGACGAGGGGTTGTGACCAAACCGGATGGTGCCAGAGATTGCCAAATGCAACTCCACCTCATGCTGGAGGGTGGGGGGAATCATGGCGGAGGAGGAGATAGGGGTTGGTGTTGACTTGTATGTAAGGGAGGAGAAAGGTTTCATTAGAAAGGAAGGCATCAACATGGTGTTCGGATACGGTATTCAGGAGGAGGAGTTTGTTGGTGGGAAGGGGGCGAATGTTGGAGAATAAAAGGGTAAGTTGTCATTGCTCCATGATGAGAGGGAAGAAAGGAGTGGAGGAAGAGAGGGAGAATAGAGGGACTAAACTACAGTTTGTTGTCAGTCGGTGCGAGAAAAGGGGAAGTGGATGTAGTTTTGAGATTTAGTGGTCTTAAAGTCGAGATTGAAAAGGGAGTGGGCAGCAAGGGAGATGTGGTGAAGAGTGTGGAGGCATTGGAATGGGTGAATGTTCTGGAGGACAATGGTAAGGAAGTGGATGATGTCCTCTGCAGTAATGGGAGGGCACAAGGAATTGTTGGCAGGAATAGGGGGTCAGTGGGGTGGACAGGGACAGTGAATTCTAACTTCGTAGGAGGAGGGCGGCACTTGCATTTGTAAAGAAGGCATTGTGAGCTTTGCTGCAGGTGTTACAGGATGGGGGAGCCGCGAGGTTTGGGCCGGAAGTGTGGAAATCGAGACATTTGCAGTAGGGGCAGACAGGAGGGAGACAGCACTTTTCAGTGAGATGGTCATTGTAAGTTAGGCAATGGGAGCAACAGTAAGATGGGGGAGGGGCTTAGGAGGCGGTTGTAAATAAAGGCCCCATTTCGTAGGAGGTGGTTGATATATGGCACGTCTTCACAGAAGACGCACAACAGGAAGGTGAGGCCCATCGCATTGTTAATGCGATTAGCAGACTGGATGGAGAGGCAAGGATCCCCTCGGAGCTCCTCCGCCTCCGTGATCCCTCAGCTGATCTTGGTGATCATTGTGGTGATGGTGGGAGGCTGGCGGGTGGAAGGGGTTGTTGGCGAGAGGCAGGAGAGGGGAGGTGTGTGAGGATAGCGTGGGAGCCAAACTGGATGCAGGGTATTTATTGTAGGATCAAATTGTGGATATCAGGGTCAGTGCATTTTAGGACAGTCCCTCCAGGGCATGATTTGGCTGATGGGGGCAGAGGGGGCATATTGACAGAAGAGGTGACTGTGGACATGGCAGCCAAGGAGTTGGGGGTCAGGATGATTGAAAGTGTGGAGAGCAGGGGGTTTGGAGGGAAGGAGGGAGGTTGAGGAGGTGGTGCAAGCTGGGTAGGGAGGAGAGGGGCAGCTTCCATTGGGACTGGAGGGCAGTGGCGAGAGTATCGGCGGGCTTTTTTGTGACTGAATAGGTGGTGTCTGTGGACGCTCGTTTTGTTGTCTTAGGTTTCGGGAGTGGCTGGGAGACGGGATTGGGGGCAGGCGTGAGAGGGAGGTGGTGTAGAGCCAGCCCTTTGGCAGCAATGTCTTCGTGGGCTGGGGGAATTGAGGAGTGGACGGCGGCCTTCCGGGTGTGAATCACGGCAGGGTCACTGCGGAAGTCAGGGAGGGGTGGGAAGGAATCGAATGGGGAATGGTGGAAGAGGCGAGAGAGTGTGGGACGAGGGCAGCAGCTTGTGTGGGGGCAGAGGAGAGGCGGACAGCTGAGGGAGTGGTGATGGTGAGGAGGGAGGGAATCATGGCAGGAAGAAGAGGGGAGGAGGTACTCCAGGAGATGGTGGTGGGGGAATGGGAGGGCGAGGTAAAAATGACGATGGAGGACGCATTAGTGGGGGGCAAGGTCGACATGTCAGTGTCGAAAAATCACCTGTTTCATAGAACACTGCATCAGAAGCAGCGGCGGCGGCGGATGTGCTTTCTGGTGGTCCAGGCAGGGACGGGAACGGCGCAGTGAGGCGGAGCGGTGGGACGCGCTCCGGCGGGCTGGGGGCCAGACACAATGCGCTGGACGGGCGGCGAACCTGGCGTGGGCTGGGAGATCACCTTCTGGGGCGGCAGCAGCGAGAACTCCAGGGGACGTTGGACGCCGATGGGGGTCGACAGGACATACTGCAGTCCAGATCGGCTGGGTGGGGCCCTCATCAGAAGTCGGCGGCAATGGCACTTCGTGGCTGCAGAAAATACGCCAAAACGTCTGCAGACGAAGTAGGGCACAGCAGCGTACGAAAAACGAGTTGTGAAACACAACAAATATCGCAAAATACAACGTGACAGTAGCGGATTGATTGCGTGGCCCACTCACTCAGACCAATACAATATATACTACAAAGTCTGTGCACTCAGTTTTGGTAACATAATAGAAAGGTCCTTAATTGCAGATCATTTTGCATATAAAATTTAGATGTACATATTATTGGGACATAACGAAAATCATCTGTAAAGCCACATGCATATACCCTAATTAAGCAACGACATATGCAGTCATTTACAAAATCGCGCACAAGAAAACGATTTGTTGTGTTTCTCCTGGTGAGAAAAGCAGAACTCAGACAGTTCAGGCCTCTTGCAATAGAGGCCGCTGATACCTGCTTCCACCCTCTCCTTTTAGCCCCTGTCTACAGAGGCCACAGATGCCTGTACCCCCTCCCCCAGTCCCAGCCTTTAAAAAAAAAAAAAAAGAAGCCGCCAGGACACTGGGGAAAGCTTTGTGTACCTATGGGGCCCCACTCTCTCTTCTCCAAACCATCAGCATTCTCTCAACAAGCAACATGAAACAAACCTAACAGTTATATCAATAAACAAAGCAAAATGTTTAAACAAAATATCATATCTATATTACACGTCTAAATGAACTCACACCCACCAACACCTTCTTTCGAGACATCCAAGAGACACACAATACATGCTGACAACGAGTGTGTTTAAAGTAGATACGCGCGAAAAATTATTATTTCGCCACGCAGTGCCAGCCCACTAGTTTACCATGTGGAGGGACATGCGTCACGCGCGGCCGCGTCGCCAGCCAGCAAGCGGCGGTGAATCACGCGTGCTCGAGCTGTTACCTCAACAGGTGCTAAGCAAATAGTTTCACTCCACAGACACAGACACACAGGAAGGTACACTTCTCAACAGGTCGCTGCGATCTACAGGTACACCTTGAAATTTATCAAACCTATATTGCTTCTCAAAAACAATGACAGCAATGAACAAATCATGCTTATCTTCAACGTTATTATTTTTACGAACCCATCTTTCCTATTCCATAAATGAATGAAAACAAATAAATGTACAGTACAATAACAACACAAGTAAAATAATCCATATGGTAGCAATCCTACAGCTAAAACTTACGATCAAAACGCGCCCCACAATACTGTTTATTCATATCCACCCACATTGAAATTTAGGAGGCGCTCTCTCTCTAGCGACCAAAACATTTGTCACGGAAATTACTAGCCTCTATCGATCACACACACAAAATGTTCAAATATTTGTATAGTCTATGGGACTTAACCACGGGATCATCAGTCCCTAAACTTACAAACTACTTACGAACTAGGACGGCACAAATATCCATGCCCGAGGGGGGATTCGAACCCCCGACCGTAGTGGCCGTGCAGACCGTGACTGGAGCGCCTCAATCCCCTCGGCCACCGACACACACACACACACACACACACACACACACACAGGCTACATAAAACAATTCTATAAACGTATTCTAATTGTTTAAACAAAATATCAAAACGTTTTATTATAATTTTAAGCATTCTCTCTAAAAAAAAAACATGTAATATACTCTCTATCTCTCAAGTCCAATTCACACTGTTCGTCACGTCACGTCACGTCACCGTCCGGCAGAACATTCCACAATGTATTTCTAATGGCAGCATTCACACTGTCCATCACCGGACCGTCACGTCACGTGAACGTCACGTCAAACTTTCTCGAGAAGAATGTTTTGACAGAACGGTCGTCTGCTTACATTGGAAGTTAACCTATTTTCGTCACGGAATTTTCATGATGTAGTCGACAGTTACACGTTTACGTGCTTATGTGTCATATTAAACTTTTTTATTATTATTATTTCACTTTGTTTTAGCAGGAAATGCCAAATGTTTCGCATATATTTTTCTCCATTGAGTGTGCTCCTAAAGGCGAGGTCGGATGTTTGAAACCGAAAAATTGTTTATGTTTTGCAATATTGTAACAGAAAAGAGTGAAGCAAATTGTTTATTTGAATAAGATTGCAATTTGATGAAACACGTTTCATTAAATAACTTTTCAAATGAAAAAGTCATTGCTAATAAAGGGAAAAAATTTAGTTGTGTATGACGGTATTAAGAATTTCAGTGGGCAAATCGTAACGGATAAAGTAAACAGGCTTTATTTATGCTCGCATACCTATAGTTTGAAGTGTTCGTAATTCGTATGGTTATTTATTTATTTATTCGCTTGAAAATAGACGTCACGGACACTGACGGACAGTCTGAATACAACTTCACGTGACAGTTCCGTGATGTGACGTTGACGTGACGGACAGTGTGAATTGGCCTTCACTCTCTTTAGCGACCATGCCCCTTTACAATGCACACAATCCTTTTAGGAATGTTGCAACGTATCCTTAGATCGATGTATCGCCACAACGCCATTCGTTACAATAAATAAACAAACGTAACACCCAACAAATTACATCACACAATGATCTAGCACTTACAAAGAGTAAGAAATGTAAATTACTAGGGTTAAATACCTTCCGAACACACAATGCCATACAAATAACAATCGCAAAATGTAACAACAATATATCACATCTTCTTTCGATACTTATCACGTAATGCATATTTAAGTATCCAAGGTAAAAGATCGTCATCAGCCACCAAACCAAACCAAACAGACAGTGCTTCGATTTATTAGTATAATTCCAACCATTTATACAACTGAATGACGATATTTCCAACCTGATTTCTTTAGAGTCTATCGTAACAGACCAACATTGGTCATAGCAAATAGGCGTTACCTCGATAGTTTTAGAGTAATTCCACCCATATTACTAAGGTTCTAATCCAACTAGTCTACGAGACTCCCCGTAACAACAGCCAAATCCAACCAAGTGACAAGTCTATCATTACAGTCATCTTGAAGCTACAACAACAAATGGATCTATCCATGATAGAAGACATAAACAAGGAACTGCAGACACCCCTTCGACAAAATTCAGAGTAGCCCCAGTGCATCGTACGGGACTGGGTCGGGAGCGACTAGCGACGACCGACCGATCAAGCGTCGCCGTTAACGAGAAACACTCCACGAAACCACAGAGACGACAATAACAACAACTAATCGAAAACAAAGATCAAAACGCAAGCCAAATCGGAACCGTGACAGAGCAGAGTACGAAGCCAGATAACCACTAAATATCGAAGGTAAACGGAGCGCAGTCAACACAAGACTGAGGAGCGAGCTGTGGCTCCGGGCCCTATATAGTGCGGCTCTCTGCGCAGATGACCGGCGCGGTAGGCGCTAGAAGCGCGTGGCAGCGCTAGAAGGTTGTGCGCGCCGCCTTACAGCTGCTGTCATAGTCCATGTGGTCTGGCGGGCTGTCAAACATATCGTTCCGGGATACCAGATCCCTCCCCCCTGAAATGGGCGCGTAGGGACGGAAGCGCCCAGGACGGTGCCTTGGAAGGTGGACCGATGGCACGAGTAGTGTCATGGGTGGAGAGCCCGCTACATCAAGGTACGGATGTGGGGCCTCCGTAGAGGTACAAGGATGCGGTGGTGTGGAAGGCGATTGCCGAGAGGGTGAATGTGGAGGCGAGGTCTCTACTTCCATGCCCGTGTCCCCTGGGGTTGCCGATGCCACCCCGAGGTGGATATGGGGCCCCGGTGGTTGAGGTGTGTCGAAGGGTGATCTGCCCTGTGAACACCGTTGCGGCTGAGAGTGTGCCATCTCTGTGTCTGCATCGACTGGAACCGTAGACAATGCCCGAGAGTGCAGATTGTAGCCGTGTGATTGGGGAATTGGCGATAGCAGGGGCTCTGAGTCTGGGTGTGCTACTGGTTGGGATGATGCAGGGAAACGAGGGCGAAGTTGGTTAGTATGTTGGCGCTCCAAACCCCTCGGAGTGTTGACAGAGAGGAGACGTCGTGCGTGAGTGGCCACTATGGTAGCCGGCACTCATGAGGGCTTCGTACCATACGAACGGGCCCACACAGTGGAACCTGGTGCATATTGCCCAGTGTACCGGGTCCTTGGTTCCGAGGGCTGTGGGGCCAAGAGATGGAGAAGGGTGCGTGGCTGGCGGCCATGGAGGAGTTCTGCCGGGCTATAATCCTGGATAGGGGTAGTTCTGTAGGTACTCAGGAATAATGTGAGGGCTGCTGTGGTGGGGGAGTTGCCCACAGATTTCAGCATTTGTTGTTTAAACGTTCGCACCATCCGCTCAGCAGCACCATTGGAGGCTGGGTGGAATGGCGGACTAAACAGGTGTTTGATGCCATTTGCATGACAACACTGCTCAAAGACTGTCGCTGTAAACTGGGGCCCATTGCCAGAGACGATGGTACGGGGAAGACCCTCGATAGCAAGAATTTGTGTGAGGGCATTGAGTGTGGCAGTCATGGTGGTGGACGCCATGCTGACTACATAGGGGTAGTGGGAATAGGCATCAATGACAAGTAGCCACATAGATCCCAGAAAGGGGCCCGCAAAGTCAAGATGGATGCGGTCCCAAGGGCGACGTGGAGCAGGCCAGGGAGAGAAAGATTGGGCCGGAGCAGCCTGGTGCTTAGCACAAGTGGAGCAATTGCGCACGATGGCCTCGACGTCTTTGTTCAGACCTGGGCAATAAACGTGTCTCCTGGCCAGGGATTTCATACGTGACATACCCCAATGTCCCCGATGGAGAAGATCCAGAACCTGAGGGCGTAAAGCAGGTGGCATAACCACCCGGTGGGTATCGCCCTCAGCATCAAGGAGGAGAACACCATCAATGACAGACAATCGACGAGAGAGATGGGACCAGGCACGTAGCTGGGAGGCTGTCGACTTCGGGAAGTAAGTGGGCCACCCATGAAGTACATGATGGATGACCCGTCGTAAGAGGGGGTCATGGCGTGTGTCAGCAGCAATGTGCGTGGCTGTGATAGGGAACCCATCTAAGGTATTTTGCCGTTCCAGATCAATGTGGAAACAGGAGACTTCATGTCGGTCAAATGCTGGATCAGGTCCTGAAGGCAGATGAGAAAGAGCATCTGCATTGGCGTGTTGTGTAGTAGGCTTGTACTTAATGGTGTAATTGTAGGAACTAAGAAATAGAGCCGAACGCTGGAGTCTTTGGGCTGTACGTTCTGGGAGCCGAGAGTGTGGCCCAAATAGAGCGACCAATGGTTTATGGTCAGTAATGAGGGTAAACTTAGCCCCAAAAAGATACACATGGAATTTCTTAACCGCATAGACGATCGCCAACGCCTCCTTTCCTATCTGAGAGTAGTTCTTTTCAGCAGGCGTCAGGGTCTTGGACGCATAGGCTATCGGTTGTTCAGTACCATCATCATTGCGGTGTGCCAACACTGCTCCAATGCCATATGGAGATGCATCCACTGCCAAAACAAGCGGACGTGATGGAGAAAAGGGCGTAAGGCAGGGTGCCGAAAGCAACAGGCGCTTTAGCCATTGAAAGGAATGCTTACAAGCATCTGACGATCGGAATTGCACACCTTTCTTCCGGAGACAGTTGAGGGGGTCCATAATGTTGGCCGCTTGTGGGAGGAACTTTGCATAATAGTTCACCTTTCCCAAAAACGCCTGCAACTCCTGTAGGTTTTGAGGGCGTGGTAGAGCATCGACCGCCGATACATTGCGATCTGTCGGCTGGATACCGTCTTTGTAGAGCAAGTAGCCAAGGTATTCGAGCTGTACCTGGAAAAACTGGCATTTATCGAGGCGGCACCTGAGCCCGGCGTCCCGCAATGTGGTGAAGAGAGTGCAGAGGTTATGCAAGTGCTCCTGGCATGTAGCCCCAGTAACGATGACATCATCAAGATAGTTGGCACAACCGGGTATAGGCATTGTTAATTGTTCGAGATACCTCTGGAAGATGGCTGGAGCCGAAGAAATCCCAAAAGGTAAACGTTTGTATATGTAAAGACCAAAAGGGGTATTGATGACCACGATTCGTTGAGATTCCTCATCGAGCGGGATTTGCAAATAGGCGTCAGCCAGGTCTATCTTAGAAAAGTATTCGCCACCAACAAGCTTCGTGAGGAGGTCCTCTTGCCGTGGAATTGGGTAGGTTTCGACCTGTGCCTGGGCATTGATGGTGGATTTAAAATCGCCACAAAGGCGGAGGGCGCCATAGGGCTTAAGGACCACTACCAGTGGTGTGGCCCAGACACTCGTTTTGACAGGTTCAATGACTCCTGCGGCGTGCAGACGGTCGAGTTCCAGTTTTACCGCCATCCATAGGGAGACCGGAAGAGGGCGTGCATGGCAGAAACGGGAAACCGCATCCGGGTGTAAAGTAATATGTGCCTCAAAATTGGTTGCACACCCTGGACCCAGTTCGAACAGAGACGCAAAAGAGGCACAAAGGTCGTCGAGTTCCTGGAAAGGAACTGTGTCAGAAATGACCTGCACCTTGTTAGAGATGGAGAACCCAAACAGTGAGAACGCATCAAGGCCGAAAATGTTTCCAGCTGAGTGGCTATTGACCACAAAGAGGGTTACAGGACGTGTAATCGTTTTGTAAGTTGCCAAAGTGGTAAACTGACCTTTCAGAGGGATCGCACTGTCACCATATGCTACCAACCTGCGGGAGGGCGGGTCCAATGCTGGGTAGCCGAGACGGGCATATGTCAGGAAGTTCACCAGGGAGACTGTCGCCCCCGTGTCCACCTGGAAGCGGACGTCATGGTTAGCTATTCTGAGATAAATAAACAATTTGGTAGCGGGAGAATCACCCTGGGGAACAGCAGCCTGCAGTTCATGAACTGTCCCCTGACGCCAATAAGAAGTCGGGGAAGACTGTCCTGCCGTTTGCCGACAAACCGAATGGAGATGCCCGTCTTTTCCACAACGACTACAGTGGGCCCAGCGGTCTGGACAGTCCGCCCGTTAGTGCGCCGTAAAACAGTCGGGACAGGACGGTAAACCACGGTGCCTACGCCGACGAGAAGTGACCGGTCGTTCAGAGGCCATGGACACGTCAGAGAGGGAAGGATCACGACGCTGCCAGCGGGGCAAGACCTTCCGAACGTTACGTCCCCGTTACGGCGCTTGTACAGTCGCTACCTGAGGACGAGCCATGAGGCGCTCATTCGCCGCCTGTGCAATCTCGAAAGAATGTGCAATCTTCAGGATGTCCTCCAGAGAGGGGTCGTCCAGCTTGAGGGCCGCCGTCCGCACTTCTGGATCTGGAGCCAACTGAACGACAACATCACGGATGAGAGAGTCAGCATAGGAGGTTTTACAAGACGGGTTGGAGCACGTGAATTCGCAACGCCGACTCAGTCCTTGTAAATCTGTCACCCATGACCGATATGATTGACCTGGCTGTTTGTGATACTGATGGAATTCGAGGCGCGATGAAATCGTGAAATCGTTGGGAATAATAATTCGAAAGTAATGCGTACATCTTCTCTAACGTTAGTGCCACGGGATTGGAGAGGGGGGCCAACTTCTTGAGTAAGAAAAACGTCTCTGGGGAAGTCCAAGAAAGAAAAAGCGACAGTTGGAGAGCGTCATAAGAGACCTGAAAGGCGGCAAAGTGCTGTTTCATCCGTTGTAAGTAAGTATTCCAATCCTCTTTGGCGTCGTTAAAGGGCGAAAATCCGTCGACGACGTGACAACCGCTTGGACGGGTTGGGAAACCTGAACCTGTAAGCGTTCCGCCAATAGTTGAATTTCCTGTCGTAACAAATCAGTTTGCTGTTGCTGTAGGAGCAGCTGTTGTTGCTGCTGCTCCAGGAGTTGCACAAGTCGTTCGTCCGTGAAACGTGATGGAACCTTTATCCTCGTCACCAATTATAGTGACCGAAGACCGGAGTGGGTCGGGAGCGACTAGCGACGACCGACCGATCAAGCGTCGCCGCTAACGAGAAACACTCCACGAAACCACAGAGACGACAATAACAACAACTAATCGAAAACAAAGATCAAAACACAAGTGAAATCGGAACCGTGACAGAGCAGAGTACGAAGCCAGATAACCACGAAATATCGAAGGTAAATGGAGCGCAGTCAACACAAGACTGAGGAGCGAGCTGTGGCTCCAGGCCCTATATAGTGCGCCTCTCTGCGCAGATGACCGGCGCGGTAGGCGCGCCACGGCGTGCAGCGCTCTAGTGGCGATGGCAGCGCTAGAAGGTTGTGCGCGCCGCCTAACGGCTGCTGTCATAGTCCATGTGGTCTGGCGGGCTGTCAAACATATCGTTCCAGGATACCAAGAGTATTCCAGCCCAAATCAATATAATGCAGCATTTGAATGTCACAAACAATCCTGTGGTCCACTTTAAGACACTAAACTATTGGAAATTTGTCGAACCCTATGTTTCTAGACCGAAGAACAATAATTTTGCATTACAAGCACCACTGCAACACTAGCAGGATGCATCCAAGACACCAAACTATGTGAGATTTGTCGAACCCTATGCTTCTTGACCAAAGAACAATAATTTTCCACCACAACGCTAGCAGGCCGCAACGCTAGCAAGATGCATCCAAGACACCAAAGTATCTGAGATTTGTTGGACCCTATGCTTCTCTACCAAAGAACATACATTTTCCACCACATAAATCACCACAACGTTAGCAGGAGGCATCCAATCGCATCATAAGCAATACTAACAGACGAGATGAATACACCACATCCCAAGTACAACCATTACACTTTGTACCTATGTGTGATTCTACAACTACACGACACCTCTGCTTTACAACTCAACTCCTTGTAAGAGACCGTAACAACAGTCAAATCCAAACTAAAACACCCGACAATTGTTATCGAATGTCAAGAGCAATCCTTTAGAGACTAAATGAACGATTAAACGCGCCTCCCAACGCAGGTAACTACCCAGCTTTAAATCATCTAACCTTAAGGTTTATTAAAATCAACGCTTCTAGATCGAAGAACAATAAGAAACATCTCCGATACGTCACCGAGAGGCATCCATTCATAAACTAAACACTACTAAAAGACGAGATAAATACACCACAGCCCTAACACATAACCATGCTACTAAGTATCAATATGCAGTCCACAAATGTAGCACACCTCCATGTTGCAGCGAATCATACGACTAAACAGATCGAAATCGGTGTTTCGCACAAGCCAAGATACATTGTTCACACCATATTACGATTACACAAGACCTAATTTTACGAAGCTAAAATATTACATTACTTCTATCAAAAGCCATAAGAATAAAAAACGAACGATTTGCCACAGCTATACCATCGCTCTTAATGCAACATCGACACCCAATAAAGACCTTCTCTAACTGTACAGGTCATAAAGAGATATCTGCACACAGTTGTATCCAAAATCAAATGTTTGTAAAGCTTAAGGGACTTAACTAGGGGGTCATCAGTCCCTAAACTTACAAACTACTTGTGAACTAACTTACACTAAAGACGACACAAGCATCCATGCCCGAGGGGGGATATGAACCTCCGACGGTGGACGGCCGCGCGCACCACAACACGGCGCTCCAGCATGCGCAGATAATCCACCGTGGCGCACAATCGTATTACTGACAAATAGTGCAACACTTCTATGGATCATTTCCTCTCAGTTGTCACAAAAGAGGTGTTTACCATAAATTGCAATGTAAAGTGAAACTCCAGTCCATACACCGATGTATCGCACAACATCAATTTAAAAGAACGGTTATTTAGCTGCAGACTAGAACAGCAGAGAAATACATCTCCAATAACTGACCAACTAACAGATACTCTACCATTCAAAGCATTTGTTTTCTGAGACATAACCTGTCTTATGGCATTTTCTCCTAGATCCATAGACCTGTAAAACCGAAAAGTTCTACACGAAAAGCTATAAGTGTTAACAACAGATAGCTGTTACATTTTGAAACTATTACATTTTTTAGATAATCACATCAACATTGGAGTGTTCCTCAGCACACTTAATACCTGTACAGATCTTATGATCTACAGCAAACACCTCATAAGGGTGGTCTATATACTCCTCAGAAGAGTAAAAGGCTCTTTCCACAGAGGGAAGAAACTTAGAATGCGTATAACTCGATCCCCACATCGTGAAAACGATACGGTGCTACAACAGCTTACAACACATTATATCCAACTCTAACCCTTTTTAGGACAAAGCGGCCCTCAGATCGATAATTTTCACATCAAAAGCATAGGATGACGACTCGAAACATCCACATCTAACCCTTTTAGGACAAAATGGACCACAATTAGTGAGACACAGAAATGTTACTCAAAATATGCTTATTGCGTGATCATTCCATATGAACAACCATTTTAAATCAAAACCAGAACGTTATTGTATGACTCTTCTGACACTAATCACTTCTTTTTGTACACCCTAACAAAGCTATAGCCCTGAAAATCCTGATACATGCTGCATGGCAAGTTCCAAATCCTTACACCCATTACATGACAAACTCGAACTCTCAACCACAGGTGAATCCCTTGTGGTTCAAGTAGCCACCACATACTGAATGCTTAGTTATTTACAGGCAGATGTCAAAATACAGTTCACTGCACTGAGCTCTGGGCAGACAGTGGCGCGCTTTTCTCAGGGAGCGCTTAAATAATTCAATGTGGCAAGCAGCGCAGTCACCGTGATGTGTGAGGTACGGGATCCGACAGGGTAAATGGCGGGAGTAACTATGACTCCTTTGATGTCTCATCATCTAATTCGTGATGTAGCTCACATGGCGGGTAAACGGAAGGAGTAACTATGACTCCCTTTGTAGTTGTAATTTTTAATTGTATGTCTTTTTTATTATTATTATATATTAGTTAAGATCTTCCATGTTCCCTGGAGGGAAGTTTTGTAAATCTTCGCAAGAGGGGAGATCTATCTTTGTAATATTCCTATGGAAATAAAGATGGCTTTTGTACCCAAATGCCTCATCATGTAATTAGTGATGTGCATAAATGGATTAATGACATTCACAATGTTTTAATCATTCAAGTGACTGACTGCAACAGAGATCGAGGAGGAGTTCCAGTAGCTGAAGTAGTTCCTTTGATCACGTGACATTGCTGTGCTCTTATTAGATGAGAGCATACAGTTGGTAGTGGAGGTAAAATACCAGAGACAGGCAAATGGGAACAGCTCTGGACCTGCCTGAGTTGGCTTCAGTCTGTCAGGAGCATGCTGGGGTGGAGGGAGGCATGGCACCATCCTGTCAGGAGCCATCAGGACTAGTCTGGGCATGTCCTTTCACACCCCTGTTGAGAGTAATAACATGTAAGCTGTCAATCATCCTTAAGAACACCATTGTCTGAGTGCAGAAGCCAGGCAAGTATGCTTCCCTTGGGCTGGAGGTGTGGGGATGGCAGCCAGGTGGATGTTTATGTGTCCTGTAAGTGCGCCTGTTTTAAGTGCAATTACATGTAAGCTGTCAATCATCCTTAAGAGCTCCTTGTCTGGGGGCAGAAGATAGGTAAGTGGACTTCCCTTGGGGGTGGAGGGATGGGGATGGGATGGGGGGACAGGCAAGTATGGACCTGCCAGGGGTGGGGGTGGGTTTGCCCCAACCATCATCTTGGATGAAGTCATGGGATTTCTCTGGCGCCATCTTTGATGATGTAACAGGCTTCAAGGTCAAAACCAAGCACCAGTACCCCCACAGCTATACTACTGTCATGAACCATGTCGTCTGAGTAGGATACCTGATGTGTGGGTGTAACAAACATACAGTGGCGACTAAGGTTGTGGAGTTTGGACGTCCATACATGATAGGACTGATGAGGCTTCTTCCACGTCAGGTAGCATTCCATACAGGCTGCAGTTATGTGCATACAGGACCAGCAATAAGCAGACAGCAAATGACACAGTTCGTCAAAGGATAAGATCACTGGTTCTTGGAGAGGGGTATGGTGACACAGGAACTGATAAATGTAGAAGAAATTCAAGATGGAAATTGAGCTTTACATAAATCCGCATCAGAGACACCAAAAGCGAGGAACTGTTGTTGCAATCGTTTCTCATAAGATTTACAGTCTGCCAAAGAGATGTGACCCAGAAAACGGGGGATGAAAAGGATTAGAAAAATGTTGAGCTCTGGGACCAACCAATGCCACACTCCCTGAAGACAATACTGTAACAGGAGATGCAATGGACTTTAAAAGGTCCGACATAACTGTAACCAGTTGCCAAACCATATCAACCACAGATTGCAACCAGGTCTGAAGTAACTGAGCCAATGGAGGGATTTGCAAGTCCGAGGACATGGCAGCTGTTTACAAATCCATAGACAGGGGAGTGGGCTCAATAAACACACGGAACTTTGAATATTACTCATCGCCAATAAATGTGTTGTAAATTGCAACACGTTTAATAGAAAATGCACCATTATCACTAGTTAGGTACATGTGGTAGTACACAGGTTGATACCTAACAAACAAGTGGCTTACGAGCCTGGGCGCATGGGTCTAATAAACGTGGAACTGTGGAGTCACTGTGATGGTTGGGGCTGCAGTTTGGCAGCTGGTCATGCACACATTTTGAGGCACGCACTATTTGTGATTGCATGTGTCATAGTTATAAGAAAAAACATGTAAAAATTATGGCTAACTAAAGGAATGAAAGTAACAGGAAAAGAGAACTGTATCTAACTGCAAGAGAGAGTAATGATCCAGAAACAGTCAATTATTATAAAAACTACTGTATGATATTGAGAAACGTTATTAAAATAGTCCAGAAGCATGTGTATAATGTCTGAGATTAGTACCTCTGATAATAAAATTAAAATAATCTGAAAGATAACTGAAGGAGAAATGGGCCAACCAAGCGTACAGGGGGACTGTATTAGCGTTAAAGTGAATGAAAATTTACTACCAAAAGTCAGAAGTTGAAAATATTTTTTAATAATCACTTTTTGTTATCGAGAAAATAGTATCTAAATGTTCTATAGAAGAGGCAAAGCTATTAATAAAGAAGTCATACCCATGCAATCTGATACACCTGAAATTCCACTCACTTCTCCCTTTGAAATTAATAAAATAATCAAGTCTTCCAAACATAAAAACTTATATGGAATCGTAGAGAACTAAAGGCTTTTTCCAAATAAATGATTAGGATTCTCAGTCACATATGTGTTAGCTCTCTGGAGCAGGGTATTTTACCAGATAGAGTGAAAATGCCATTGTTATTAAACTGTTACATTACAAACGGAGATGCTTCTGATGTCAGTAAGTACCCCTATACTCATTTCTGACAGCTTTATCCAAAGTTCTGAGGAAAGAAATGTATTCAAGAGTAGCTTCCTGTATTTGTAAAAATAAGGTACTAACAAAATTACAGCTTGGTACCAGCAAGGCTATTTAACAGTAAATGCTATATATACTGTCACTTATCAAATATTAAATGCTTGGAATAACCAGACATCAAAAATGTGCAAATGTTTGCAAATATATCGGACTGAACAGCATGGTCATCAGACCATAGCTTACAAACTACTTAAACCTAGGTATACAAACCTAAGGACAACAGATACACCCATGCCCCAGGGAGGACTCGAACCTCCATGGCGAGCAACCGCACTTTCCGCAGCGAGACGCCTTAGACCGCTCGGCTACTCCGCTGCGGCGAACCAGACATCATTCATTGGAACTTTTTGTGATCTGTCAATAGCTTTTGATTATGTATGTCATAGAATTCTTCTAGATATGTTTAAGCATTGTGGAATTAGTGGGACAATACACAAATGGTTTGCTGCATACTTAATTCTAAGAGCACAGAAAGTTGAAATATGTCCATTCTTCCACCACAATCTGCTTCACTAGTCCATTTAAGTGTAGTCCATGAGTAGTGTGGAATTTACGACCTATACCACTGAGATAAATACCATCTTCGTTTTTATGTTGTGCACATATTTTAGAAAACAAGACATTTGCAACACTTATCTCTTTATTAATACAAGACCAAGGAGGTAGGTCATGTCGGTGTAGTATTGTCACTAAGAGGACATTTGTCCGAGTCAAGTGTCCTTAACACTTTTTTTAATGCATTTGTGGCTTTCGAAGTTTCATTTTCGAATACATTTTTTGCTCCTGCCAACATTACAATATAGTCACTTCAGATTAATTCACGAACTTCAGATAAGTGGACGTTTCTCTAATTCAGAAACCAAATGCTGTTGCTTTTCCAACAATTTTTTCACTGATCCGAGAAGCAATCCCACAACCATGACTGTCAGCAAACACAACAAAATTTCTAGGTCTGTTGTTTTTTTTATTTTTTTTATTTTAGACACTGGGATCGTTCACTGCTATGCCATTTGGAATCTGCTACAGATACTTGTAAAACTTCATTCAAATTTCTGTTTTCGGAATTATTTTCGAGATCAGTAGGCCTACTGCAGTTCATCTCGTCTGCTGAATTTATGCTACAAGTTGTTGAACTTGCCTGGAGAGCTGTTTGCAGCCTGTAATATCTGTCTTTCCAAGTTTGTAATCTTTAGTTAGCACATAAATGATTTTTTCTTTGCTTCTTTCTTCCAGGCTTAATTTCGAATTGCAGCAATTCAAGCACATTTTTTTTTTTCTTTGGGCCTGCTTTAGCACAGCTAACATGATACACAGATTTGCATTTCATGCATATGATGCCTTTGGTGGATGTTTTACAGTAGCATTCATTTACGACTTCCTCCGTTTGATGAGCATGTAGACGGCATGTGTTTGGATATTGTTAGTCTGTTTTAAGTTTTTCAGTTACTTTAACAACAATATAACACGAAACGCACATATGTTCGTTGTATACAGTTCTAATTTTACAGATCTGGCAATTTCAGAACAATTGTTACCGGTAGTAATTTTAGATGTCAATGTTCACATTCAGCTGCTTCCAGATGTTTGTACCTCGTAAATTATCCTTGTAGAGTCGGTTAATTACTGCATTGTGGCTGTTGTTTTCACTAGTTGACTCCTTGCATTTTAGCGATGGCTCACACATATAATCCCCGTCTTTCTCTTTCACTATCTTCGGCAAGTTTTTGTTGTAGCATTCGATGCACTTCCATTGTCCTAGTATATTCGAGTCGAAATACGATGATCCCTGGTGGTTGCGCCAATCAGCTTTGAGCGCCGGCTGTGGTAACATCATTGGAGTAAGTCTAACGTGAACATTGCTCCGCGCATGCGCGTGTCCGGCTGTGCTGTGCACTTTTGCTAGTTCTGTCACACAACAGCGACCATTATAGCTATACTGCCCAGCAGCAAACTATCTGGCAACATGGTTGCATTCCATTTCTCCGAGTGGGGCGGCCTCCCAGCCCCGTAGGCAGAGAAAGGGATTATCATGTTCCAACCCGACTACAATTATACATTTTCTCTCGCAGAAGGATCGATTTTTCCTTGATGGAAATGGAAAGCACTGTAAACAGTATACAGGTAGTGGTGCTCTTAACCATTTTATTACACTTTCGACAGATTTTGACAGTCACAGTTGATTTTTCATGGAAACCCACACAGTTTACACTTGTTACCGCCATTGTGATTTTCCGGATGGCAAGTACAGTGTGTAAACTATTAGATGGCAGAGTAGTGAGGGGGGAGTGGGGAGCATAGAAAGCAAGCCCCGCCTCACACCCTGGCAACTGCGGGGAGACAGGCGAGCAGGGGAGACAAGCCATGCCTACGTCCTTGCAGTGCTGACACACCAACTACGTGTGTGGCATGCTTCTGGGGAAGTACAGGTAGTGCAAATCGCTTTAAATGTTGGTCGTAAGTGAAAAAAAGCAGCATACTCACGAGAATGGTTGATAGCGATAGCAACTACAGGAATCACTGACTTAAGTTATATATTACCCAAAACGGAACACTAAGAACACTGGTATGCAAACAATAAGAAAGTAGACATCTATTGTTGCCTCCCACAGCACTTTCAGTCAGTAATGTTGGCAGCAGCCTCGAAACAAAAACTGCCTGCCAAAGGCGCCAGACGTCTACAGACTTGTACCGATTCAGGGCTAGGGAGAGCTCTGCCATCTAACAGTTAACACTCTGTAAAGCCAATACGCAAAGGCTTGAATGTAGCACATCAGTTGGCACCATGTTAAAAAGCTACACTTACTTGCTTGGACTCAAAATTTCAGCGCTCGTGTGAACAATCACTTGCGAAAGTTGAAATTCACTGACGCACATAAACATGATCGTGTCAACCCTCCTTTAATTAAATGGATTTCCAGAATGAATTTTGGAGTGTTCACATAACCAACCAAAGACAGAATTGGGAAATCGGTTTTCGAAATCTGATTTCGGGAGCCCATGTAAATAGGGTGAATGTGACCAGCAATCTGCAGTGAATGCCGGCTGTGTAGAGAGACGTGTATCAGTTATGCGGCCTGTCACTGCCAATACACACCAATGACATTATAAAGGCCAATTCACACTGTCCGTCACGTCACGTCACGTCACCGTCCGTCAGAACATTCCGCAATGTATTTCTAATGGCGGCATTCACACTGTCCGTCACCGGACCGTCACGTCACGTCAACGTCCGTCAAGCTTTCTCGAGAAGAATGTTTTGACGGAACGGCCGTCTGCTAACATCGGAAGTTAACCTATTTTCGTCACGCGAATTACGTGTTGCAGTCGACGATTGCACTGTTTATATGCAAAAAGGGTCTTATTCATCGTTGTGTTGTTGTTGTACCTCGTTTTAGGGGGAAAATCTCAAATGTTTCATGACGAGTTAAATATTTTTGTCAATTGAGTGTCCCCCTAAAATCGAGGTCGGATATCTGAAACCAAAAAATGGTTTGCGTTACGTAACATTGTAACAGAAACGACTGAAGCAAACTGTTTATTTGAATAAGATTGTAATTTGATTACGCATTTTTCATTAAATAACACGTTAAATGAAAATTTAAGTTCTAATGAAAGACAAAAATTCAGTTATTTACGACGGTATTAACAATGTCAGCGAGCAAATCGCAATGGTTAAAGTATACAGGCGCTAGTTATGCTCTTACAAGAATGGTTTGATGTCTTCATATTTTTTTTATTTTTTCTCTTGAAAATAGATGTTGATGTTTTGAAATGTTGTTTCAGTTCCCAGTAAGTTGGCCAAAAACATACACTGTAAAGTTTTCTTTGGCCGTTAATAATATTTAACGTTGTTGTTCCCTCTTTCTAGTATTAAACTATGACTTTCTACATAACAGATCGTCACTCATAACCTAACTTTCAACATCGCGTATTGAGATGGGCGAATTGACGTGACGGACACGGACGGACAGTGTGAATACAACTTGACGTGACGGTTCCGTGACGTGACGTTGACGTGACGGACAGTGTGAATTGGCCTTAATGCACATGAGGCTTTATTTGTAGATCCGTTTTCCAATTATGGCCATTTCACAGTGTCCGTCATGTCAAT
This sequence comes from Locusta migratoria, assembly GCA_026315105.1. Taxonomy (NCBI): domain Eukaryota; kingdom Metazoa; phylum Arthropoda; class Insecta; order Orthoptera; family Acrididae; genus Locusta; species Locusta migratoria. The sequence continues at coordinate 492,816,908 of CM048746.1, read as the reverse complement.
GTCACATCAAATTGTATTCACACTGTTGGTCAGTATCCGTCACGTCAATTCTCCCTTCTCAATACGCGATGTTGAAAGTGAGGTTATGAGTGGCGATCTGTTATGTAGAAAGTCATAGTTTAACACTAGAATTGAGGGAACAACAAAGTTAAATGTTACTGATGGCCAAAGAAAACTTTACAGTGTATATTTTTGGCCAACTTACTGGGAACTGAAACAACATTTCAAAACATCGAATTCTATTTTCAAGCGAAAAAATAAACATATGAAAACACTAAACAATACTTACAAGAGCATAAATAGCGCTTGCTTACTTTATCCATTACGATTTGCCCACTGACATTGTTAATATCGGTGTAAACAACTGAATTTTTGTCTTTCATTAGAACTGATTTTTTCATTTAAAATGTTATTAAATGAAAAATGAGTAATCAAATTACAATCTTATTCAAAGAAACAGTTTGCGTCAGTCTTTCCTATTACAATGTTATGTAACATAAACCTTTTTTGGTTTCAGATATCCGACCTCGATTTTAGGGGGAAACTCAACTGACAAAAATATTTAAGTCTTAATGAAACATTTGAGATTTAACCCTAAAATGAGGTGTAACAACAAAATAAATATGAATAAGACACATTTCATATAAAGAGTGCAATCATCGACTGCAACATTTAATTCACATGACGAAAATGGGTTCACTTCCGATGTTAGCAGATGGCCATTCCGTCAAAACAGTCTTCTCGAGAATGCTTGACGTGACATTGATGTGACCTGACGATCCAGTGGCGGACAGTGTGAATGCCACCATTAGAAATACAATGAGGAATCTTCTGACGGAGGGTGACGTGACATGATGGACAGTGTGAATTGACCTTTATACTACGGCTCTCGTCTCATGTGTATAGTGTAATGTGGCCCAATATCAGATATTCATAGAAAACAGCAAAGTACTTTTGACAAGGTACAGTGTAGATGTTTAGTCTGATTGACAAAAGTACTTTACTAGTTTTTTACCAATATGTCTTGATGTTGAAGTATGTGGTTAGGCAGGAACCTAAAGGCCAATTCACACTGTACGTCAAGTCAACATGATGCCATTGCACCATCACATCAAGTTGTATTTACAATGTCTGTCAGTGTCCATCTCTTTAATTCACCCACCTCAATACGTGATGTTGAAATTGAGGTTATGAGTGGCGATCTGTTATGTAGAAATTTATAGTTTAATACTAGAATTGAGGGAACAACAATCCAAATGTTATTGATGGCCAAAGAAAACTTCACAGTGTATGTTTTCGGCCACTTTACTGGGAACTGAATCAAAACATCGCCATCTATTTTCAAGCGAAAAAATAAACACATGAAAACATCAAACAATACTTATAAAAGCATAAATAGCGCTTGTTTCGTTTATCTAATACGATTTTCCCGCTGACATTGGTAATATCATAGTAATCAACTTAATTTTTGTCTTTAATTAGAACTGACTTTTTCATTTAAAATGTTATTTCATGAAAAATGCGTAATAAAATTATAATCTTATTCAAATAAACAGTTTGCTTTGGTTTTTTCTGTTACGGTGTTACATAACTTCCAATGTTAGCAGACGACCTTTCCGTCAAAACATTCTTCTCGAGAAAGCTTGACGTGATGTTGACATGACGTGACCGTCCGGTGAAGGACAGTGTGAATGCTGCCATTAGAAATACATTGCGGAATGTTCTGACGGCGGTGACGTGACGTGACGCACAATGTTAATTGGCCTTTGGCCTTCAATTGAGAAAAACATTTACGTCGTCGTGAAACAATTGATATTTATCCCAAAAACGAAGTATAACATCACAATAAAGATGAATAAGACACATTTGCATATAAATAGTGCAATCGTCGACTGCAACATGTATTTCGCGTGACGATAATAAGGTTAACTTCTGATGTTAGCAGACGGCCGTTCCGTTAAAATATCCTTCTCGATAAAGCTTGACGTGACGTGACGGTACGGTGACGGACAGAGTGAATGCCCCCATTAGAAATACATTGCGGAATTTTCTGACGGATGGTGACGTGCCGGAACAGTGTGATTTAAGATTACAGCTTAAATTGTTGCAAGTGAACAAGCACCGATAACATCTACAGTATGGCTTGTCAAAAGCAGTTCACCCTTTTTTACAAATATCTGCTACTTTTACCTCCATGGATTTAGGCCTTATTATACGATACACTCGAAACGAAAGCCGCGGTACCAGTGGAAAACTGACTTGCTTAATGCAGGTTGGTACCACGTACGTCGTTTGTTGAATTAATGATCTATGGATTGTCTGGTTTATTATCCTTGCTTTGGATTTTTGCGGGAAAAGTTAAGCAACAGGTGTCATTTGCGTTTGTATTTTGAAGAATAAATCAGCGAAATGGTTCGAACGCGAGCTTCAAATGCAGCTAGCAAAGGTTTGCCTTTATTTTCATGTAATTGATGTAGTAAAAGAGTAATGGAAAAATGGTAAAGATAATTTAATATGAATATGTTTCGACGCGCTCGAAGTGGTAGCGCTCTCGGTTTCATCCGCATGTTTTTGTTCCTGTTGTGTTAATGTGATATGCTCTGAAATATTTCGTAACTACTGACCATCATTTGTGGGTTGCATTCTACCTTTTGATTGCCTTTTCACATAGTTAAATTTGTTATTACAGCTGTTGCTGCTAAGGCGCCGAGGAAGGCAGCACCCCCACCAGCGTCTGCAAAGAAAAGTAAAAGTAAAGGTACGTGTTTAGAGAGCAGTATTTTTTAATTCTAAGAATAACTTTAGGAGCTATATGTGAATTTGTATAACTAAGTTGCATAACTAAAGTTGTAATTTCATTTTTTTACCGATTGTGTAATATAGCGCTTTTTAAATGTTGATTATTGACCCGACATGTACAAAATTGTTTTCCTATAACACTGCGATCTTCGGTTACCAACTGCTTGATGGCTAAACTTTATGTAGCAATGACTTTGATTACAAAACTGCAAATCTGTGGAATTTCTATGCTTTCCCAAATCAATATTTTCCGATACGCTGTAACATTTGTGTGGATTGAGAGAGATTACTGATGGAAGCACTTTTTTCCATCTAGGCTCAAAAAGTGGTGGTGGTCGGCTACCTCCCATAACGAAACAGCCAATACCTGGCTGGCAGAAAAGTGTAGGTACTTTCTTCAAAACTGGCGAAGCATCATCTTCAAAGGTAATTTTTGTACATAATGTGGTTGAAGTATAGTAGTGATATATGCCTACTTAATACTCTACAATTATTTTGCACAACTTTCTTCAGGGGGCATAGGTTTTCCCCTCATTCTCCAATAATAGCCTATGTGAAAGATTTATTTTCCATTACTACTTTTGGATAATTTTCAGTAGAGTGAATAGGACAAAAGTTGACAATGGGCTGCCCTTTATTTGTTCATTCAGATGTTGACAAGGCCTCAGCTTCTATAGCAACCAATAAGTACGTAGTTGGAAAATTCAAAATATGAACACTTTTGGATTATTTTAATTTGCCTAGAGAAAACAGTGCCCTCAAATATAGCTCCAGTTTATATACATAAACAATGTAGACATCAGAGTTGGGATTGGTTGCGAGCTGGTAAAACCAATGATTTTTGAAAGCAGACAAAACTGCTTGTGGTGAAGCACATTGTTTAGATATCAAATATTTATTATACAGATCTATTGTCCTACAACTTTCCCATCTGGAATCGGAGTGTTACCATAATCACATCAAAGTAACAACATAGACAGCCCGTCCTTGACTGTTACCCTAAATAGAGCTAGACAGTACATTGGAATTTCTTTCATTTTATTTTGATCTGTTGCATACTAAAAAAAATTGTGAAACAATCTTATTTCCTGATTAACATTATTGAAAGTATCAGTAATCCAAGCTTGCTTATGACGGTCGCAGTACAGAAGTTGTAACATGCAGAATGGCAAAATGTTTTTGATAAAGAGAAATTTGCTAACATTGAATATTAATTTAAGGAAAAGGAAGTCTTTTCTGAAGGCATTTGTGTGGAGTTTTGCCTTGTACAGGAGTGAAACATGGACGATAAACAGTGCGGACAGGAAGAGGATAGAGGCTTTTGAAATGTGGTGCTACAGAAGAATGCTAAAGATTAGTTGGTACATCACGTACAGTAACTGAGGTACTGAGCAGAATTGGGGAGAAAAGGAATTTGTGGCATGCCTTGACTAAAGAAAGGGATCACTTGGTAGGGCACATTCTTAGACATAGAGAAATCACAAATTTAGCATTGGAGGGAAGTGTGTGGGGTAAAAATCGCAGAGGGAGACAGACACATATAGTAAGCAGATTCAAATGGATGTGGGTTGCCATTCTTGAGATGAAAAAGGCTTGCTGAGGATAGAGTAGGGTGGAGACCTGCATCAAACCAGTCTCCAGACTGAAGACCATGACATAAAAAAATCATTGTATAGTACCTTCCCACTTGCTGAATGAAAGTCCAATCAACCCACAGTTGATGAAAACTGTCGTCATTTAAGCTTATAAGCTTGTGTAGATAAGTAATCTGCCTTCAATAGAATGTAGTATTTATTGATGTAAAGATGTTTCTCTTGGGTTTTAAAGTCACTGCCATTTTGTGGTTGAAGGTAATGTGTTCAATGTTTTCTTATAACAAACTAAGAAATATGAGCTCTTTCTGCCTCTTCAAATAAGGCAGTATTAATTCAATCATTCTTCGTCTTTTATTGGTTACATCAAAGTGGCACGCCATTGACTACATGAAATTTAGTGTATTGCCAACCTATGATCACTGCTCAGACTGCATGCCTGACTTTAGGTCAAAGAAGTATTTTTGGGCAAAGTGGGGGGAGGGGGTTCTGAAAAGCCAATTTTGCCTTGTGTTGTTTTATATTAGCCGATAGTGAAGAAATGAAAGACAATCACAGTAGCAGCTTTCAGCCAGAGCCTTTAGCATAAAAAAAGCAAGAGCACTCATTCGTGCAGTCACACAAGCAACTCACATGTGATAAGTGTTTCCACCTGCTACATCATGTCAGATGCATCATCTATGTATGGCAGTCTATGTATGCTCAGACAAGTGCTTCCACATAGATCTATACATATCATAATGATATGGCATGTCAGTTAATACAAGGTATCTTTACATATTTGAAGCCATGCTTTCTTTCATTTATATATTTTTTCTTCCTTTTTTGTGAAATTACTAATTCATGTACAGACAAGTTGTTGTAAATCCTTGGTTTGTGTATGGTCTTCAGCTTGCATAGTTGTCATTAGTGGTTCATCGAAGGAAGGTCAATTATGCTGGAACACTGCTGCTAAATCTCAAACTGTAAACTTCTTGAACTGTTGTTTCTATAAATTAGTAGTCTTGTAGTGTGTTGGGCTGTTGTGTATAGCTGGTTCATGATTGTACTAATTTTTGTTCCCAATTTGCAGTCAGCATGTGTGATCTGATTGATTTCTGAATGCCTAGAACATCCTGTTAAAATATATTGAAGATGCTCTCCAGAATTTCTTCTTTACTTTCATAACTGTTTATATCACTGGCACAGAGCTGCTATCTGTTGGCAGACCAGGATTTGAACCCAAGAGACAGGTTCAATCTGTCTTGAAGTTTATCAGTGCACACCACTGCTAGAGAGTGGAAATTTCATATTGGAAATAGGTTGTGGCTAAGCCATATTTGCACAGTATCCTCTCTTCCAGGAGTGGTGGTCCTGTAAAGTTTGCAGGAGATCTTCTGTGAAGTCTGGAAGGTAAGAGACAAGGTAGTGCCAGTATTACAGCTGTAGTGGTGGGAAAAAAGACCTGCACACATAGCTTTTAGTAGAACGCTTGTCCCCAAAAGGCAAAGGTCATGGATTCAAATCTGCCTGGCTCGGTTTTAAATCTGCCAGGAAGTTTTATTTAAAAATTTACTGCTTGGTTATGATCTGATAGTCAGTGTTCATAAAATTTACAGCTGTTGAAATGATTACTTGTGGCATCAAGTTAAAATTGTCCTGCCACACTGCAATCAATAGTAACTTTCACATTCTACTGTAAATGTATTGCCCCAGTAAATCATGTACTCACTAGGATCCACATTTTCATGTTGAATTTATTCGACATATGTACTAAGAGGGCCAAAATTTTTCTACACCAACAAAGGACAGAAATTTCACAGTAAAAAATTTTAATTATAATACCAATGTACACTTGATTGCACACTAAACTTCTGCAAACCATTCAAATAAAAAGTTTTCAATTTATAGTCCAACCAAGTGTTCACAGCATCAATCACCACTTCATCATGTCAAATTATGGTCTTTTTACGTTTTGGAAAAGTGATGGCTCCAAATCTGGAAAATATGGCAGTTGACGTAAGAATTTGAATCTGCAGTAATGCAGAGTTTCCAGTGTTGCAAGGGCTTTGCACAACAGTGTGTTGTCCTGATGCAAAAGACCTCAGTGTGTCATTTTTACACACCTGTTATTTCTCTTCTCAACCAGTTCAGAAAGGTGCAATAGTATTATATGTATTGGGCACTTTCGCATGAATTTCATCATAATTACCCCTTTGCATCTGAGAAGATGGATGCCATCACCTTGCCAGCTGATTTCCCCCTTTCTTTTTGTAGTGCCTTCCATTTTTTGGCACATATTCCACACTTGTTCTTCCCCATTCGAAGTCGAACACCTAGGGTTTTGCTGTTGCATAAGACTGAGCACTGTTCTTTAGTGTATTCATGTCCTCTGGAATTTCCTTCGGCATAAATTTCTTCAAATGAAGAGATTCAATCCCAGAGTGGTTCTTGAGTCTCTTAATATTCACTATTTTGTTAATGCAGTGTTAACACCTCATAGCAGCAAAAACTAATGAAGCTGTCAAATTGACTTGCACACTCACCATCACCATAAGTTTTTAAGTTTGTCAACTTATTTGAATTGTATGGGCACAGAGAAGTACCTAAATGTTCGGTGTTCTCTTGAGCTCTTGCCCAAATTCTTGGAATTGTTTTTCTGAAGTGACTGGCTCCTTTTTATTCCATGATGTAGCTATAAGTTCCAAAAATTTTAGTGTGCGTCCATTTCTATTCTAGTACTGATATTTAAACTGTGGCTTGAGTTTTTAAGTACTTGTAACAGTCATTAAATACGCTATGATGTGAAGTGTTTCCACTCAATGGAAACAAAGCAAATGTCCTCCAGGTGCTCATGCACGTTTGTCTGAAGGAACACTGTGGTGAATGCAGCTTTTAAATTTAAGAAAGGCTGGCGACAATTATAATAAATGTCTCTCCCTGTGTGGAAATGTAAGAGCACTTGGGGGACAGAAAGCTATATGTGACATGGAGGTCTGGGAGGTGTGCATGGATAGTGTAATTGTTAATGCAACTGCACACAAAGTGGGGAAATTTGGCTTAGTTCTGGTCTCACAATTTTTCCCACATTACCATTAAGCCATACAGCTAATGCTATTCATATTTGCAATTGTAAATACATTCCTTGTATTTATTAAAGTAGGTAATACCTACTTACCCTCACTGCCTGGCCTTTCCTATTTTAGTTGCCAGTCAATGTCTTATAACTTAGACTAAGGTCAGTGGTTATCTAAGAGTAGTGTACTTTGAAGGCAGACAATTAATATGAGGGGCACTTTAAAAGTCAGTGCAAACATAAAAACTAATGTGTTTGGGGAAAATCATTTGTTTTCTGGCAGTCTTCTTTTAGACTTAAATTTCGTATAGAGTGTTCTAATTTGTTGATCCCTTCCGAATAATAATTGTCGAATCGTGAAAAATAGCCATTAGTTTTTGCAATCGCCTCCTCATTTGAATGAAATCTTCATCCTGCCAGCCATTTCTTCAAATTGTGGAACAAATGGTAGCCAGAGGGAGCAAAGTCTGGAAAATAAGGGGATGTGAATCAGAGTTGGAATTTTGTGACCACAACTGCTGTAGTGTGTGCTGGTGGAGATGGAAAAAAGTCTTGTGGGTCAATTTCCTGCGTTTTTCTTGCAGCTCCATTTTCAAACAGTCCAATAATGGTGAATAATATGCACCTGTAATAGTTTTACCCTGTTCCAAATAGTGAGGATTATCCCTTGTGAATCCAAAGACTGTCGCCATAACCTTTCGGGTCAAATGACCAGTCTTTGCATTTTTGGTGCAGATTCTCCTTCATTAAACCATTGTTCAGATTGTTCTATGGTCTCAAGAGTTTAGTAATGTATCCATGTTTCATCCACAATGACAAAACAATGCTAAGTCCTGTGGATTCTTCCTGAACAGCTGCAAACCTACCTTGTAACACTTCACGATTCCATATTTGGTCAAGCATGAGCAGTCGCGGCACCCATCTTGCGGGTAGCTTTCTCATGTCCGAATGTCTATGCAAAATATTATGCACTCATTCATTGGAGATGCCCACAGTACTAGCGATCTCACACACCTTAACCCTTCTTATCAATCACCATATCATGGATTTTATCAATGATTTCTCGAGTCATAACCTCCACAGGGTGTTCTGAATGTTCAGCATCATGTTTCATCCACAAAATTTTGAAATGACTTATAAACTGTTCTAATCAAAGGTGCAGAGTCACCATAATGTTTATCAAGCTTCTCTTTAGTCTAAGGCGTTTTGCCTTACATAAAGTGATGTTTAATCGCCACTGAATTTTTTCGTCCATTTTTTTTATGAGTGAAACTTGTGTGTGTGTGTGTGTGTGTGTGTGTGTGTGTGTGTGTGTGTGTGTGTGTGTGTGTGTGTGTGTGTGGGAGGGGGGGGGGGCGCGCGCGCACACACACTTTCCAAAGATGCTAATAACTAAACATGAACTAGATATGTGCTGGTGGTGCCATCTCTGACTTACCACGGACTTTTCAAACACCCCTCACAAAGTATTGTAAGTCTTACCATTATTTACCGCTTCTCCTTTGCACTCGCCTCAAATATCTCCTTCAAATTTTTCTGGGGAGGACTGCTAGTTAAGTCTCTTCACCAGCCTTTCATGAAAAAGCATAGTCTTCTTACAGGCAGGCTTAATTTCAGGGAGAGGGAAAATCCAATTGTTTGACATTTCATAATCACAGTTCACCATTATACTTCATAATGGCCTCTTAGTGTAGTTGTTTATAACAAAAAAGATTACATATATAGAACAAAGAAGTAAATATGTCAGTTTTCCTTGGAGCATATTTGGAAGGGTAGAACGGATTACTCCTCAACTGCCAGCACTGTTGTTACTATTAGCAGCTTCACAGCCCTCTCACAATTCTCCACAACTGTGTCCCTGTGCAAACATGACAGGCACACATATGACCTCAAAGTACTATGAACCCCTATTTTTAAGCCTATGCGTATGAATATCTGGTGGTGGAAAAATCATAGTGCAACTGCAAATTGACAGTTACACTATACTAGTCACATGTAACAGCAGCTTTAGCATGTCTTTCAACAAATTTGTTTCATTTTTTTTTTTTCAGATCCTTTGGTTTATGGATAGAATACTTGATAAAATAAGTTCAGAAAATTCCTGATTTCTACTGGACCAAGTACCAAATGACTGACAGAGTATATCAAACATATGCAATTATATGCAGCATGTATAACCCCAAGTTACATATGGGTCATTAAATGTCAACTCTCTGCTCGACCCTTACAAATTTCGATGAAACTTTTAGTGAACATTAGCACATGACCCACAATGAATGATGATAAATTTTAAGGCTCATCGAAGCAATACTGTCAGAGATATAGTCAGTTGTTTGACACCTTACGCAACTTTACATAGGGCGGGTGTGAATTTTACAAGAATTTGGGTTGTTATAACTTGGGCAGTACTTCATTGAAACAAATGACATTTGGCCATCTTGTAAAACTGTATGCATTCTCTTGGGAATAATAATGAAAATAATTTTATGTGCCATATACAGCCAGAAAAATTCAGCCAAAGTTGTTCAAAAAAATCGGTGGCCAAAAAGCTTCAAAGTTTGTTGTCATATATCTTGGGGACTAAAGCTGTGGCAAACATGAAACTTGGCATGTGGTAACCTAACAATACAAGGTACTTAAACATAAAGTTTCGTTAAGGTATCACATTCCAATACTGAATTAACTGCAAAGTTGAAGATTTTTCTATAAAACTTATCAAACTGTGCTGACTAGCAAGACCATTATTTTCACTGCATAAAAGTGTATTGGATCATCAAATGCAGGTTAACAATGCTAGATAATTTGAATCAAAGTTGAATGTGTAAATCATGGTACGAAAAATGTTAAAGTTTAGATTCTTATCTGCTAAACTAAATGCATGCTGAACATGAAACTTTGTATTTAATAGGTTGGCAGCACAGGGATGTGGCATAAAAGATTACAGCCTCCTATTTTCCAATATGTACAAAATTGTTGTAAACATGACGATTTTTGTGAGGTGAAAATAGGGTGTACTAAACACTTATTTTACAAATATTGGTTTCTAGTAATCCTTTGAAACCATGGAACATGTTTTAAGGAACCAGACACATGGGTTTAATTCCCAACATTGAACAGTGCTACATAAATTGAAGCAAACTAGGCAGAAAATGTGCTGTGAAAAAGGTTCTAACTTTGGGTTTTTATCTCTCTTTAATGAAAAATATGCTAAATGTGAAATTTTGCCCACAACTGCTCAGTAACATAAGGTTTCCCAGAGTAAAATATCATTCATGTACTGCTCTCCTGATTTCTACAAAAATCAGTTAAAACTTCAGATTTACGTAAAATTACAAATGTGTATCTCATTTAATTTGCTTTTTGTTAATTTGTTTTCCACATTTTAATCTATTCAGTTCGAATGAGCATGTTAATCAAGCATCCAGAAAATCACCTTTGGTTTTCCAATGTGTGCTAACAAAATCTGAAAATGATGGAAAATTTGAAGGCATTTACCGCGGCAAAAGGCAGCACTGCAGCAACCTGTTGTCCGTGTTTTGCTCCGTGTATTTTTTATTGTTGTATTGAAAAGTTATATCGCACTTTATTGCAATGAACCTAGACTCAACCACAGAACTCAGGTTCAGCACCCACCCTCACTTTCTACCTTATGCTAACTTTGCATTTGTCCATGACTACCCCATCTGAAGGACCATTTTATATCCCTGTCCTCTGACACTGGTCCGAAAAACGGCGTATTTCATAGTTGAATGCGGAGAATAGTAGACACAGTAGGTCTTAAAAGTTGACCTTGCAGCACTGCTTGCAGTGAGGTGCAGGTTTGATAACTCATATGTTAACAAGGTATTGTACAGTAGGTTTAGATGAACTTCTTTCTAGTGTTTATAAATTCTGTTTAAAATGATCTAATACCTGAATGGTGATCGGAATGAAATTATCTTCAATGCTACGAGGGCAACTTCTATTCGAAGAAAATGGGAGTCCAATCTATGGACAGTTTGTCATAGAGCAAGAACTACTTGTCGCTCTACGATCAGAGATCAAGCTTAAGGATAATGCCCAAGTCTGTCTGCACTGCAAAGAAAAATACATAAATATGTATGAGATAGCACAAGGCAATATTGTGAGAAATTACTTTTTTATTTAAAAATAAAAATGACATGCATGGGCACAGGTTGCTACATTGTAGCCTGTTGTTCCCTCAAATTTGTCAGTCATTTTCAGGTTTTGTTAGCACACATTGGAAAACTGAACATGATTTTCTGGATGTTTGATAACATGCTCATTCCAGCTGTGAATAGATTAAATTCAGTTATGAATAATAAATAACAAAAAGCAAATTAAATGATACATTTGTAATTTTATGAAACTTGAAAGTTTAAAATTGATTTCTGTAGAAATCAGGGAAGTGCTACGTGAATGATATTTTACACTGGGAAACCTTATTTTACTAAGTTGTATTATGCAAAATTTGACACTTATTTTAGTTTTCATTAAAGACATATAAAAACTGAAAACTAAAACCTTTCTCACAGCACTATTTTTTCTCACTTAGTGTGCTTCAATTTACGTAGCATTGTTCGTCAATGTTGGAAATGAAACCCATTTGTCTGTGGTGTCTTCATTGTTCCATATGAGATTGGTTTTGAAGCTTTACTAGAAACCGGTATTTGTAAAAGAAGTGTTGAATACACTGTATTTTCACTTCACAGAAATAATCATGTTTACAACAAGTTTGTACATTACTGGAAAATAGTAGGAGGCTGAAATTTTTTATGCTTCATTCCTGTGCTGCCAACTTATTAAATACAAAGTTTCATGTTCAGCATGCATTTAGTTTAGCAGATATAAGAATCCAAAGTTTAACACTTTTTTCGTACTGTGATTTACATGTTCAACTTTGATTCAAATTAACTAACATTTTTAGCCCGCATTCCATGATCAAATAAACTTTTTTATGCAGTTAAAATAATGTTCCTTCTAGTCAGCACAGTTTGAAAAGCTTATAGAACATAGTTTTTTGCAAAAGGTCAAAATACCGCATTTTTTATACTTTTCTAAAATCTTCACCTTTGCAGTTAATTCAGTATTGGAACGCGATACCTTAATGAAACTTTAAGTACCTTGTGTTAGGTTACCACATGCCAAGTTTCATGTTCACCACAGCTTTAGTCCCCGAGATATAGGACGCCAAACTCTGAAATTTTTTTTTTGGGCTCCGATTTTTTATCTACTTTGGCTTAATTTTTCTGGCTGTATATGGCATGTAAAATTATTCCCAGAGAATGCATACAGTTGTACAAGATAGCCAAATGTCATTTCTTGGAACGAAATATTACCCGAGTTATAACAACAGTCTTCAAAAATTCAAGCTTGTCCTGCGTAAAGTCAGACATGGTGTCAACGACTGACTATCTCTGACAGTATTGCTTCCACGAGCCTTAAAATTTACCAATAATCATTGGGGACATGAGTGAATGTTCACTAAAAGTTTCGTCGAAATCAGTGATGGTTGAGCAGGAAAATGTTCAGAAATTAGGTGATAGGAAGATAGTTGGTGTCTCTTGTTGAATCCTGCTTAGATAAAGAAATACGATTGATGACTGTAGAGATACACTAGAATTTTTCAAATATAGCTTCTGTAGGGATCACAATGATAGGATTACCCGAATTACATTGCACAGGCATGCTTCAGTGGTAATTCTCCGTTCACTTCATATCTGAATGAAGTGGGAGTGGGAGAGTCCTAATAACTGGTAAAATGGGAAAGTTTCAATCATATATTTCTGTGGATTGCTGATGGTGATGTAGATGTCACATAACCAAACAATGTGACACTTAATCTCTTACTGCATCTTGCAATGCAAAACATAGCAGCGAAATAGAGGTGGAATTTTGGAGCAGTGGCTACATTATACAAGGTTAAAGTCACAGATTTTGATATAACTTGGTTGGAAACTTCAGATTTCCGAAGGTACTTAAAGAGAACTGAATCTCTCTCTCTCTCTCTCTCTCTCTCTCTCTCTCTCTCTCTCTCTCTCTCTCTCTCTCTCTCTCTCTCTCTCTCTGGTGTTTATTAGCTGATAAATGCAATCAGTTTGAAAGATATATGGTACTTCAAATAAGTGTCCAGGATTTCTTAATGCTACAGGATGCAGATCCTGCAGACGAAGAAATGACAGATGAAAATCCAGCAACTGTAAGTGAACATTCTGAAGAAGAAACTGATGTGGGATCTGAAGAGAAGCCAGAAGGAGATGGAGACGCAGAAAATGAAGACAATGAAGAGGGACAAGCAGAAAATGCAGATGATGAAGATGATTAATGGTGTGTAGATTTATTTTTATTTTTTAGTGATTTACTGAAGAGGTGTGACTGGGTCATTTTAATTTTTCTTACTAAAATTAAGAACATTGCCAAGTTTTGCACTCTTTTACTTTTTGTTCAGTACAAAAAATTTTCATCCATTGGACTTTTGATGAAACAGTATTGAGTTTACTTCATCTGTCTTAGTTGAAAGTTACTGTTATCAAGAATAGTATCTGACATCTATATCTGCCCCTTTTTTTCCCTCTCGTATTTTCCGTGTGTATTCATTGCTGTTTCCCTTTCCTTTACAGCTTTTTTGGTCCCTCTGAGGGGTTTGACGTCTACTTCTAAATTTTCTCTACAGCATGAGCCAGTTTGTGAAGAGCATCATAACAAGTGTTTTTGATGTGAGGTTTTACCAATCCATTTATCTTTTACTCAAAAACCTTATTTTGTCCCACTCTAGGGTCTGAATCCAAAGCACTGTAGCCAGTCCATGTGGTGTGGTTGCTACATACCCTTCAGTTGAGCCTCCTGAAAATGCAGGAATCACATGATACGTGATCTGTGACCTCCCCATGTATGACCAGGAGTGCTTGCTTGTCTTACGGAGCATTGGAACTCCCAGCAGTGACTGCCATGGCAGATGACCCTTGCTGCAGCAGGGTGGCACCTAGAGGGGGAGAGCCCCTGATAGGAGTGGGTGGGATCACGGCAGATGCTTTGCGCATGAAACTCATCATGCCCGAATATGCTGGTGTTCAGCTGTCTCTGAAGAAAGGAATCGGCCCTTGAGAGGGAGGCCAGGCTTGACAATGTGTGGTGAAATGACTACTGCATTAGCTGGTCTGCACCGAGCCACTGTTTGTCACACACACTTGAGTTTGGCAAATGCTCATTATGTAAGATGCAATCTGGTTCACTGGCTTAACAAATCTGTTTCTGCCCCCCAATCTGCAGCTCTTGGTATGCATGACCACTTTTGTATCATACCCATGTCCTTCAGCCCCCACCAGTTGTTATAGTTCAGGGAGCTATCTTTATTAGATGTCTAATTCTTAATATAGATGAGGTTTGTTGGAGCATCCATTTTGTATCTCATTCAGAAAGATTCTAAGAAAAATTGAATTGACAATGGTGCCTTTATTTTGGGCCCCCAGGGGGGGTTCTTTCGTGAGTACATGTGTGGTGAGCACAGGGCACAGAACTAATGCAGTATTTCTTCCTTCTTTACTTCCAGGACTGCATTTTCTTTCCCCTCCCCTCCTTTCCTATCCTCACTCCTTCCCCTCCCCACTGGGGGACAGATAACCTCAGTTTAGTCCTCCTATTCCAAACAAACAACCTAACCTTTATTTTGGTCATTGAGGGATTTATCTCTGAAGGTAAAGATTATGATCTACCAGTGCAATATGAAGCCATACATCCCATCTTCCATGGGATGTTATGTGTTTGTCAGTTGGACACGAGTCTTCCCACTGCGTAAACTGTCATGAACATTGTTCTGTGCTCTCCAGGTTGTCAGGTATATCAGAAAGTGGGGGAAATTTAGGGTAAACCCCCATCCCAACTGAATCTCCTATCATCTCTCTCTACATCTTGCCCTTCCGAACTCTGAGCATCCCCCACTACCTTTGCCTGCCTGTTCTTCGGGTGCCCTCTGCCTCCCTCCCCTGCAGGCTTATAAAAATTATCTGCCAACTTTCATGGTGATCAGTGAAATGGTGTTTATTGCTAGGTATGCCACACATGTGGCATATATTGCCTTTGATTGTAGAAAGTTTCACCCCCACAGTCACACATGAGCCATCTTTCATGGTCATCAATCAAATGATGTTGAAGTCTGTTGTTCCTCTGCTATACATATGAAATCTTATGTGGACAGTTATCTTCCTCTCATTTTTAAGGTGAAGTACAGTCCAACTAGCAGTTGTTTCTCATGAACATGTACATTGAGCTAGCCACACAATCATGTAGCCAGTTTTATGTGTGTTTTTTAAAGGCTACTTACCGGTATGTACAAGGAGGTTGTCAATATTTATGTACTCCAGTGTTTCTAACTGTACATAGAAAATATGTAACAACTTGTACTCTGTTGTAAAAGGAAGGTTTGAAAACGGATGTAGAGATGACTTACCAAAAGGACCGGCTCGTCGAGAGAAACAAATAAAATCACACACATACAAGCTTTCGCCACCACTGGCAGCTTCTTCAGGAAAAAAGGGGAGGAAAAGGGAAGGATATGGGTTTTAAGGAAGTGGAAAAGGAGTCATTCCAATCCCAGGAGTGGAAGGACTTACCTTAGGGGAAAAAAAGGAAGGTAAACAAATACACACACACTCTGGAGCAGACTCTGAATGTGGCTCTCCAGCAGGGATACGACTTCCTTAAATCCTGCCCCGAAATGAGATCCATCCTTAATGACATCCTTCCCACTCCCCACCAAGAGTGTCTTTCCGCCGCCCACCTAACCTTCGTAACCTCCTAGTCCATCCCTATGAAACCCCCAAACCACCTTCCCTACCCTCTGGCTCCTACCCATGCAACCGCCCCCGTTGTAAAACCTGCCCTATGTACCCTTCCACCACCACTTACTCCAGTCCAGTAACCCGGAAGGTGTACACGATCAAGGGCAGAGCCACTTGCGATAGCACCCACGTGATTTACCAACTAACATGCCTGCACTGTGAAGCGTTCTATGTGGGAATGACCAGCAACAAACTGTCCATTCGCATGAACGGTCACAGGCAGACAGTGTTTGTTGGTAATGAGGATCACCCTGTGGCTAAACATGCCTTGGTGCACGGCCAGCACATCTTGGCACAGTGTTACACCATCCGGGTTATCTGGATACTTCCCACCGACACCAACCTTTCAGAACTCCGGAGATGGGAACTTGCCCTTCAGCTTATTCTCTCCTCCCGTTGCCCACCTGGTCTCAATCTCCGCTAATTCAAATTCCCGCCCACTATCTTTAGCATCTTTGCCTTGGTTCTGTGGACAGAGCCTCTGCCTCAATTGGTATCTCTGTCCAACTTCTTGGGATATTTGTGTATAAGGAAGTGGCATCAATGGTTACAAGGATGGTTTCAGGAGGTAACAGGCTGGGTAAGGATTTCAGGTGATCGAGGAAGTGGTTGGTGTCTTTGATGAAGGATGGGAGACTGCACATGATGGGTTGAAGGTGTTGGTCAATGTAGGCAGAGATTCGTTCTGTGGGGGCTTGGTAACCGGCCACAATTGGCCGGCCTGGATGATTAGGTTTGTGAATCTTAGGAAGTAGGTAGAAGGTAGGGGTGCGGGGTGTCGGTGGGGTCATGAGTTTGATGGACTCGGGTGAAAGGTTTTGTAGGGGGCCTAAGGATCTGAGAATTCCCTGAATCTTTGCCTGGACATCAGGAATGGGGTCGTCTTGACAGACTTTGTAGGTAGTGTTGTCTGAAAGCTGGCGCAGTCCCTCAGCCACGTACTCCCGCCGATCAAGTACCACGGTCGTGGATCCCTTGTCGGCAGGGAGAATGATGTTGGAATGGTCAGCCTTCAGATCACGGATAGCTCGGGATTCAGCTGCGGTAATGTTGGGAGTAGGATTAAGGTTTTTCAGGAAGGACTGAGAGGCAAGGTTGGAAGTAAGGAATTCCTGGAAGGTTTGAAGGGGATGATTTTGAGTAAGAGCAGGTGGGTCTCGCTGTGATGGGGGACGGAACTGTTCCAGGCAGGGTTCAATTTGAATTATGCCTTGGGAACTGGATCATCAGGATTAGGATTATTTTTCGTCGTGGCAAAGTGATATCTCCAGCCAAGGCTAAGAGTATAGGATAGTAGGTCTTTGACAAGGGCTGTTTGGTTGAATTTGGGAGTGGGACTAAAGGTGAGGCCTTTGGATAGAACGGAGGTTTCAGATTGGGGGAGAGGTTTAGAGGAGAGGTTCACTACTGAATTGGGATGTTGTGGTTGAGGATTGTGTGGATTAGGATTGTAAGGTTTGGGGAGAGACTGGGTTTCTGTGCAATAAGAGGAGCTTGAGGTTTATTGGAGAGGTTGTTGAGGGAGAGTGTATTGCCTTTCTGCAGGTGGGTGACCAGGAGTTTGGATAACTGAAAAAACTATAATTTGGCAGAAAATCTTACCAGGTTTTGTTGTTACATTAAATCGTGGTACATAAAGTACCCTCTGCCTCACACTCGGTGAGATAGCTTGCAGAGTATGTTTGTAAATGAACAGAATTGTATGTAGACAATGGCCTTCCTCTTGAAGGTGAAGTGTGCATAATTTCATAGGGATTGGACAAACAGTATGTAAGTGCTTAAAATTTTAACTAACACATTTATTAAAAATTTGAATTCATTTCATGTTAAATCTACAATAAAAAAAACCACCTTTAAATAAACTGAAATCTTCTTCTTAAATAGGGGTTTTTATTAAAGTTTTTTCTTCTAGGGACATCAGTGTAAAAAGATTCCAGCAAATTTAGGTATTGTAAAAGTGAATTAACAACACACTGATAATCTGCTACAAATTTAAATCCAAGACAAGTGCACTTTCTCCAAAAAAATATAATTTTTTTTTGTTTAACGAGTGTTATTGTTGTAATCTAAAGTACAAGATAATGTTGTTATAATATAGAAGGAAACTTTCCTGGTGGGATAAATATCTATAAAAAATAGAAATCTAATAACTTACCCAAAGCACAGGCTCGTAGATAGTCACAAAAAAGCACAAATAAAACACACACAAACACAACGTTCAAGCTTTTGCAGCCGTTGGCCACTCTTCAGGAAAAGAGGAAAGAAAAAAGGGAAGGATGCGGATTTTAAGGGAGTAGAAGAGGAGTCGCTCCAATCCCGGGAGAGGAAGGCCTTACCTTAAGGGGAAAGAAGGAAAAGTAACCAAGCTCGTGCGCGCGCGCGCGCGCGCGCGCGCGCACACACACACACACACACACACACACACACACACACACACACACACACACACACACACACATTTGTGTATACGTGTGGGTGGGTGTGTGTTTGTTTACTTTGCTTTTTTCCCCTCAAGGTAAGTCTTTCCTCTCCTGGGATTGGAAAGGCTTCCTTACTGACTCCCTTAAAACCCTCATCATTTCCTTTCCCTCTCCTTCTCTTCTGCCTGAAGAAGCAACTAGGTTGCGAAAGCTTGCTTTTGTGTGTGTGTGTGTGTGTGTGTGTGTGTGTGTGTGTGTGTGTGTGTAATATCACTAACTGTGGTCCTTCGCCTGGTAAGTAAACTTCATCTACTACTTATTATTTTCCTGCTAGGGATTTTCCTCTATAATATTTGTATTACTATGCAAATAGTTAAATATAGGAAAATACAATTGTGCTTGCACAACAAAAGTTTTAGCCACAGCTTTCTCCTTTTTGGAGTGGGAACACACTCTTATGTCATCTTGTGTGCATGCCTCTCATCTGCCTTCTCCAGCTGCCATACCTAAAGTGTCTACTCTTAAAAGATTCTTTATTATGAGTGGCAATCTATCATCAATAAGTAGTTAATTATGTAGAAAGCAATAGATACTGAAGTTGAACTTTGGCAATGTCTCAAATCTGAATGTTCTATTGGTTTCAAAATATGATAAAATGAATATTTTGTCTGTACGTGCCTGTCACAGCTCAATGTATGTCTTCATGGTGAGTTGCACACTATCCTTGAATTGTTAAATTCCAACCTGGACTTTCCATTGTTAGATTTTATACTTAATCTGTTACTTTCTTATTAAAGAGAAATTAAATCCTGATCTCTGATAACTTGATATTTGGTTTTACATTTAGTATTATCTGAAATACATTAAGAAACAGGAATATTTGTCTAATTTCTTTTAGAGGTACATACTGCAAAGATAAAAGATTCTTTGGACTTCTTTAGCTGTTAACTCATGTAGGTCTTGTAAAGGCTTTTACATATAGCATCATGTTGTCATAATGTATCCAATTTCATGAACATATTTCCTTTTAAGGCTTTTTCATTATGTATTGGTCTTAAGTTGATAATTTGCCATGTTTGTTGGCCAGGACTTTGAAGTGTGTCATAATTTAATATTGGAGCAAGCTCAATCTTTAATGTACTAATGTGGAATGTTTCTTTTCAGGGAAGATCATAAGATCAGTATATTACACTTTTAGATAGACCAGCATAATGGACGAAGACTGATAGTTTTATTGCAGAAAAATAAGTTAGAAATAGTTATATTTTAATTCTATATTAATGTTACCTGTGTATTTTTAAAAGTGAGAATTGTTACCTGATATGTGGTACTAGAAGTTCAATATCAATTTATGTACATTTGTAATGGAAAAAATTGATTGCTCTGAGCAAGACAATTTCCTGCAGATAACAGTACCTGTACCCATCAATATTCTCTCTCTCTCTCTCTCTCTCTCTCTCTCTCTCTCTCTCTCTCTCTCTCTCTCTCTCTCTACCTGTGTTTTGTAAATTTGTAGCTCTCATTAATTCATTGTTCATGTAATTTGGGGCATACTGCAATAAAGAAAGTATTAGTTTTTTTTAATTAGGTAATTTTATTTTCATGGCTTTGTAAGTGGTCATGGATTGTGATATTAATGATTTAAACATGAAGCCCATCCTATGTTCAGAACAAGTCTGTCCTGGTAGTAATGTGTCATAGCAATACATGTCTTCACATCACAGAATACATAACTTGTAAATGAGGACCTTGTGTACAAGAGGTTTATAATTTAAAGGGAAGTAGTTACTTGAAGACACATAAGAGTAGAGAAATACTGTCATGTTGAAATGGAAGCAGGCTTGACTTTGAAGGCAGGTTTGTAGACTGAACACAGCACTTATACTGAAAGCAGGTTTATTACGAACTTAACATACATGCAGCACTGACCGCCTCTCAGGTAGAGTGCTCTGCTATTTATACACAGACAGAATGTGCCAGAAATTAGAAGAATAGTTAACATAAGAAACAAGTAGAAATTACAAATGAACATATAGAACATTCTGGAAATGTTAATTACAAAGAAATACATTTTTGCCGGTGGACTGGATTGAACTGGCGACCTTCAGCACCACAGTTGGTGACACTATCCCCTGCACAATGCCGGCAGTCGGTTTACGTGGGGTCTCGCGGCAATATGCCACTCACATAATTTAATGAACTGATGTACATTCAGTTCAGTATTTTTACTATTTCACAGTTGGTTGTATAAAAGAATACATAGTTGCAGCTCAAGATTTAAGTCCACCTAAGATACAAAAACAGTGTTGTGCCGTCAACAAGACAATCGTACATTCCACAGAGGCTATGACAGATGTCTACAGTGTTTGTTGCTTATTCTTTAGCACCCTGTGAATGTGAAGCTACTACAGGCTAGATGTGATATGCTTAAAACACTGGAGAAATAAGAAATGTAGGTTTGTTGTAGAATTTGTTAGTCCTCAAAGTGCTGGTCATATTACTTTTATAGCCCAACTCAAAGAGAAAATAAGCTTTAAATTCCCAATTTGCTCTTTCCTCTACATTGAAGTAACTGGTACATAATGTGGTAGGGCACATAGATAATCTAGATTTATTTAAGCATTTCCTTCAGAATAATTTCCTTGTTACACAAATTACCACACATTTCCATACCTCCTTCCCTATAATTATTTAGGGTCTCAACTACTCGTTGATCGCAGGCCTGCACTTGCAGTCTGTTTCCATGAAGTACAGCCCATTGTTTGAATAATATTTGATCAAAAATATGTAAATGTAATGGATTTATTGTTTTTTGAAGCTAAGTACAATATAAAATATGGTTGTGTGTGTTAAAGATATTGCAGAACCAATAATACACAGAAATAGGTTGTATAGATCACACAATGTTATCCTGCATATTAAAGATTGATCGTTCAGGATTGTGAAATAAAAAATGGAAGATATGGCAATAAGCAATGACATGCAGTAAAACCCTGTACTAATGAACCTACATGTACTGAGTACTACTTTTGGTCATGGCCTTTATATCCTGAAATTTAATTTTTTACAAATTACACTCTTTTAGTCTGCTTGTGTAACCATTTACAAATTAAAATCTAGTCTGCAGCTGCTCTTTGGTTTTGGACATTAAAATTTTTTTGTTAGGCTTTATCCATATGCATTCTGAAACCCATGTCCATATTTGGATCTTGGTCACATATTGATAAATGATAGTGCATGGTCGTAGACTGCAGCACTTGCTGATCATGGAAAGCTATTGGTAGATGTTGTAACATTACAATTGGTAGATGTTGTAACATTACAATTAATGCTATGTGCTGATCAGGGGTCTTAATTCGTCACGCTACTGTGACATCACTTTGACTTGTAAATGCTCTGTTTCATTTGTCATGTATGTCTACAGAAATTTGAAACCCATTTAGGGCTTGAGCAAGGTGAGCCACTTGCAGCATGAAACTTGTATAGTTGCTGTTAATAATCCTCAAAAATAAAGTTGCTATTTTCATTTCTTAATTTTTTCTATGCTTGAATGTGATGTGTTGAATATCAGATTGTTCATTTAAGAAAGGTTTGCGAAACCTATTCTATAGGTTATACACATGTAAAGTGACATTTTGCTTGATCTTACTCAATTTGGCCTGATTTGTCTATTCAGTGTAACATTACCATACAAAATTGTACTTGCTTTGTATGCAAGAAAAATAATGCAGCATTACTATACACTTTTCTGAAACAATAAATAAATGGTAAATATGGCGTTTGCTATGACTGTTAGTCATTCTTGGACGAGAAATTAAATTGTTCTTCATTTGGTATAATTGCAATTTTTGAAAATTACAGCGTGACTCTTTGGTTCCTTTGAAAGCGGTAACATACCAAATTCACTCATTATTTACAATGTTACAGAATGTATCTGTATGTAACAATTAGCTCCCCAAATGGTAAAAATGTGCTAGTTGTGGCCTAATTAACCCAAAACATTATACTGCAGCAAAATGGTACGTTTTGATTTTGAAAGTAATTGAAACGACAACAATTTGCTGTAGTCACCACGATACATCTTATATACTTTAATTGAAGATATTCTTGTCATCACTATTTTTGACAGTGCATTGCAGAGATATTAATGATCAGTATAGTAAAGAGTTTATAGTGACAAGTATAAAATGAAGTTGTATTCAGGTACAGCACAAATTATACTTATCTGTTTACATTGGTGCTCACACATGAATTGGTACTTCTTAATAGGGTTAGCATATGTGCTTTTTGTGCAAATACTTATATAGATTTTTTTATTTACCATCATATCACTTGCAATAATTGGGTTTCCGATGTGCTTATTTATCTATATTATTACTTGTCTTATTTCCTCTCAATTGAAACAGAATATGTTGTCAATTTGTTAAAAAGGTGAATCATAGAAATAATTTTTCCAAATGTTGTTTGACTTGAGGTACAATGTGGTACTGTAACATTAGCCATTTGGTCATGTACGATGAGCCACAGCATAAATTTAGTGGAAAAGTCGTTTTATCTATATAATTTACTAGCTTAAACCCTCTGCTCCGATCACATGTTGGTTATGATAGATAAGCTATCTTTTAGTAGTGGGCTATGAAATTGGTTTTGAAGGAACTGAAAAATATTCCTATCAGATTGCAGATGTCTATGTACTTACCATTTATCAGGAAAGTAGTATAGATCAAATCATACATAAAAATGCACTCGTTTCGAAGAATCCAATCAGGAAATTCAACAATAATGATTTTAGTAATATCACAGATTGATCACTTGATGTAATGTGTGAAACTTCAAATAAAAGATATCATCATCATGTTTCCTGCTCCAGTTTCCCGGGTGTGGTGTACAAGCGCTCGCCATCTCATCCTCTCTTCATACATCTTCTGTTCCAGAATGTCTTCAAATTTGTGTCCTTTCTCCTCCACATCTGATCTTAGTCTCTATCCAGAGTTTTCTTGGTCTTCCCCGAGGTCTTCCTATGAGGTCGAGGTTGGAGATGTATGAAAAGAATTTTTTTTTTACTGCTTGATTTATTTATTCTTATATTTCGAGTATTATAGAAAAAGGTTTTCCTGGTAGGGAAAATATGTATAAAATAAAGACTGTTTGACTTAGCGAAAGTACAGACTCGCCGATAGAAACAAAAAACACAAATAAAAACACACAAACATTCAACATTTCATAGGGATGGACTAGGAGGTTACAAAGGTTAGGTGGGCGGCGGAAAGACACTCTTGGTGGGGAGTGGGAAGGATGTCATTAAGGATGGATCTCATTTCGGGGCAGGATTTAAGGAAGTCGTATCCCTGCTGGAGAGCCACATCCCTATGAAATCCCCAAACCCCTTCCCTACCCTTTGGCTCCTACCCTTGTAACCGCCCCGTTATAAAACCTGCCCTATGCACCCTTCCACCACCACTTACTCCAGTCCAGTAACCTGGAAGGTGTACACTATAAAGGGCAGAGCCAGTTGCAATAGCACCCAAGTGATTTACCAACTAACGTGCCGGCACTGTGAAGCGTTGTATGTGGGAATGACCAGCAACAAACTGTCCATTCGCATGAACGGTTACAGGCAGACAGTGTTTGTTGGTAATGAGGATCACCCTGTGGCTAAACATGCCTTAGTGCATGGCCAGCACATCTTGGTGCACTGTTACACTGTCCAGGTTATCTGGATACTTCCCACCGACACCAATCTTTCAGAACTCCGGAGATGGGAACTAGCCCTTCAGCTTATTCTCTCCTCCCGTTGCCCACCTGGTCTCAACTGCCGCTAAATTCAAATTCCCGCCCACCATCTTTAGCATCTTTGCTTCGGTTCTGTGGACAGATCCTCTGCCTCAAGTGGTATCTCTGTCCAACTTCTTTGCTTTTTACAAATATCTGTCTAGGTGTGTTTGTGTCTGGATATGTGTGAGTATATGTTTACCTTCCTTTTTTTCCCCTAAGGTAAGTCCTTCCACTCTTGGGATTGGAAGGACTCCTTTTCCACTTCCTTAAACCCATATCCTTCCCTTTCTCCTCTCCTTTCTTCCTCTTTTTCCTGATGAAGCAACAAATGGTTGCAAAGCTTGAAAGTTTGTGTGGTTTTATTTTTCTATCGGCGAGCCTGTACTTTAGGTAAGTCAAACAATCTTTATTTTATACATATTCTTATATTTCCTCATTTGTATGCTTATCCTTACAGAGAAAGAGCTGAAGACATTGTAGCACGCATAGACCAAAGATATGGTCTGTGGCATCATGTTTCGCTGTATGTAACCTCCTTGCTATAGAGTCGCAAACGTCATCGCTGGCCTTCAGTCCGAATTTTTTTTTTACATACACACACACACACACACACACACACACACACACACACACACACACACACACCTTTTGTAAAAAAAAATCAGACCTTACATTTATGTTTAACTTTTTAAAGCAAAAAAGATCTCTTTGTTATAAGCATATCAAAGATAGCTATATTGTAATACCTATTATCATATTGTTAATGTCTATTAAAATAATTGTACATTTGGGATTGATTTTGTAGCCACTGAAATGAAGAGTGATCTCTGATAATAGTCGGAGAACATTCTGTTGCAAAATTTCACCTACATCATCCACTAAAGGCCATACAAATATTCCACTTACTCTTCCCTTGCTTACAAATTTGTGAGGTCTCCATTTACAGAAACAATCTTTCCCACAAAATGTTTTGTTTTCATTGTTCAAATTTCACTAAAACTCATTATGCAGAATGTAGCGAGTCGTGTAAATCTGTGCCTAAAATGAAATATCTGCTTTATTTCCTCCTGCCTCCATCTGCAATAGGCGGTCATTCACACACGTCTCACTGTCATTACACAAATCCACATAACTGGGGTCACTGTCTGGAGTCATGTGAGCTTCATTTTCCTTCCATTGGCATTTGACTTAAATATTTTTCCTTTTGATAGCTGAAGAACAATTGTTATCTTCCATTGAAGTGTGGTGTTCTATTGCTTGCTTTACAGGTGTCTGTCAACACTTTTGATGAACAATACTTATTCTTCATTCCCACTATGTCTTGGAAATATTTGGTAAGAGCCTTAGGACTTCTATAGGTGATGACTGGATTGGTGGCGGAGTAGACACACCACTCTGTCCTGCTGCTAGTTATCATTCTTACTTGCAGCCTCTTGATTTAAATTAGATGTGGGTCTATATGTTACATATGAAATGGGGAATTCATCCTCTTGTAATATTTTCTCATTTATGGGCCATATCCCACTTGCTTGAAATCCAACCTGAATATTTGCAAGTGTGAAAGATAATGGTTAAACCGCGAAGACTCGCACGTGAGCATTTTGCTCACAGTAATTTTCAAACAATCGGCATTTTACCAATTTTAAATAGTCATATGTGTGTTCTTATAAATGCAACTAAAAATTATTTAGACATATTAAGTACATTACAAATTGTTTTTGACTGTCAGAAAAATGCTATAAACACAATCGATCGCATGACTTTTAAAGGTGATAGTTCTTGAGGGTTAAGCTCGACCTGCAATTTCAGCATCATCATAAATGGTTTTAGGCTTTCCAGGGTGCGATTGCAGCCATTCCTCACTTGGAGTGTTGCAGAATGTTTTGTTTGGGCCAAAGACAGTCTTACATATCTGCCAACTCTCCTGATTTAGGCAGAATTCTCCTGATTTTTCACTTTTTCTGCTGCCTCCTGATTTTGCCATTATTTCTCCTGATTTTTAGCTTTTGTCCTGAAACCCAAGATTCGTTTCTCCGCCAATGGTCAACAAGTCCTTTGTTCATTTATCAGTTAAAAATAAGCGTCGGAATTCATAGAAGTTAGGAGTTGCACTTGACTTATATAATTGTTTCTGCTCTTTGCACGTATTTGCAAATACACATGTAGTGTTTTGATGTTGTGCTGTTTTTGAATCTGATGTTTTGTCATTGTTCGTAAGTGAAATCATTTAGTGGTTTTTTAATCGCTGGTAACCTTTTGATTGGATAGTTAGGAGCATCAGTTTGATATGCAAATTGCAGAAAGGCAACTTTTGTATAAGCAGCTATTTTTGGTGGTATGTGTTCCAGAATGGCAAAAAATATAATCAATTTTTAAGCAGTTTTCGGAATAGTTTTTGTAATTTGAACTCTGTCGATGCGATATTTCCACATTACATGGTAGAAAAAGCGGTGTACTGAAATACGTGCAGAGAAAATGTAAAGTGTGTAACAGTAAAAGACTGAAATTGCTGAAAAAAGTGAGAGTGATCATGTGATACATGGAGAGTGCTTATTTACATTATTACAGAGTATGGTTTACCAATTAAATGCGATGACTGTGGGTCATTTGTTCCATAACATGTTCCCAGGTAGCAGTATCGCACAAAAGTACAGCTGTGAACGTTTGTGAAGTTAATTCCTGTGAGCTATTGTGGGTAGATTGTACCTGAAAATTGTAAGAAGTTAATAATTGGTTCCTTTTACCGGCCTCCCGACTCTTAACGATACAATAGCAGAAAGGTAAGGTAAAAAAAAGTCTAATTACAAAAACGTAGCCGACTCACACGATAATGGTAGGTGGTGACTTCAATTTACCCTCGATCTGTTAGTGAAATTATATTTTCAAATCGGGAGGTACGCATAAAACATCGTGCGAAATTGTACTCAACGCATTCACTGAGAATTACTTCGAACAATTAGTTCATGAGCCAACTAGAATTGTAAATGGATGAGAAAACACACTTGATCTCTTAGCAACAAATAATCCTGAGCTGATAACGTGCATCAAAACTGATACAGGTATTAGTGAACACAGAGCTGTCGTAGCAAGATTGAATATTGAAAGTCTCAAAGTTACCAAAAATAAAAGCATTAAGTATATTTGTTCAGGAAAGCAGATAGAAATAAAATACATTGCTTCTTGAAAGACAGCTTCCACTCGTTTCTAACACTAAACATAGGTGTAGACCTGATGTGGCTCAAATTCAGAGAAGTGGTATTGACAGTTTTATACCAAATAAATAAACGGAGGCCATCCCCTTGGTATACAAAACAGGTAAGGACACTGACGCAAAAGCAAAGGAAAAGGCATACTAAATTTAAACGAACACAAAATCCCCAGGATTGGCGATCCTACACAGAAGCTCGAAATTCCACAAAATACTTAGGAATTACTATTACTTCAGACTTAAATTGGAAATAACACGTAGATAATGTGAGAAAGGCGAACCAGAGACTGCGTTTTATTGGCAGAACCCTTAAAACATGCAACAGAACTACAAAAGACACTCCATACACCACGCTTTTCCGTCCATTTTTGGAGTATTGCTGCCCAGTGTGGGATTCTCATCAGCTGGGTTTGACGGAGGACATCGAAACAGTCCAAAGAAGGGCAGCTCGTTTTGTATTGTCACAATACAGGGGAGGCTGCGTTATGGAAGTGATACAGGATCTGGGATGGGAATCATTACAACAACGGCGCTTATCGCTGCAGCATGGACCCTTATGAAACTCCAATCGGCAACATTCTCCTCCGAATGCGAAAATATGTTGACTTCCACATACATAGGTAGAAATGATTGTCAGAATAAGAGAGATCAGAGCTCAAACGGAGAGATTCAGGGGTTCTTTCTTTCTGCGCGCTATTTGAGAATGGAATGGGAGATAAATGTACAAAGGTGGTTCGATGAACCCTCTACCAGGCAGTTAAATGTGATCTGCAGAGTATCCCATGTAGATGTGTAGATGAAGGCAGTGGTTGTAGCATCAGGCATTATTGACGCAACACAGGCCAGGCTTGCCAGTCGGCTTTACATAGTAACTTTTAGATAACACTTCAGATTTGCAGCTATTGTTTGAAACTAAATGCGGAAATATAAAACAATTTTATTAGTCTTGTAATACAAATTTTACGAAATGTTTATAATAGCAATTAGATACTGGCAGGGTAATTCTGAATCACTATCATTTGTTTCTTGTTACAGATCATCCCTCGTATAATCTAGTACATTTGATCTCAAACATTTTTAAATGCCTGTTGCACAATCTGATTTGGAACCCACGTCCATGTATCATCATTCAATTGGCACATTTGCATGTTTTACACGACCCGTTGGTGTCAACTGTCTGTCACTTTTCGAAAGGAAGTAGGTGTACATGTGTTTAAGCTTGACCTTAAACGATTTATTGAAACAAAAGTCAAGTGGTTGTTGAATTGACGTCATCCCGCCTGGATGGTGCACCATTAGAACTTTTTTTTTCCACATAATAAATAACTTTCTTCTTGAAATACTAGTGAATCATTACAGTTCACATATCCCAGCACTTCACAAAATTCGACGAAACAATACGTGAAATTGGAATGAGACAAGAATCCTAAAGCCTTATGTATTGTTGGTATTTACGAGAAGAAATTAATTTTTGTTGCTACTTAAAAATGAAAGGCTTTTCTTTTTACAAGCACAAAAGATTTAGTCAGTATTTATATTTTTGCCTGATAAACAAGCCTATGAATGAGGAAAAGTTACTTGTGGCGGCTCCTAGCGCCATTTATCAGAACTATTCAAAGTGAGGTTTCGTTTTGTGAAATCTTTAACATTCGTAACTAAAAGTTTCCATATAACACTTTGGATTTGGTAGTATTCGGCCTTATGCGCCGAATCCGAAGCCAGTGTGCTAGATTCGGCGAATAATGGATTCGGCCGAACCACTTGGATACAATCCTACTTTTTTCCACACCCTACAGTTCCCACCTCTGTATCCTAAATCTCTCCAATTTTGAGTTGTGTGACTGATACAATGTTCCAAATTCTGAAGGAGGCCATGGCCGATGAAAGTATGGTAGGTGTCTTTTTGTGTTACTGTCGCAGCTTATTGTCACGTCTTTGCAGTGAGTTGTAAACCGTCCTAAAAATGTATAAAAAATACAGATGGTTTAACTTATCAAAAGCACAAGCTTGTTGACAGAGACAAATAAAAACACAATGCAAAATTCAAGCTTTTGCAACCGTTAGTTGCTTCATCAGGAAAAAAGGAAGGAGGGGAGAACTCGCATCCTTCCCTTATTCCCCTCCTTCCTGCCTCTTTTCCTGATGAAGCAACTAACGGTTGCGAAAGCTTGAATTTTTGTGTCTGTAAGTGAGCCTGTGCTTTTGGTAAGTTAAACCATACTCTTGCTTCAAAATTTCTTTAATAGTAACATATTAAGTACATTGCCTATTTCACCCCCTTAGGAATGGGAATATCGAAAAATTGCTGATATCTACAGTGCAGAAACACTGAGGACTGCATCACGTTTCACAAAGAAAGAAAAGTGCAGTTTGAAAAATAAAACCACCAAGCCAGTGGCAAAGCGTTAAAAAAATCGCGTTCTTGATCTGTTTCTAAAAGACAGAAAACAGCGCTGGAAAGTGAATCTACAGGCGACAGAAACTTGAAATTTGTAGACGCTGTCTCTCTTACACTGTAGACATTAGCAATTTTTTGATGCTTCCATTCCTAAGGGGTTGAAATATAGGTCATGAACTGCTTTTTTGAAAAGACGTTTATATTACGGCAATTTTGAAGCAAAAAATACAAAACTTGGATTTAGATTTTTGAATGGAATTTTAAAAACAAGTGTTGTGATATTTTTGGAAATTCAGCCATTAAGCAAGTGAAATAAGGGAAAATTTTTTAAGGGTGCTACTCAGACTATTTTGATGATAGAAATATCAAAATGTGAATTTGGAACCATGGTTGGTTTAAAAACAAAAAAGAAAAAAAATGTTTTGGACTGTTTTGAATTCTGCCATGAATGGTGTAATAGGGAGGGGGAGGCGGCAAGTTTTATCAAAATACTTGATTAGGAAAGCATTTTTGAAGCTAAATCAATGAACATTTATAAGTAGACCAT
This sequence comes from Locusta migratoria, assembly GCA_026315105.1. Lineage (NCBI taxonomy): Eukaryota > Metazoa > Arthropoda > Insecta > Orthoptera > Acrididae > Locusta > Locusta migratoria. Next base: position 492,786,277 of record CM048746.1, on the reverse strand, counting down.
CCAGTCTACCTGCAAAGCAGGTATGTGTGAAACATCAATTTAGAATACAATGCTGACAACTCACTGCAAAGACGAGACGACAAGCTGCGACTGGCACATAAAAAAGACACACACCCACTCACTTTCAGCTATCGATCATGGCCTTCTTCATAAATAGGAATATTCACGCAATTACACAGGCATACAACAGTCACACAATCATAATCTCCAGCTGCCGCACTAAGTAAAATTTAGCACCATATTGTGCAGAACATTTGAGGTGTTACTAAATTTGGCCACCCTCTTGAATTGCGAACATTGATTAGGTGGGGTGGCTTCTGTGCCTCGATAGATAGCTGTACCGTAGGTGGAACCACAGCCAATGTGTGGTTCACAAAGAGGGGCAACAGTCTGGATGATTGCCTGAGCTGGCCTTGTAACACAAGCTAATGTGGCTTTGCCATACAGTTACTGTGATTGGCTGAAACCAAGGGGAAACTAGTCATTACTTTTACCAGTTACTTGCAGCTCTACAATAGGAATGTTGTGCACCCTAAAAAAAATGAAGATATGATGACTATTCCAGAGGCAAAATAGGTCCACATCTCCCAATTAGGATCTCCTGATGGGGATTACTATAGAGTTGTCATCAAGAAAAAACAGGCATTGTACATCCTATACATATTATAAATGCGAAAGTTTGTATGTTTGTTACCGCATCACGCTAAAACTACAGCACTGATTTAGATGAAATTTCATATAGAGATTTGTTATGTCTTGGATTAGGACATAGGCTACTTTTCAAAATGTTTATTACAAGTTATTTATTTGAAATATATCCAGAGGACAAAATAGGTAGAAAGGCAAGACCTACAAAAATTCCTTGGATAACACAGGAAATACTAAATTTAATTGGCGAAAGGAGAAAATATTAAAATGCAGTAAATGAAACAGGCAAAATGGAGTACAGACGACTAAAAAATGAGATTGACAGGAAGTTCAAAATGGCTAAGCAGGAGTGGATAGGAGCCAGATGCAAATCTGTAGAAGAATGTATAACAAGGGGAAAAGTAGATACCGCTTACAGGAAAATAAAAGACACATTTGGGGACAAGAAAAGCAACTCTACGAATATCAAGAACTCAGATGGGAAACCAGTTCTCAGCAAAGAAGGGAAAGCTGTAAGGTAGAAAGAGTACATAGAGCAGATCTACAAAGGAAATGAACTTAGAGATGATGTTGTAGGAAGGGAAGAGGAAGTAGATCAAGATGAAATAGGAGATACTATACTGAGAGATGAATTTGACAGAGCCTTGAAAGACCTGGGTCGGAACAAGGCCCCAGGAGTAGATGACATACCCTCAGAGCTACTAAAGTCTCTGGGAGAGCCAGCCATGACAAGACTATTTGAACTGGCGTGTAGGATGTATGAGACAGGCGAAATGTCCTCAGACTTTAAGAAAAATGTAATAATCCCTATTCCAAAGAAATCAGGCGCAGACAGGTGTGAAAATTACAGAACCATCAGTTTGATAAGTCATGGTTGCAAAATTTTAACACGAATTATCTACAGGAGAATGGAAAAGCTGGTAGAAGCTGACCTCGGGGAAGATCAGTTTGGGTTCAGGAGGAACATAGGAACCCGGGAGGCAATATTCACTTTACGTCTTATCTTAGAAGATAGATTAAGGAAAGGCAAACCTACATTTTTAGCTTTTGTAGATTTGGAGAAAGCATTTGACATTGTTGACTGGAATACACTCCTTCAAATTCTGAAGTCAGCAGGGGTAAAATACAGGGAAAGGAGAGTTATTTACAACTTGTACAAAAGCCAGACCATAGTTATTACACGCGAAGGGCATGAAAGGGAAGCATCAGTTGGGAAGGGAGTAAGACAGGGTTGTAGCCTTTCTCCGATGTTATTCAATTTGTAAATCGAGCAGGCGGTGAAGGAAAGCAAGGAAAATTTTGGAATAGGGATTAAAGTTCAGGGTGAAGAAATAAAAACATTGCTGATGACATTGTAATTCTGTCAGAGACAGCAAAGGACCTGGAAGAGCAGTTGAATAGAATGGACAGTGTGTTGAAGAGAGCGTATAAAATGAGCATTAACAAGAGCAAAACAAAAGCAATGGAATGCGGTCTTAGAAAATCAGGCGATGCTGAAGGAATTAAATTAGGTAACGAAACAATGAAGGTGGTAGATGAGGTTTGTTACTTGGGTAGTAAAATAACATGCGATGGTCGCAGTACAGAGGATATAAAATGCATTTTTTAAAAAGACATATTTGCTAACATCGAATATTAATTTAAGTGTAAGGAAGTCTTTTCTGAAGGCATTTGTGTGGAGTGTTGCCTTGTACGGGAGTGAAACATGGACGATAAGCAGTGCGGACAGGAAGAGAATAGAGGCTTTTGAAATGTGGTGCTACAGAAGAATGCTGAAAATTAGGTGGGTAGATCGCTTAACTAATGAAGAGGTACTGAACAGAATTGGTGAGAAAAGGAATTTTTGGCATACCCTGACTAAAAGAAGGGAATCGCTTGGTAGGACACATTCTTAGAAATCAGGGAATCGCAAATTTAGCATTGGCGAGAAGTGTGTGGGGTAAAAATCGCAGAGGGAGACCAAGAGACGCGTATAGTAAGCAGATTTAAGTGGATGTGGGTTGTCGTTCTTATGAGGAGATGAAAAGGCTTGCTCAGTATAGAGCAGGATGGAGAGCTGCATCAAACCAGTCTCCGGACTGAAGACCATAACAACAACAACATAGCATTCAAACGTTTGCATTTAGTTCTTATGTTGGTTCGCTTTGCATTTGTAGGAAAAATCAAATGTTTGTAGAGTCTATGGGACTTAACTACGGGGTCATCAGTCCCTAAACTTACAAACTACTTATGAACTACTTACAACTAAGGACGGCACAAATATCCATGCCTGAGGGGGGATTTGAACCCCCGACCGTAGTGGCCGTGTGGACCATGACTGGAGCGCCTCAATCCCCTCGGCCACCGCGGCCGGCCATTTGTAGGATCTCAACAGTTCGTTTCTCAGTTAGATGTCTTTTTTATCTCTTTACTTTTCTCCGTTAGGTTTGTTGTTTATTTCGTTCCTTTACTTGGCATTTGTTTTCGATTACTGTATTGTTGTTATTGTAGTTACTTACTGTCAGGGGTGCCATCCCACAAGTTGGAGCTGAAGTTGGGTGTGCCTGTTTTATTGATGCGTAACTTGGATGCACCACGATTATGCAATGGCACCAGGTTACGCATTACGGACCTGAGAAGGCATATCGTGCAGGCCACCATCATCACCGGTGGAGCCAAGAGAGAGACTGTATTAATACCACGAATTCCCATCATCCCAACAAACTTGCCACTCCAGGTTAACCGGTTACAGTTCCCATTGAAAGTAGCCTTCTCGATTACTATACACAAGAATCAAGGACAAACATTAAAAGTGGCAGGTATTCATGTGACCACCCCATATTTCTCGCACGGACAGCTCTACGTAGGCTGCTCCCGTGTATCGAGAGCTAGAAATCTCTACGTATACTCGGAGAACAAGAAGTTCTCGAAACGTCGTTTACAGGGACGTATTGCAATATATTTTTGGCTCTCCGTCCGTTCCTAGACAATTATATATTCCGTGCTAACAATGTCGCAAACAGTCATGTAGTTATTTATGCCCTTTCATGGCACTTTAATGTCTGACTATTGAACAGCGTGTAACACCGCGGGGAGCAGCTAGTTTAAAATAAAGGCATATTGTCAACCATCAGCTGTTTATTGTATTTGCAACTTTACCGGTTTCGGTTATTAACCACAGTCAGAAAAAATTAGACTGATTACGGTGGTGCATTTTGTCACCATATCTATGTAAAACAATAAGATATGTAGAATGTCACTAGACATTATGTATTTATGATAATCCAGGCTTTATTATGGGAGCCTGGCATATGGTTCAGCATCACCGTCAGCGTTGCAGATGCTGGACCTGATCCATCACTGCGGAGACAGATTTGTGACGGGAGGCTTCAGAATGAGCCCTGTGAACAGTCTCCTCATTGAAGCTGGGGTTGCTCCACTATGAACTAGGTGCAACTGGTGGTTAGTTGCAGTGGTAACATTCGTCGTTTCTCTAACCACTCGTACCACCATGCCCAGTTACAGAGACTGACATTGGTGATTGCAATTGAAATCCATCTCCAATCCATTCTCAGTGAACTGGAGTCTTCCCTCCTCCTATCTCTTTTCTGGTTCAAGTGATGTAGACGATCATGGAGTATATACCACCAATATCTTCAGTTGGAATTATCTCAATGCTCCAAAAACTCAGTTCACCCTGAGACCCCTCACTGTCAATTCCCATCCATTCTAAATGCATCATAGGGCTCAGAGGTGGTGTACACAGATGGCTTGCAGGACATACCAAGTTGCACTCCTTGGTGGATGGTTGTAGTGTCTTTCCTTAGAAGCTGATGGCCATCTCTCGTGCACTTGATCATATCCTTTCCTACACCGGAGAGTCCTTCATCTGCAGCGACTTCCTGAGTGGCCTATAAACCTTCGACCAATGCTACCCTCGCTGTCCCTTGGTTCTGGCCATTCAGAAGTCTATTTACACCCTTAACATGGACAGTCTTCCTATAGGCCCCAGACACGTTGGAATAGAGAGAAATCAACTTGCTGAAAGGCTAACCGAAGAGGCTACCAGTCAACTGATTCTTCAGATTGGCATTCTGACAACCGATCTCTAATTGGCATTAGACAATAGAGTCCTCAGGTTGTGGAATGCTGTCGAACTTTGTGTGCTGAATAAATAGCGAGCCATAAAGGAGACTACAAATGTGTGGAGGTCATTCAGGCAGGCCTCATAGGGACTCTGTTGACCTCTGTCGGCTATTCACTTGGCTTACTCAGTCATCTCCTTTGTTGAGAGGGCCTTCCACAGTGTTGGTGTGGTTCCAGAGTGACAGTTGCCCATGTTTTTTAGATTGTCCCAATTAAGCTGCCTAGGGCGGACTTTTAACTTCCGTAGCATTTTAAACCTCATTTTAGCTGACAGTGTCTCAACAGCTGGTACAGTTTTAAATTTTATTCATGTAAGTGGATTTTGTTATTCCATGTAAGGTTTATTGTGTGTTCGTTATATGTGCTCCACTCGCCTAATACTTTAAGGCTGGAGTTTTTACAGAGTGGCTGAATCATCCATTTTATTACTGAGATCAATCAGCCAAGAAAGATCCTATGTAGTCCAGTCAATGAGTGCATTGTAGAGTGAATGGAATATGCGAGAATTTTTGACTTCAGGACTTTGTTAGGGATAGTTAGGAGGTGAACATACTAAAAGTCCCCGCCCCTGGGAGGTGAGCTAAAGCGGGGAGGGGGTAGGAAAGGTACCATTTTTTGGTTTTCCGCTTATATCTCGAAAACGGTGGGTTTTAGGAAAAAATTGTTCCAAATAAAAATGAAAGACAATTGAATTTGCTATAAAAATGTTTGTATACATATATGTCGAATTCCCAAAGGCTTTCGAGATATACGTTATTGAAAATCGACAATTTCGGAAAAAATCATCTTTACCTCACTAATTTTGTCAAACATTTACTTCTAGTGTCTCACTCGATTGTTTCTCAGAAAATTTGTCAGAAAGAAAGTTGTAGAGCATTAAATGTACGTCAATTTGATATGCACATTTGCTACCTTATCTTCAGCCAATCAGAAGTTACATCATTTATAAGATGTGCGCTCAGTTTTCCATGTCCTTCCAGAAATGAGTGTTTTGAGGGGCTGTAACGTTTTTACCTTATGATACGTGCCAGCATGGTAAACAACAACTAACAGTGACAAGAAGGTACTTGCGATTGAAACGGAACACCTTTCTATAAATGTAGCTTTTCTGATAATATTATGAATCATACAATAAAAGTATTTACAAACACTGAAAGTGATTCAGAATGAAGGAAAAAATTGCATTCAACACAACATCTTCGTTTTTCTGAGGCGGAGTAGTTGAGGCTCATTTATTGTCACCTGCAGTGGATATATCGTCAACGTCGTCAGTACCTAACGCCCGGGAGAGGGTTAACGATGGGGAAGCCCCAAGACGAACATCTCAGGCCTGTCGCTGGCTGGGGGGGGGGGGGGGGGGGGGTGGGGGGTGGAATGAAGTGTTCTCACTCACTTCCTACTTCAGTTTACTTCAAAAGTCAAAAGTTAGCCAACCATAGAGATAGTTTGTGTGTCGGTATTGTGTGCCAGCTTTTCGAGATATTTTTTATTTATTTATGAAAATGTTGACTGTGTAGTGCGCGCAATGGCTACTCGGTGTTTTGTATGTGAGGAAACAGTAGATGGACCAGGTGTTTCCTCAGTGACAAAAAAAGGAATACTATCACTCATCAAAGCTAAAATAAATAGGGGAGATAGCAATGGCTCATCTTTAGAAGGTTTGGACACCCTTCTGATTCATACTGAATGTCGAAAAAATTACATCAGGTTACAACGGTTATGTTAGATTTTTGAAGACCAATTGTCTTGGGAGAGGTTGTACAGTGGTTTTTAATGGGTACTCTGACATATCAGAAAGTATAAAAGCAGCTGAACAAAGTCGACGGTATCGGCTCAGGAGGTGTGGGGAAATGAATGTCAGTCTAGAAACTAAAATTACAGTGAAGCAAGAGGATTTCCTCTCCAAACTTAATAAGAATCAGCTGGTGAACCTGTCGATGATACAACCACAGAAAAATGGGATAAACGGCCTTCAAGCTTCAGGTGATGCTGACGTTCATATTGTCGAGACAGCTATCAACAGATAACATATTTACTCGATTGCCATTATTGGAAAGTATGTCGACGTAGCTGTTCTCTTAATAGCAAAATCTTCAACTGATCGTAACATTCTGCTTGTAGAACCAGAAAGAGGAAAGGTTAAGACATGTTTATGTTCTTCACAATAGCTGCAGCAGGAATTGAAAATGAAGGACAATGCCCATTTGCTATTCTTACATGCATTTACAGGCTGTGACACAATATTCGTAGTGTACTGCAAGAGTAAAGTGGGGTTTGTCAAAATGCACCAGAAGTTCAAAATCATACAACATGCTGCTGAGATATTTGCCAACAGTTCTACTTTCCCCAAGTCCATTGAGACAGTGGGAATCACGAGTACTCTATAATGGTATGGAGCTCTAGGCACCACAAAATATCTCATCGAGTTCCGCAACAAATCATTTATAAAAGCAGCTGGGGACATGCAGTCTAATCTCTCGTGTCTCCCTCCAGCTGAAGGAGCTGTTAAGCAGCATGCATCTCGAACTTAAAACCAAGTACGCCTTTGGTTGGAGAGGAACACCGAATTAGGGTTGGAATGGCGAACTAGTTCCGAAACTCTCAGACTTGGATGCTGCCCCTGACGAAATCTTGAAGATGATTTTTGTCGATGCTTGAAAGAATGTGACAGTGGCAGATGTTGCAGAAAAGCGTTGTTACGCTGCTCTGTTACATGCCTGAACTGCAAGGGAAACTGCAACAACGGAGTCAGAATATTAATTCAGGATGAAGATAACAACAGTGACATCGAGACTACCAGTCTCGATGGACGACGCCTCCGCTACTGACGAAGATGAATGAGCCTTGACTATGCCTCCTCAGAAAAACAAAGATGTTACTTTGAATGCACTTATTTTTTATTCTGAATCACTATCAGTGTTTCTAAAAACGTTCTTCGTAGGATTCATACTATTGTAATAAGAGCTACAACTGTGAAAAGACTTCAGTTGTAAGTACCTTCTCGTCATTGTTAAAGTGTTGTTATTTACTATGCTAGCACGTTTCATAAGGTAAAAACGTTACAGCCTCTCAAAACAATCACCTCTAGGACGTCGAAACTGAGCTCATATCTTATACATGATGTAACTTCTGATTGGCTGAAGATAAGGTAGCAAATGTGCATATCAAATTGACGTAAATTTAATGCTCTACAACTTTCTTTCTGACAATTTTCTTAGAAACAATCGAGTGAGACACTAGAAGTAAATGTTTGACTAAATTAGTGAGGTAAAGATGATTTTTTCCGAAATTGTCGATTTTCAATAACGTATATCTCGAAAACCTTTGGGAATTCGACATATATGTATACAAACATTTTTATAGCAAATTCAATTATCTTTCATTTTTATTTGGAACAATTTTTTCCTAAAACCGACTGTTTTCGAGATATAAGCGGAAAACCAAAAAATGGTACCTTTCCACCCCCTCCCCGCTTTAGCTCACCCCCCAGGGGCGGGGACTTTTAGTATGTTCACCTCCTAACTATCCCTAACAAAGTCCTGAAGTCAAAAATTCTCGCATATTCCATGCACTCTACACACCTCTTTTGAGCACTCATTGACTGGACTACTGCTATTTTGTTTTAAACCTTTCTTTGCTTTCTTCCGTTTTAGTTGAATATACGCTCTATGGATAGAAAAACGTACTGATGGCTATTGCAGTTTATTCCACTTAAAAACACAACCAACCAAATGAAAACAAATTTGTAGCAATATCCTTCAGGAAATGTGTTGTAACATCTCGTGATTCTCCTTTAACATTTAAAGTATACCCTTCCTACCAATACACATTACAATTGAGAACCAACCACTGTTCCAACACCAATGTGTCTTTGGAGAAACATAGGCCTATTTTAAAAGTGATTGCCCCAGAAACCAATATGGGTCACAGTAAGATTGTTGCAAGATCTACCCACATCAAATACTCCACAACATCTGATTCTGATGTTTTCAAATTAGATGGCGAATGGTACTAATGTTTGCACATGCACACAAACCATCATTCTCCAGAATCCTAACTCCGTTTTCATCTTAACAAATAAGCAGGCAGTTGAAGATAAACTGCCATACTACATCTTGTAGCAAATATACCATGTTTTCAGCATCTAAAGGAAGATTGCGGACCCCAGACCCACTTTTACAATGACATTCTAACAAATGGACAACTGTGGTTGTCAATGACATTTAGTGCTCTATGTTCCACCTTGCAAACTGGAATTACTTTTTCATGATGTATATACTTCATCTTTTATGTAACTGTCAAACATAGGCGCAGCAGAGCGGCCAAGCGCATTGAGGTGTTATGCTATGATACATGAGGGTGTTCCCTGTCGGGGATTCGAATCCCCCCTCGGGCATGGTTTGTGCAGTTTTTAGTATAAGCTAGTTCATAAGCAGTTTGTACGTTTAGGAACTGATGACCCTGCAGTTAAGTCCCTTAAGCTTAACAAACATTTGATGATAAACTAAAAAAAACTTCCCATATTTTGGAAGCAGGTAGCTGGATCAGAAAAAGGAAAAAATATTACTAAATATGGACTATACTTTAAAAGCTATGAGCACTTGAACAGTAGAAGAGACGTCTAAAACAGACAACGGAATATGAAGATGTACTCAAAGCTCTAAAGTCTAAGGTAGGCCTATGCATTTTAAGGGGCCCTCACACCTTCAATACTATGGTTAATATATTGACAATGATGTTGACCCTCGGAGGAGAAGGGGTGCAGGGGCTACTTTTCGATGAGTGAGATACTATCTTATTCGCCTAGAAGATGAGTAGGCCTATCTCACTCTTCGAAACCTCAATGTTAGAAGACACGGCCACTTGGATGGAAGCCCGAGAACTCATCAGCTATGTACTCTGGGAAAGCACTTATTTAATACCGTAAATATTGACAGAGCAATATTGATGGACCCAAAAATATTTTTCCGGTTTGACAATATTTGTTGTTCAGATATTTACAGTGTTTCACGAAACAACCTCAGGGCGTTAGTGTCTATCGCATAACTACTGTTAAATAGTGTGTATATTTGCCGCATGTATCTTGATACACTTTGAAAGAATCCGAATCGGCCACGAAACATCAGTAAATAATTAAGGTACAGTTTATCGACTGTTACAGGAGCAATCTCTCTCAACCTAGAGGGCAGTTGATCACACGGACAGAAGCTAGAAGCTTAATGGTTATCAATTGAAATTTATCCCCTTCAGTATCTGGAAGGAAACATAGAGATGTTAAATTAAAATTGTATATTTGTTTAGCAGGTTTCAAGAAGAATTTTACTACTCGTGTTAGTGGACATAACTGCACTGGACTTAAAATATTCAAATGACCTTCCTATGGCCAAAAATCGTGAAGTTACACTTAACCTTTAATTGGCTGCAACTAGGGTTGCCAGATCTCCGGGCGCCGCCCGGAGTGCCCGGGTTTGGAATGAATTCTCCGGGTCTACGGGCCAATGACTCTCATCTCCGGGCTTGAATGTAACCTTCATCTTGACCTTTTTTACTATGCTTTTTAAGTACTATGCTCATGTAGCGACGATCTACATCGAACTTAACGTAACTTAAACTAAGGACGAGCACAACATCCATGCCCTAGGGGGGCATTCGAACCTCTGGCGGGAGCAGCCTCGAGCACCGTGGCAAGACGCTTCAGTGCGCTCGGCCATTCCCGGCCGGCTCCTATCTAGTAATTATGAATAACTTTATATAAATGTCAATTTCTTATTGCAACAAAACGTTACTTTTCTATTCTACCTCTGAAAACTTTTCATTGTTGCGTCGGTAGTAATCGGCTAGCGCATTATTAAGCAAACACTGTTGCGGCAACGTGTCAACTGGCGACGTCTATTGTGTTCGTTCGTTCATTGTTTGTTATCAGTTTACCGGCAATTTTTGGAATACTCGGATCGTGTGTGAACAGACAAGCTTACATTAACTCAGATTAGTGAGTAATAACAGTGAAATGAAGAGACGATATCTAAGTTCGTTCCGTGAAGAATGGTTGCAGGAAGAAAATTATAAAGAGTGGCTACAAAAGGTCGATACTGATGAGTGTATGTGTAAGTGAAGAATATGCAATATCTTAATTACTGTTAAGTACGACGGAGTGAAAGCTGCGAATAAACATTTACAATCAGAAAGACACAAAGCGAATATTACCACACAAAAGAAGAATCCGTCGCTTCTTAAATTCTTGCTGAAACAATTTTCTGCAGAAGGCGACAAAGTCACTGCAACGGAATTAACTTTGACTTACTATGGTGTGAAACACCACCATTCTTACAATTCTCAATATTGTGGTAATAAGCTATATCCTTATGTTTTTAGAGATTCCTCAGTGGCAACGAAAGTAAGATACGGCCAACCAAAAAGCGAGGCATTAGTAAAAAATGTGCTTCTGCCTTATGCTAAAGAGAAGCTATTAGGCGAATTAAAGCAAAAAGTCCCGTTTTCATTACGCATTTTTTTTTCTTTTAGAATTCACGTGTAATCCTGGTTGGGGGGGGGGAGTTGGTCGCAGTTGGGGGGGTGGGGGGGGGGGTAAGTCATTGGCCAAGGGGGAGGGGGCAGGTCTAGTCTCCGGGCCTGCCTCGAGTTCAATCTGGCAACCCTAGCTGCAACTGTGGGTTAGATGCCGTCAAATGCGGCCTGGCTCCCGCTCGTTCCCGCCAGCGAGAGCGGCTGGCGAGACCGCCGCACCCGGGACACAGAATAGGGACTCCTTATTCTGTGATCGCACATCATTAGTACCCAGTTAGTATGCTTGGAGTGCTGCAGCAGACAGTTATCTTTCTTGTGAACTTTTGATCGTCGTGTAAACTAGGCATTACTGTAGAGCAGATGGTGACAAATTTCTCTTTTATTGTTAAGTTTTTAATACCTGCAGTTTCCCTCATTTCTGCTGAAACTTGGAAGAGGTTTGTTTTTGTGTGTGTAAATGTAATAGATAGATGGGCATGTCAGCAAATATCTAAAAAGTGTCAAATCGCAGTTATGTTTGAAAATATCTCTGTAATGGTACAAGTTATGAAAAAAAAGCATAAAAGGACAAAGTTGTAGAAAATTTCCTCCTATATAAATCCGTTTATTCAATTTTCATGTCAGATGAACAGTTAAGGCATTATTTGCAGTGTTGCCAAGTTAGTGGTTTTCCCACTAAATCTAATGGTTTTGAGTACCTGTCTAGTAGGCAAATTTTGCATCTAGTGGCTAGTGGAAATTATAGCGGATTTTACAAATATTTCGGTGGTTTTATGGAAAAGCTATGTTTAAAAACACTTGATGAAGGCAGCATTATGTAACAGCACTATTTAATTTCCTAACATGTCGTAGCTCCTTAATTTATATGACCTAAACATTTATACGTTATTCTGTCTTTGTTCCCCATTTTTGTGCGCAATTGTGATGCGCGCTTTTTTATTTAATCATGTCAGAAACATACATTATAATGTACAAGATATAAAACAGGACGACAAATTACCGAAAGAAATACTCCAAAAATAGTACTAATAAATATGCATCTGCATGCATACTTCATAATACGTGGACACTTTTACGGGACAATTTTATAGATAAGCCTACCATTTTCCCCCCATAAGAATACAGGAAACCTTACACTAGACCAACATCAAAATTTTCAAATGTTTGTTAAGCTTATGAGACTTAACTGCAGGGGTCATCAGTCCCTAAACTTACAAACTACTTATGAACTAACAGATACTAAAGACAGCACAAAGGGAGGATTCGAACCTCTGACACGGGAGAGACCAACCACGAATGATATAATATTATATCTTACATTATTATAATTAATGTAAAAGCTCTGTGATCCTGAATACTGAACACCAGTGGCACGTAGTAGTCGCGAGTTTCCAAAATATTTATGGTACTTTAATGGCATTTAATTTCCTTTTGAAGACTGATGACCATTGTAGTTTAGTCCCCCTTAAACAACCCAACCCAACAACCCTTTTGAAGTATAAGTCGAATTTCCGTACTAAGATAACGTTCACGAAGGCAACAAGCAACTTCCGTGAGCCAACGTGAGGTCGCTGCCCTGTCCCCAATTCCGGCCGCTATCCGTACGATTCAACACCGCGCGCTCGGTGTCATCGACCCTAGTTTGGCAACCCTCTGTACCAGCACTTGCAGCAACTACCGGCCCCAAAACTGCTGAACAACACGCTAGTACCGAGCCCCCACCAAAGAGCGCCAGCCAAACAGAGACCAGAACGTGGAGCTACCAAAAGATTCCCGCCAATCAGGGACTAGAACATGTAACGTCTTAGATTCGGTGTCCGCTAGCTGAAAGACAGGCAGTGAGTGCATGTTTGATTCCGCGTTCAACTCTCGACCGAGCAGCACGATCCCTCCGCTCTGCAGCCCGCCAGGCTAGCACCCGCAGTCTCCTAGCACAATGCTAAACTCCCATCTACCACTGGTGCCACTCCTCAGGCCTTAAGAACCAGCTCATGTATCCCTTAATCGGAAATATACCTTCTCCTGGAGACGAAACCTGCTGCGTGTCTCACGATTTCTCCAATCATTCCCCAAACCCCGGACGGAAATTATACCCCGCCTCCACCTCTCGAACCCATTCTGTACAATACCAACGATTAGGTTTCATGATAACACTTTAATAAAGCTTGTTTATGCTGGCAATATTATACATTGTTAGATGCATGTTTCACAGAAACTACATAACAGAAATTTTTTGGTTAGCATAAAACTAATTTTCCCATTTTTATGTGTGAAGAAGCCATTGATTTCAGATGTTGTTGCAGTAGCACCATAAGAAGGCAGATTATGGTCGTTTGATTTACCATGCTCAAACACATCCGGATACCATCATCTGAATCGAAAGTGTGCCACTGCAAATTTCAAAGTGAACATCATAAGTAAGTTTTGACTTTTATCTGTTGGAGGAAAAGACATGTTTCCTTTAAGTTCGACGAAATAGTGCATTTGAGTTTAGGCATAATAGCTCATATCACGTACAATATCAATTCACAACATTATGCAAATTTCGCCTGTCTTCTTTGTTCACAGAACAGGCTAAAGAATTACAGCAAAAAGTAACATATTTGTCGCTCCAGCGTTTCTCTCAGTAAGAAATGGCGAAAATAGTTAGGGTTTTAAATTAGGACACTGTCAAAAAAAATACGGGATCTATTCGCGTCCGCACAAAAATTCAGGGGCCGCGGGTCACACAAGCAAAAAAAAAAAAAAAAAAAAAAAAAAAAAAAAAAAAAAAAAACGGGACTGCACCTTTATTTTCGGTACGAATGGTGGGATTTGATACTTTATTGCGTAAGACACCGATAGAGGTAGGGGCCGGATGAGCATGGTCATGGTGATGTCAACATCAGGAAATAATTACACCTTAGCCGTTTTTTAAATGTATACTATTTTTTTTTTTAATTTTGTTTATTACAAGCTATGCACTTTACAACACTGACGATTTTTTCTTTACAGTCTTTTCTGAAGAAAAGCAATAGTTGCTCACAACTGGGAAGGAAATAAAATTTCGACTTGCAAAAGAAAACTTGTTCTACCTTTACACACAAGGGATATATTGAATTGTCTCATATTTTTGGTTACTCAACATACTCAGTATTTCAAATTTAGTGGTTTTGTTAAACACCTGAAGCACATCAACAACAGTTTACTCGGGTAATTGAACACCTCGCTGCTCATGCTATCGTCCCGAATGTGGCAATGTGTGTATTCGGTCAGCTGGAGGTACTTTCTTGCGACATAAAATTTCACGCCCACTATCTGAGAAGTTAGAGGCGGTGTTAAACATTCCATGTCCGGTTACAGCAAAAGAACTATGCCGATTTCTCGTTATGCTGAATATCTGCAGATATCACTTGCCACATGCTGCTAAAATACAAGAACCATTCAAAGCTGGACTAAGCAGTTACAAGACAAAAGGCAAGGCATTGTTGCAATGGTCACAACCGATGATAGACCTTTCGGGAATGCCAAAAAGACACTTGCAGATGTGCACTTATGGCACACTCTGCGAAAGACACATGCCTGGCCCTGGTGATGGATGCTGTCCAGGTTGCTATCGGCATGACACTTCAGCAATATGTTAACGAAATATGGGAACCTCTTGCATTCTTTTCATACAAACTAATGCCAACACAACAAAAGTGGAACGCGTAGAATCACGAATTGTTGGCTGCTCGAAGCGAGTATGTATACAATATTTAAGGTCCACAAGCCTCTCACATATGCAAAACAAAGACAAGTACATTCCATTCAATTCCATGGTGGTGGCTAATGCAACAACACTGGTGATTGAATAAAAATTTTAAAAAATCAGCAGTCTCTTTTGAAATTTTTATTTCGTTTTCACTCTCTCTGATATGTGTTTCACACAGTTAGCTCATCATCAACAATAGGCAAATGTTTTACTTCAAGTCCTTGTACCTAGCGGGCGGCGAATCTAATAGTCTAAGGTGTGCAATTCTGAAAAAAAAATTGGTACTTACTTGGATGGAGCAATGGGGTGTCTGATGTATTTGAAGTGGTCTTGGGGGCAGTTTAACGATTCTGTGATACTGCTATTAAGGACTCCTACAAAAGAGCTAAACGTACAAAATAATAAAACTCACCATAGCAGAAGACGAGCCTGTGCCGTGGTGCTCGTCAGCACAATTTTCCACCATCATACAGCTCGTCTCAGGACTGACTATTGTACTACGGCTGACTCCTTATCTCAAGTTACTGCTGTAAGAGAGACTCTTGATATTCGTCACCTGTGCAGTGTGCAACAAACTGATCGACAGTTGAAAAATCTACTTAATAACAAGGAGACTGGCCTACAACTCAAGCTTATTGAAACCTGGGAGTGAACGGTCAGTTTTATGGTGACACTTCCTCTGGGAAAACACGCCCAAACATGTCTTCCACGGCCTCCACAACCTCTGCAACCAATGTGTCAAAGCTACAGTGCAACTTGTCACCTCCCATTATGTTTGCCCAGATTTACAAAAAAAGATTGCCACCTGTGGGCCTGCGCATGCGTAGCTTGTCAACATAGTAAGATTGCACTTCACATACATGCGGCATTGGGAATTTTCCAGAGATCACAGAAAGATTTGCCCATGTTCATTTGGACGTTGTGGGACCCTTGTAGCTGTCATTTGGGCAGCGCTATTTATTGACAGTTATAGATCGTGTAACACGTTGGTGATCCTGGTTGATAAACTTCTACAGAGATACTGGCGGTAGCTTTCAAGTAACAGTGGGTCGCGCGATTTGGTTGCCTGCTACACATTACAACGGACAAAAGGCGCCAGTTTGAATTGGAACTCTTCACACAAATGAGCACGTTTTGTCGTGCAATCCACCATTTCACTACAAGTTACCCTCCAGCAAGCAACAGGGTGGTGGAGAGGTGGCACCAAATGTCCAAATGTTTGTATAGCTTATGGGACTTAACTACGGGGTCATCAGTTCCTAAACTTACAATCTACTTATCAACTACCCTATACTAAGGATGGCACAAATATCCATGCCTGAGGGGGGATTCGAACCCCCGACTGTAGTGGCCGTGCAGACCGTGACTGGCGCACCTCAGTCCTCTCGGCCACCGCGGCCGGCGAGGTGGCACCACAAGCCACACCAAGATGCAGCACCTGAGAATTGTTATATTGCAGGACACTATGCCTCCCAGAAGAATTTCAAGAGCCAAATACCTCATTGAGAACAACTTACACCCACCAAATTATACAGGTCATTGCTCGACTCAGGGTCACATCATGCATATCTGACCTCAACCAGAACCCCTCTTTCATACACAAAGACTTGTCAAATAGCTCACATGTCATGTTCTGTTGAGATGGTATTAAGCCTTATACCTCCATATGCTGGATCCCACTGTGTTCTTACAACCAATGGGGAATCTATGGACATTTGGCTTAGTGGTGAGAAAGTTGCCCAAGTGAAACCAGCGTTTCTATTTGAAGACTTCTGTGATTCAACCCTGCTGGTAAATCCAACATGGCCTTCGCCTACAAACACCCAGAAACCTCCTGCATCGCCGGTGGCACAGCTGCCGTGTTAAACCGACACCTCCTAGAGACAAGGCCTCACTACAGACTGTACCACGTCACACCCAGAGGCTGCGATTGCTTCGTGATTGGCTGGCCGCTAGGGATGGGATTGTGAGGCGCGGCGACTCGAGCGCACCATGAATTTCTCGAGCTGCCGGTGCTCGAGCAGTTCTCGAGAAGCTCACGAGAAAATGCGCGGCTCGTGCCGCTGTCCGGCGGTTGACTGGGGCAGCACGACACGCCAAGCGCTGTGCTTATTGGCAGCGCTCACAGCTCGCTGTGATTATCATTTTACTATCAGCATTGGATACACGAAAACCAAACTCACGGAGCTGGTAGTACTTTACAGAGGATGGAGATATCTGTTGTAAAGATCAGTAGTGTAGCAAAAAATGCAACAGGCATAGTAAGACATTTAAAATTACACAATTTATCTAGCAATCCAACAAATACGTTCACGGATACAAAAGTACAGTCTTATATTAATACAAGTCAGACTAAATACCTAGCTATTGTGTATTGTTACGCTGCAAACATTGTGACAGGGAAATGTGTTAAGATCTTGGTTTGCTTACTTTAGCAAGATGGAATAAGATCACCAGCCGGTAGCAGAAAATGTTCACCGCCTTGCGTGATGACGGCAGCCGCTGCATCGGCAAGTTGAAAAGCCTACCGTCAGCAAACTGTGTGTGAGTGAAATGGCTGTCAGACAGAGACGCAGCTAGTAAACATTTCATAACTACACGTAACTCTGTCACAAGAGTGAATAAGACCGTGGATGCGTCAGCAGTAAAGACACATTGGGCGAACACTGCATTTTCAAAGGAAACACATTCAAACCGTTTCATACGTCATAGCTTCAGCCAGTTTTATGTATAAATACTCCCACATTTAGAAGTAGCAGTCACTTGGCCTTTTGAATCGACGATGCCCAGGAGGCAGTCGTCAATTCACTGGCCTAATCGTTGTGCTCAGTCTTTGTCACAGATAGCAGTACATACGGGTAGCTGCTAGAGACAGCTAAGAGATGGAGTCTGGTTGAGGCCATACTTCACACTAAACATCATCTGGGAAGATGGTGATCCGCTGTGACGACGACTTCACACCTCTATGGTGGCTGCCTGAGGCCAGCGCAGTCTTCAGTGGTTGGTTACTAAAGGCCAATGTTCCTGTCGTCGAGTTAGCACTCTGGTGCTAATCCGGCCAGCCGGTGTCCCGAGTCAGGAACCAGCATGACATCCGACTTCAGAGGGGTCCCTGCGTGGATCCACTGGCCGCTGCATAGCCTGGTGAAGGGATAGAGCAATTCACAATAACAGTCTTTGCATCGCTTCCCGGCATCGCGGCACGGGCACTACCATCATACGAACATACGAAACACCAAGTTTGCAGCTCGAAGGCGACGCCACCTACTGCTCTAGCTCCTGTCGAGCTAGCGCCTTCATCAAACTTATGTATGTTACGGAATAAAATGTGTCAACTATAATTCTGTTTCACTAGCTTCCCTTGGCGCTCCATCAGGTTCCACGCCTCATCCTGACCTAAAGCTGGGAACACACCGCTCGGTCCCAGCAGTATGTTATCCATTCAAACTACATTAAAAAGAAATTTGGTAAAAGGTCGGATAGTGCCTGAAAACAGTCCGCCAGTATCGGAAAACTATGATTTTTAATTTGTCTGCAATAACATCCAAAATGCATCAAAATTAACACAATCCAAACTTTTGAATAAAATGAGGACATAACAATCAAATTACAGCTGTGTAGTTGTAAATTGCGGTTGTGTTAAGAAAGTACCAGAAGTATAAGCTGAAATAAGGACGGAAGCTACAAGTAGTAAATGTATACAAGGAGTTTATGGGTAACACATGTAACATTTTTCTCTCATTTAAGTATAATTACATGTGGAATGCATATATGTTTTTGGGAACAATGAAGTTATTGTTTAGTGTAAGATACATGTTAAATGATTGCCTCCTGCGAAACATTCTACTACTACTACTAATAATAATAATAAAAATAATTCAGTTTTTTCCTTGCACGTACGAAAGACAACGATTACGACTGCTCTGTCACAATGCTTCCTTGTAGAGTAGTTTTGTTCAGCCTCCAACTTCTCGAAACTACTTGGGAATTTCTCGAGAATTTGCCTCATCGTCGCCCATTTCTCGAGAGCGCTCATAGCCTATCCCTGCTGGCCGCTACGAGGCAGTGGTCTGCGCCCCAGACGCTACGATCGCGACCTCTCGGTGTGACGTGGCACGGCATGTTGTTAGGCCTTGTCTCTAGGAGGTATTGGTCAAACGAGGTCGGGTCATCGCGTCAACTTTCCTGCAAGATTTATCGACAGCATCACGTATGGTAAACGCCTACGACGCTCCGCTTCTCCGCGGAGGCTGATGCGACAAGTATTCAACGGACGCTAGCAAACTGAGCAGTTGATCGCAGTGAACGCAAGATGTTCACGCGCCTGCCGCTTGGGGCGCTGCATTGCGCACTTATTCAAAGCTCTGTATACAGAGCTTTACACTTATTCCTTGTCGCGGATGCAATACTCCATGAAATAATTTAATTTCTTTTCTTTAATGTAGTCCGTGGTACCTTTTCCTTGGCATTAATTTCGTTTTATTTGAGTTGTTATCGGGAATAAAAGTTTTCTCGTTGCACTAGGGCCTTGTTCTTCTGCAGATGGAGGACAGATATATTAATTATAAGAAGCAGCTAAAAATACATTACAGTGTACTGAAACTCCGCATGATTTACGTAAAACAAGTCGCTGATCCTTTTAACGCTAAAGAGTAATGCTTCACATATATTTATTGTAATATGGTCCCAAATCCCAACCATCCACTGAAGGGCGCACAATGTAACTCTTTACAGGAAGGAATAATGAACATAGATATCAAAGAATATCCTACATGTAATTCACAAGACACAAAGAGATCCATAGGCCCAAGCATTGACGTTTTGGAGAAACACACAACAAATATATCGTTTCCCTAATCACAACAATGGAGGAAGGAAGCTTAGGGTTCAACGTTCCATCGACAGCTTGGTCACAGAATAGGGAGTATACAGAACGGAAAGCTGGAGGCGGCGCCTTTGATCTGTACGTTACCAAGCGTTGCGCTCGACGCCATATTGAAAAGCAGTAAACGCGGAACTATAGCCACTTAGTACTTTGGCTGGAAATGGACTTTTTACGAACTGCAGCTAACCTCACCGACTATTAAGAAAGGAAACGGCTTTTCATTATGCTTTCCTCTATTTTGCGCCCTGTTCTTGCACCTAATTGTAATCCAACGAAAAAAAAAGTAGGCCTAAATTTTAATACAACTACTCTACGAAAATGTACGATGGAATCAATGATCGTTTTATTTGGTGCTTATCTCCAGAAAAATCCCTATTAACTCGAAGTTATGTTTGGGAAATTAGTTGTAAACAAGAAAGTGACTTTACAACTGCCAGGTTTTATTTCACACGAATAAATTTGCACAAGTCAGACTTAGCAGTACAACGTGATTACACAGAAGTAATGACGTCTGGGCATACAGAAAACTATTAAATTACACACAATTGAAGGACATGTAGCGGAAACATAAAACTACATAACATACTTACTCTGTACTTGTCATATTGTGGCACACATTGTTTTAGTTATAGCAAAGGAAAAAGTTGTTCATCATTTTCCTCTGTCTTCTGTCAATACGCTTTCACTAGAACATTTGTACCTCACAGATGGGTCACTTTTATCACTTTGATTTTTTTTCAATTTTGGTTTTATATTTCAAGTCTCTTTTTGTGTACTTCAAGAAATGGAAAATTCTCACTCTGACAAAAGTTTTACTAAATATTGGATAATATATTTTAAGTAAATCAGCTCTCCTTGAATTCACAGTCCGTTTCTTAGCACTGGAAATAAATATTGCCTTTAAAACATACCTATATGTTATATTTTACTTATGGCAGTGATGTAGTTGTGTTTCAATGTTGGAAAAGTTGTATTTGCTTTAGGAGGATAATTAATTTACTGATCGGAGAAGAGCATGTAGAAAAATCTGTCAACCATACATCAGGAACAGCATAAAATAATTATTCCCCTTAATCTATTTGTTCCAGTATCCGAAGAGCATTCGTTGCCAACATTAGCACACTATGCCTCCATTGTCGTAAGTAAAATTTTACCTGCCTCAGCAGAGTAGAACAAGGGGAGGAGCCAGGATGAATGTCATCGATTTGACTGGTTCAGTTTTACTTACGGCAGTGGAGGAGTAATGTTTTAATGTTGGCAACATAATGTTCGTTTTACGAGAACAATTACTTTACCGACCAGAGAAAAGTAGATACAAGAAACTGCTAACCATAGAGCAAGAACAGCAAGATTATTCCGCTTAATTCCATTTGCTTGAATATCGTAACAAGGGGAGGTCGGCAATCGGGACCCACCGATTTCGCCCAAGTTACGTGTGGTGGGTCTCCACATAACGTGTCTGAAATATTTCGCCTGAGTGGACCTAAGCAAAGGCTACTTTTAATAAATATGCACACATTGCTCTCATTCGAAACTGATAACATTTTTCTTTTACCACACATATAGCGACGTTCACTAACTGTTAACATCTTTTGGGAAGATGAAGAAGCTTATATCCTTATTTGTATGAGAATTATTGCGGAAATTAGGTGCTGAACACCATCGGCCGCCTTTACTTTTATTGTTGCTCGTAATAAAAACGGAACAGCTACACCTACTGGCACACAGTTCTTTCTTTTCATTGCACCAAATACTTGTTTACTTTTATGCGATTCAGGCAGCTAAAATACACAATTAACAAACAAAGACGGCGCATTACCACGCCACAGAGTAGGGAGTGACCACGCGGTTACTGCTTTTCAAGATGGCCGATTCCGCGCATGCGCACTAAATTTTGGACGACAGACTGCAGCGGGAGTTTCCTTTCTGTATACTCCTTATTCTGTGGCTTGGTCATTAGAGACGGTCACAACAATGCACCGCAAGATGTTGCCTCTGTAGCGTGTTACTAGACGACGCACTCGACATTTCCGTAGAATGCTACAATGTTACAAGAAGTTGCTCCGTTACATACGAGGTTTATCTCAATTTCCAGGTAAGCTCCTATCTCAAATACATTTAAATCTCCAGTCCACGCCTTTTGAACAATCAGCTCTACATAGTGATTGGTAATTTGGAAGCCTTTGTGCACGGCGGTGTTCCCGTCGATATGTATAACAAATTAGGTGTCACTTTATGGCGACCAATAACATTGCGTGTTTCACGTGAAGTACATTTGACGCAGTATTTACGAGAGTAATTAATGCATTAATTAAACACTTTATAAGCGCTAAATAATAGAATTTTAATATGTTACACACTGTTAAGAATAGAAACCTGTTGGCGTACGTTTAATGTAGCGCACATTTCATGACGAATATGGAATGTTCGATATAGTGTTTCTGAACCAGAGATTCGGGCGCTATGCGCCCTCACGTACTAAAGAAATTCTTGTTTAACCTATACCTGACCTTCTTACGGCTACGCTATAGATCACTTTTTTTATGTCAAAGTTAGGTTAGGTATAGGTTAAACAATAAGTTTTTTTTTTTTTTTTTAGTACGTGAGGGCGCGTGGCGCCCGATCTCCCATTCAGAAACACTATATCGGACTATCGTCCTATACTAAGACGTTCACTATATATATATATATATATATGGAAACACCGTCGTACACAAAGGCTTGCAAATTACCTAATGATTGAATATATCGTCTTAAGTGTTGTCTCTTTGTTATTTCGTTGCAAACGTAGTTAACATGCATGATGGTGTAATTTCTTCAGCTTATAGGTATCACTCAATACCTGGGGATGTGGGGTGTTCACAGTACCCCAGTTGTAAATGTTTGCTGGTATGTAACGAAACATGTTGGTCACACTGATGAGCGGTTTGTTACCTTCATTGAAAGGCATGCACATTATTGCGAAACCATTGTTCATGTTTTTGAAAGTATGCAATACTATACACAACAAGTTTTAAACGCTGGATTGCCGATAACACCCCACCTACCTAGTATGTGACTTTCTGTGTCGAACTGAGCACATCGTGATGTCATATGAGGAAGAATAAAAACGTCATGAAGGTTGTTGGAGGAAGACATGAAGACTGTGAGATTCCACAGTTTGAAGATTCCGATGACAATGAAGAAGAAGAACAGTGCAAAGAAAACGATCAAGCAACTATAAGTGATCAATCTGATGACTATGTTGGTTAAGATATGGCACTGGAGAGGTTTACGCTTATTGAGGATGAAGTGACTAAGTGGATGACTACACCTAAGCTAAATAATATCAGAACAAGGAAGCAAATTATAGTAACTCAACTTCCTGGTACCACAGTAATTGCTAAAACTGCAAGACTGCTGTAGAATGCTTTCCTGTGCTTATCAATGCGCAAATAGTAGGGCGCACCAACATTTATATGCATTCTTAGGTTTTAAAAAGAGCTTCAAATTCGGCTGTACCAATATCTGTCTGGCTGAAGGCAGCTAACATGGCTGAAACATGGAAGAGTTTATTCCAGCAGTTCAAAGAAATAAATGCACATCTGGAAGATGCATAGTTTACGCAAAAAATTTATGTGTTTAAATCAAAGACAATCATCTACAGTAAATGTATTGATTCAGAATCTTGTTCCAGTGATGACGAAAATGTCCAGTGTTGAAATGTGATTTTTCTCCAGAGTTTTGACATGTATGATTGTTTTGAGTTATATAAATATGTCTGTTGCTTTGTCTGTAAACATCTCTCTATAATTTGAAAATGATTAAAGATTTCCTTATTTGATTAATATGAAAAAAATGTGTATATATGAACATTTGAAACCGTTAAAACGCTTCTCGCCGGGCTCCAGTGCTTATGTTAGCAACAGATGAACAATGAAGTGTAGAATAGCGTTAGTATTTTTCACGAGCTACAGAGTAAATGTTATTTATGCTCGCTTCACTCGCAGCAAAATTAATACTGTACCTGCTCTATGGTAGACAGGTTGTTGTATGTACCCTTGTCCGTTCAGACAAAAACAATTTTTTTCGTTTTAATTGAAGTTGTTACGAAAAAACATTTGTTGGTCATCTGAGTTGCCGTCATTACCATTGGTACCAACATAACCACTGCAGCCCAGCGAGGAAGGTCGTAAAATTTTACTTTTGAAACCATTTCACATATGTTATTGATTTATCTCTTACGGATAATTATTCGAGTACCTCGGTGATTAAAATTGCACTTAAATGAATTAATAAAGACTAAATGCTATGTTTATTGTATAATAAACAATTTAAGATAAATATATGAACCTCAGTATGGTATATATGTAGGCTACTGTTAACACCCCCCGTCCCTAGTTATGTTGTAAATGCTCATCTCCCCAGTTTTAAAGGTTACATGTAGGCAAAAAGAAACTTGTCGCCCACCTCGCAACTCGCAAGCAACCAATATCGACTACCGATGCTCAAGCAGGTTTCGAGTGTTCGTGTTATTCAAACTTTGTGTTTATGAAATCTGCGGAATCGCTTGAAGAAGGAATAAGAAACAATGTCACTGTACTATTTAGCACCGACAGTGTGTCGTGTATTTCCTACATATGTTTGTGGTATTTCTAAGAGATATTGCTCATCGCAGTTAAACCCTTTACTGTTTGTTCTATCCCGATGTAAACAAGGATCACCGGCATTTGTGGCCTTTAAAACTGAAACTATTTTTAAACTTTTTTCTTCAAAGACATTTCGGTGTACACAAAAACGATCAATAAATCTAAGTTTCAATCAAAGGGCGACACGCCCCTATGAAGTGAACACTAATGTTCAGAAGGATGTAATATTATTTCGTTATACAAACCCCCATTGGTACAGAATTCTTAATATATTTGCAGTATGTCAGTTTTCTTTCTGGATGTATTCTGCTAATGTAGCATATACACTATTGAAAGATGTGCCAGTGAAATCGGATGTCAGTGAAGATCTCCCATTTTGGAGGAAGATTAATTTAGGAGAGAAGAAATATAAATTAGGAATTACTCTACTGTGCTTATTCGTAGGTAAGTTAGGAAATACAAAAATGTCACAACTATACAATAAAGTTCAAATTTGATTGGGGCCTATGTTTCTTTTGACAGTGGTGCACTTGCTGCTAATAAACATATCGGTTTCCTACAAAAGTCGTTGTTGAGTATTTACCACCTTAGTGCTTACTGTACATTTTTACATTCTAAATAGTCAGCATTTGAAATCCTGAGAGGCTACATTGTTATAGGAAATCGTAATTTTTAAAAAGTCTGTCGCAGCAGTTTAATTAAAATTGATGGTATGAAGACAAAAGATAGAAAAATAATGTATTGGGAATAAGCATATATTGTTAAGAGAGTGACCAGGTAACTCCTGTAAGTAAAATTTAACAGTTCCATGTACTTCATTGTTTTAAAACGTAAGTTCAATGCTATCATGCAGCACTTTTGTACACTTTGCCCCTCTGGTCATGCATCTTTTTCTACCTAACAGTTCTTTCTCAGTGTGTGCCTCTGCATACTCTTGTGGAGTTACCAATAGCTCACTTTGACAATACTGGACACAATACCATCCGTCTGCTTTGACCCATGATGTCATTGGTAGGAGGCATATTAAACTGAAAAAACGTGGAAAACAACAAACACAAAAAATACCTCTAAAATAAAACTTTTCATTACACACAAAGAAACTTTCCTTTGCAATAGGGTTCTGCCAAGCAGTTGCTATTAAGAATGATCGAATTTTCAAGTGATTAGTATTTTTTAATTGAAACATGGGGCTTGAAGTAATATCATATTCGTAAGGAAAGGAAAATGATTAGTGTTTCAAATATTGCAACACAACATGCCAATGTCAGGGTCAAAGCTGACGGGTGGCATAGTGTGCTTCAGTTGACCCCATATAGTATTATTCCTCATAATTGTACATAAAAAATCCAGTAATTTCGTAGCTGTGTTACATAGCACAGCTCCGGCCTCCAAATGATATATATCTACATATCGACTGATATCGAACAAGTGAATGTTGTAGTTACATAGAATATGTGGAATAATATTTCCTGACCACAAATTAATTATACCTAATGCTGTTCCTTCTCTGTGGTTGACAGGCTTTTGATGTATCCTTGTCCGATCAGTAAATTATCCTCAGTCACAACAAAATGTTCCCTTTATGAGGATAATTAATTTACTGACCGTACAAGGTAGCATTGAGAACCTGTCAACCATAGAGCAAGAACAGCAATAATAATTAATTCCATAGTGAGTGCAAACTGTTATTGCCGTTATTGTTTGTTATTTTCTTTAAGATGATAGCCTTATGCAAACATAACTCTCGAACTTCTTAACTTAAAACGTTTGGTTGTTTGATATGTATTGTTTTGATATGTACTGTAACTCTATAATATATATCGTTTGGAGGGCACATTCGTCCTATGCAACACATATATGAAATTATCTGAAATAGTACAATATTGTGAATCTCTAAATAACACAATTCTCATTTATAAATAGTGTTTCTATTTGCATAGGCCTATGTAGGTACTGGAATATTGCTGTGACTTGATATGCACAATCTTGGGATTTTTTACTGATTGAGATAGCTAGTGCACCTGTCAACACACTAGACTTTCATATGGGATGTTCAGGGCTCAAAATGAGGAAAATAACTGTCTATATAAGATTTTGTATGGTGCCTGTCATAGGTAAGTTTTCCTATGAACTTTGACAATATCTATGGTTTTTTCTGATCTTGGTGAAATTTTGCACTCTTAACCTTCAAAACAAGAGGAACATCACTATCTAACTAAGATTTCATAAGGTGCATGGTGGAGGGTATCTTGCAATAAATTTAGACACATTACTATTTTGTCTAGTGTTCTGCCGGATGTTAGTGTTGAATTTGCACAATATTTTGGTTACGTAGCATGTAATCTTCATCAGGGCAACCTGATATTGCTCTCTGACTGGACCTGGTCCAGTATTTATGAACTGGCCTTCCCCCTCCACTGTCAATTGTAGGTGTTCAGTGGTCCGCACCTATCTGAACCTCCTCCGAGCAATCCATCATCAGTTTGGTGCTCCGTTTGCGGTCCGTGCCTGTCCCTTGTTATCTCTTAGCCCATTGACATTCTTTTTTGAGTCCTCTGCGGCCCTAGGTGATCCCTTTGTGGTTGGCGTCTGTCATATCCACCTCCGAGTGCTGTGGTCCATGCCTGCTTGCTGCAATCTTCTGGAGTGCTGATGTAACATTTGTGTTTGCTGCAGCTCTAGGCATTCTAGCCCACGCCCTCCAGATCGGACCCCTGTATGTTCGCCTTCGATCTGGCACTCCCTCTGCGGTCTGTGTCCGTTGCCCTGCTCCTGGACGTTCTATTTTTGTTCCTATGCATTTGGTGTTCTGCTTTAGGATCATTTTGCATATCCACTCCTTCAGTTCTTCTGTTCGAGTTATGCTGCAGCTGACCTTGTTGCTTCTTTAATAATCACAGAGCAGGGTCCCAAACTCTACTTAGTTGGTAACCTGTGGTTTGGATCGTGAGATTTTTAGATACTTTAATCACTATTGATTCTTTTAAATCTGTGTGTCTGTGCCAGAATCTTGGTACCTTCGTAATTCATGAGATCAGGGCCGGCTTTGACCAACCAGGCGCCCCGGTTGAGTCGCCCTCTTTGTGCCCTTTATTACATAAACAGCAAACCTGGCAAGTGCTTTGCAACAAGGCATTTCACCGTTTTCTGTAAACCGTCTTAATTGTTAATTATGACAACTAATGCACAGAATGTTTTTTTATTTCCTCTTGAATTTGAGTATTTTATATATACACTATATAGGACGGTGTTTACATTAAAGTCAATAAAGTGTCAACTGAATGTGATGTAAATCTTAGTAGTAAAGTCTAAATATCAAATTAGTGAGTAGTAACTAGGACAATATTTACAATGACATCAGAGGTCACTTAGACCCATACAATTGTAATTATCTCACAAATGCTCATTAGTGGACTCACATTTACTGGCACATTTTTGCTTCCATTATCATATACTTTCAGCCGTGAAAGTTTGTGCAATGTTTTTGATACATCCTATATAGGCTATACACACATAATGAAATTAAATCCAAATAATTTGAAAGCCCACTAAGATGCTATATTTCAGATTTGTTTCTCCTGTAATGGCACTGTTCAGCTTAATGCTTCCGCTCTCTTAACATTCATTATAGCAGTGATATGTTGTTTGGGCACTCATATTATAGAATCTGGTCAAAAAATATTGCACAGTAAGCACTGTACAAATACGTCTACAAAACCTTCAGAAAAATTGTTTTTGCATGTTCCACACTACACGAGTATGCATAAAATGTGGTTGAAACATGCTCATAGATACCAGATAAGATAGCGATCGCTTTGTGCATTTATTTGTGTGAGGATCATTTTGGATTGTATTCATTCACTGTTATTTACCATGGTCTGCAAGTGCAAAAGTTTAAAGTTTTATTATTTACAGATTAGTGAGTTAATGTTCTCATTTGTAGTACTATTCAGCCATGAAAACATACCATGCACCCGACTCCAACTGACAATTACTGACGTGTGAGTTTTAAATTGTAGCACTACCAAAACATGCAGTCTAACAAACATTGGGTGGCACTGTGTTATTAGGGGAGCATTCTCTATGAATACAGTGCATGTTCTGCATGATCTATAAATTGCTGTAAATGAATCATTAAGAATATTCAATATAATTCATATTAATTAAATCATAATGTAATGCCTATTTCACAGTCCGTATTTTCTTTCATTTTAACTGTCAGTTACTTTCTGTGGTGGAGGAGAGATGGTATGGCTGTATGGGCACTGCCTTGTTGGAGTCCTTGAAACAGACAAGAGTGGCACTGTTGTAGTCTGGCTGCTTGCGCCATCAGACACAGCTCAACGCGAATCATGATTGCTGCAGCCAGTAGGAAGATTGCATTCATCATGCATTATTAATTCATAAGATTAGCAACGGATGTTGAATGAGACTGAATAATATTTTAGTTTCGCGAAAGGGATGACTTAATTTTAATGTTATAGCAGAGGTGTTTGTGTTATTTATTTATTAACATGCGTTGATGTATGTGGCGCCCCTGGACTCTGGCGGCCTGGGCGACTGCCCGGGTTGCCCCACCCAAAAGCCAGTGCTGCATGGATAATTCAGTTTCAAGCAGTGTTCAGCAATGGCTGATTTCATCACCTGGCTGTCTGGTGTTCCTTGCAACTGGTATCCACTGTTCTTGTGGTCTGGCCAATGTAGAACATTCCTCATTGACAGAGAATACTGTAAATCCATGGTTTCCTTAACCCCATGTTGTACTTCACATTTCCTGCCATCTCCATGTTGTGTTTACTTAGGATCATACTGACTCTGGCAGAAATAGAACCAGCGTAGAGCAGGTGTGCTATCTTCTTTGCTTCATCTTTCTCTGCTTCTGGAACCTGGGGTGTAGTGGCTGGTTGGAGTGCTAAGCAATGTGTTTAGTCGTAAACACACTTTCTTAAGGTGCTCTTATTTTTGTAGGTAGACTCTTTTGGTCTGTCAGGCCACATGCTCTGTGGGCTAATGTCTTGAGAAGTCTTCTCATCTGTGCAGGGTCTGGTCTGCAGACGTTAATTAGTGTGTGTAGGTTCTCGATAAACGCTGTAGTCATGTGATCCATCTGCTTGCCTTCGTACTAGTACATCCGGAAACAGCAGCTGGCTATTCATTTCCAGTTCTATGGTGAACTTGATATTCATGTGGCCCAAGTTCAGATGTTGTAGAAACTCATTGAGCATGTCCTTCCCATGTGCCAGATCACGAAGGTAAGGTTCATGCAAGAAGTCATGGTCCTTGCCTCCTCAACTTGGGCATTGGGTAAGTCCATTCCTTTGATTTGGAGGGGTGGCCACCTGCTCACAAGGCACAGTTGTTTGCTGTCTTAAGAGAAAGTGTACGGCGCAGCAAGCAATGTGCAACTGAGTTGACCGTCCCTCAGAAACATAGGAATGAACTCACCCTGCACACAACTCGAGAATGTGTTTCTGTGCACGGGCATGACTTCTTGCACAAGCTATATCAGCATTATACCTGTAGAAGAAGGTGGATATATATCTGGCTATCTCTAATGCCCTGTCCTCGAATTTCTCCATGTACGTGTTGGAAACCACAGGAGACAATCGGTTGCCCATAGCTACTCCTTCAGTTTGCTTGTATATTGGTTCCCATAGAGAAAATATGTGGAAGTCAGTGAATGCCTGAACAGATTCAACAGGGCACTGTTAGAATTCTCTGCCAGGTTTTCAACTAGTAGTAATAGTAGTAGTATTAGTAATAATAAAATACTCACTTTTGATTGGTAGCTACCTGCCCAATACAGACTCGTGTGCCAACACACCACTTCTGGAACTTGTGATTCCACTCCTGCCCCGGATTGAATATTTGACAGATTAATGACAATTTCTGGCTGAATTGATTACACGAATACGACACTGGAACCCATCTCCCTTTGTAGTTAAATGATTTAGAAACATTTATAATTTTGGCCCACTTTAGGTCACGGTAGTAACACTAAAAGTGGGCCTTTGCGATCGTCTTTTGACAGCTCGAAATTTAAATGAAAATAACGGCTTAACTATTCATCTGACACGAAAATTGAATAACCTAATTGGTAGAGGAGAAAATTCTCTACAACTTAGCTCCCTTACGTTGTTTTCATATCTCGTATCGTTTGAGACATATTTGCAAAAATCATGGAGATTTGACACCCTCCATTAACGAAAACCAGCCATTCGGAGATGTCACGTGACATTCCTCACCCAGAACTCTCTTTGGCATATGCCATACATCTTGTGTTGCGTATTTGATGATTTTCTTATTGTAACTTACACATTGTCATTTCACAGCAATGGTGCACTGAGGAATTAACAAAAACACATCGTTCTTCCTACAATAAATGTTAATCTAGTGTCTACAAATGCCATATTAGCATCAGTTAAGAACAGCCATCAATAGTATGAGATTAAAGGACTCATCTTTTGATCGATAGCTGTAGCGTAGTGGGCAAGGCGTTGGACTATGGCGGTAAAGGTTGGTGGTTCGGAACCCGCCACTACCAACATTTTTTTCCCTAAAAGGGTTTCAGACACTCTTATTAATTTTTTATTATTTAGATTATTGTGTTGGTCCAAAATGTTTGCAAAAACTTATAAAACTACAAATCTAAAGAGGGCCGTAAAACACGTCAGTGCGATTTTTTGCATGCTTTCACCTGAGCTGGCACCATTTACAAATAGTTGGGAACAAAATCCAATCCAGTGCAGAGTATGAGTTACATACAATCAATCTTTAACGGTAACATTGTCAATTAAATTTTTATTTTCATCCTGCCAGTCTCACCTAATAATTTTGGCAATTATGTGAAGTTGACATAGCCAATTGCATGACAGCACTATTGTTTTGTCATTAAATCTTAGTTTTACGAGGGCTATTACTTTTATTGATCAAACAAGGGTACATACAAAAACCAGGCAACCATAGAGCAGAAACAACATTATTTATTTTATTGCCCCTCCCCCTCCCCGGGGCCCACAGGTCCCCAAACAAATGCAGAATTTCTTCCTATTTTCCAAGGCTGCATTACCTCTTCCAGTTCCTCTCCTCCCCATCCTAATTCCTCCTGCCTTCCCCTTCCCCACTCATTCCCCTCTCTAAGTGGTTCCTTTTAAAACGGCCCGGCTATTTTTACAGTTGTGATGATGGTTTTAGCGATTATGGTCTCCTTGTTCGAAGTCTCTGCTGGTTTTCTGCCGGATAATAAAATCAAACTGATTCAATATTTCGACGGTACAGCTGTCCGCCATCTTCAGGAAACTGCTGCTGCTGAGTCTCGCTGAATACTGGTGCAAGAGCGAAGTATGGCGTCCTATATGGGCGTCGGTCGCGTGCACGGCGCATGCGCCGGCCGTCATAGTTACTAGCTCCTTGACAGGGCTGGTGGCGCCGCCCCTAGTGGAACAGGGCACAACGATATATCGCACCTAACATTAATCAGTCCCAGGTGCTGGAATCCGGGTCGAACATTGCAATTTGATATTGTTTAATAATGGATTCCATGTTCTACTAAGAGGAAACCCCATGTCTCTATTTATTAGATTGTCCGTCACTGGCGTCTCTGTAAACACTGCTCCAGAAACCGGAGGTATTGGTTACTATGCGGGTTTTATCATATATCATCTTGGGTCCTTGCGTTAAACAGTGTTCTGCTACTGCCGATTTATCCGGCTGCAATAGTCTCGTGTGGCAGCAATGTTCCACGCATCTATCATGTACAGTTCGAAGTGTACGGCCAATGTATGCCTTGCCACACTCACACGGTATTTTATAAACACCGGGTTTCTTGAGTCCGAGGTCATCTTTGACGGAGCCAAGCAATGCCCTAATCTTGGACGGTGGATGGAAAACAGTCTTTATGTTAAAATTTTTCAAAAGTCTTCCAATTTTAAAAGAAACGCCACCAGCGTAAGGAATGTAGGCTAGAGCCCTATACTCCTCTTCTGGCACTTTTGGAGATGGTCCAAACTGCATAGCACGGCGAATCTGTTGCTCAGAGTAGCCATTTTCCTTAAAAACCGTTGTCAGATGTTCCAGTTCCGATGGTAAACTGTCTGAATCTGAAATGGCATATGCTCTGCGTACCAGAGTTCTAAGGACGCCATTACGTTGGTATGGTGGGTGGCAACTACTTCGCTCTTGCACCAGTATTCAGCGGGACTCAGCAGCAGCAGTTCCCTGAAGATGGCGGACAGCTGTATCGTCGAAATATTGAATCAGTTTGATTTTATTATCCGGAAGAAAACCCGCAGAGACTTTGAAGATTTGTCACGCCGGGAAAGCCTACGAAGTTACATGGTCTCCTTGTTGTTTGCCCACCTTTTGGTCTAGTTTGGTCCCCCTCGGGGTTTGACCTTCACCACAAAATCTTAGTTAAGAGTGAGAGCCATTTGGGAAAGAACCCCTGTCCTAGACAGTATGGTGTGAATCTCCATCCCTTTCTTTCTCACTTCCCTCCTTGCCATGGCACCCGGCCCTGCTAGGTCCTCAGCACGTGGAGCCAGTCTGTGTAGGGGGCTGTTATGTACCATTATGGCTGAGCCCCCTGACAATGCAGCGATCTGACTGCTGTTACCAGAGCTTTAACCTCCCCGTGAAGGCCAAGGAATGTTCTCCTGTGGTTTCAGGACTCCCGGCAATGGCCATTGAGCCAGGTGGCCTTCACTGTGGCGGGGTGGTGCCCATGGGGAGAGCCTCTGATTGGAATGAGTGGTACTAGGGCGGACATTTTGCACCATGAAACATATGACGCTTTCATTGCAAAATGGCTGTTCAACAGCTGTCTCTGGAGAAAGGAATGGAGTCTTCAATGTGGTTACTGCAGAAAAGAGGACCTTCAGTCCCTGGCTACCCCTTGGGAGGAAGGCAAAGGACAGATGGATGTACATTCACCACCACCAAGCTGCTGTTTTTTGTAGAATAGATCGAGGCAAGTTTGACTTGATGAGTAAGGCGAGTCTGGCTGCCTACTCATCAACACCGTATCTGCTGCCCGATGTGCTGCTCTGTGTGGCTGTGACTATCTTGGCGATGTTCCGGTGTCTATAATCTGTAACCAGACTTCAAATATTTTTCAGGGAGGTAGTTTCTATTGGGACTTACTGCTTCAGACTGATGAATAACTTTGAGCTAATCTGGATCTTGGCCTTCAAGAGGCATACACTCCCAGAGACGGTCAAGGTAATGATTTACAGATGTGATGTGAAGCCATACATTCCACCACCCATGCGATGTTTTCGATGTATGGGTTTTGGGCACATGTCTTCTCATTTACAGTGGTCCCCGTCTGTGGTGAATGTGGATGCCCACTCCGTGAGGGGAACACCTGTGTTCCACCTCTTGTGTGTCAACTGTCATCAACACCACTCTTCTCGCTCCTCTGATTGCCTGGTGTATAAAAAGAAGATACAAGAGTACAAGTCCTATGAGTGCTTATCATACCAGAAGTCCTGCCGAAAATTTGAGTATCTGCATCCTGTGCAAATGTTATCTACCTTTGCCTGTGTTTCATCCTCTACCCCTTCCTTTTTCATCACATTTACACCCCACTCTTCCTCCTCCCTCTCCTACAACTCCCTTGCTCCTCCGTAGCGTCCCCCTCCTCCCTCACAGCTGGAGAAGTGCTCCTCCTCTCTGACACTTGCCGGTGAAGCTGCCCTCTCCCACCAGAACTGCTCTTCCCAGCATTCACCAGATCGGAGGTCTTCTGCCTCAAGCCGGCAGTTGGATTCAGTCTGTGAATACCAATGTTGCCCAATCTTCATTGGTGTCAGATCTCACTAATGGCAGTTCTCTCTCTGGGACCTGTCTGCCTTGTGAGAAAGATTAGAAGAAGAAGCACAAGTCACAGGACAAGGCCCCTCCGGTAGTGCCTGAGGTGTGAACCTTGTTCTCACGACCAACTACGTCCACTGAACTTGTCTGATCTGCTGTTCATGGATGTTGTCCCTACCTCATTGGTGATGGACGTTAACCCAGCAAAGTTATAGGCTTCAGCCCGTTCGCCTCCCATCTGGATCCTTGATCAGTTCTCGGCCAATGGAACTCTAATGGCTATTACCTTCACCTCTTGGAGTTAAACCAACTTATTTCCTTTTACACTGCATCTTGTGTTCTGCAGGAATCTTATTTCACTGATGGACATACACCGACCCTCCGTGGGTTCCGTGCTTTGTCGGAAAGCCCCCTACAAGCATCTGATGAAGTTCGCACAATAGTTTGTACAGACATTGTTAGTACATGGGTTCCTCTCCATACTACACTGGCAGTGATTACTGTTCAGGTTCACTTACACACTCCATTAACAATTTGTAATATCTACCTACCTCCTGACAGGCCACCTATGTGTGCTGCCCTAAGAGCTCTTCTTCAGCAACTGCCCCCCCCCCCCACCCCTCCCTTTCTCGTCCTTGAGGACTTCAGTGTCCATCATCCTTCATGGGGCAGTGCTCGTACAACTATTTGGGGCTGCCTCATAGACCAGTGCCTTGCAGACCACAACCTGCCTCTTCTCAATGATAGTGCCACAATTCATTTAAGTACCACTCACAGCACTTTCTCTGACATAGATCTTTCACTCACTTCTCCTCCCATTTTCCCTTCATTTCACTCCCCTCAGGCAGCTCAGCATTTTGTTGGGTATGGCCTTGGTAAACCCGGAGTCCCTGAGATGGGGACTGGTAAGCGCCATCGGTCCTTTGACACTGTAACCTCTGGGCATGCTTCAGCACCCACCGTGTGGCCCGCCAGTGGAATGTTGTGTGTAACGGGGAATGGTGATCTTGGTTTGACCGCCCTGCTCACGAGGAAGGGGGGAGGGGAACCTCGATCCTAAGGTGTGCTACAGTGCTACATGATGATGGGATGCATAGCTGTTGAGGTGGAACAGTCGCTAGCAAGCAACCTCTGGGGATATTGCCACACCTCAGTTGTTTAAGGCTTTGCTAGGCATGAGAGGTTCTGTCAAGGTGGACATTTAGTTCCCTAGCTACTTGTGTGACGAAGATGGATCTGTTGAGTAATTTTAAACCACCTCATAGTGGGATGGGTGTACCAACATCCAACCTACTAAAAAGACTAGGGTAGTCCGTACTCCAGATTATGCACAAAATAAAAAAATGTGTAATATATAGTAACAGAACACATGCTACGCCACAGAATGTGTTTATTGTTGTGCTGAGGAAAGAGGATACTTTTGGAAAGTAATCCCCTTTTTACATTCAAAAAGCTCAAGAGGGAATCACTAGTGATCTCAGATCTGTGAAATGCTTGCGTAATGGGATATTGTTGGTGGAAACTTCCACTTCCCAACAAGCAGTGAACCTCCAGAAGGCTAAATGCCTTTGAGAATATGCCTTAGAAATGGAACTGCGTGATGCCCTCAATTATAATAAAGATGTTGTTACCTATAGGGATTTGGTGGGCTTTCTGACAGATGAACTAAAGAAGGAGAGGGCTCCAGAGGGTGTAGTTGATGTCCAAAATATCACAAAAAGGGTGGATCGGGAGTTCGTAAAATCCAACTCCTTCCACCTCATCTTTAATAGTAGTCGCAAATTTCTGGACAAGATTACAGCAGGATTTCTCCCAATGTGGTGTCTCAAATGCCAGTGGTTTGTACACACTAATCTCGGCTGCAAGTGAGAGGCTACTTGTGGCAAATGTGGGAAGGCATCTCATGAAGATATTGATTACACTCCACCTGCAAAATGTGTG
This sequence comes from Locusta migratoria, assembly GCA_026315105.1. Taxonomy (NCBI): domain Eukaryota; kingdom Metazoa; phylum Arthropoda; class Insecta; order Orthoptera; family Acrididae; genus Locusta; species Locusta migratoria. Next base: position 492,749,979 of record CM048746.1, on the reverse strand, counting down.
AACTGCTCCAGGGAGCATCCAGTTTCGAGTCACTTAGTGTGTGTACCTGGATGAGAAGAAAATACAGGAGATTAAGACAACAAGAACAGATCCTGTATGTAGAAGCCAAAAAGATCTTTTAGGCCATGCAACTTTCTGTATTTCCCATCTCTTTCACTACTGCTCTGCAGAAGTCTGTTGCCAAAGTAGATGCTTTGGTACATCAGACCCAGCTCCAGACCTCATGGAGTTAGATGTCCCTCAGGTGCAAACATCTCGCCCCAACATTGAACCAATACTGCAGTGGAACTTCCAGAGTTTCAGGACACATATGGACGGGAGAGACTACGTTTACTGACTCAGGGTAGACTGATCTGTGTATGTCTACAAGAGAAAAATTTTAAATCTTCAGACAACTCAGAGCTACGTAGCTATGTTCTCCATAAGAAGGATGACCTCAGTGGAGAGAGAGCTAGAGGCGGAGTGATTATTTTTACTTCTACAGCCTATCACACCGAGCCCCTCTCGCTCACCATATATTTACAAGCCACTGTATGACGGTTTGCTCCCTGTATCTGTCCCCTAAGATATAGACACTCAAAGACCTTCTTACACAGCTCCCCCAACCATTTATCTTTTGTGATGGTTTTAATGCACACAACGTGCTTTGGGGCCTTGCCAGTACCTGCCCCAGGGGCCGAGCTACTGAGAGACTTCTCTTGTCATCAAGTGCACATTTCTTAAAGACAGAAGAGCCCCCACACTTTTGTACTGCAACAGGGTCATTCTCTGCCATAGATCTCTCATTTTGCTCGCCAACTGTTGCCCACAGTACTCACTGGGAAGTGGTTGATGACCTGCATGGCAGTGACCACTTCCCCATATGGATTTACCTGCGAGACAGAGTAGAGCACAAATGCAAACCACCTTAATGGGTGATCAGTAAAGTCGACTGGACACTTTTCAGCCAACTTGCTGAGCTGGAAACCCATGACAATGTCCAGGAATGGGTGAATTGTATCACTCAAACAATGCACGATGCTGTTGAAGCGTTTATGCCACTGTCGTTAGGACAACCAAAACAGCAGCCTGTCCATTGGTGGGCTGCCGAGTGTTGCTCTGCAATTAGGGCCAGGTGTGCAGCTCTGTATTGGTTTAAGAGCCGGCCAACTGCGGACAACCTTGCAGCCTTTCGGATGGTGAGGGCAAAATGTCGCCGAATTATGAGAGATAGTCGAAAGATATCTTGGCAGCAGTACCTGAGTACTGTTACCTGTTCCACTAAAAGTTCCACAGTATGGGAGACAGTCAGGAGGATTTCTGGGAAAGGAGGGAGCTGTGCAGTAGCTGCTGTAATGGGGAATGGCATTCTCCAAATCAGCCCACGGGACATTGCACTGACCATGGATATCTATTTTGCCAATATTACAGCCACTGCCAGTCAGGATCCAGTATTCCAGCACCACAGAGCGGTTGCTGAGGGTGGCAATTTGGACTTCAGGTCTATCGGTCATCAGGACTATAACTACCCTTTCACAATGTGGGAGCTGGATTCTGCATTGTCTGCAGCTCATGACACATCCTTTGGTAATGACAGAATCCACTACAGTATGCTGCAGCACCTAACACAGCAAAATGAAGAAATCCTCAATCTTTTTCATGCCAGGTCACTTGTCAGGTCACTTTCCTGACTCATCTACATATATACTCTGCAAATCACATTTAAGTGCCTAGCAGAGGGTTCATTAACCACTTTCATAACTTTTCTCTACCGTTCCATTCTCCAATAGTGCATGGGAAGAAAGAACACCTAAATCGTTCCGTTTTAGATCTCATTTCTCTTATTTTATTGGGATGGTGGAGAAGAGGCAATTTTAATCCCTCTTTTAAAACCTGGGGAAAGTCGCAGTGTTGCCCTCACTAGTTACATGGGAAAGACCTTAGAGTGGTTGGCCAACTGCCACCTTGTTGGGCTGTTGGAATCCAGGCAGCTACTTAGTTGTTTACAGCGTTCAGGCGGTATCATTCCACCTTTGATAACCTAGTCTTCCTGGAGGTAGCTATACAACGGACTTTTCTGCCTCTTCATCACCTTATGGGTGTATATTTTGATGTTTGAAGATCTGTGATGCTTCTTGGAGGCATTTTATACTTAGGCAGGTACACAAATTGGGATTTCGTGGTTGTCTTTCCATCTTTATTTGGTATTTCCATTCTACACATTATTTTAGTTATTGAATCAGTGACATGCTCTCTGACCAGTTTGAACAGGAAAATGTGTCCCTCAGGGTAGTGTTTTAAGTGTGAGTTTGTTTGCCAGAACCATTAACAGTATTGCTTCTGTCATGAAAGGTCTTTTCCAGCAGTCATTATTTGTTAATGACTTCTCTGTCTTCTGCTCTTCTTCTAGCCTTGCAATGACAACTCACCAGTTGCACCTAACTCTTAGACCGTTGGACAAATGAGCACGGCGATGGAGCAAATACAGTGTGTTTGTGGTACACTGTTTCATCTGGGTTTTGACTCTCTCATTACGCTGCAATTTTTTCAAAATTTGTATCCAGCTGAGAAGATAGTACAGCTCATACATGGCAGACTACTCCCTCCAGCAGCAGGGGAAGCCAGTGTCATTCTGTTGGGTACCAGGATTTGTCAGAATTCATGGCAACGAAATGACTGATCGGGTTGCCAAGGAGGCCTCCAGAGTCTGTGATATCATACAATGTGCAATTCTCCTGCAGGACATCCTCTGTGGTGCAGCAGAGGTTGTTTCATTTGTGGGAGGAATCATGGCTGGCAGTGGCAGGCAATAAACTGCGGATGGTTAAGCCAGCTGTCCGACCATGGTGAACCTCCTGAGGCAGCATGAGGTAGCCTTGACACATCTCTGAATCTGACACTGCCCTTTGATGCACAGATATTTACTCTGTTTAGAGGATCCCCCAGTTTGTGATGTCTATTGCATGCAAATCACTGTTTGCCACATTCCAATTGAATGTATTTTATATCATGCTCTGCCTTCAGTTTTAGCTGATAATGAGGCAAGTGCGATGAATGTTTTTAAGTTTTGTGTACTTCTTGGACCCTGGCCTAAGATTTTAGGCTGGAGATTTTAGTGTGTTAAAGAATCGATGGCACGTCCCTTTTCTATCAGAGATCATTTCACGATACCCTGGAACTGTTTTAAAAAGTACTTTTACGACTGTGTACTTTAGTGGGTCAAGTTACAGTGTTGACAGGCAGTATTTGTTTGTGTGTTTGCTTCATCCCCCATACCGTTTGTCTAGGTTGACTACTTACCTTCCTGTTGCCTGTTTTTCTTCATTCACTTATTATTCAGGTCACACTTGTTGCCTAATTATCTTGTAAAGGTGCTAAAAGACCTCACTATCTCGCACCCACATCATCCAATCCATCCATCCACTTCATTTCACTGGTCACCTCTTGATGACCTCTGCGATAGTGACCACTTTCCATTGATTCTTACACTTCCTTTCCGCTTCGAGGGACAGGCTACCCCATTGGGTTTTCCGTCATACTAATTGGCCTTTGTATACATCCCAGGTGATTTTCACACCGTCCCATCTGACTGTATCAATGATGACATCCATGATATGCATAATGCGATTACTCGAGACACTGACATTGCTGTTCTCCAGTCAACAGGCCCTCCTAGCTGCCGCCCAGTTCCGTGGTGGAACGCAGTACACCCCACATATCATGTTCTTTTTGTGGGCGATAGTTTTTGACCTCCTGATACTCGCCCTGGAGTGGGATTACATGTCGGATTGTGGCTCACTTTCCTTTGTAGGGACTTCCCTCTCCCTTTCCTTGACTGCAAGCGCCATGCTATACGTTGCACACCCCTTTGGATGGTGCCCCTGCCACAAAACTTCCAAAGTCCAAAAGCTTCAGTCTCCCCAATAATCTGCCAGTATTTGTTGCACCAGTACTTGCAGAATTTCAGAATGCCACGATCTTCTACACTGATCAATCAGAATCTGTTTGTCATACTGTGCTTTTACACCTCCCATTGGTATGAAATGCCATTCTCTGTCAGAATCGTGTAGTGTGTTAATGGCAGAAGTGACGGCAATTAGTAGAGCACTTCATGTTATCAAGCAGGCTGCCCTGGACCTTACTGACGTGGATCTGTACAGACTCAATGAGCAGCCTGCAGGCCATAGACCAATGCTGCTCTTCCCATCCTTTGGTCATTGGTATCCATGATCTCCCCGACTTTTGTCATGCTGCCTGCTACATTGCTTTTCTCTGGTTCGCCAGTCATGTGGGTATCCTAGAGAATGATAGGGCTGACCAGTTGGTTAAAGTATGCATTACTTACTACCCATTCCCCTTGGCAACCCCAGCAGCAGATTTGTGGGTGCAGATGAGATCTCTGTCATACAAGACGGGAACAGCAACTGCTAGGCTAGTGCCCCATCTAATAAACTCCACTACATAAAGTCGACCACTGCAGCTTGAGTTTTTCCATGGGTCCTTCTTGGAGGGAATCTACTATCCCTTGCCATCTTCGCATTGGACGTTCCAGGCTGACCCATGGTTTTTCTTTTGTACAATGAGCCTCCCGCACATTGTGGTTGAAAGCCCTACACATCTTAGTGGAATGTCTGCTTTTCTTGCTCTCCGTGCCAAGTATGGAATTCCGCACTTATTGCCTTAAATTTTTGATGATGATTCATGAATGGCGGTCAAGGTCCTTGGGTTTCTCCGTGAAGCGGTTTTTATTCTTAGTTTTAACCAAGATAGTGCAAAATTATTTTTGGTTTAATTAGTTTTGCAATACTGTCCTTCATTATGGATGGACGTCAAAATAAATATTTTAGAATTTTAATCTGATGAATCATTATTATTAAAATGTCATTTAAGATGAAATGTATACATATAAATGTCGCAAAAATTAAAGAATGTTCAAGAAATACAAACCCAATACGAGGACGTCTTCAATATCTTCTATATAAACCTCAAGATCATCAGCTTCACAGCCATATCCAACCACTTTGCAATCAACAATACAAGCAAATATTGATCTGCAATGGGAGCAAGCTATTCAAAGAAATAAAATATGGCACAGTGTACAAATTCTTAAATACATGAATGAAAAAGAAAGTTGCCGTTCTCATCCTTCTGGAAGAATGTCATCGCCATCTGGGATAAAATTTTTCTCTGATGCTTGGACAGGTTGGGTGGGTTTGTGGCTCTTTTTATTTTTCTTTCTTTCTTTCTATCTTTTCATTTTTTTTCTTTTTTTCTTCTTTCCTCCATCTTTAGGCTTTTGCTTCAGGAGCATACACTGTGTACATGCTTGTTGTTAATGAACAGATGTGCACAGCCATAGTCCACATTATATGTTGGTTTTAGTCCTGTTAGTATAATTGATTTTAACTTCAGTTTAGTTCTTCCATTTCACTATCGGAATTTCCTTAGCCAGACTGCATCTTTGCTTGTACCCCATTCAGAGGTAATGGGACTGATGACGTAGCTGTTTGGTCCCTTCCTGCGATATCGCAATCATCCATTTATTACTACATGGTCCGTACGAAACACTAATGACGTCAAATGTGGATTTCTAATTGTAATACGTTCTTGGCAAAGAATTGCTATCATGTTGTTGATGTTGCCAACATAATCACAGTAGCCCGTCATGATGGTAGGTAAGTTTTATCACACTGTAAGATTTAAAAATTAAATTTGCATAAATATTTTCCTACCATTAATGTCTTCTATATTACATGTCTTAATACTAAAATACATCAAGGAAAAGACCCATTGTTTGAAATCGAACTTCTCGTGTTAGAAACAAAAAAAAATATATTACTTAGTATTTATTGGAGTTTTTTTATTTGCAATATTTTTTTATTGTACAAATGAAATATTAGTACCCTGTGTGGATGTAAAAGAGCTGGATGGTAAGTAGCTTTTAAAGTAAACTTTCAGCTTCACTAATTCACAATGATGAATGATTCAGTAGTAGCACAGTCTTACATACCCAGTTGTGACCCTCACTACTGTGAAAGTTGTTACCAACTGACAGTTGCAACGACACTAGCACTCCTAGTGGTGGGCAAGGTGCCATAAGAGAAATGTTTGTTTGTATTTACTTTTCTATGTAATTTTTGCCTTCAATACATTAGTAAAATATCGAGAGACATAAATAATTGTGAAATAAATGGAAAAACAGTCAAATTTTCCTGATTCAGTGATATAAACAACACTTCATCCACGAGGAAATGCTTACGAATATGTGTATATTTTGCAACCTACTCCGCTGAAAGTGAGAGAATATAAACAAATGAGAAACATTAATTCCTGTTGTGATATTTTTTTGATGCGCAAAAATTCGATATGGAATCTAATGTTGCAAACATTTTTACCCTTTACTCGTCTTTGTTACAAACCCAAATACTTTTGATTATAAAATGAATGTCTTGAAGCTTCTTACTGTTCGTGATTCAGGTCTAGTAACAACTCTGGAATTGGTTTCTGCTTTGTTGAGAAAACTGTGTTTTTGTTTTCGATGTTTTATTGTCACCTTTGTGAGGACGTCCCTTCAGCTACAACTGAAGTGGCTGATCTGGTACATTTAATAATGTAGGTAATGCATTCCATATAAGTTTCTAATATTCAACAATTACTGATTGGGCTGGATTTGTAGTGAACAAAACTGGCATCTTTTTGTATATGGTTGAATCTTCTGTTGTTGGTTAGAAATTTTTGCTCTTAATAGAAACTGAAATTCTTATTAAAAAATTGTAGATTTCAAGACTATCTTAAATAAACTGTCCTGCACAGTACCATTTCATACCCTCCAATGCTTCTTAGAAAATCCCATAAAGCCAATTCTGGAGCTATTTACCGGTTATTACCTATTTTTATGGCACCATATACCTTCTCCGTTGTAAAAAGTATGTTAAAATCAATTTAAACAACACTGTTCACACTCTTCCGGTACAGTATTTAGGAATGTACCTTGCCAGCTGCTTGGAGCGCTGCTGTCGTGGTGTATAACAAAAATCTGTGGAAGTGTCGTGACTGTATCTGTTAGACTGTGGTAGTAGTATGAACAAATGTGATTAATTTGATCATACCCTACATCAAAGGATAACAACATGCTGGTAAGTGCAACTCCCTGAGGTAGACATAGACTTTGTTGTTTCTCTTAATGAAAAAACCATTTTAAAACATTTCCCATAGGACTATGTTTTCTGTAAATGTGTCTAATAGTAATCATTTTCAGCAGTTGAGTTAGAAATTTAGTAATGATTTGTTGTTTGAAATCGTTTCTACTTTTCGTTTCAGGTTTAACTCTGATGACGACTACTTGCTTGTACACAGCTAGATCAGTTAAATATCTTATATTACTAAAAGGAGGACAAAGCGTAACAATCGTTACTCATGGACCATTTGGAAGGAATATGTCACGTACATTGAATCTTGAAAATGTAAGTTTTCTTTTTTCTTTTTCACTATTTAACACAGAATGGTAATCTGGAATATTTCTCAGGAATATAGCTGAGTGCTGTCATATAAAATTTGTGATTCGTCAAGCAAACTTCATGCCATCTTCAGGCAAGGTTTGCACTTGAGTGATCTCCACTGCTATGGGTGCTGGGGTTATATGCATTTGCAAGACGTTTGCTTGCCGAAATATCCTGAATTTTAGATGATGACACCCAGCTAAATTCACAAGAAGTATTAGAGATTTCCATAAGCCGGGAAAAACCAAATTCACTCATTGAAATGGTAGTTAATTACTGGTCAGTTAATTGTTGCAAAATAAGTAGTAAATTTGGAAGTGGACTATTTATAAAATAGCTTTTTAGGATGCTTATTACATTACATGTCATTTCTTGTTATCCCATTCAGGAGCTGGGTAACTCTATCACCTGTACATGCTTGGCCATCCTGAGACTAAAGTCTGTGCAGTGCTTCTTCCCTTTCTGAGCTGCAAACCTTACCATCTACTATTCCTCACTCTCTTGGATGGTTTTCTGTGTCAACTACACCTGAATTTGATTTTATGATTTCAGACACACACTTCTCATTTTTTTTTCCTACCAGTTCTGTTCAATATTTCATTCATAACTACCTGGTCCCCCATTCTTGGGTTTCAACTATCACTCATCTTCCAAATTTTGCAGAAATGCAGAATGTGCAGGTGTGGTCCCCAATTCCAGTACATATTCAACGATAGTGTCTATATGCCTCATCCCATTTCCTCTCTGTCTGTATAGTATGCCCAAGAAACTTGATAACGATGCTGTTGTGGAAGGTGGGGTGTTGTCACGGCCCTGCTAGGTAGTTGTTTTCTGACCACACTCGAATTGCACCACTGGTGCCTGATCTGCAGGCTCCCAAGTAAGCCAAGGAGTATGTGCCCACCGTGGCTTGAGTATGGGTATTTTATTTATTTATTTATTTTATTTTACTTGAGATATATATTCCATAGATCCATTATGGCATGATACGTGTGGATGTGGAACGAGTCAAAGCAGATAAAATTTACAGATCCAGTACAGATACAATGCAACATGTTATCGCATGATACACATGGGTGTGGAACGAGTCAAAAACAGGTACAATACAAATATACAATAGAGATAAAATACAATACAGATACAATGCAAAGTAGATGCAATTACAGGGTTGGCTAGCGGTCCTTGAATCCTTGAAAACCAGGAATTTTGCACAACTTTGAAAATCTGGGAACTTCAAATGAAGTCCTGGAATTTTCATGTTGCTGAAAGAATGTCCGTGACAGTTCACACACGTTCGTGCATTATGTAGAAGCGACACAAGCGTCAACCCTGTAATTCGTAAACTTTGCCATGGTGATGCCAACCCTGTGACTCGAGGTCATCCATGGAGCAACCCACACAGCATAACAGCAGCAATGTCAACATAGTATAAGTGGCCACTATTTTATTGTTTGGAAACAGTGTTTTGATATGCGGAAATGTTTCAGTATATCAAAACCGCCATGTTTCATGTTTCGAAACTGTTGTCTCATTCTGCTCAGTTTTGGATCACATTCTCAGTAGATACTGAAACTGTTTCGTCCTGTCGGTATTGCTGTTTCAAAACAACAGTGTTTCAGACCAATAATTCAGGAAGGCAGAACCGACGAAGTGTATGGTATCGTAACAGTGGTGTTTCATTTTGCTGAACCTCGGCACAGATACACATTTAACTTACTAGTATATGCACAGTTGTAAGAGTGTCAAAAACTAATGGATAGACGTGAGTCTGCAGCTTAAGATTACTGAAATAAAGATTCTTTTCTAAAGTGACTGCTGTATTCTGAAATGACATAATGTCTGCTTTACAAAAAACAACGCCCATTAGTTGAAATATCCAGTAAAATTCTAGGTTTATCGGTCTATTTATGGTAGTCATATTAAAAATGTATGACTAGATCTACAACTTCCTTTTTTTTAAATAAGAAACAACATATAGCTTGAATTGACATAAGATTAATCTAACATATTCTGCTACGTTTTACATATTTCATTTTCATATTTGCCTATTACGAAAGTTTGGACGGTAAATGAAACCACAAATTAAAGATAGGTCTACTTACAAAACTCAAATTTTAAAATATGTTTTATATTAGTAATGTATGTAGCAGTGTGATAAAGATGTAGAAAAATAATGTGAAGTCAGTCCATTCATGATTATATTAAATAAGAATTGACCGAATATTCGGTTTCGGCCAAAATATAGGTTTCGGCTGCAGTTTTGGTTTTGGCCAAAAATCAGCCGTATCTTTCGCATCACCGAAACTAGCTTTCTTGAACTTATTGATGAAGTTGTGTTCTGGATGGATTCAGTCAACAATAATGCTTTACATCAGTTGTCAGCGCGCCGTTTACTGCTAGGAGTTTCCTCTCGTGTAAGAATTTTGTTGTTCAGCATAATATAATATAACACAATCAAATCTTATATACTTACACTATGTTAGTAACATATGTAATGGGTGGATTATCCTATTGTTATGCTGAAAAGTTTGATTAATGTGTTTCCTTGAAAGCAAGAAATTTTTTAATAACTGATATGTGTTTAGGAAATAGGCCTATTGATCATGTGTTACAACGCTTTACCTGTCCAGTTTACGTAAATTTTCACTGACAGCAATCATACTGCTAAGTCGGAACTGTGACCTTATTTTTCGTACTGACTGTAACTTACATGCATTATGTATTTAGGAATGCCAAAAAGGAGATGTGTAAAGTTGTTTGTGGATTTAAGAAACGGAAGCGAAGATGGCAGTACAAAGCTAGTGCTCCTAAGAAAAAGTTTGTAAAGAGGCTTCTTATGAAGCAAACAAGTTATTAATTTCTGCATAGGGTTACCAGATGTCTGCATTTATGCGGACACGTCCGCATTTCTGACGTTAAATGGAACGTCCGCATCTATTTTTATGATTTCTGTAAATGTCCCCATTTTTAAGCTTTGGGAATTAAGAACTTCAGACTCTTGTTTTCATCTCTTATTGTCTAAAATTTATAAACTTTTTATGACATTTATTTAAATAAACAAGTTTTGACCTGTTATTGATTTGTTATACTTGGTAGACAAAAATATTGAAATTGATGATAAAAGTGTTTCGATCAGTTTTCAAGTTTAAAGAAATTATTGCAACAAATGATGTGAAATCTGAAGTTAGCCAAACAAAGCCGGCCGCGGTGGCCGAGGGGACTGAGGCGCTCCAGTCACGGTCTGCACGGCCACTACGGTCGGGGGTTCGAATCCCTCCTCAGGCATGGACATTTGTGCCGTGTTTAGTCTTAGTTAGTTCATAAGTAGTTTGTAAGTTTAGGGACTGATGACCCCGTAGTTAAGTCCCATAGAATATACAAACATTTGAACATTTTGAGCCAAACAAATGGTGCAAGTTCAGTGAATCATGCAACAGTGAGGAACAATTTAGTGAACTTGTTAAAATTGCTTGTAATGCGTCTGTTGAAAGATTGTTCTCATTAATACACGCACAATGGACAAAAGAAAGAAACAGGTCATCAGTTGACTCTGTAAGAGGGATTGTGATGATTAGGTTTGATTTTAGACATTTAAACTGCAAAAATATTTTTAACTATTTGCCAGCAGAGTGAACTTAAAAAAAGAGAGAGACTATTATAAATACCCATCTGACAAGGGCTCAGATGGCATGTAGGCTTGTTTGATGGGTGTCATATTTTTTTTTAATTTCTCATGCAATAAATTTAAAGTATAGAAAGTGTCCTCATTTTTCAACCCCAAATGTATAAAATGCCCGCATTTTTCCATTCCTCGATCTGGTAACCCTATTTCTGCGTATTTTTTATTCTGGTAATCATGTCCAGGCTTAAGCATTTCATAGTATCTACTAGTCATGTCTGTTGTGTACCTGAAAAGTTTCTTCCTACAAGAAGATTATCAGAACTATTGAATATTTTGTGGTAGCTATACAGTAGTCTTGTTAATTCAAAGTGAATGGGACCAGTACCACCTTGAACTATCGAAATTTATGTGCGAAAAAGAAGTAAATCGACCTGGAGAAGACAACATGTGTAAAAAAATGAATTTTTAAACAAAGTGTTTAAATAGTCATTTACATTGGTAGCTTAAAGACTTTTCACTAATTCTCGATATAATGATGGAGTGCCTTTCTCAGTGAAGACAGAAAATACCCGCAGTTTTTGTTCTGTTGTATGACGCAGGGATTTAATGGAAACTTGTAATTCCAAGACTCGAAATATCGAGTCTTCTCTAACTTGCTTTGATTTTGTAGTTAGAAAATGTCACAATGAGGAGAATAGAATCCAAATTGGAAGTATTTTATTAAAAGTCCACTGATTTGTCTAATCCTGCTCGCCTCCCTTGTTATCTTCTATGTATTCTTGATTAGGCTTACACCCACTCAAGAAGGCTTAATACAGGAAAGGGGTCTTGCAGTATGTGGAAAAGCTAATCATTTGTGGCGTAATGTAAATTTACCGAAATTTTAACTTAATTACGCTAGTTACGGTTTCAGCCAAAACTAGAAGAGGAGCCAAATATTTGGCTACAGTTTCGGCAGCAAATCATGTTTTGGTCAGACTCTAATTTTAAATAATGGGGCTGCTAGCTGAGATTCCAAATACTTAAATGAGAGAAGGATGTGCTTCATATCTAAATCAGCATCTGCATTACAGATTTTGGGCTCAGATCAGCGTTAGATATGTTTTTCTTTTATTAAGCCAAGGAGCTGATACTGTTTACTTATTTGTAGCTGCCTGTGCACTTCCAAACCTTCAGGGCGAAAAATTACTTTCATACTGAAGCAAGCACATTTTTTTAACTTTGATGGCTGCATTTCCTATGTAGGTGAGATTGCAAAATGTTCATATGTGATAAGCATCTTATTTGAAATATAATGTTACTGAAAAAAGTTCCTGAGGTCACCCGATATTGATCCTTGAAAAACTGGGAAAAATCCTTGAAAGCCTGGAAAAATCTTTGAATTTTAATTTATGACCCTTCTAGCCACCCTGAATTATTTTATACGGATACATAAGGAGCTACAAAACAGAGTTTTTAAGTACTGATCGGTTTAGGTCATAGAATCAAATCCATAAACCTGAATTTCCACCCACATTATTTGTCTCTGCTGAAAAATTCATCTAGGGAGTAGAAGCATTTTCCAGTAAGAATTCCTTCAGCTTTTTAAAGTGTTTTATTTTTTATTATTTTTTTAGACACTTTATAACAGTGTTTTAAAGATTTTTGTGCTTGTGTACTTTACCCCTTTTTGTTATAGAGACAAATTGTTCCGTTCACATTGTATATTACCTTTCTGTTTTGTGTAATAATGATGGTATGCCTCATTTGTTTGGTATTGAGAAGAATTGAGAAGTGTGAATGCCATAAGTGACAGGAGATATTGTGAGGTAGTTGTTAAGATGCCTAACTGTTTAAATAGATTGTGACATGAGGTTCTTGTAGGAACACCATACATAATTCGGACTACTTTTTTCTGGCTTACAACATTTTTTTTAAAGTGGAGAGTTTCACCTAAAGATTATTCCATAGCTCATCACTGAATGGAAGTGGCCAAAACATGCTGACTTTGATACATTTATGTTTCCAATTTTGGAGATTATTTGGTTGGCAAATGTTCCTGAGCTGAGTGTTTTCAGTGTTTGGTGTATGTGGTATTTCCAATTGAGCCGGTTGTATGTGTGGACACCTAGGAATTTTGTGCACTGAACACTCTGTAACTGTTGGCTCTTGTGTGCAATGTTAATCTCTTGTGGGATTTTGTAATTAGATTGGAAATGCATGTAATTTGTTTTACTGAGGTTTTTTGCTAGAGATTTTGATGTGATCCAGTCAGAGCATTTGTAAGGACTTGGTTGGCATTTAACTCTATGTCAATAGAGGTTTTGTAGTCTATCACAGTGCTTGTCATTTGCAAACATTGTGATATTGCTAACACTGTTTGAGGACAGGGGTAGGTCATTAATATAAATAATAAATAGTAGTGGACCAAGGGCTGACCCTTGTGGAACTCCATGGTGTACTGTACCCCAGACAGACTCTACCTCCTCCACTAGTGGATTGTTACCACCTAATACTATTTTCTGTTGTCTGTCCTGTAGATATGATCTGGGCCAGTTACCTATTTGTCCTTGGATTCCACATTGGGCTGCTTTATCGAAAAGTATTCTGTGATTGACACAATCAAAAGCCTTAGTCAGGTCATAGAATATGCCAATGGGCAAACTCTTGTTGTCAAGCCATTCTAAGACATTGTTAGTAAATGAATGTATTGCTTCAGTTGTAGACATACCTGATCTGAAACCAAATTGTTGCTTACTAATTAGTGCAAATTGTTCAAAAGTGATTGACAATCCTGACAATAATTAATTTTTCAGAGGCTTTGGAAAATGCTGTCACGAGAGAGAGAGAGAGAGAGAGAGAGAGAGGACGATTGTTAAAAACATCTGTGGATCAACTTTTTTGGAAAAGGGGCTTCACAGTAACATAGTTCATCCTGTCAGGGAAGATACCTTAATTAAGAGAGGCATTGAATATATGAGCTAGAACTTTAGTGAGGTGATTACAGCTGGCTTTTAGCAGTTTGCTGGAAATATTATCTATGTCTGTTGAATTTTTAAAGACATGGTTTTTCTTACTTCTTGCTCAGTTATGGGGGCCATACCTATCATATCTATAGAGTTAGGGAAATGTTCTTACTGAATTCTTATTGCCTTTTTGAAGAGCCTTTGTTTGCTGTTTTCTCAGCAACAGTTAAAAAGTGTGCATTAAAGATTTTAACCACAATCTCTTGATTTTGAACTAGCTTACCTTCATTGTTCAGAACAATATTTTGGGTCCTATTGGGATAATCTGCACCAATCTCATTTCATATCACATGCCAAAAGTTTATTAGTAGAGTTATTAATTTCTGAGCACAGTTACATACTTTTTTGATTTCTGAATGACTTTGTTCAACACTTTAGGTTAGGGTAGTAACACTCTAAGTGGGCCTTTGCGATCGTCTTTTGACAGCTCGAAATTTAAATGAAAATAATGGCTTAACTATTCATCTGACACAAAAATTGAATAACCGAATTTGTTGAGGAGAAAATTCTCTACAACTTTGCTCTCTTATCTTTTTTTTTTTTTTTTTTTTTTTTTTTTTTTTTTTTTTTTTTTTTTTTTTTTTTTTTTTTTGTATCGTTTCAGAGATATTTGCAAAAATATCTGCCTGTCTGTCTGTCCGATGATGATTTGGAATGTTAAATATGACACGCCCATTTTTCTCATGTCGCCATTAGGTGCCAACAGTTTTAAACTCCCTGAGTTCTATTGTTTTAATTACTTAACAATGCTTTCTCTACGGCATAACATAATTCTGCTTCTGTACAGTACCTTTTTATATACGTAACATTCTATCTTGTACCATGTAATTTTTGTAAACTTATTGCTACACATTATATGCAGGTTTGTCACTCTTGAAAATGGCCTAACATAGAGGCCGAAACCGGTAGTGTGGAGTTAAATAATGCACCAATAAATGCAACTGGAGCTGGACTTTCATTGAATTTGAACCACAGTTGCGGCAACAGCAAGTATCCAGTCATGGAGAAACTAATAAAGTGAGAAATACTACTCCCCCCAATAAAGTCCGTGCTTGGACCACTGGGGATTCATTTTTGTCTAAATCTGTAATATAATATCCTCTGACATGCACTGAATGAAATTTTATGTAGATATTGACCTTCCTCTTATTTTGAAGGTCAAGTGTGCTAAATTTCATCAAAATATTAACAGAACTATAGTTTTGTATGCAACAGAAACACACTGACTCATTGAAAATGCACTTTCATTTTTTTAATATTTTGCAATTTTCAAGTAGACTTCCCAAAATTTTTATTCCATTCAAACCTTGTCCTGTGAATTATTAACTACATACCTGCCAACCTTCAAAACGTAAAAAAACAGGAGATACAGTTAAGAAAAAGGGTGATTCTTTAAAAAATCAGGAGATATGTTCTATCAAAAATTGCGGCGCACTTTACTATAAACCTTAAGATAACTGATTTTAGTCTTTTCCTATCATCTCTCAACGCTGCATAATGGCTACAAAAAACACTTGCATTAACCCAAATGTTGATTACATCCTTATTTGTAGCCAGTCCAGGTAGTGATTGATTTTTGATTAAAACTCACAGCTGTATCTTTTGTGATATTCTGCTACCTCTCAACATTTTATGGAATAAGTGACCCACATGGTGAACACATTTAATTGGTAACCGTACTCTAAAACAAAAAGATGTAAATAAGCACTCAGCATGTATCACATGATCTCTTCACTTTTCTCAGCAGTTTCTGTTATTGTTATTGACACACTTTTCATTTTCTATGGACGTATTCTGGTACATCTCTTATTCCACCATGTGAAGTTGAAATATCAAATTGACAGAGAGTACAAAATGTAAATAATGCTTAAAAAAGGGATTATATTTTTGCCATGCTGGAACACATACAACTGAATGGAAATCCCTTAATCAAATAAAAGTTGCTCTTTCTGCAATTCACGTTTGAAACTGATGCTCCTAACTATCCACTCAAAAGGTTTTCATCGATTAAAAAAACCACTTAAATGATTTCACTTATGTACAATGACAAAAAAAAGAGTAAAACATCAAAACATTACATGTGTATTTGCAAAATACGCAGCAAGAGCAAAAATAATTATTATACAGCTCCTAATTTCTATGAATTTTGATACGTATTTTTCGTGTCTCAGCCTCGTCGCCGCTTTTGTCTCTCTTTTCCATCGTAGGTGTCGGTGGCCGAGTAGAAAGACCGACACAGGAAAAAAAGGATGCACGCTTGTGCAGGTAGGAGGTGACCAGCCAGTGGGACAGCAGAAACTAGAAACACTAGAATAAATTAGAACGAGATATATATTTCTTAGAGACTTAGTAATACTTAACTTTTACATAGCTCAGTACTGCAGAATGCTGATACATAGTTGAGCTAGAGGCCTGCCTAGTGCCTATCCGATAGCCAAGTCTTTACTGGTGCCTATCTGATTCCGAAGTGTTAACTGGTTCCTATCTCAGTCCCAAGTGAACGATGTTGTTCAGTGGTGGCCATGAGCGGAGTTGTCGCAGAGTGCGCTCGTGGCTGACGTAAGAATGCCGCGCCGTGCGTGCATGGCGGCGCGCGGCGAAAGTAGGTGGCGCGCACTTTGTACTTGTGCGACACCACAGTATTTAGATTAAACTGATAAATGAACAAAGGACTTTCAACCATTGGCCAATAAATAAATTTTGGGTTTCAGGATAAAAGCTAAAAATCAGGACAAATAAAAATCAGGAGGTGGGAGAAAACGTGAAAAATCAGGAGACTAGGAGACTCCTGCCTAAATTGGGAGAGTTGGCAAGTATGTTAACAAAAGAGGAAAAAGGTTGCCTAACAACTGAGCTGATGACAGGCGTGATTAAAACGTACTGACGTGTTTGACGGTTGATGAATTTTTGTGTACTTGGCCTATAAAACCAACAGGAAGGTCAGTGTCTACATAAATTGTTTTATGGTGCATGGCGAAGGTTCTCTTGAAAAAAAAAAAAAAAAAAAAAAAAAAAAAAAATTCTTTGTTTCACTGATCTCCAGGAAAGGTCAAAGATATATGAATTTTCCTAGATGAGGGAGAGGAGGAGGAGATGAACCAAGGAGGTGAGAGGGAGGAGGGGGATTGGCGGAAGTGGGCTGTGAGAGGGGAAGATGGAGATGAACAGAGAGATGGGAGAGGAAGAGCTGCATGGTGAGAGTGGAGGGGAGGGAAGATGGCCTACAAGAGTGCAGAATAAATAAATACCCAGACAATGCCGGGTTTTCAGCTCGTATATTTATGTTGGTTGTCTTTATGCCACTATTCTCGTATTTTTTCCCATTTATGTTACAAGTGTTGGATTTCGATGTAGCCTATATGTCACACATTTTAAAAATACCACATGTATGTTATGTTATGTAAGTGTTTTCTTATATTTTTGTGATTTTTAAGATTTATTTTTGTTAATTTACATTTTTGTTTTGCACAGGTCAGTTGTCCAGTTAGTCGTCAAAGTGCAAGAGGGCAGATGGCACTCAAAGTGAAAGGAAATTATATTCATTATTTTCTAGACTTAAGAGGTGAATTTACCAACCCTCAGCTTTTTGACTACACAGCAGGTGTAATAAGAAAGGTGTAAGCTTTGTATGTACTTTAGTGAGGCAAGATTTTCAGATACAACAAAAAGGTTGTGTGTGTGTGTGTGTGTGTGTGTGTGTGTGTGAGAGAGAGAGAGAGAGAGAGAGAGAGAGAGAGAGAGAGAGAGAGAGAGAGAGAGAGCTTGTCAATTACATGACCAGCTCATATTTATCAATTTCCACTTCCATATGTTATTTAAACTAAGTTAATGTTGTTTCACACTCCATGAATGGTGAAGCAAATAGGCCATGCCCTTTTCAAACGAACAATTTCTTTTCTTGTTTTAAGATCTCAGGTAAACCCTGAAAACTTAAATGTGGGTGGGCATTTGAACCATCACTAGTCTTGAATGTGAGACTGTAAGTATAATATGTGGGAGAGTTATGTATATTTTACTATATAGTTACTATTACTATTATTAAATGTTGAATAAAATATTAAACTAAAAACAATTTATTATTTACTAATAGTTTTATGATTTTTCTAGCATTTCTGGTATTATGTGATAATCAGTGATTGTCAGTGGGAGGTGTGATCATTTGAGTAAAAGTGCACTAAAATTTTATGGCTCTCCTATTGTGCTGCTATTGGTAATGGCTTGTGAGATTATTGATGAGCAAGATGTGGGATGAGTAGCCACGCACATTACTCCTCCTTAATTTTCTATTTAGTAGCAACATTTACTGGTATATTGATTCACTTACTCCTGTGTAATCCTGAGCTGTATCCTGCCCTTAACTGCCATCTCAGATATAGTGGCATATTCAGATAGAATGGCCAACTATTAGTTATAACTGAGACCAAAAGATTTAGCTGTTGTAATTAGCTAATTTACTCTTATCATCTAAATAGCTACTGCCAATGATAATGAAATTCCTACAGCAGCATGCAGTCAGAAAACCATGGACACTGTAATTCCATTTTTTGCCATCAAATGCTGTTCTTTTTGCTGAAGTGTGTACCCAGTCACTAGACATGCTGGACAGCATACCCCTTTGGATTTGTTGTAGTGCTAATAGTAGTAGATGCAGTGTGTCCCATGTAAGAATCTTCATCTGCAATAACTAAAACTTGCCCTCAACTTACTCATTATAATAAGAATATGAATAACTTTAATTGACTCAGTCACTTAGCTCTTCACAAGCCAGCATTTTATTGTCAAAATTTCTGAAGGTTTCATAATACTGCTTATAAATCTTTAGTTTTCTTCCTTGACTTACTGTGGTAACGTGCGGCGCGTGTGTTTAGACGGCGCGCTGCCCGTTACCAGAACTGGCCACTGTGCGGCGCTGGCGGCACTATCGTGCTGCACCCTGCCGGCCGTGCGGCGTTTGAGAGAGGCACGGGGACAGCCGAGAACCTCGCTTCAGTTACGTACTGTGTGTGCTAATGAACGTGTCTCCAGACATTGCTATACTGACCAAGATAAGAGTGGGTGCTCACGGACATATCTATTGTGACTTTGATGGGACGGCTCAAGGCCCTAGCAACAGTGTTAGCCGGGATATTGTGTATAATTGTGTTAGTAGTCATAACACAATTGGCGACGAAGGTCGTTTTTGAATTGGCGTGTGCTCCGTCGCGGAAGATGGTAGACAACGAAGGACTGACTCCAGCGGACTTTCAGCTGCCCTCATGGGGCCAAATTTTGCAGCAATCGTTACAGACTGTAGTTGAGTCTGTTCAGCAGTTAACGATGATTGTGTCGGGTCAGGCGGACCGTTTTGACTCCCTGGTGTCGCGGTTGCCGTCGGCTCCTTGGCCGGTGTTTGATTCCGGTTCTGTGTCTTCCACTACTGTGTTTCCGCCTCCGTTCTCGGGCTTTGACGATTCTTTAGAAGATTGGGACTCCTATGACAATCGATTGCGTCAACATTTCCTAGCGTTCGGGGTGTCCGATCCGGCGTTGTGTAAGGCTTTATTTCTTTCGTGGGTCTCCCCCCACATCTATCAACTTTTGCGTCAATTAGCCCCCCTGCAGGAACCGGCTGCTTTGTCTTTTGATGAGATGTGTCCTTTGTTGTCGGCCCATTACCGCTCGCGCACGCATGTTATTGCGGCGCGGGTTGAATTCTACCGGTCACATAAGAAACCCAATCAGTCCTACCGGGCATGGGCCGCAGAGCTGCACGGTCTTAGCCGCCGGTGTATGTTCATTACTCCGACCCACAGAGAGTCATATGCCAACGATATGGTTCGGGACGCAATTCTCCGGCTCGCTCCTGATAGGGAAGTGCGCCAACGTGCCTTACAGCTGGAGAATCCCACCTTGACAGATGTTTTAAACATTGCGCAGTCTTTTGAAGTTTCACGGGCTGCAGGGGATCAAATTGAGACTTGGGGTGATGTCCCGGCAGTTTCGCAGTCGGGCTCGGCACCCTTGGATTGCGAGGACGTCGCTTTCGTACGGGAGCGCCCCACTCGCCGCGCACGCGGTCGTAAACAGGCCACGGCTTCGCGGCAGGCGCGGGCCGCTCCGCACACTCCCGCTCGCGCGCAGCGGCCCTTTCCATCCTGTCCTCTTTGTTTTGTACAACATGACAGGGCCGATTGCCCTAAGCGATGGGTTACATGTCACTCGTGCAAGAAAAAAGGCCACATGGCTTCTGTCTGCCGTTCTCGGCTGAATGAGCAAGATGACGAGATGGATGTTAATCTTCTCCAGACTGTTCACTCTTCGTCTCCTAAACTTTTTGTTGACATTCAGATTTTTGACAGGGCAGTTACCTTACTTGTTGATACGGGAGCTTCCGTTTCTCTTCTCAATTATATCACATATGTACGACTTGGTTCGCCCCCTCTGGCGGCTGTCAACTGTTCTTTGCGTGGCTACAGCCGCCAGCGCATTCCTCTCTTGGGTCAATTCACGGCCCCACGGCGTATAAATCTGTCGTCAGGCCGGTCACTTTTCTTGTTGTTGATGACACGGCGGCTGCTAACATTTTCAGCCTGGATGCTTTTAATGTTTTTGATTTTTCTATCGATGATTCTGTCAACCTCCTATCGGATTCGGTTCCTTTCTCGGAGTTAGATGCTCTTTCTCGGGAATTTTCTTCCTTGTTTTCGGGGGGCCTGGGTTGTGCCGTGGGCTTTACCGCCCACATTACTATGAAACCGACGGCGCGACCCAAGTTTTTTCGCGCCCGCCAGGTGCCGATGGCCCTGCGTGATCAACTTAAGGCGGAATTAGATCGCCTACAGGACTTGCAGGTTTTAACTCCCATTTCTTCTAGTGAATGGGCTATGCCGCTGGTTATTGTAAAGAAGCCTGGAGGGTCTTTACGTATATGTGGGGGATTTTAAAGTAACCATCAATGCACAGTCTGTGGTTGATTCATACCCCATGCCTCGGACGGACGAACTCCTTGCTTTACTTTCTGGTTCCCACTCTTTTTCTCACATTGATTTAGCGGAAGCCTATCTTCAGCTCCCTTTGGACGACGACACTAAACGTCTGTTGGTCGTCAATACTCCCTTTGGGTAATACCAATATCAGTGACTCCCTTTTGGGGTCGCTAGTGCCCCGGCTATTTTTCAGCGCTACTTAGAGCAGCTTCTTCGTCCGGTTCCGGGCTGTGTTAACTACTTAGACGATATTGTTGTGACTGGGGCCTCCCCACACTAGCATTTACAAAACCTGCGGGCACTTTTCTCTGTCCTACAAGCAGCTGGTCTCCGCTGCAACCTGGCGAAGTCCCGTTTTTTCCACATTCTATTCCCTATTTGGGGTTTGAGGTGTCTTCAGCGGGCGTCCGCCCATTGCCAGATCGCGTGGCTGCGGTACAGTCCCTGCCGTGTCCCACATCTGTTAAGGATGTACAGGTCTTCTTGGGCAACATTGCCTATTACCACCGTTTTTAACCGGGTGCTGCCTCGGTAGCGCATCCTTTACATCGTCTGCTTCACAAGGGTGTTCCTTTTGCCTGGTCGTCTGAGTGTGAATGGGCATTTTGCACGTTAAAGCGCTTACTGGTTTCTGCACCTTGTTTGACGGCGTATGTTCCAGGGCAACATTTGGTTCTGGCCACTGACGCGTCCCAACATGGCATTGGAGCGGTTTTAGCCCATAAGTATCCTGATGGGTCGGAACGCCCCATTGCGTTCGCCTCTAAGACGTTGACGGCAACTCAGCAATGGTACTCTCAAATTGAAAGGGAGGCATTAGCCATTGTGTATGCTTTGAAAAAATTTCATGTTTACTTGTATGGGGTCAAATTTCATCTTATTACTGACCATAAGCCCCTAGTGTCTCTATTTCACCCTACGGCAGCACTTCCCGACAAGGCAGCTCATAGGTTGCAACGTTGCGCTCTCTTTCTTTCCCGTTATAATTATGAAATCCATTTCCATCCCACGGCACAGCATGCTAACGCGGACACATTATCGCGCCTTCCGGCGGGGCCTGATCCTGACTTTGACAGAGAAGAACTTTTATGCTTTTATTTGGATGAGGAAGCTCAGGCTACTGTTGATGGTTTTCCTATTATGGTGCCAGTGTTGGCCAAGGCGGTGTCATCAGATCCAGTGCTGCGGCGCGTCCTTCACTACATTCGAGTGGGCTGGCCTGACGTTCCTCCACGTCGGGCTTCAGATCCCCTCCGTAACTATTATTCCTTCCGTTTTCGCCTGTCTGAATGGGACGGGGTTCTCCTTTTGGCTACAGACGGACAGGCTCCGTGGTCGCTGATTCCAGCGGATCTCCATTCCAAAGTGCTTCAGATGCTTCATGAAGGACACTGGGGAGTATCCCGCATGAAAACATTGGCTCGCCGGCATGTGTTTTGGCCCGGCATCGATGGGGACATTACGAGGCTGGTGGCTACATGCTGGTGTGCTTTACAGCAAGCGGCGCCTCGGGCGTCTCTCTCTTCTTGGCCGCAGCCCCGACAGCCGTGGGAGCGGGTGCACATAGATTACGCGGGCCCCTTCCTGAACTCTTATTGTTTTTTTCTCGTAGATGCGTACTCAAACTTTCCATCCCAACTGGGATCAGTTGTGCCCGCGACTCCCGGCAGATTCACAGGCACCTTATCCAGCCCCGCCTCCTCCGGGGCCTGTTTCGCAGGCATGCTCCGTGCCAACATCTTCGGGGGGGGGGGGGGGCCAACTTCTGCGCTGCGTGCTGTGTCCGCCCGAGCTCCGTCGGCGGTAAGGGTGCCTTTCCCGGCACTGGCACCAGTCCCAGCAGCTACATTCCTGAGCAACGGGTCACCTCCTCCTCCAGCTCCCCTCACTGAGCATCCGGCACTGGACAGGGGGGAGGGAGCCACTGCTTCTGGGCTATGGACATCCAGACACAGGAAAGGACCATGACTCAACCTGTGAGTAATGAAACTGCTCCTTTTTTATCTACAATTCTGGGATCAGACGATGCGCCCTCATCCCAGGTCATTGCGAGCAACATATGCAGAGGTACCAGCCACTCCTGGCACAAACAAACAGGACATTATCAGCTCTATGGGGTAGTACCAGCCCGACACTGGCAGCCAGAGATGGACGAGGCCTCACCCATGGATGTATCCTGGGTGCAGTTGGCACCCCCTGGACATTACACCGTAAAGGGGGAGGAATGTGGTAACGCGCGGCGCGTGTGTTTAGACGGCGCGTCGCCCGTTACCAGAACTGGCCACTGTGCGGCGCTGGCGGCACTACCGTGCTGCACCCTGCTGGCCGCGCGGCGTTTTGAGAGAGGCATGGGGACAGCCAAGAACCTCGCTTCAGTTACGTACTGTGTGTGCTAATGAACGTGTCTCCAGACATTGCTATACTGACCAAGATAAGAGTGGGTGCTCACGGACATATCTATTGTGACTTTGATGGGACGGCTCAAGGCCCTAGAATAGTGTTAGCCGGGATATTGTGTATAATTGTGTTAGTAGTCATAACACTTACCTTATTCCTCCTTTGTCAATTTCTGTAACATAACTTATCTTCATCAGGTGCTACCTGAAACAGTGTCGCGTAGCACATGGTGAAGGTAATGTGCACATTATCAAAATGTCATGCAAATATGATGCTATATGTAGCAAAATACACAGCAACTCAAAGGTGCCAACAGGTCACCAGGAAAGCCTGAAGAATTTCTTGATCCTCCTTTCTTTAACCATATTTTCCTGCCTAGTTACATCAAACTCTTTTGCTTCTTTTCCTTCCTTAACATTAGTAATCCTCTATTTGGTTTTTATCCCTCTTGCTCCATTTTGCCTTACTTGTTGTCACCAGGTAATTGAATACTATAACTGTGGTAATGTCTTTGGCATTCCACTCGGTCAGGGCTTAACAACTAGCCAATTTTGAGTGGAGGTACCTGCAGCTGCATGGGCACTTTCTTGCGTGCGTGTTGAGGGGGGAGGTGGGAGGGAGGGGAAATGCATGTGCATTAGTGCCGAAGTTTTTGCTTTGAAAACACTGTCTTTAATGTATAAATTGAATTGTAACTCTTTTGATGCTATGATGTGAGTTCAGCAGCTTTTGCACAAACATTCCTCTGTACCAGCACTTGAAATTTTGTATGCCTCCCTGGTCCATCGATTGAATTAGTGATGTAAAATTGGTAGGAGGAAATGTGCAAATAGTATTACTTGACACAAGCTCCAATACTGGAGGGTAATCTTGGCATCTGGCAAAATAGGAACACCTTTGAATCACTATGTTGGCCTAATTTTACAAAATGTGCATTAGTCTGTGCACTGTAAATAACTGGTATGTCTTTATTCTTTTTCAAACATATTGCACTGGAATCTTCAGCTGCTGCTAGGGTTGTATTTGGCAAAAACCATCGTAACAGTCCAGTCTCGTTAGCATTTTAAATTTGGTGTGAGAACAACTTATGATCATAAAAAAGGCCCTGAAAAGTTATTTTTTAATCACTTTCAGCAGCCTCATCAGCACATTTTATTTCATCAGAAACACACACACACACACACACACACACACACACACACTTTAATGTAAGCTTTTGCAACCATTTTTTGCTTCCTCAGATAAAGAACAGGGAAGAAGAGGGATAAGGAAAGGATGTGGGTTTAAAGGAGCGGGTGAGGAGTCATTCCAGTCCCAGGAGAGGAAAGACTTACCTTTGGGGAAAAAGGATAGGTAAACACACACACACGTATACACGTGCGTGCACACACACAAAGGCAAACATATGCAAATTGCTTTTTTTCCCTCTATATAATATATATTGCATATATCGGTCTTGGTGCATGTATATGTGTGTGGGTGTGTTTGTTTACCTATCATTTCTTCCCAAAGGTAAGTCTTTCCTTTCCTGGGATTGGAACGACTCCTCACCCACTCCTTTCCTTTCCCTCTTCTTCCCTGCTTTTGTCTGAGGAAGCAAGAAATGGTTGCGAAAGCTTACATTTGAGTGTGTGTGTGTTTTTTATTTATGTTTGTCGTGTACTTGTGCTGCTTTGCCTGGTAAGTAAACCTCATCTACTTTTAATATTAATTATTACATATACATTTTTTATTTTATTTCATTACTGTCATATTCTCACTTTTCCATCTTCCAAATACTATGTCATCCTCACAACATCCCTACAATGACCTCGTCAAGTTTTATTTACATTCCCCTCACAAAGGTGCTCTCTCCCTAGCCATTCCCCTCACAAAGGGGCTCTCTCCCTAGCCAGATTACGTTCACACATTTTATTGACTCAGGCTTGTCTGGCATTTGGCATTACTCCCAAGGGCCTCACACTAAAAGTTCGCTTCTCTGGGTGTAAACCATCCTTTCATCAAGCCTTATACCAATTCCAAACCAAACAATCCATAGCCCTTACCCACCTAATCCTTAACCTACACATCAACTCGGCCAATGAACACACCTGTCGACTCCTATCTCTAATCAAAATCTTCAATCTTTCTTCTCCCACATCCAAACTTGCAGTTCAGAACATCCTCCTACAGGCCAACCGCAAATTAGAACAGCTTGCCACCCTCCATCGCAAAAAATTATCCAATCTCCTTGTTACACACCTCCAGAAAGGCAATACAATCTCTCCAACAAACCTCAACCCCCTCAAACCTCAACCTCAAACCCAGTCTTTCCCATCTGCTCAATCTCCCACTTCCATCTCCACTCCCCCCCCCCCCCCGACCTCAAAATGCTAATTCACACTATCTGGAACCACAACATCCCAATTCAGTAGTCAACCTCTCTCTCCCAGTCTGAAACCTGTGTCCTATCTAAAGGCCTCACCTTTAGCCCTACTTCCAAATTCAACCAAGCAGCCCTAGTCAAAGATTTACTGTCCTATACTCGTAGTCTTTGTTGGCGATATCGCTTTGCCACTAAGAAAAAACCTTAATCCTACTTCTAATGCTCCATCTCCCCAAGACACCATCCAAATCGAACCCTGCCTGGAACAGTTCCACCCTTCGTCACAGCGAGACCCACCTCCTCTTCCTCAAAATCGCCCTCTTCGAACCTTCCTGTTTACTTCCAGCCTTGCCTCTAAATCTTTCCTGAAAAACCTTAACCCAACCCCCATCATCACCACAGCTTGAAGCCCAGGCTGTCTGTGATCTGAAGGCTGACTGGTCCATCATCGTTCTCCCTGCTGACAAGGGACCCACGACTGTGGTACTTGATTGGCGGGAGTATGTGGCTGCGGGACTGCGTCAGTACTACATACAAAGTCTCTAAAGGCAACCCCATTCCTGATGTCCAGGCTGAGATTCAAGGAATCCTTAGAGCCTTAGGCCCCATACAACACCTTTCACTTGACTCCATCAATCTCATGACCCCACGGACACCCTGCATCACCACCTTCTACCTACTTCCTAAGATACACAAACTAAAACATCCAGCCGCCCATTGTGGCCGGTTACCAAGCCCCCACATAACAAAGCTTTGCCTACGTAGATAAACACCTTCCCACACACCCAGGGTCTGGCTGTAGTGGATTATTTCCTTTCTTTCACGCCAACTACCTGCAACCCTACCTAAAGCCTCTTTCCTTATTACCGTGGCCAGCTTCATCCTAACCCACAACTTCTTCACTTTTGAGAGCCAGACAAATCAACAACTAAGGAGAACAGCTATGTGAACCAGCATGGCCCCCTCGTATGCAAACTTACTTATGGAACGTTTAGAGGAAGCCTTCTTCTTTACCCAAGTCTGTTAACTCTGAGTTTGGTATAGATTTATTGATGATATCTTCAAGATTCT
Source organism: Locusta migratoria (assembly GCA_026315105.1). Classification (NCBI taxonomy): domain Eukaryota; kingdom Metazoa; phylum Arthropoda; class Insecta; order Orthoptera; family Acrididae; genus Locusta; species Locusta migratoria. The sequence continues at coordinate 492,723,076 of CM048746.1, read as the reverse complement.
GACTCAAACTGAAGAAGAACTCAAAAATTTCCTCTCCAACATCAGCTCCTTTGGTTCCATCAGATTCATCCGGTCCTATTCCAAATCCCAAGCCACTTTCCTCAATGTCGACCTCCATCTGTCCAATGGCCAGCTTTAAACATCCATCCACATCAAACCCACTAACAAACAGCAGTACCTCCATTATGACAGTTGTCATCCATTCCATATCAAACAGTCCATTCATTCCTTACAGCTTAAGTCTTCATGCTAAGCATGTCTGCTCCAGTCCTGAATCCCTGAACCAGTACACCAATAACCTGATGTTAGCTTTCACGCATCCTGCAGCTACCCTCCTGATGTAGCACAGAAGCAAATTGCCAGGGCCACTTCCTCATACCCCCAAACTCAGAACCTTCCACAGAAGAACCCCAAAAGTGCTCCTCCCATCACAAGATACTTTCCAGGACTGGAGCAGACTTTGAATGTGGCTCTCCAGCAAGGATATGACTTCCTTAAATTCTGCCCCAAAATGAGATCCATCCTTCATGATGTCCTTCCCACTCCACCAAGAGTCTCTTTCTGCTGCCCACCTAACCTTTGTAACCTCCTAGTTCATCCATATGAAATCCCCAAACCTCCTTCCCTACCAATGTAACTGCCCCTGGTGTAAAACCTGCCTGATGCATCCTCCCACCACCACCACTTACTGCAGTCCTGCAACCCGGAAGTTGTACACGATTAAGGGCAAAGCCACTTGCGATAACACCCACTTGATTTATCAACTGACATGTCTGCACTGTGAAGCCTTCTATGTGGGAATGACCAGCAACAAACTCTCCATTCACATGAACGGTCACAGAAAGACAGTGTTAGTTAGTAATGAGGATAACCCTGTTGCTAAGCATGCCTCGGTACACAGCCAGCACATCTTGGTACAGTGTTACACTGTCTGGGTTATCTGGATACTTTCCAGCAACACACCTTTCAGAACTCCAGAGATGGGAACTTGTCCTTCAGCAAAGCTAAGTTTGTGTGTGTGTGTGTGTGTGTGTGTGTGTGTGTGTGTGCGCGCGCGTGTTTATCTATGTTTGTGTCAACAAACTGGTGCCTTTTTGTCTGGTTAGTGAAACCTTCTTTTTATAAATAATAAAAACACAAACAAACACAAAAATTCAAGTTGTCGCAACCATTTCTTGCATCATCAGGAAAAGAGGAAGGAAGGAAGGGGGAAAATGGAAGGATTCGGTTCTTAAGGGAGTAGATGAGGATTCATTCCAATCCCTAGAGTGGAAGGACTTGCCGCAGGGGAAAAAAAGGAAAGGTAAAAAAAAAAAACACACACACACATAAACGCAAGCTTTCCCAACCTAGTTGCTTCTTCAGGTAGAAGGGAAGGAGAGGGAAAAGGAAATGATGAGTGTTCTGCCTGAAGAAGCAACTAGGTTGCAAAAGCTTGTGTGTGTGTGTGTGTGTGTGTGTGTGTGTGTGAGAGAGAGAGAGAGAGAGAGAGAGAGAGAGAGAGAGAGAGAGAGAGAGAGAGAGAGAGAGACCATCACTACCTGTGCTCCTTCGCCTGGTAACTAAACTTCATCTACTTTTTATATATATTTTCCTGTTAGGAAGAGAGAGAGAGAGAGAGAGAGAGAGAGAGAGAGAGAGAGAGAGAGAGAGAGAGATTTTTCTCGCCCAAGTACATCTCCAAAGTATCTACTGATCATTAAAATCATGAAAAAATAATGATGATAATAGAAGTAATGAATTTGAGTGATTGATCATAAATTTTATAATAATGGAAAGTCCAGGTTGGAATAAATAATATAGTGAGGACAGTTTACAACTCACCGCAAAGACGTGGCGACGAGCTGCGACAGGCACATACAAAAGACACACACATACAACACATTCAGCTATCGGCCATGGCCTTCTTCAGAAATAGAGCACTCACGCAATCTCACAACACAGTCATACAACCATCACCTCCGACTGCCAAAAGACACACACATACAACACATTCAGCTATCGGCCATGGCCTTCTTCAGAAATAGAGCACTCACGCAATCACACAACACAGTCATACAACCATCACCTCCGACTGCCACACTTCAAGGATTTGAAGTGTGGCAGTCGGAGGTGATGGTTGTATGACTGTGTTGTGTGATTGCGTGAGTGCTCTATTTCTGAAGAAGGCCATGGCCGATAGCTGAATGTGTTGTATGTGTGTGTCTTTTGTATGTGCCTGTCGCAGCTCGTCGCCACGTCTTTGCGGTGAGTTGTAAACTGTCCTCACTATATTATTGATCATAAATTTTGTATTGTGTGTTCACATATGTGTAGTTTAGAAACAATTAGGCATACCTGCAGGGGACTTGTATGTTAGTCTGTGAAACCATATTAAAACTGTTGCTGCTTCTGTTGTTTGGAACATTGAAGGCATGTGCTGTGGGAGAAATTTGAGAAGTGTGGCATCATTGAAAACATTGACATACAACATTATTAGGTTGTACACCTGGTGTAATGTATAAACCGTAATTCTGACCAAGACAGTGCTGCCATCTAAAATGCTGCTGAAGAAATGGCAGTTTGAACAGCTGTTACTTCAATTGTATGCACTTCCTGCCCTATTTAAATCTCTCTGTGTAGTAGTGAATTTGACATTATTGCCGATGGCAAGTAATGAAAAAGAAGTAAGACATATAGCACTGATTCATTAATTAGTTTTAAAGAAAGTGCATAAATGTTCTTTCCTAAGATAAAATCAGAACTGCTTACTGAATGGAATAATCTGGTTCTTATTCATGACTCACTATACATCATTCAGTCATTGAATTAAATAAAAGAAAGATTCATTTCCTTTGAATTCAGGTCACTGTATCTGTATTTTTATTTGATTTGGTACTGTTTTGTATCCTAATAAATAAATAAATAAAATGAATACAGAGGGGTAATAATTATAAGTTATTTCTCAAGTTGTTTTGAAATTTAAAAGTTTTCCGTGGTTTGGAGCCCACGTTAAACTGTAGGTCCCCCTATAACTGACTGGGTAAGTCAGTTCGAAGGTCGGAGGAAGGCAACGGCATACCACCTCCAAACAGGACCATGCCTAGTAAAGCACTGTGGTGTTCAAACCAATCTTCGGATTGTTGACTGCTTTACCTTATATAAATTAAAAACATTACACCAAAATTCCAAATATTTTTATTAAACAGGAAAGTCTTTAAAATGAAGACTGATTTTTGCTATATTTTGATAGTTTTATCGAGAAAATTATAACTTTTACAAAATCAGTAAGACTACGTATACGCTAAAGTGAAAATGAATCAATATATATAAAAATCAATTGCTGTCCGTTAGTCTCACTGAACCTCAGAAATGGCTTGACCGATTTGAATAATTTAGTTTTTTGTTTGGTTTAATACAGCGGTAGATTAGGAAAAAAGTGGGGAACAAACGGATCAAAAATCAAAAAAATTTAAATTGATAATTTTTAGGTTCAAATGGATGAATCAAATATTATAGAAGAAGACTTTCCTGATGGGAAAAATATGTTTAAAAATAAAGATTGTTTGTCTTACCCAAAGCACAGGCTCGCCGATAGACACAAAAAACAAATAAAAACACACACATACATTCAAGCTTTCGCAACCATTGGTCGCTTCTTCAGGAGAAGAGGAAGGAAGGAGAGGAGCAAGGGAAGGATACGTGTTTTAAGGAAGTGGAAAAGGAGTCGTTCCAATCCCAGGAGAGGAAGGACTTACCTTAGGGGAAAAAAGGAAGGTATACACACATCTACACGCAAACACACCTAGGCAGACAAATATCACAAATGTCTGCCTAGGTGTATATCCTTCCACTCCTGGGATTGGAATGGCTCCTTTTCCACTTCCTTAAAACCCGTATCCTTCCCTTTCTCCTCTCCTTCCTCCCTCTTTTTCCCGAAGAAGCCACCACTGGTGGCGAAAGCTCGAATGGTTGTGTGTTTTTGTGTGTGTTTGGTGTTCCTATCGACGAGCCTGTACTTTAGGTAAGTCAAAAATCTTTATTTTATACCATTTTCCTACCTGGAAGGTCTCCTTCTATAATATTATATATATATATATATATATATATATATATATATATATATATATATATATATATATATATAATAAAAATAGAAAAGAGATGACTTACCAAAAGGACCGGCTCGTCGAGAGAAACAAATAAAATAACACACAAACACACATACAAGCTTTCGCCACCACTGGCAGCTTCTTCAGGAAAAAGAGGAAAAAAGGGGAGGAAAAGGGAAGGATATGGGTTTTAAGGAAGTGGAAAAGGAGTCATTCCAATCCCAGGAGTGGAAGGACTTACCTTAGGGGAAAAAAAGGAAGGTAAACAAATACACACACACTCAGACTTATCGAAACGCAAGCACACCTAGACAGACATTTGTGAAAAGCTTTGGCTTTTCACAAATGTCTGTCTAGGTGTGCTTGCGTTTCGATATGTCTGAGTGTGTGTGTATTTGTTTACCTTCCTTTTTTTCCCCTAAGGTAAGTCCTTCCACTCCTGGGATTGGAATGACTCCTTTTCCACTTCCTTAAAACCCATATCCTTCCCTTTTCCTCCCCTTTTTTCCTCTTTTTCCTGAAGAAGCTGCCAGTGGTGGCGAAAGCTTGTATGTGTGTTTGTGTGTTATTTTATTTGTTTCTCTCGACGAGCCGGTCCTTTTGGTAAGTCATCTCTTTTCTATTTTTATTTTTATTTATCCCACCGGGAAAGTTTCCCTCTATAATATATATATATATATATATATATATATATATATATATATATATAATATAGTGAGGACAGTTACAACTCACCGCAAAGACGTGGCGACGAGATGCGACAGGCACATACAAAAGACACACACATACAACACATTCAGCTATCGGCCATGGCCTTCCTCAGAAATAGAGCACTCACGCAATCACACAGGCACACAACACAGTCATACAACCATCACCTCCGACTGCCACACTTCGAATCACGCTCTGCAGCGAATTGGGGATGGGAGGGGAGGGGAGGGGAGGGGGAGGGGATAGAAAGGTTACGTCACGGTGGTGGGGATGGGTTAGATGGGAATAACGAGATGCAGCTTAGGAATGGAGTGGGGAGGCGGGTGAGGGGAGAAAATAAAATAAAATAAAGTAAAATAAAATAAAATAATATATATATATATATATGAAAATTCATGCACACTGCAAGTGCACAAGACCACATACACACACATACGCACGCACGCACGCACGCACGCACACACACACACACACACACACACACACACACACACACACACACACACACATACATACATACATACATATACACACACATGATCACACATTCACACACCACTCAAATCAGGCGAGGTTTGGGATACAGAGGTAGGAACTGTAAGGTATGGAAAAATATATATATAGGGAAATTATCGTAGGTTGAGGCCTGGTTGATTTCGGGATCGGAGAATGTATTGTAGGGATAACTCCCATCTGTGCAGTTCAGAAAAGCTGGTGGTGGATGGGAGGATCCAGATGGCCCGGGTTGTGAAGCAGCCATTGAAATCAAGCATGTGCTCCGCTGCATGCTGTGCCACAGGGTGGTCCACCTTGTTTTTGGCCACAGTTTGGCGGTGGCCATTCATCCTAATGGACAGCTGGTTGGTGGTCATGCCAATATAGAAAGCTGTACAGTGCTTGCAGCACAGTTGGTAAATTACGTGGCTGCTTTCACAAGTGGCCCGGCCTCTGATGGGGTAGGATAAGCCTGTGACAGGACTGGAATAGGAAGTGCTGGGTGGGTGGATTGGACAGGTCTTGCAGCGGGGTCTTCCACAAGGATATGATCCCTGTGGCAGTGAGCTGGGTTTCGGGGTGGCATAAGGATGAACTAGGATGTTGTGAAGGTTGGGAGGGCGACGGAACACCACTTTAGGAGGGGTGGGAAGGATCTTGGGCAGGATGTCTCTCATTTCAGGGCATGAGGATAGAAAATCAAAACCTTGGCGAAGGATGGAATTTAGTTGTTCGAGACCAGGGTAGTACTGGGTGACAAGGGGAGCGCTCTTTTGTGGATGGTTACTAGTGTTAGGAAGAGGATTTGGGGTGTGTGAGGATATGGCACGGGAGATTTGTTTGCGGACTAGGTCTGTGGGGTAGTTTCTGTTTGTGAAGGCCTTTGTGAGACCTTCAGCATATTCAGAAAGGGAATTCTTGTCACTGCAGATATGCCGTCCACGGGTGGCCAGGCTGTAAGGGAGGGATTTTTTGACGTGGAAGGGATGGCAACTGTCAAAATGTAGGTACTGTTGGTGGTTGGTAGGTTTAATATGGACGGAAGTGTGGATGGAGCCATCAGTGAGGTGGAGGTTGACATCCAGGAATGTGGCATGGTTGGTTGAGGAAGACCAGGTGAAGTGGATGGGAGAGAAGGAATTGAGGTTCTGAAGAAAGGAGGATAGGGTGTCCTGGCCGTGAGTCCAGATCATGAAAATATCATCAATGAACCGGAACCAGGCCAGAGGCTTGAGGTTTTGGGATGCTAGGAAGGATTCCTCCAGACGGCCCATGAACAGGTTGGCATAGGAGGGTGCCATGCGGTTGCCCATGGCTGTGCCTTGGATTTGATGGTAAACTTTCCCCTCAAAGGAAAAGTAGTTGTCAAGTAGGATGAAATTGGTAAGGGTTATGAGGAATGAGGTATCAGGTTTGCGTTCAGAGGGACGTTGGGAGAGGTAATGTTCCAGAGCGGCAAGGCCATGGGCATGTGGGATGTTGGTGTATAGGGAGGGGGCATCCACTGTGACAAGTAAAGATCCAGGAGGCAAAGGGGTGGGAATGGTGGAGAGTCGGTGAAGGAAGTGGTTGGTATCCTTGATGTGGGAAGGTAGATTTTGGACAATAGGTTGGAGGTGTTGGTCAACTAGGGCTGAAATTCGTTCGGTAGGCGCACAGTAACCAGCCACAATAGGGCGTCCAGGATTATTAGGTTTGTGGATTTTGGGGAGCATGTAAAAGGTGGGTGTGCGGGGTGCTGCTGGGGTGAGGAGGGAGATGGATTCAGGGGAGAGTTTCTGGGAGGGGCCATAGGATTTTAGTAGGGATTGGAGATCTTGTTGGACTTTGGGGATGGGGTCAATCTGGCACAACTTGTAGGTGGAGGAGTCAGATAGTTGGCGGAGCCCTTCTGCCAGGTAGTCACTGTGATCCATAACTACAGTGGTGGAACCTTTATCAGCAGGGAGGATGATTATGTCAGGATTAGTTTTAAGGTTTTGGATGGCTCTTCTTTCTTCTGCTGAAAGGTTTGAGTTCTGTGCACTTGCAGTGTGCATGAATTTTCATATATATATATATATATTATTTTATTTTATTTTACTTTATTTTATTTTCTCCCCTCACCCGCCTCCCCACTCCATTCCTAAGCTGCATCTCGTTATTCCCATCTAACCCATCCCCACCACCGTGACGTAACCTTTCTATCCCCTCCCCCTCCCCTCCCCTCCCCTCCCATCCCCAATTCGCTGCAGAGCGTGATTCGAAGTGTGGCAGTCGGAGGTGATGGTTGTATGACTGTGTTGTGTGCCTGTGTGATTGCGTGAGTGCTCTATTTCTGAGGAAGGCCATGGCCGATAGCTGAATGTGTTGTATGTGTGTGTCTTTTGTATGTGCCTGTCGCATCTCGTCGCCACGTCTTTGCGGTGAGTTGTAACTGTCCTCACTATATTATTTATTCCAACCTGGACTTTCCATTATATATATATGTGTGTGTGTGTGTGTGTGTCTATCGGCAAACCTGTGCTTTGGGTAAGTCAAACAATCTTTTTTTTTAAATACATAAATTGATAATTTTGTATACATATATATTGTCACTTTGGATTAGATTAATAATTTATGCGCTGCCATACCATTCATCTGATTGCATTAACATTTTGCAGAATCGATACTGAAAATTCAAGGAATGGTACTGTCTCCATTATAATTTGTATGGTGCTTTGTACTTCACAAGATACTGGTACATCAGTGTACAGTTTTATTTCGATCAATGAGAAATTTTGCACTCTTGACCTTCAAAATAAGAGAAACATCAGTGTCTGCATAAGATTTGGTATGGTACATGGTTGAGGGTACCTTAGTAGTACTTCACACACACACAGGTTGACCAATCACCATGAATTTTGGCAGGTACTAGGTGGTTCAAATTAAACTTAATGTGTTCTGAGTGCTGCAGTGCAAGCTGTATATGATTTAGAACACTGAAACTTTGTGGATATGTTCAGTAATTGGTGCACTCATGGAGTATGATGGAAAAAAAATACTGTTTGTGTCTGCCGCTAGGTGAAGATATGGCTCTGTAAGCACTCAGAATCTGAATTATTTCCTGGTTTGAACATAAGTGTGATGATGGTTGTTTGGCAATGCTTGTGAATATTGTTTTTAATGTTTCTATTAGTGTAAAGGGTTAAGAAGGTTGAAGTTTTCCGTACCAACTGCAATGGCTACCGGGAATAAAGACCATGAATATCACTGACAAACAGCTGCAAAGGCGTTCCATGTCAATAAATTGGCTAAAGGATATGATCAAGAAATTTGAAGAAACAGCTGAATTACGTGGTGCAGCAGGGAGAGGAAGGCATCCCATTCCCATAGCAGTTGTTGATGAAGGTACTGTAGCTGTTGCCGGGTCTCAAATTCTGCACCCATTGCTTGAGCTGTGGCACGGGAATTTTCTATCCTCTAGTCAACAATTCAAATGATTTTACAGTGCATTTTATATTGGAATCCTTACTGGATTCATAATGTGCACCAAATGCATCCATAAGATAGGCTACAATGCCTGGACTTTACCCTTCGTTTTATGGCACACATGGAAATGGATGATATTGCCACAAATGCCCAGAACTGTTGTATCGGGCTTTACTCCCTTCCATGTTGTGCAGGTATATCCACTGCACTCAGATTATTAGACTGTTTTTGTGGTTTCACACGTTCATTCATTCTTTGTCCGTTTTTATTCGAGGTGATGACACCTCATGGGCCTGTTAGGTTCAGGATCCTCTGACTTAAATCCATGTGATGTCTGAGGGGGATATTTAAAGGAGTGCATCTTTGTTGAAATGTGCGACAGTGTGAGTTGTAAACTAAAACTGGGAGTGAACAGCCAATTAACACTGAGACTCCGAAAATTTACATTATTCATCAGTGTACTTTAAGTTCTTAAGAATTTCAGAGGGAGCGTTATGCAACAATTGACAAAAACGGGGGAAAATAAAACAGTAGAGGAGGAATGGGTAGCATTGGGAGATGAAATAGTGAAGGCAGCAGAGGACAAAATAGGTAGGAAGGCAAGACCTACAAAAAATCCTTGGATATCACAGGAGATACTAAATTTAATTAATGAAAGGAGAAAATATAAAAATGCAGTAAATGAAACAGGCAAAATGGAGTACAGATGACTAAGAAATGAGATTGACAGGAAGTGCAAAATAGCTAAGCAGGAGTGGCTAGAAGGCACATGCAAGGATGTAGAAGAATGTATAAATAGGGGAAAAATAGATACAGCCTACAGGAAAATAAAAGAAACATTTGGAGATAAGAAAAACAACTCTATGAATATCAAGGACTCTCATGGAAAACCAGTTCTCAGCAAAGAAGGGAAAGCTGAAAGGTGGGAAGAGTATATAGAGAGGCTCTATGAAGGAAATGAACTTAGCGGAAATATTGTAGAAAGGGAGAAGTAGTAGATGAGGATGAAATAGGAGATACTATACTAAGAGAGGAATTTGACAGAGCACTGAAAGACCTAAGTTGAAACAGGGCCCCTGGAGTAGATAATATTCCCTCAGAGCTACTGAAGTCTGTGGGAGAACCAGCCACGACAAAATTGTTTCACCTGGTGTGTAAGATGTATGAGATAAGTGAAGTACCCTCAGACTTTAAGAAAAATGTTATAATCCCCATTCCAAAGAAAACAGGCGAAGTCAGGTGTGAAAACTACAGAACCATCAGTTTAATAAGTCATGGTTGCAAAATATTAACACGAATTATTTACAGAAGGATGGAAAAGCTGGTAGAAGCCAACCTCGGGGAAGATCAGTTTGGGTTCAGGAGAAATGTAGGAACGCGGGAGACAATACTCACTTTACGGGTTATCCTAGAAGATAGATTAAGAAAATCAGGTGATGCTTAAGGAATTAGATTAGGTAACGAAGCAATAAAGGAGGTAGATGAGTTTTGTTACTTGGGCAGTAAACAAATGATGGTCGCTGTACAGAGGATATAAAATGCAGAATGACAATGGGTAGAAAAGCGTTCTTGAAAAAGAGAAATTTGTTAACATTGAATATTAGGCTTGTACTAAGGAAGTCCTTTCTGAAGGCATTTCTATGGAGTGTTGCCTTGTATGGGAGTGAAACATGGACGATAAACAGTGTGGACAGGAAGAGGATTGAGGCTTTTGAAATGTGTTGCTACAGAAGAATGCTGAAGATGAAGTGGGTGGATCGCGTAACTAATCAGGAGGTACTGAACAGAATTGGGGAGAAAAGAAATTTCTGGCATACCTTGACTAAAAGAAGGGGTAGATTGGTAGGACACATTCTTAGACATCAATGAATTGTGAATTTAGCGTTTGAAGGAAGTGTGTGGGGTAAAAACTGCAGGGGAAGACCAAGAGATGGATACAGTAAGCAGATTCAGACAGATGTAGGTTGCCGTTCTTATGTGGAGATGAAGAGGCTTGCTCAGGATAGGGTATTTTGGAGAGCTGCATCAAACTAGTCTCCGGACTGAAGACCACAACTACTACTACTATATAGAAGTAGGTAATGATTGGAAGGGGGAGTGTATATGCTGCATTAAAAACAGTGATGCACTCCAAAACCTTTCTTCAGGTTTCCAAAAAGTAAAGAATTCTAAATATGATAGTTTTAGGAGTCGACTATTAGGCCTACTGAGAACGTTTACTTTTAATGAACCATGAATTTAATGTTTTCCTGTATCCTTTATTTTTTTTAATAAGTTCTTTATAAATACAGACAGTGGGTTATTCGTAAGTGAAGAGCTGACTTCGATAAAATATTGAGAAAAAAGGCTCAGTGTGTGTCAATAAAAGCCGTATATTAAGCTCAGACTATGGAGAAAGAAAGCCAAGACTAAATGTAATTTGTTCACTGTGTGTAGTTTTTTATGGTGGTTAATGTATTATAACAAAAATGTACAACAGCAGGTTTTATTTGAATCCCTCCGCCGGGCGGAGCAGCATACCACGCCCGCCCACCGCCCGTGAACGCAATTGTAAACATGGGCTTATCTTGTATCACCAGAGACCACCGCTTCTATTAAGGTCGACAAGGAAATCAAAAAATTCCAGAAAAATAGAAACACCGCAAAACAACTTACAATGTCACACCACACAGCGCGCATTATAATCTGAATATGCCCTGCTAAAGGGCGAAATGTGTCATTAATTAATAAAATAATTTGCAATCAAGACGGTTTGAAAGAATATTTATTTCCCGGGATTGGAATGACTCCTCACCCACTCCCTTAAAACCCACATCCTTTCCTTTTCTCTCTCCCCCCCAGGGGGCCCACAGTTCTTTTGTGGGTACGTGTGTGGCGCGCACGGGGCCCCGAGCCGGAGCAGCCTTTCTTCTGCCCCAGGCTGCTTCACTTTCCCTCCCGGTTTATGCCTTCGCCCGGAGACGGGCATATTTCGTGAGATACGGTGGTTCTTGTTGTGGTTTTTCTTCCTTCGTTCCTTCCTTTCTTACCCTTCGTTTTCTGTCTTTCTCTCCTTGAACTCTCCTAGCCTTCTTCTCCTCATTAGTCTCCGCCTCGGCGTTTGAGACATTTCTTTCCTTCTTTCTCTTCCTTTCCTATCCTCTTCTTCTTTCCTCCCTGTGCGTGTCTGAAGGCCGACCCACGCATTATCGTGCGTAGCAGGTGACGGGGTAACGCGTAACTCCCCGCCCCGGGTAGACAAGTAAGGCACTTACGTACCCCCTGGTAAAGGCCAGGCCCAGGGAGGGGTGATTACCCGAGCTGGTACCTTCCGAACGTGCCGATTGGTCCCTCCGTCAGTTCTCGGGAGGTGTGACCTGAGGTGTGAACAATCACCTAAGGCGGGTAAGCCCTCGGAGAGGGCCCCCACTAGGAAGGAGCGCGCCATCGGAGACGCCGGTAATCACGGGGGACACTTCCGCGATGACTTCCTTATCTTCTTTCGTGACGTTGACCCATAAACGTAAGTTAGACTCGCCTCAGCCTAAAAAGACTCTGCCTAATGTACCTAAATTTCTGGTTGTCTCTCGCACCGACGGAAAGGACTTCAATTCTGTCAATCCTTTCGTTATACAGAAAGGTGTAGATGCAATTGCTGGCCCTGTTAAAACCTGTTCACGTCAGCGCAATGGCACATTGTTGCTGGAAGTGGAAAGTGCCTTCCAAGCCCAAAAACTGATACGTACTACGTTGTTGCACACTTTTCCAGTTAAGGTCGAAGCGCACCGCACACTCAACTCGTCACGGGGGGTAGTCTTCACGAGATCCCTTGACGGGTTGTCTGATGAAGATATCCAATCGTATATGTCCGATCAGGGTGTGACAGCCGTCCACAGGGTGATGAAAAAGGTCGATAACCAATTGACACCGACTCGTACTGTGTTTTTGACGTTCGACAGAGTTGACCTCCCGTCGAAGGTCAAAGCAGGGTATGAAGTCATCTCCGTCCGACCTTATGTACCTAACCCAACGTGCTGTTTTCAGTGCCACAGGTACAACCATACCCGTGAACATTGCCCAAATGCAGCAAAGTGTGTCACTTGTGGTAGGGACGCCCATGAGGGGGATTGCCCACCTCCGTCCCCTCACTGCCTAAACTGCAACGGTGACCATGCGGCTTCCTCTCGCGACTGCCCTGTATACAAGGATGAGAAGGTAATCCAGCAAATTCGGGTTACGGAGAAGGTATCGACATCTGCCGCTCGTAAGTTGTTGGCGAGTCGAAAGCCCACTGTCCTCCCAGCGGGTACATACAGTAAGGTACTCACCTCAACTCGACCTACCAAGGATTCCAGTACCCAGACATGTGACTTCACTTTCGCTGACACAGTTGTGCGATCCGCCAGCCCGAAGATTGCCCGTTCCACGTCCCCGCTCCCTGTTGCTGCTTCTAGGGTACAGTCTTCGTCAAACTCTAGTAAACCGCGGGCACCTAAACAAGATGCCCGGACCTTGAAAAAGGAACCCGTCCGTGAGGATTTTCTGCGTTCTCAGGCTTCCCAACCGTCAACTGCCTCTTCCCGCCGTCACTCTTCCAGAAGAGCTGACAAGAAAAAGAGTTCCTCTCCTTCCCCGCCGAGGCGTGACCCATCCGTCACGCCGTCCAACAGTTGCCGGCCTCGGCCGTCTTCTGTTTCACCGGGACGCTCCGTTTGCCGGGCGCCCGGCCCTTTACCGGCGGTGGAAACTGCCCCTCCTGATCAACTCAGGGAGGTGGCAGGCGCGTCGGTCGAACCAATGGAACATGACCCTTTGCCCCCAGACAGCGATAGCAGTGCTCCCTCGAAATCCGGTCCTCAGCGGCCGTCGAGGTGACCCCGCTCGCTACTTGGTTTTTATCCTTATTTCTTCTCTCATTTTTATCATGGCGCTCCTTCAATGGAACATTCGCGGCATTCGTTCTAATCGGGAGGAGTTAAAACTACTCCTTCGATTGCACTGCCCGCTTCTAGTCTGCCTCCAGGAAACTAAGTTGCGTCCACGTGATCGTGCAGACTTTCCACACTACACCTCTGTGCGGTTCGACCTGCCACCCGTGGAAGGTGTCCCAGCCCATGGAGGGGTTCTGATGCTCCTTCGAGACGACGTCTATTTCCATCCCATTTCCTTGCACACTCACCTACAGGCAGTTGCCGTCCGCATCACCTTATCCACATTTACCTTCTCCCTCTGTAATATATATTCGCCATCGTCATCTGCCCTTACTAGGGCAGATGTGCTCAACCTTGTTGACCAGCTCCCTTCACCTTTCGTGTTGGTAGGCGACTTTAATGCCCACCACCCCCTATGGGGCTCTCCGGCACCTTGTCCGAGAGGCTCCCTTTTGGTGGACATTCTACACCACCTCGATCTTGTCTGCCTCAACACCGGTGCACCGACCTTCCTTTCTGACACAACACACACTTATTCCCATATAGACCTCGCCATATGCACTCCTCAGCTTGCCGGTCGGTTTGAGTGGTATGCACTTTCTGACACGTACTCGAGTGACCATTTCCCTTGTATCATCCACTTCCTGCATCATTCCCCATCTCCACGTCCCACCAGTTGGAACATTTCTAAAGCCGACTGGGGGCTTTATTCTTCCATGGCTGTTTTTCACAATCAGAATTTTCCCAACTATGACAGTCAGGTCGAATACCTCACAGAGGTTATTCTCACTGCTGCTGAACGTTCCATACCTCGTACATCCTCTTCTCCACGTCGTGTCCAGGTCCCTTGGTGGACTGCAGCCTGCCGCGACGCGCTTCGAGCCCGGCGCCGTGCTTTACGCACCTTCCGCCGCCACCCAACTTTGGAGAATTGCATCAATTACAAACGTATGAGAGCGCAGTGCCGTCGTCTCATAAACGACAGCAAGAAAGCTTGCTGGACTGCTTTTACTAGTTCTTTTAACCGTTTTACTCCCTCCACGGTTGTCTGGGGTGGCCTACGCCGTTTGTCCGGCATCAAGGTCCACTCCCCGATTCCTGGCCTGACCGTGGAGAACGCAGTCCTCGTGGACCCAGCTGATGTTTCAAACGCATTGGGTCGTTTCTTTGCGGAGGTTTCGAGCTCTGCCCATTACCACCCTGCCTTTCTCCCTCGCAAACAGGTAGAGGAGGCACGGCCGCCTTCTTTCCGCTCTTTTAATCGTGAAAATTATAACGTCGCCTTCACCATGCAGGAGCTAGATCGTGCTCTCGCCCTGTCCCGGTCTTCTGCTCCCGGGCCCGATTCCATTCATATTGAGATGCTGAAGAACCTCTCTCCTGCGGGCAAGTGCTTTCTTCTTAGTACCTACAATCGCATATGGACTGAAGGTCATGTTCCCACAAGTTGGCGTGAAGCCATTGTTGTCCCCATCCCCAAACCAGGGAAGGACAAACACCTTCCTTCCAGTTATCGCCCCATTTCTCTGACGAGCTGCGTCTGTAAGGTGATGGAACGCATGGTTAACGCTCGGTTGGTCTGGCTCCTCGAATCTCGCCGCCTCCTGACTAATATCCAATGCGGTTTTCGTCGACACCGCTCTGCTGCTGACCACCTCGTTACGTTGTCGACCTTCATTATGAACAACTTTCTACAGAAGCGTCAAACAGTAGCAGTGTTCTTCGACTTGGAGAAGGCATACGATACCTGTTGGAGAGCGGGCATTCTCCGCACATTGCACACATGGGGCCTTCGGGGCCGCCTTCCTCTTTTCATTCAAGCGTTTTTGGCGGATCACAATTTCCGGGTACGGGTGGGCTCTGTTTTGTCAGATACCTTTTGCCAGGAGAATGGGGTACCACAGGGCTCCGTCTTGAGTGTGGCGCTCTTTGCCATTGCAATCAATCCGATCGTAGATTGCCTTTCAGCCGACGTCTCCGGATCTCTTTTTGTTGCCGATTTCGCAATTTATTGTAGCGCCCAGCGGACGTGTCTCTTGGAGCGTTCTCTCCAACGCTGTCTTGACCGTCTATATTCCTGGAGCATCGCAAACGGCTTCCGATTCTCCACTGAGAAAACTGTGTGTATCAATTTCTGGAGATACAAGGAATTTCTTCCACCTTCTCTACGTCTCGGCCCTGTTGCTCTCCCTTTCGTGGAGACTACAAAATTCTTGGGACTCATGTTGGATCGGAAACTTTGCTGGTCCACACATGTGTCCTACCTGGCTGCCCGTTGTGCCCGATCCCTTAACGTTCTTCGTGTCCTCAGTGGCACGTCATGGGGAGCGGATCGTACCGTCCTGCTTCACCTTTACCAGGCCATTGTTCAGTCGAAGCTCGACTATGGAAGCCTTGTATACTCTTCAGCACGGCCGTCGATTCTCCGCCGTCTCAACTCTATCCACCATCGTGGATTACGTCTGGCGACCGGTGCATTTTATACCAGCCCTGTTGAAAGTCTGTATGCCGAGGCTGCTGTATTACCCTTGACCAATCGACGTGACATACTCTTGTGTCGTTATGCATGCCGCCTACGGTCGATGCCCAACCATCCATCTTACAGATTATTTTTTGACGACTCACTCGATCGCCAATATCAGTTGTCTGCGATTGCCTTGCTTCCACCGGGAGTTCGGTTTCGCCGCCTGCTACAGCGGCTCGATTTTACCCTTCCTTCCACCCTTCGGTTGAGCGAAAGCCCATTGCCACCGTGGCATCAGGCCCAGGTTCACACACACCTCGAACTTAGTTCGCTCCCCAAGGAGAGCACTCCGGATTTGGTATTCCGCTCGAGGCTTGTCGAACTCCGTTCGCGGTTCGATAATGCCGTATTTATTTACACTGATGGTTCCAAGAGCACTGCCGGTGTCGGATCTGCCTTCGTCGTCGGGGACAACCGTTTCCAATACAAGCTCCCTGACCGGTGCTCAAACTTCACGGCTGAGCTTTTCGCCCTCCACCAGGCCGTTTTGTATACCTGCCGCCACCGCCACCCTTTCTATGCCATATGTTCTGACTCCCTTAGTGCCCTGCAGAGTCTTAAGGACCCTTTCTCGAACCATCCTCTCGTGTATCGGATCCAACGCTCCTTCCAGTTGCTGGCGGATGACAGCTGTCACGTTTCTTTCCTGTGGGTCCCTGGCCATGTGGGTGTGCCCGGGAATGAGGCCGCCGACATAGCAGCCAAGGCAGCAGCTCTTTTGCCTCGCATGGCTACCTTTTGCGTCCCATCGGACGATGTTCAACGGGCTCTTCGCCGGAGTATCGTGTCGCAATGGCACAGTGTGTGGCTTTCACTGTACAACAATAAATTGCGAACTGTCAAACCGATCCCGACCGCTTGGAGGACATCCTCACGCCCCTCTCGGCGGGAGGAGGTCATCCTGGCTCGGTTGCGGATCGGTCATTGCCGTTTCAGCCACCGTCACTTGCTATCCGCCGAACCTGCACCGCTATGCTCCTGCGGTGAACTGCTGACAGTGCGACATGTTTTACTGACTTGTGTTAATTTTAATCATCTCCGTGTAGCCCTTCACTTTCCGTCTACTCTGGAGGAAATTTTAGCTGATGACACACGAGCAGCTGCTCGAGTTTTGCGTTTTATCAACTTGGCCAACTTATCCAAGGATATTTAACTCTTTTAATTGTCTTTTATCTTTCGTTTTTAGCCTATTGTTGATGTTCTGACAGTCTACATTTTTTTAGATCATAGCGAATCTATGTTCTTGGCTGGGCGCTAATGACCATAGAAGTTGTGCGCCCTAAAACCACAAAAAAAAAAAAAAAAAAAAAAAAAAACTTTTCTCTCTCCTTCCCTGCTCCTTTTCTGAATAAGCAACCTAAGGTTGCAAAAACTCAGCATTTGTGTGTGTGTGTTTCTATCTACGTACCTGTGCTCTTTCGCCTGGTAAGTAAACCACATCTACTTTTTATATATATTTCCTGCCAGGAATTTTTCCTCTATAATATATACAGGGTTTCCAGAAAAGAGCTACCTGATTTCAAAATTAAATAACTCGAAAACAAAGATCGATAGAGGAATGCAGTAAACAGTATGTTTATTGTGAAAGCTATAAGAAGTTAATACAACAGTTTGAAATAATAGTTACAGAAGCTGCAAACAGATTGCGCTGTACAGCTCATAAGTGAAACAATCGTATGAAAACACTCTTTGCAAACAATCAGATCACAATGTTTTCAAAATGTTCACCATTGGCACTACAGAGGTGGCGCAAACGAAGAATGAAATTCGCCATAACATTTCGTAGTGTCTCAACCGAAATGGATTCACATGCCACAGAGATCGCCGTTACAAGCTCGTCCAGCGTGGCGGGATGCTTCGGGTAGACTATGTCTTTCACTGTGCCCAACAAAAAAGTCACAGCGAGTCAAATCCGGCGAATATGGAGGCCAATCCATGCCTGCACCAGTAAATTTGGGATATTCCAAAGCAGCGACTCGATTCCCGAAGTATTCCTCAAGAAAGCGAAGCACTTGTTCGTTACAATGTGGTCTTGCATAAACCGTTCAGTACCTGGTCGATCCTCTAACGCTTGTTGTGTGGCGACAAATTGTTCCAAAATTGCAACATAACGTGCATCAGTGACCGTTTCTCGAATGAAAAAAAAAAAAAAAAAAAAGCCAATAATGCCTCTGCTGCATTCTGCAGCTCACACAGTAACTTTAGGAGAATACAGGGGGTTCGCTTCACACCAATATGGCTTTTCGGAATCCCAAAATCGCCAGTTCTGTTTATTCACGTATCCATTCAGGTCGAAGTGTGATTCATCTGTAAACCAGATGCAGCCAACATCGAATCCTTCACTATCAATCATTGTGAGCGTCTGATTAGCAAAGGCAACCCTTTGTTGCACAGCTCGTACGGGTATGGCCTGGTGCGTTTGAATTTTGAATGGAAACATGTGTAGGCTCTTTCTCAGTGTTTTCTGCGTGCTGGAACGCTTCAAACCAGTCTCAGATTCAATTCTACGGATGGATGACATTGGATTTCGCTGAATAATTCCAGAAACTGTGGCGATATTTTCAGGCGTAACTGTGGTTTGCTTGCGGCCAACGTGCCCCCACTGGATCATCAGTTACGCTGCCTGTTCGTTGAAATTTTGCGAAGAGCGTGCAAATGGTTTTCGCATCGGGTCCTTTTGGAACATTAAATCGTGCTTGAAAACTTCGCCTTGTGGCCGTAGGACTCTTCTAACCTGTGGTACTCTAGCACCAGAAAACCGCGTTGTTCAATGGGGTACATGGTTTTAATCTCTTCCTTCGGTACGCTAACCTCCTTTCACGTTTCAATAGTGGAACTGATCGCTCTGGGCTTCGGATCACTATTTATACTAGGCTTTACGTATGGCGATTACAGCGCCATCTATTTATTTCAAACTGCTGTATAAACTTCTTACACCTTTCACAATAAACATCTATCGATCCTCTATCGATCTTTGTTTTCGAGATATTTCATTATGAAATCAGGACACCCTGCATATTGGTAGATGTGGTGTACTTATCAGGCGAAAAAGCACAGGTACGTAGATAGAATCATATTGCTCTTTTTCTAAAAAAAATGTTTGGGGGTACGCAGATATTAGATATAATGCAGTGAAAATTACTCATATGTGAATCATGGGATACCACCCGTCGACCTTTACCCACGACGTCATCAACATGTCTAACTACAAAAACTGTTATCGGACTCTTCAGTAGACTGTACTACAGCTCAAATGAAGCAGGCGGTACCAAGAAACATCCGTACACACCAGATAATGTGGTATCGAACAAGCATGCAGTTCCCATCAGACCCCGAATAATAAAATAAAATGGTATCGTACTGTCCAGTTGAGTTGACCTATAATATACCTCAAATGAAACAGGTGATTCCAATCACTCCCCCGACATACAAAACAATACAGGAAAATATTACCGAACATATATTTTGACCACTAAAAGACATAATAAAACAAAAACCATCCATGCACACCTATTAACAACAATAAAAACAACACTATAAAAATCTTTTGTAACTTTGTTTGGCTCCCGAGATGGTGAAGAAGGTGGATGGTGTCCCGTGATTCAATTGAATCAATTCTTAATAAAGCTGAAAATTTAAATAATAAACTACAGTGTACGTTACATTAATAGTGGTGGATTTTTTAAGTGAAATAATTAGGTACTCAGAACTTTAAAGTAATACTGTATTGAAATTTTTTAAAGAAAAAATTGAGGTGCAGCAGCAAAGGTAATGCAGTGAGTGCTCAGCTAAGATCTACTCTATTTTGCAAGAAGGAAGTATGTACCAAGACTAAGGTAGCAGTGCACCGCTCTATCATTCGACCAACCTTGTTGTATGGGAGTCAAAGTTGGGTGGATACAGGTTACCTTATTCATAAGATAGAGGGTACAGATATGAATGTAGCAAGAATGATTGCAGGTACCAATCGATGGGAACAATGGCAGGAGGGTGTCCATAACGAGGAAATCAAAGAAAAGCTGGGAATGAACACCATAGATGAAGCAGTTAGAGCGAACAGACTGAGATGGTGAGGTCATGTTACACGCATGGGGGAAGCAAGGTTGCCTAAGCGACTCATGAGCTCGTCAGTGGAGGGTAAGAGGAGTAGAGGTAGACCAAGAAGAAAGTACTTAGATTCGGTGCAGAATGATTTTGAAGTAAAAGGCATAACATCAGACGAGGCATCAATGTTAGCATTGAATAGGGGATCATGGAGGAATTTTATTAGAGGTACTATGCTCCAGACAGAACGCTGAAAGGCATAATCAGTCTCTAATGATGATGATAACAAAACTTTCCTACAAAGTTGTTTACATAGGAAGTAAGGTCTAAATATATTACTTATTCATCTCAAACTGATAAAATAAAATAAAAATTAACTTATAGAAACAGATTCCACTTCACACGTGTCCCACCTGTGACAATTAATTGTCCCACCCTTGACACTTTTTGATAGCAATTTTTATAAGTAAGTTTTAATGATGTAACATTTATTGGTGTTTCATCATATAGAAAATTGTTTCATTAGTGGGAACTCAATGTTTTCAAAACAGAGAAAAAATGCAAAATTCACAAAATTCTTGTAAAATGTTGGTGCACATTGAATGCTATGTCCATTTGCTATCCCACCAATGACAAATTCTTAAAGACTATTATCAGCTCACTTGGTAAACTGCCGATACTTAGATTTAAATAGAAGGCCAAACAACTGTTCATATGATAACTAATCAAGTTTTAATTTGTTTCTATTTATACTTTTCTTTTTATTACCTTTTGACTGTAGAAAAATTTTGTTTCATTAATGTAACAACTCCTTTTTTCTTCCCATCATCGCTGCTGCTCCATCTGTTGCAATTGAAGTAAGATGTTCTTTGAACAACTCATTAGAAAATCCCATAGATTCCAAACAATAAAGCAATATGTTACAAATACCTTCGGCAGTAACATTATTCAGCTCGACTACATCAATGAAAATATTTGTAGGCTCTCTGATGTCAGGCAGCTTGGTGCAACCTCCAGTTCATTTTGAAACATCCAAGTGCAAGCAATTTCCAAAGTCTTCTCTTTAGCACAAATCACTATTTGTGTAGCAGCTTGATGAGCGGAACTCTACGTTTCAAAATTTTTTTCCGAAAAGAATCCATCCCTTCTTTTCTTGACACGCCTCAATGGGACACAGGTACGATGGCCCAAGGTTGTGTGATATTCATGTCTTGTTTGTTTCTTTCGTCGCCCAAATGTCCTACTTCTTTGTAACTAAGTTATTTGTTTGTTTGTTTGTATAGCTTATGGGACTTAACTACGGGGTCATCAGTCCCTAAACTTACAAATTACTTATGAACTAGCAAATACTAAAAACTGCACAAATATCCATGCCCGTGGGGGAATTCGAAACGCCGACCGTAGTGGCCGTGCAGAATGTGACTTGCGCGCCGAAGACCGCACGGCCACCGCGGTCGGTCTAAGATGTTTGACACGATTAACCAGTCATATTTCTCAGGAAATGTAGTCTCTTGATCAAAAGAGCAACATTCTGGACGATCATTGACTTCCTGTCGTACACATGTTTGTTCACTGTATTATCACACGTGGGTTCAGTGTTCACGTTATCATTTTCACTCTCTTTCCATCCACCGACAACATCGAAATTGCTGACTTTTCACTCGCACATGAATTATTAACAAGTTTTAGCTTTTTCGGTGAAGGAGCACTGGCAAAATAGTTTATCTTTCTGCACATCTTGACCTATAACTTGCAAACAAGGCAGGAGTCACGGCACAATCACTTATACAACAAAAAAAGAACGGACCAGTAAATGAAGAACAAAGTAGAAAGTACGCTCACGCTGCCTCGTGTATCCATTCAATAATCGAAAACGGTTGGTGTCGATTCAATTATCTAAAACAGTTGATGTCCATTCAATTATCGTAGATGATTACTTGATGCAATGGTATCTTCCAAACACGCTAACGAAAGTCGACAGTAGCTCCTGTGATCTTCGATAACAGCGTGTGACGTCAGTCCTGTAAAAGTCTTATGAACTGGATACCCTTCAAAACTATTTGTATCCCTTTCCCCTTACATTTATTTATTATTTTCCCACCACAGATTGCGCTGGCATTGTTTATAACGCGATTATCAACTTGAAAAATATCATAAATTCGATTTACGTTTGTGAAATAAATCGTTGGCAAACTTTTATATTCTCCGAAAAAAAAAAAAAAAAAAAAAAAAAAGAAGAGAAAAAACCTTTACTTTTCTGACACAAAAAGTTTAGGGGGACGCGTCCCCCCGCGTCCCCCCTGAAAAAGAGCACTATATATATATATATATATATATAGTTTGTCAGGCGACGCTGCTAGCAGCAGTTGCGTAAAAGAAAGGAAGAAATTGTATAACAGCAATCTGGTAAAGGTAAAGATTGGAAACTCGGGGTTTTACCATAAGCTTTCATTGGATGGGAGTGAATTAATCTTCAACGGGAGTGGTAGATGATAGTCTGTCTGGAAACTGACTAAAATTTTGCTCGTAAAGCAGATCTATCCCCCCCCCCCCACTCCCAAAAGCCAAGTCCTACTTACGCCACTGGATAGCAGTGCAATCTGTTGGTTCAATTTGCTGGCTATGCTTGCCTCCACAACTGTGATTCCATATTTTATTTCACTGCATAGCAAAATTACTTTGCAAGGTTTACATTTGTTTCACCATTTAAGATATTATGTCAGATGATAATTTTTTTAAAGAGTATGGCAGAAGTAACTAAAGCAATCATCTCTTCCATGAACTTGGGGAAATTTTTTCTTATATTTTCGCGTGTCGTCATGAAGTGCCGAAGCGCCCCAAGTTCATGGCAGAGATGATTGCTTTAGTTACTTCTGCCATACTCTTTAAAAAAAATTATCATCTAACATAATATCTTAAATGGTGAAACAAATGTAAACCTTGCAAAGTAATTTTGTTATGCAGTGAAATAAAATATGGAATCAGTTGTGGAGGCAAGCATAGCCAGCAACTTAAACCAAAATGATGAAAGGAAAAAAGTTTGTCGCTTGCTACTTTTTCGGCGTTCATGCTGTGAAATTACGGCATTTGGCATGACTTTACAATTTATTACTCTTACACTATTAACTGTATTCGCGAGAAATGCTACAGACAGTATACATAAATAACACTAAACAGTTAGGTTAATGAAAAACCGCCTCATGACGCATGAAGTTTTGATTTATTTCGTCTTTCCTATTAACTCTATTCGCGACGTATTTTGCAAACGTTTTACATATACACCACTGGATGTATATTCGAAATAATGTCTGTATTACGACATAGTTCAGCTGATATCACGTCAAAGACAATGAAATGCATGAAAATTCGCCCTAATAAGTATGATATTATAATTTACTACGTCTTCACTACCAACTCCATTTACAGCACATTTCGCAGGCAGTTTCCTAATATTCCAGTCTACAAACCTGGTAAATAATGTAGGACACATAATTCAACGGATATTACGTCATAAACGTGAAATCCGTAAATAGGTACTACATTATCAAAATGTTCAAATGTTTGTAAATCAATCAGACAGATGCTGAGTTATTAGTCCGTAGCTTACAAATTACTTAAACTAAGGTAAACTAACCTAAGGACAACACAAACACCCATGCCCAATGGGGGACTCGAACCCCCGACGGCGAACGACTGTGCGCACCGCAGTACGGCGCCCCAATGCGCGCGGCTAATCCGCTGCGGCGGCACTGCATTATGTTTGTCATTTTGTCAAGTCTTTATTACTCTGTTCGCACCACATTTCGCAAACAACATCCAAGTATACCACTGAAAGGAATACAATAGTATACCACTGAACGACATATTGATCAGCAGATACGACTTCATAAT
This sequence comes from Locusta migratoria, assembly GCA_026315105.1. Taxonomy (NCBI): domain Eukaryota; kingdom Metazoa; phylum Arthropoda; class Insecta; order Orthoptera; family Acrididae; genus Locusta; species Locusta migratoria. The sequence continues at coordinate 492,698,960 of CM048746.1, read as the reverse complement.
CACTGAGCTGTTTGAAAGCGAAACTACAGGGCGAATTCCGCTGTAGAGTCAAGCAAAACGAATTCTTGACAACTTTGAACTGTGAAGCGCACCTGGCTGCAGGTGAAAGCAATAGACTTCTATAGTGCTACAAGGAAAGGAAGAGAATAAAAGTGTACATCCAACAGATCTAGCTTTTAACATAAAGAGACTGCAGTTTCCAGTGAAACTTGTATTTTCTATTATGATTAATGAATCACAGGGCTGTCTACTCAATACTGAAGAGTGTATTTGAAATCTGTATGTTTCTCAAACGGACAACCTTATCTCGCTTGCTCAGGGATGTGCGCACCACAGAAAATATTCGTATTAGACTCTGGACAAGTAACAAGAAATATTGTTTATAGTCATGTTTTGAATTGAATGAATGTATGAATGATACATATCATTTGTTTTTTGGATTTCTATTTTTCTTTATTTGGATACTGCACTTGAAATGTTCTACATTATGGAAGACAGTGTAATTTTTTACGTATTCTCCAAATCAAATGTCAAATGTTTGTTAAGATTATGGGACTTAACTACAGGGTCATCAGTCCCTAAACTTACAAACTACTTATCAACTACCTTATTCTAAGGATGACACAAATATCCATGCCCGAGGGGGGATTCGAACCCTCGACCGTAGTGGCCGTGCAGACCGTGACTGAAGCGCCTCAGTCCCCTCGGCCACCGCGGCCGGCACATATTCTCCGATAAATTTAACTTACTATTAGAAAAAGGGAGACAGAGAGAGAAGTGATAGAAGTTCTGACTCAAGGCTTGAATGAATAATTAAATAAATAAATAAATAAATAAATACACACGCAACGCCGGGTTTTCAGCCAGTAGTATAAAACCATCTGTTCTTAAGTTTTCCCCGATCTCGAGCAAATTCAACTTACTCATTCTAATGCTCCCACTGCAGTGATATCTGAACTGCAGTTTAACTGCACGTCGGCTTGACAGCGCAGCCTGTTGTCGAGTGCGGTAAGCTGAACCAACACGCTGAACGGGCTCGTGAAGCTTGTCAGGCTTTTAGAAACCCAAGCCGACCTGGCTTGCGGGACCCCTGTAGGCCTCTTTATCCCATGTGCTGGGATACACAATACGCACTCTTGGGTTCACGTCGCGGCAAGCTAAGGTGCTTGCAGGGTTGCAGCGCAGCTAGGGGCAAGCATGCCAGAAGGGGAATTTGCAAATGCCTGGACAGAGTATAGACACAGTATAACATATATACTCACAACACTCCCACTGGTTTTTGCTATACATTTCGACAGTAGCGTTCCAACCGGCCCGAAAGTGCAAATAGTATCGTTTATATTGGTTTTAACACTTTGAGCGCCGTGTGCCCACGGTGGGAATTTTGAAATATCACTGCCGGACCACCTGCTCACCGGAGGGCATTCTCTTTGCCTTACTTAAAGTCTTTGTCTACACCCATGGACATGATTTATGTCATAAACACACTCCATGACAGTTAAATAAATTTGCAAATACATAAACAAAAGCAGCGACTAAGTGATGTTTACAGCAGGACTTTGCTATTATTGATTCAAGAGTCGAAATACAGATGTTCAGACTGGTAGATATGTCTGCAGCAAAGAAACTGTATGGCGGATATTCGGATGCCACTTCATGAGTGGCGTCTGATGTTGACACATCTGATAGTCCAGAATGAAACTTTCACTCTGCAGCGGAGTGTGTACTGATATGAAACTTCCTGGCAGATTAAAATTGTGTGTCTGAACCGGGACTCGAACCTGGGACCTTTGCCTTTCGCGGGGAAGCGCTCTTATCGACTGAGCTATCCCGACACGATTCACGACCCGTCCTCACAACTTCAATTCTGCCAGTACCTCGCCTCCTACTTTGCAAACGTCGGCGAACCTTGCAGGATTAGCACTCCTGGAAGAAAGGATATGGTGGAGACATGGCTTAGCCAAAGCTTAAGGGATTTTTCCAGAATGAAACTTTTACTCTGCAACGGAGTGTGCACTGATATGTTCCTGGCAGAAGTGAAGTTGTGAGGACGGACTGTGAGTCGTGCCGGGCTAGCTCAGTGGTAGAGCGCTTTCCCGCGAAAGGCAAATGTCCCTGGTTCGAGTCCCGGTACTGGCACAATTTTAATGACAAATTGTTTATAAACAAAATTGAAATGCGTGTCCATACGAAATGCAGTGGAGTCTGTAAACAACAGAAATTGTCAGACAAATTCATTGATGTTTTTGGAAACATTCAAGGCACATTGGTATATTGCATGTCTCGCAAAACGTGTTAATTTTTTCGCATTTTTGCGAGCATAAGCAGCATTCTGTCGTTGTGTCATACGTTTGTAGCATGGGCAGCACCGTTTCCTTGTAACTCTCTCCTGTCCCTCATATTCCTTCACTAAATGTTTTGTTTTGCAGCTGGAATATCTTGTCAGTTTGGGGTCCATCGTAGAACACACGAGTGCTTCCACAAGAGATTCTTTGAAATCACAGATGCCCATTTTCTTACCATTTAGTTTGTTGTACAAATGCAGAGCATTACAACACATGTACAAGTTATGAAATGAAAGACAAGTCTCTTTTACCATTTCGCAGTCCTAATGTATAGGGCATATGAGGTCTTCTGATCCGAGAGGTCGATAAAGGTCTTTCCTTTGTTATAGTCAACTACCATAGAAGGTTTACGTATTTCCCTTCTTTTTTTGTATAGCCTGGCCATTGCGGCATCATGTTTCGTACTAAGCATCAGCACGCCTCTCTTATTCTTCCATTTCATAATGATGGTTTTGTTTTCTTTTTGCAGCGCTATAACATCCCTTTTTCAGTTTCGTCTTGACAACATCAGGAGGAATATTCTTTCGATTCATACGTAACGTGCCTACTACCTTTTTAGATACTATTATTTATTCGTGTCAGTAGTACCAAAAGAGATACAGACTATATAAATTAAGAAATATACATATTCATATGTATAAGTCAAAGCACATACAATAAAATGCATACATAGATAAAAGAAAAAAGTGTAACAGAATCAGTATTTACATAATATACATTGTTTAAGCCAGTTGTGACCAGTATTTGGCTACATTGATTGCGTTGCTGTGACCCAGGGCCAGACCCAGTTGTGTACAGGAATCTGAGCAGAGACGACACTTTAGTAAGTGGCTTTGTTATTTGTTCTTCTCCACACGCACACGATATGTCTTCGCCTTATGCAGTACCCCATTTCTTCAGGTTGTCATTCGATCTTGCGGATCCGGAGTGCAGTCTGTTTAAGGACTTCCACGTGCACCATCCTTCTTTGTGTCCAGGTGGAAGAGTCTTCTATTTTATGGACAAGATATCTTTTTTTTCCACAGTTCAACGCTGGACATGCTGGGATCTATGTCATTTGGAGAAAACGACTGTAAAAAGCTCTTCCTGTAGCACTTGTCGGTATAGAGTGTTCTACCAATATTTAAGAGTCCCTCCACCAGTTCTAATACCACTCTCTCGGAGGAAACAGACATACGGTTTGCTCTTCCTTTCCAGTGTACACCTTGAATGACCATGTGTAGCCTACACTAACACACAGCTTGAAAACTTTTATCCCATATTTTTTACTTCTGTCAGGAATGTAATGTCGAAAGCGAATACGTCCACGAAATGGTACGTAGCTTTCATCTATACAAACATCTTCTTCTGGTGTGTAGGCTTCCTTGAATATCGTACTCACAATATCAAAAAATTTAAATGTTTTGACGGGCCTACTCTCTGAATTTGTTTCTTCTCATTATTTGAGAGGTGTACTATTGAATGTAACTATTCAAATGTGTTACGCCGGCCGCGGTGGCCGAGGGGACTGAGGCGGTTCAGTCACGGTCTGCACGGTCACTACGGTCGGGGGTTCTAATCCCCCCTCGGGCATGGATATTTGTGTCGTCCTAGTTCGTAAGTAGTTTGTAAGTTTAGGGACTAATGACCCCGTAGTTAAGCCCCTTAAGCTTAAAAAAAAGTGTTACGACTAATTTTTTTGGATTCCCATTTCCAAAAATTCTTTTTGTGGTCCAGTAGTGTCTCAGTTCGGGAAGTGACGTAAGTCCCATCCAGAGACTTATCCCCAAAAACATGCTCATTTCATCAACTTTAATGTCAATTCATTTTGCTAGCGTTTGATTTGAAGGCTCGAGTAAAGCAATGTTTTGCGCAGCAACCCTATTGGCCTCTTCAACTAATAGCAATATAATGTTATCATCTATAAAGTGTTCCAAATATGCGTTGAACAACATCTGGCGGGGAACATCTGTGTTTGGAGACAAAAAAGTAAAATTAAGTTTGTTACCTGCGACAGGTTCTCATTAGTTTCTATCTGAAATATTCGCAAGATGGACACCAACACTGGGCTCAGAATCGATGGATACCGCATTATTTGCTTCATCATCATCCTCAGAAATTCAACGGAATAGTCAGAAAGGTCTGCTACATCATCTTCAGTAAGACTATTTAGCGTTTTATCGCTTTATGTATCGGCGGCACTTCTGTTAGCCATTTTGTTCCAAATTCTGTAATGAAATACAAGTGTTAATGTCTTAACCAACACAGACTCAACAGCCACAGATTTATGCACCACAGCATTCACAAGATATGATAATGAAGTCGGAACTGCCGGGTTTAAATCCACTGCACAATAACACGCCCAGTAACACACCATTTATCACATCTAGAGGTAAAGGAATGTTAGCCTCCAGTTTACCAAGGGTCTAAACGAGAATGTGAGAAGTCCAAAGCCGTTCCAGCAGTGTTAAGCAGTGCGATGTGAGAAGAACTGCCGTCTGAAGGACCGTGTCTAGCTTATATTACTGTCAAATGGTTCACAGAGTTCCCATTGCTAGCGATGTAACCTGGACACGCCATACTACGCATAGGTGGAACCCTCTTTAGGAGCGAGATAGGATCCGGCTGCTGAGTTGAATCCCTGGCGGCTATATGACTCTGGAATAATATACACTCCTGGCCATTAAAATTACTATACCACGAAGATGACGTGCCACAGACGCGAAATTTAACAGACGGGAAGAAGATGCTGTGATATGCAAATGATTAGCTTTTCATTCACACAAGGTTGGCACCAGTGGCGACATCTACAACGTGCTGGCATGAGGAGAGTTTCCAACCGATATCTCATACACAAACAGCAGTTGACCGGCGTTGCCTAGTGAAACGTTGTTGTGATGCGTCGTGTAAGGAGGAGAAATGTGTAGCATCACGTTTCCGACTTGATAAAGGTCGGATTGTAGCCTATCGCGATTGCTGTTTATCGTATCGCGACATTACTGCTCGCGTTGGTCGCGATCCAAAGACTGTTAGGAGAATATGGAAACGGTGTGTTCAGGAGGGCAATACGAAACTCCGTGCTGGATCCAAACGACCTCGTATCACAAGCAGTCGAGATGACAGGCATCTTATACACATGGCTATAACGGATCGTGCAGCCACGTCTCGATCCCTGAGTCAACAGATGGGGACGTTTGCAAGACAACAACCATCTGCATGAACAGTTAGACGACGTTTGCAGCAGCATGGACTATCAGCTCAAAGACCATGGCTGCGGTTACCCTTGACGCTGCATCACAGGCTGGAGCGCCTGCGATGGTGTACGCAACGACAAACCTGGTTGCACGAATGGCAAAACATTTTTTCGGTTGAATCCAGGTTCTGTTTACAGCAACATGATCGTCGCATCCGTGTTTACGAAGTCACGGTGAACGCACATTGGAAGCGTGTATTCGTCTTCGCCATACTGGCGTATCGCCCGGCATGGTGGTATGGGGTGCCATTGTTTACACGTCTTGGCCACCTCTTGTTTGCATCGACGGAACTTTGAACAGTGGCCATTACATTTCATATGTGTTACGACCCTTTGCTCTACCTTTCATTTGATCCCTGCGGATCCCTACATTTCATCAGGATAATGCACGCCGGCATGTTGCAGGTCCTGTACAAGCCTTTCTGGATACGGAAAATGTTCGTCTGCTACCCTGGCCAGCACATTCTCCAGATCTCTCACCAACTGAAAATGTCTGGTCAATAGTGGGTGAGCAACTGGCTCGTCACAATACACCATTCACTACTCTTGATGAACTGTGGTATCGGGTTGAAGCTGCATGGGCATCTGCACCTGAACACGCCATCGAAGCCCTGTTTGACTCAATGCGCAGGCTTATCAAGGCCGTTATTACGACCAGAGATGGTTGTTCTGGGTACTGATTTCTCAGGATCTATGCACCCAATTTGCGTGAAAATAGAACCACATGTCAGTTCTAGTATAATATATTTGCCAATCAATACCCGTTTATCATCTGCATTTCTTCTTTTATTAGCAATATTAATGGCCAGTAGTGTATATGTATGGCAGCCTCGCCATTTCTGCTGCCCGGGAAACTGACGTGCACGTTGGGCTGCCTATGTGGCAGGCTGTATGCGACCAAGTGTCCACCGGTGGGCATTTAAAGGTATGCATAAAAATATTTTAAAAAACTAAGATCAAGATGATAAGGTATATCGCCCATGACCAAAATATATCAGTTCAATTGAAAAAAGTGTGTGGTCCCACAGACCGAATAACTGATTGTAGCATGGCACTCTAAGTGTTAAACTTTTTGCATTAGGGAACTATGTATAGCCTAAGATCCATGACAAGGTATATTAGAGCGCAGTTTATTTACCATTATTTTGTAACCAACAGGTTTTTACTGAAGAATTTCATTTTCTTTTTAAAATAGAAAATGCTTAGGGAAATACTAGAAGACCTGCCCTAAGACGGCCGCGGTGGCCGAGGGGACTGAGGCGCTTCAGTCACGGTCTGCACGGTCACTACGGTCGGGGGTTCGAATCCCCCCTCGGGCATGGATATTTGTGCCGTCCTTAGTTGTAGGTAGTTCATAAGTAGTTTGTAAGTTTAGGGACTGATGACCCCGTAATTAAGTCCCTTAAACTTAACAGACATTTGAACATTTGAACCTGCCCTTTAGCGGAAGGACGTCGATTTTCTACTCAGGAACGTTGAAGTTTCTTCGCCACTTTTAATTAAAATCGGTGAGGGTTGAACGTAGGAAACGAATATAGAATGCAATAACTACAGTATTTAATGTACCACATCATCTGTAGCTGAAGTAAAAACGCTACAGACGTGGCAATAAAACGACACAAGCAATCAAACCGTTTCCCAACAAAGAAGAAACAAATTCCACTATTACTATAGCTAAACCACAAACGGCAAGACTCTTCAAAACACTGACTTTTAAAGATAAAGTAATTGCAGTCAACAGCATATGCGCATATAAGAAAGACGAGTGAAATGAGAAATTGTGCGAATCATTAGACTCTACAACGAATTAATACTCATCAAGAAAACTGCCTGTCGAAGCAAGAACAGACCAAAATAGAAATTTATGTTTGTCTTTTGTTTATATTATTTTTACTTTAAGCGGAATAAGCTGCAAATATACACATATTCGTGAGTATTTGTTCATGACGAAGTTGTTCTTTATACCACTGAATCAGTGAAATTCGGCTGTTTTACATTAATTTCCCTATTATGTATTTTTTCTATTTCATTTGTGCCTGCAGCATTGTGTATGTCTTTTAATGACTTATTGATAATTCGAAAATACCGAAATACTGCTTTATGTTGTAGATGTTATTTAATGCTTGTAAATATAGCAAAAGATCTTTTTCTGTTCTGTGACCATCATCAGGTCATGTCCATATTGCTTCGTGGAGGTATAATTGTATTTCAACTACTGCATATAATTGCAGTCTAAATATTGTTTAGATCGTATTTATATTATTTCAGGCTTGTCAGGTTATTAATTTATTATTGCTATTCTGACATTTGTGATTGACACATCCTCCAGCGATGCTATATGGTTATCTGACAAGCCTGGAAAATATAAATACGATCAAAAGAATATTTAGACTGCAATTTTATGCAGTAGTTCAAATAAAATTATACCTGCACGATTCAATGTGGACACAGCCTGATGATTGCCACAGAGCTGAAATACCCCTTTTGCTGTTTTTATAAGAATTGAATAACATCTACAACATGAAGCAGCATTTAGGTATTTTCGTATTATCAATATAATTTATGTCTCTTGATATTTTACTAATGTTTGTAACACAAAAATAATAAAGGTATTAAACATAAGGAGAGGCATTGAATTAAAATTTATGCTGTGGCCAGGATTCGAACCCGGGACATCCTACTTACTCCCCCCCCCCTTTCTGGTAGATCTATAGTTCGCGGTCGTTCGTTCAGTTTGTTCGTTGACTGGTTGGCTCAGCTTTTTAAATACAGAGAGCATTCAGCCCTCTGAGCGGACGTTCTGAGCCACAGCGTCTGGCCGATCACTCAGCTAACACAGCGTTGCAGCCAAAGCGACCACACGTACTGTCTTAAACACGTCTCCCTCCACACCATATACTTTAATTCTGCCTCATGTTCCCAGTGAAATGCGTATCAAATTGCCAGGGCTCTCGTACATTGGAATAGCACCCCAGCTAAGAACTTGAATAGGAACAATCTCGCCTTGTTCCTCAGGACGAGGTGATATAAATATCAATAAATAATACAGTTTCTTGAGACAACACTGTCTCGTTATACCAAAGGTATTAAACATAAGGAGAGGCGGGATTGTTCCTTTTCGCATTCTTTGCTGGGGTGCTACTCCAATGTAGGAGAGCCCTGGCATTTTGATATGCATTTCACTGGGAACATGAGGCAGAATTAAAGTATATGGTGTGGAGGGTGACGTACTTTAAGACAGTCCTTGTAGTCGCTTTGGCTGCAACGCTGTGTTAGATGAGTGGTCGCCGGGCGCCGTGGCTCAGCGCGACGGGTCATGGGGCTAAACGCCCTCTGTAATAAAAAAAGCTGAGCCAACCCTTTAATGAACAACCACGAACAAACTCAACGAACGACCGCGAACCATAGATCTACGACATAAAAAAAAGTGGTTTAAAGCGCCTACCTAGTAAGTAAGAGGTCCCGGGTTCGAATCCTGGCCACAGCATAAATTTTAATTCAATACCTCTCCTTAAGTTTAATACCTTTTGTATAACGAGACAATGTTGTCTCAATGAATTGTATTATTTGCTGATATTTACAAGAATAATAGTAACAATTTCGTTAATTGCGTATAAAATTATTATAAACAAACAGTACTCCTGCGGCGGCTTGCCCACCGCTAGGAGCGCTAGTGTCGTTTGCAACTGTCAGTCGGTAACAACTTTCACAACAATGAGCGTCGCGACTGTATATGTTAGACTGTGGTGTAGATAACCTGGCAACACTAATTGCTGCTGCCGAAACCTGCTAACTGTCGGCCACGAGAAATCGCAAGTACTCATTCAGTTTGAGGAAAGCGCGCAGAAAACCTTGTCAGGCGAAACCGCGCTGCAAGCAGTGCACTGGAGCGCGGCCTTAATTACAAGGTCAAGGGCTTAAGTGGCTCATTAGGAACGCCCCCTCCCCCCACTCCTCCCCTGCCACCTGTCCGTCTGCCCGCTGCTCCCCTCCTTATCAAAAATCGTTATCTCGGCAGGCGCGAGCACGCGGCGGGCAGCGGCAGTTGCCATGGCGACGGGGAATCAATACAATGGCACGGCACGCGCCGGCTGGTCCACGCGGGCCCGGGAGACGCCCGGCGGCTCAGCCAAACAGCGGCTCCGCGCGTGGTCGATTACCAGACCCCCTCCCCCCCCTCCACTGCATCACCCGTGAGCATCTGATTCCAGACCCGTGTTCCGCTCGACGTGCCTGATTTTGATCGTACGCTCCGGGCCCCGTAATGCGACTAGCTGTTCCCGTTTGCGGAAAGCTCGATATCGAGGAAACTGAAGACCGGCATGAAGTTACAACTTCAATCTCTATATCAAATATTAAATCTATACAACACAATGAATATTCTTCTTTGACCCTGCTCCCCAATGTCCTTGCCACGAAAATTCGACTTATATATCCTTGTGGTTTTAATATTACATTAGTTTGTGCTGCCATCTGGCGCCACATTCTTTTATCTTTGACTTGTATCATGTGTCAGTATGCTACTGTCACTCACAGTGATAAGTACATTTTATTATAGTGACATAGTGCACCTATGCACTCTAAATTAGGTTATGTAGCAACTGATTGACTTTACAATGTATGTCTCTTCTCTTAGTATGGGCGATTTTGCTTCTATAAATATGATTGATGTTTCCTCTCGTTTTATTGTAATGATAAGTGTGTTTTAAATTTCCGTCATCACTTTTTTAACAGATGATGGCCTTGTAAAAGGTTTTTGGGACCAGATGATGCAGATGATGCTGGTAGAGACCAGCGAAACCGGTCGTCCAAAGTAAAATCAATCATCAGCGATCTTGGCTTTAATATTCTTGAACATGAAATACTAAATCAATATCCATAACCTGGCGTTGCCTAGATATTTGTTTATTTATTCCTGCCTTGAGTTAGTACTTCTCCTAACCCTTCTCTCTCTGTCCATCCTTTTCTCTAAAAACGTGTTATCGGAAAATATAGAAAAAATAATGCTGTCTTGCATGATATACAACATTGTAAGTGCAACATCCAAATAAAGAAAGATTAATCAAAATACAAGTGACACACAAAATTCGTACGACCTCATATTTATTGTGTTGTATATTGTACAATTGTATGATGCCATAAGTTGTTAAAATTGATTCCTCGTTTGTAATTTGGACAAAAGATTGGTTGTATCGGAATTTTGAATTTGGAATAATTTAGTTAAAACACAGCACAAATTAACATTTATAAACATTAAACCAAATACACCGCGGGTTGAATGTTAAAGTCGGGCACCACACAAAGCAACGGCACGTTATAAGACTTACGGAAAGCATCTAGCTGGATCCTGTGCTTCGTACTGCAGAAGCTGAAAATGTTAATCTTTTCTTATTTAATATGAGATTATTCGAGATACTTTCCGTACTAGACTAATGCTCAGACAGTTCACTTCGCTTTTCATTGTTGTATGACCGTGGATGAAACGTAAAGTTAATGGTAAAGAGAAGAAAGAGAAAAAAATGATCGGGCTTCGTAAAATTACAAAAGAAATGATTGCAGGTTCTGTAATCAAGCAAGGTATTGTATAAGAATGACTAATAGGGAGTGAAATTTTGAAGACATGCGAAGCGATCGTAATGGCGTCTGAACATTAACCTATTACGGACGTCGAGGAGCTGAAAACATTAGAAAACAAATATTTGACATGGAAGGATTCATTTAAATAAAAGCCAAAGAGGGGGGATGATTTTAAATTTAATAATATGTTTTAACAACAACTTGAATCACAATTACATTGAATGGATACATGAACGGAAGACGTCCGTACAGAACGAACATAGACAAGAGAGTGATGAAAACAACGATCGCGGTTCTGTTTTCTCGCTTGTCCGGAAGTAAAAAAATGACGAACGAAATTAAGTCATATTGCGAGCTAGAGGGAACCGGCGGTGATAGATAAGCATCGATGATAAAAAAATAAAAAATAAAAAAATAAAATAAAATTATAATGTATCGTTAAAAGGCTGTTGTTGTTGTTGTGGTCTTAACTCCGGAGACTGGTTTCATGCAGCTGTCCATCCTACTCTATCCTGAGAAAGCCTTTTCATCTCCTCATAAGAACGGAAACCTACACCCATTCGAATCTTCGAATCTGCTTACTGTATTCATCTCTTGGTTTCCCTCTGCGGTTTTTACCTCACACACTTCCCTCCAGCGCCAACTTCACGATTTCTTGATGTGTCCTACCAATAGATCCCTTCTTTTAGTCAAGGTATGCCAGAAATTCCTTTTCTCCCCAATTCTCTTCTGTACCTTCTCATTAGTTACGCGATCCCTAATCTTCGCCATTCTTCTGTAACACCACATTTCAAAAGCCTCTATCCTCTTCCTATCTGCACTTTTTATCGTCCATCTTTCACTAGCTTACAAGGCAACACTCCACACAATTGCCTTTAAAAAGGACTTCCTTTCGCTTAAATTAATATTCATTCGATGGTAACAAATTTATCTTTTTCGGAAACGTTTTTCTTTCCATTGCCATTTTGCCTTTAATATTATCTGTACAGTGGCGGCGCTAGACGAAAACTGGGCGTCGGCGAACTCGCCTTTTTTTCAGTAAGGAAGAAAACGTTAAATAAAATGAGCTAAATTATACATCAATAATCATTATACTAAAATTTTATTATGATAATATACAAGTATTAATGAAATGACAAAAATTACAATAAATTCAAATTAAATAGAGAAACTTCTCGGCTTTTCGCCTCACTTAATTTTTTTTTTTTTTTTTTTTTTTTTTTTTTTTTTTTTTTTTTTTTTAAGATCACATCATACTTAATGCTAGCCGCTATTTCGGCTTCAGTTGATAATACTGACAACGCAGATAGGCTTTCTTGGCTCATTGTGCTTCTCAAGTAATTCTTAATCAAGTTTAACTTTGAGAAGCTTCTCTCGGCCGAAGCTGTACTGACTGGAACTGTGAGCATGATTCTGATTTTTTTATGCAGGTCATGCACTTTTTCGTGGCCCCTCTGTGATCGGCGGAAGTCGGCTGAATTCGTGTGTCTACGGAATGTTTATGCTCTCTACCAACCTTACCTCGTAACAGTATCTTACATAGGAGACATCGTCACTGTATTGTTGATTTGTGCTTGGTATTGATTATTGTCTTCCACTTTGTTATTTGCTAAAATAAGTCCACATACCCTTACGACTTCTTTTAGTAAAAGGAAGGCTGTCCTTGAAAGTGGTATGAAAAATGTTCATTCCGATAGTTACTCAGTTACGACGGTAAAAAGAGAAGGCGTTGCTGCACCCGCAGAATAAGTCCCCTAAAAATATTAATATTTCGTTGATATACGTTCCAGTTTTCTATTACTCCGACATTAAAGTGATACTTAATTTCGTGTTCCATCTGTGACGCTCTAACCCATTACATGCTGTTTCTTTTAGAACCTAAAAGCTATACGACGTAAGCTGGCGGCACCGGGAGAAAGACGATGGCCAGCATTGAATTTAACATAAATTTCACAAAACTTAATGCTACTGGGGGGGAGGGAGGGGGGAGGATTTACAAACAACACTCGCTCGCTCACACACACGCAATGCAACAGCGAAACTCACCAAAATCAGCGTGCTGAAACGAGGCAGAAGCAGGCGCCGCTACCGTAGGCGAAATTCAGCAAAACCGGAGGTACCACACAACACGATATACAATAAAACTGCGAAGATGGCTCTGGTCTGTCGTGCCTGATTTGAGATGGTGCGTGAGTATAGCGAAGTTAAGTTGCATTTAGATTAGACCACGAGCAAACACGCTAACTGCGACACACGGCTACGTTACATGATCGCACTCCACTGAAGGTGAAGTGGTTAAAATCGGATACATTGCACAAAATCACGGCGGACTCTTTCAGTTGCAATGTGAGAGTAAACTATCTCGGCACTGGTTTTATGAGAAGTGGCGTGAATTCAGGTGACTAGCTGCAATCCCCCGAAGTCTGAGTTCGGACCCACGTGCTTCCGAAAACCGATAGAAATGTATAAATTCGATTTCCGAAAAATAAAGAAAATTAATTATTGCATGCAACCCCTAGAACTGCGTAGAATTTCATAAGGCAGCTAATTACTGCAATGCAGCAATATGCGATTGGGAGCGTTCACATAGACGGAAGAGGTCCTGTCTAAAAACCCGGAAAAGTGAAATAATTACAAATTCGTAAAAATAAAAATAAAAACCGTAGAAATGTTTAGAATTTCATAAGCAAACTATTGAAGGAGGTTGTACAAGGCTCAGAGAGAATTACTGACAAAGACTGAGTGCATACTACAAGTTCGGAGAAGAAACAGCAAAATTAAAATAGGCAGAGAGAGAAGATCGCGAAATGTTAGTAGAAATCAGAAGGATACACGCATAGTTACTTGCCTGATGGGCATGGAACAAACAATAGTGGAAGCTGAAGGCTTTGTTCTAAGAATCGACCATGTGGAACACGTATCACTTATGGAAGGAAACAATAAGGAAAATTTTACATGCACTGTGCAAAAATGAACATATCGTCTGTTAGAAATCGGGTCCCACAAAGCTAGAAAGGATTTATACAGAGTTCGTACACTGCCATATAATCACAAAAGGTTTGAATATACCAGGCCGTTATCAAACTGCAACTAGTAACGCATACACCGCGTTTATCTGTTGGAAATCACTGGATTGAAATACTAGAACACATTTCTGCACACGATCAAAAAGAAATATTCCGAAAAATGAATCTAAGTTCTAGAGTCTAAGTTAAACATGCTAGACAACGAATCACTACCATCTCTGCAGGCACAAGAGAAGAACCAACCTTACCTCACCATGGTCCAAGTACATAGCGAAGTCCGAGCGGCCACCAGGTGGGAAAACCTCGAGTACAGCAGTGGTGGGGAGAGAAGATCGCGAGACTCGCTCTGGAGAGAGCTTGACGACTAGCTTATAACCAAAGGGTGTAGAAACCTCTTTGGTCGCATCAGCAGCAGGGGTTAGTAACGATTAACTATCGACTCTGAGCCAGACAGAACCATGCAAAGTGAGCTATTACCACCCACATTCAGTCAGCCATTAGATCCTCACACATCCACTTAAAATAAAACAAGTACACATTCTCACAGGGACAATAATAAATTATTAAAATAACAAAATCCTAGCAATATTAACTAACATTTTAAAATATAAAATAAAAATGCTATTCCTCATGCCTCGAAAAGAGTGGGGTTCTAGTCTTAACAAAATGCTAATCTAGCGACATCAAATAAATTACAATTTTATAAAAAATATGTGGAAGACGATAGACGGTCGTCTTTCAACTTCCACAGGTTGTATAGATTTCATTATTTGTCATTGAAGTGGGGGGTGTATGTAGAACGAAAAAAATCCTAAAAAAGTCGACGTGCACCGCTATTTGCCTGAAACACTTAAAAATATGGCTAATGACCTGGATGACAAATGAAGTTCGAACGCTTTTCCGCTTATTGGGACAATAGAAAGTTTCCAATCCACGATATTGCGTGAAATTTCAACCTGGAGACTGTTAATCGGATATATATTAAGGTTTACATAAGACTCAAAGCAAAAGTCGCAGCATGCGAAAATAAATTTTCTCACTTAAAATAATTTGTATACGAAAGTAAAAGTGAGCGGCAAATTGTTGCTAGGCAGCGCGAAAGAGCAAATATACCACTCTGTACTAAATTACCTCATTTGACGTTGCTTAAAAGTACTCAGTGTCATAGTACGGAAAGAATTGGACTCGGTATCGACATACATGGCAACATAGTTTTTGTATTTGGCCATGTATGATGCTAGAACGTCAAGTAATAAAATATAAGAATTACTTAATGAATCTATACATAATATAAAATGTATGTAAGTGTGTGTGTTCCACATCTACTATAGGATTTATTATGGAGACTCGAGTTTAAGTTTTAATTATTACAAGCGGACCTGTAGGTCTATCCCAAAACGAGTTACCAGTCTGTTCCTTGTTTTCTTCTTCTTCACGATATATGGAGCAATTGCGTTTAAATGAATCGTGAATTTGCTAAACGACATAAGTCCCTAAAGGTACATTTTCAGAAACAACAAGTTTCATAAACAGATACATGGAACATTGTAGAAGAACTAACAGTTCTACATCAAGAATTTGATCCAATGTTTTTTGAAGCCTGTGCTATCTACACAGATGTACTATAAGTACAATATAAAAACACGCACGTAGGTGCAACGAAGAGCTTGCCACAGATTTATTAATTTTCAACTCTAGTATTACATTCTACAATTACTTTCACAAAATTTACACATAGAGACATCTACATTTAATCAATGATTTTTGCCAACTGTATACATCATGATCACCAATATTTTCTGCAGGACACACCCATTGCACATGAATCTTTGTCTAGTACGGTAATAGCCAGTGCCTATGCTCGCTATATAGCGGCTTCATCGCAAGACATAATAAAACCGTACAACAG